>JANBXA010000588.1:35262500-35862500 GCA_030556225.1 Cricetiscus sungorus
GCTGTGAAGAGACACTATGACCATGACAACTTGTAGTGGGATATTCACTGTGTCTGCTTCTGTGGCACTGACCACACCCATTGAGGGGTGGAGCCAGGGGCGGAAGTGACTTGTGGAGCTTGGTCTCGGAAGGAGGCGGAGAATGGTCCTTTTCTGGCAGGACTCAGAGAGAGGAGCATCCAGTTTTAACTGCTGTGTTCATCTGTCTGTGTTGTGAGTTGTTTCTCCCTTAATAAACATCTATTCGGCTTATTTGTTTATCCTGACCCTTATTAAACCGCAATAACAACTCTTATAAAGGAAAACATTTAATTGGGGCTGGCTTTCAGTTTCAGAGGTTTAGTCTGTCATCATGGCCGGACATGCCAGCATACAGGCAGGCATGGTGCTGGAGCTGAGAGTCCTACATCTTGATCCAAAGGCAACAGGAAGTGGACTGGGTGGTATTTTGAGCACAGAAGACCTCAAAACCCACCTGTGACTCTTTCTCCAACAAGGCCATACCTACTTCAACGAGGCCACACTTCCTAATAGTGCCACTCCCTATGAGCTTATGGGGGCCAATTACATGCAAACTACCACACCATCTCACATGTTCAACAGATACAGTTAAAACAAAAACAACAACAAAAAGAACAAAGGAGCAAAAGAGGAAACAGTCTCCGTTGGTTAATTTTAGTTATGTTTTTCTTCTCAAGTAGATTTTTCTGACTAAAACTCTGTGTCTTAGTCAATTCTATGCTCCATGAGAGATGTTCCTACAATGTTGGATGTTCCACTTTCCTAGCCCCATACCTGACCATGTATGAGTGCTTCAAATGTCCACCATCTTGAGGGTGGCCAAGGTCAGGAGTGGAGTAGAAGAGACAATGACGGGGAGAAAAGGTGCAGGAATTGATGTTGGATTAGAAGTCAAAAGAGGCTGAAACCTGTCCTGCCATCCATTCACTCTTACAGAGACACTGAGCAAGGGCTGTCCCGTCTCACTCAAAGGCAAGAGATTCACTGACTGGATATCGATGAAGCACTGGCTAAGGCCTTTAGCAATCCTGTGGTAGATACACAAATGAAGAGTTGTGAAGTGTCCACAGTGAATAATAATGATGTCTTCCATTTTTAAAAGAGGGAATTCAAATAGCCTTTTATTATGAAGTAAAACAATTGCATACGAAACTCATTCCAGGCACAGCCCTGATCATACCTCTAAAAAAAAAAAAAATCACAAGGAAATCTCAGGAAGTCACAAGAAGATGACCCACAAAAAGGAGATGGTCTACAGAGACACTTGTGTCTTTCCATCCGATTATCAGACCATAGAAACAATGCACCCCCCAAAATGGGAATTACCCCAGTAATGGCATGCTGGGAGTTGGAAAGGGCACCCGGCAGAGGGGGAGCTTGTCTCTCAGAAAAAGATTCCATATTGAGGCGGGGTGGGGAAGGACTCAGTCTTCTTTAAGGGAACGGCCACTGGGAGCCTGACCATGCTCCAGTGTGTATATGGGCAACACAAGTTGGATTTGATATGTTTCTTTTCTTTCCTTCTTTCCTTTAGAGGAGGCCACAAGGCGGAGAGTGGGCCTTGGAAGTGAATGTGATCAGAGTGCATTATGTATTACAACCCTCTCCTGGATGTTTCATTCTCTAAAAACCTGTAAGCCTCAATCTTCCCCATGCTGTACTCTCTTCCTTTCCTTCAACCATACCCTCCTGGCTGTTTTCTGCGAACTGCACTGTTTTAGGTGCTTTATGTAAATGGAAAATCATATAATATTTGCCCTTTCATTTTGGCTTGTTTCCCTCAGCATAATGTATTCAGGATTTCCCCAGGTGACAGTATGCATCAAAAAATCACTTTTTAAATCCGAGTATATTTCGCTGCATGCATATTCCACATTTTTATTGTCTACTAATAAACTTTTGGGTTGGTTTAAACTTTGATATTGTGAATAATGCTCCTATGAATGAGTCCTCGCTTCAGTGTTCAGAAGTCCAACCGCTGATTCAAACGGCAATTCTACCTTTAATCTCCTGGGGGAACTGCCTGCCATCATTTTTTACACTGGCTGTATCTTTTTACACCCTCATCAGCAATCCAGGGAGGTTTCATTTATTTGAGTAATGTATTATGTGGCCTCTAGTGAGGCATATTTCTCTGGGCTTCTTCCTTCTCACATCTACAAAATAAGAGGATCAAATGTAACCAGCTCTAAAGCTTTGTGCAGCAGTAAAGGAATTTCCATGGCTTAATTAAGCCAGAATGTGACAAGAGTCAGGAAGCTGTCGGGATGGCTTATGATGCTTGAGTTGATACTCAAACTGTCCTGGAATCCCAGCAAAGTCACAATCTTCCCAGTCTAAAATCATCTTGTGGATATATAGTGGTCGGAAAACTTGTGGGGTATGTAATGGAGATCCCTTCCTGGGCACACACTCTGCTGAGCAGCTCTTCCAGCAACCCCCCACGATCTTACAGGGTAAATGTCCTGATGTCACAATGTCAGGAGACTGAGGCCTTGCTGAGTTACAGCCTTTGACCAAGGTCACACAGCCAGCCATGGGGAGAGCCCAGATCTGCCCTCATACAGAACTCTTCTTCGCTTCTTCTTTCTCCCTCTTCCTCCTTCCTCTCTGCTTTTTAATTTTTATTTATTTACTTATTTTTGGACAGGATCTCTCCATGTAAATCAAGCTGGCTTTGAACTTACAGAGATCCTCCTGCCTCTGCCTCCAGAATGCAGGATTACAGGTGTGGGCTACCAAGCCCAGCATTCCTGATTTGCATTTCTTAAGTGTTCTCAGGAGATTTTCATGGCTACTTTTTCATTTAAAAGCTTCAACCCTCTGTAAAATCTAGCCCTGTGTTGTGTTCTCAATTGTAGCACTTAGGTTTCTCAGTTTTAGGTAGGGAAACTAAACATATAAAATTGCCCCAGAAATTCTCCCAGTGATTTTTTTTTTTTTTTGAGTAATTTTTGTTTGACAACATTCAGGTGTTTTTACAGTTGCTTTGAGATCAGATTCTTTGAAGGTGTGAATAGGAGTATGCTTGCCGTGTGCCTGGAAGGTTTCCATGTAGCACCGAATTTAACCTTAGCAGGAGCCCTGTGAATCCCATTTCATCAGCTCCGTTTTACACTGGAGGATTCAGAGATTCACCAAGACCACATCACCAAAAAGGAACAGCTGGGAAGCAGGCCTGCCATTGTCAGCTTGGATCCCTGCCCCTACCTATGCAGATGACACCCCCAAGGAGGGAATGGATGTGATCGGAGGTGCTGCCTTCAGCCAACAAAGTAACTGGTGTCAGAGAAAGGGCAAAGAGAGGGGTGACAGATTCACAGTCCACAAGGAGAGGGGGCACCGCAGTGTGCATCCCTGAAGCTAACAGGGACACCGGAGGCTGTTGCTGTCAGAATGAGTCTGTGAAGATGTCCCTGATGACAAAGGCTAGTTACAGAAGACATTTACAAATATCTTCTTACTTATATTAAGTTTTTCCTTTTAAGGATAATCAATCTTAATAATTCCATGAGACTCTTAGCCTCTCTGGGTACCACTCTTGGTACCACCCAGGAAGTTTGGCTAAGAAGGTGATGTGTAGCCTCCAATTCAGTTGAAGGAACAGTTTCAAGAGGACTCCAGACACCAAGATAAGATTGGAAACGTCTGAAAGGGTGAGAGAAATAATTCAGAGAATCAGATGCAAGAGCCATCTAGTCAGAAAGCAAGGGGGTCTCCAAATGCTTCCTAGACCTGCGACATTTGTCTCCTGCCCTCGGTGGTAGCATAGTAGCCTTTATAGCGCATGAATTAGCATTTTTTTTTTTTTTGCATTTCAAATGCTGGGGTCTTTCTTTTATTAAATAATAAAAACATGAAAGTATCTAGATGATAGCTGCTGTGGGACACAAGACGGGCACAGGATGCTTTGAGAATCACAAGGAACTAGATTCTGGGTCACAGCACTGGGAAGGTAACAGTGCCAAGCAGGCTTTGCTCTGCAGCAATGGCGAGGAGATGTCACCACAGCCTCTTATCAAGGTTAGCTGTGGCCAACCCAGGTGAATCCACCTCCTTCCAGGAAGTTAAGAAACTTCATGGCCTGACTCTGCAGAGATAAGCCCTTCCCCCTGGCTTTTCACTCAAAATTATAAAAGCCACATTCTTCCTCCCCTCACTCTAAGATTTCCAACTATTTAAATACATTATTCTTATGAAAATCAAACTAAACTGAAAACATTTGTAGAACTCCAAAGCTTTTTTTTTTTATTTTTTTTAGTGTTTTCTCAATGGGTGTGTGTGTGTGTGTGTGTGTGTGTGTGCGTGTGTGTAGTATTGGCTCCAGAGCTCCTATAATCATGTTATGGGTTGTGATGCACACTGACAATATTCACCTGTGAGCCTTCTACTTTTGGTGATGCACAAAATTCTCAGGGACAATCAGATCCCCAGTCCCAATATGCAGGGACTTGTATAGACATTCTCAAAGCCCCAATGATTAGACACCTGGTGTGTCTTGGATGGAACAAGACCATCAATGGCAGCTAATATTTACCAAACTTAATTTTTGGTTTTAAACACACATAAAGAATATCTAAGATCAAAAAAGCAAATGAAAGAAATATAAGCTTGGGATAATAGTCATGGGCTAGAAGTACATAGACATTTTGTAGATATTATTCAACAGAGGATGCTTTGCCCTAATTTTCACTAAAATATATAATTTAAAATTTATTTTCACATCTCCTCTGAGTATAGTAGGTGACAATATGAGTTTTGAACTCAACTAATGTGGTTACAGAATACTCTACACTGTTTTATTCAATCTAAGGGCATTAAATCCATGTTCTTTCTTACTTCAAAGTAAGGCATGGGGCATAGGAGCTTAAGGTATTAACAACAATCATGTTATGCCAAACACTTGAGCTTGGCCTTCGGTCTTGCATAAGAAGCTGACACAGTGACCCAGAGATGTAGGGAGGTTTTGAATCACCCTCCTCCTCCTCCTCCTCCTCCATCAGCTCTGAGAGGCAGTATCTTCTGTCCTGAGCCTTGGATGTTGCCAACAGATTGACTCTCACTTGACCCTGGTGTGGCCCTGATGACATGAAGCAGGTGTCTCATTCCACTTAGACTCAATCTAACGACTCCCTATTGCCAGTTGATATTGAAGTTGTCCCAGAATTAATAATGTAAGAGGAAGACAGCCAGAGAGAAATCTGTGCTTCTCCAGACTGAAACACAAAATTTAAGTCAGTGGTGACAATGTCCTAACAGAAAATATTTAGGAAAGACACAAGAGGCCTATGAGGCCAGCTCATTTGTAATAGGCTGGAAGCTGGTTGGGTAAGTCAGACTTACAGATTTGAGGATCCCTGTAGCATCTTCGTGGAGCCAGGTAGGGTAGACAACTTCATCATTTAGAATTGCCTCGAAGAGGTCGTCTTCATTCTCTGCCTCAAAGGGTGCATGTCCACACAGCATCTCATAGAGCAACACACCCATGGCCCACCAGTCTACTGCAGGTCCATACAGCATCTCCTGCAGGATCTGTGCAAAGCAGGTGGGGTGAGTGTCTACAGACTAAGAGCAAAACAAAAAAAAGCAAGTCTCCTGTGCTGGCATGTATGTTTCATTAACCTCTACAGAGCATGAGTTTAGGTACCTTCTCTTCTAAGTGGTCTATAATTTGTGATTTTTCAAGACAATGACATATACATATTCAAAAGAGGAATGGCTTAGAAATATCCCATGTGGAGGGGAAAAGGACTCTAGGTTCATTCATCTGTAGGGAAGAGATACAACTGCTTCCCTGTAGATTGCTAGAATTAAATCACCAGGCAGAGGTTAAAGAGTAGAATAAACAGCCATGAGAGAGTCAATTGAAATTTTTGTAATATTTCAAAATTCTGATTCAGACAAATTGTGGACATTTGTGACCTGCCATATGCAAGCCTGGAGGAGTTAGTTTCAGTGCTGCCCATGAAGGCGCCTAATAACAGCTGGTCGTATTTCCATTCAGGGCTAAGTAGAGCTCAGATTTCGAAAGCCACACCAAACAGGTGCACTTACCTCTGGAGCAATATAGTCAGGTGTGCCGCAGAAGGTGGCTGTGGTGACTCCATTACAGATGCCCTCTTTGCACATTCCAAAGTCGGCCAGTTTACAGTGACCTTCGTGGTCCAGTAGCACATTATCCAGTTTCAAGTCTCTGAAAGAAATCAGGAACAGCATGAGACAGGCAGCCAGGCCAGGGTAGCTACATGGGCTTTCTGAACATTCTAGAACATTTCTGAACAAACTTCTTTGGGTTACTGGAATTAAAAAAAAAAATGTACACCAACTCTCAGAATATGACTCAGAGACCCTAGAAGATGAGTTCCCATGAACGGGCTGAGCACATAGAAGAAAGGAGGCCACCTTTTAGGTACCGAGAGCAGAATGAGACTTTTCGAGGCTTTCCAGGCACTTTGCATATCCATATGAAATCCACCCACTGACACTCCGCCTTCCACACTGTGACCATCACTGTTCATTCAGTGGTTATTTGTGGGGTAAGTGGCAGCTATGTGCCAGGGGCTGTGACAAGCATTCAGAGTTTGGAAGGTTATGGTGTACACCTGTAACTCCTGTACTCTGCAGGATAAGGCGGGGAGGTTCAGAGTTTAAAGCCAGATTAGGCAACATAGTGAATTTATTGCCAGCCTGGGTATGTATGTCTCGAAAATGTTCACAAGCAGCTTACTATGTAACAGGAGCACACATATGTGATAGACCTTCAGCCCTATGCAGAAAGGTATCTGGTGAGCTTGCGTCACTATTACACATAGGTCTTTAAGAAATATTTGTTAAACATACAGTGGCGGGGGGGGGGGGAGGGGAAAGAGGGAGGGAGCAAGTCATATACACACAAATAAAAAACAATCACTATACAATATCAGGGACACAACAGAAATAGAAACCCACTATTGTGAGAGCAATGAGTCAGAAAATGAATTCCTTCCAACAGTATGGAAGAGGTAAATCTTCACAGGAGAAGAAACTGAGCCAGAGTTTCCTGGTCTGGGAGGAGGACGTGAGAAGGTTGTGGTGGCAGATGGACTGAGCAGGTGCCCAGCGGCAAGCAAGGAGGTATGGAGGAAAAAGTGGCCGCAGAAGACCGTACGCTGAAGTGCAGCCAGCATGGGGGAGCACCAGGGCTGGAGAGAGAGCCAGGTCTTTGAGGCTAGTGCCACAACACGGAAGTTTGCTTTTTAGTTAGCATGTCGAATGGAAGCAGCCATCTCGTTAGGGAGCAACAGTTCCGCGCAGAACAGGAAGAAATTGGCTAGAGGCAGTTGGAATGTCTAGGGGGAGGTTGACAACCTTAACCAGGCGGTGGGATGGAGCAGTCAGTCCTGGGGTATGGGTGGGGGAGGGGATGGGGAAGGGCAGAGTAAGCAGAGGGTTTGTGAAGTGCAATCAGCAAGGACCACAGATGAGGAGACCCAGGAAACAGCAGGAAGATACCCCCATCCCCCAGGTTGTGTCTAAGTCAGAGGGTTCAGGAAAAGGAGACAGAACAGGGTCTGTGTGAGTACACCCCAGGCCACAGAAGGCCTAGACATTGGGGATCTCAGATAAAGGCCCTCTCTTTCCTTCTCCCAACCTCTTAGAGAAGACGCCACTGCAGAGAAGAACATTATTTAGTAAAACAACCTTCAGTGTTGGCATGTCTGGTCTACAGGCTGACATCAGTTATCAGCAGGCCAAAGGTGACTGTGTTCTAACACAGCTTCTGGTACAGGCTCTAGCATCCAGCTGTCAATCACTAGCCACAGCTAGTGTCAATCACTGTCACCAAGGAAGGCCGCAACTAGCACAGGCTGGGGAGGAAGTCATGCAGACCATCGCAGGCTCCTGCCACCCAGGCATAGCAGAGGGCATGTGGGAGATGCCCATGTTTCACTTTTTAAAGGATTGATGTGCTCAGAGGCAAGCCACAGGCCTGTAGTGGAAAGAAGGCAGCATACCAAATAGGGATGCAGGGCGACCTGGAGATTTCCCATAGCTGGTGATGGGCAGCTAACTGCCAGTTAGTGCAACTATTCTAGCTTTGGGCCACTTGGTTTGGGAGCTACGGTGTCCCCCTTACTGTAGTGTCCTCGGTATATGGAGCTCTCTAAGGTCGTAGGTTGGTCAGGGTCCCCATGGGTCTGTTTCCTTGTCCCTGATCTCAGAAGAGGCTGCTGGGTTGTGAGGTCTGAGGCTGGTCTCTGGCCAGCCTGGATCACGTTGTGGATCAAGAGGGAGGGAAACTGACACAGCCAGCTGTGGGTCCCCGTGTGCTGGCGCAACCTAGCTGGTACATCTTACAACAGTGGTCAGTGGAAACTTGCCAGGAATGAAAACGAAGCCCCATTTTCCAAGAATGCTTTGCGGTGAGCACAGCGGATCTTTCTTGGTGCAGGCTCTTCCTTCTGTTCCTGTGTTCCTGACAGCCGTCTCCAGGGTCAGGGACATAGGTCCAGGTGTGCTGAGTATCTGTGTGCCATCTTGGTGAGGCAAGCTCTCTCTGCCTCTAAGCCACCAACCCTGTTTCATGCAGAAATCTCCTTCCACAGAAGCTACTGTTTCCAGTCAGCTGTGGTTACCATTGCTAACCTCCTCTCTGTGCCACACTCCCCACCCCCAGTGCCCAAAACATGAGCACAGCAGTATGAGTGTGCACTGGACTCACAGGAGCACTATGGGGCATGAGGAGTGAAGAGGATATAGTTTTGTCACACGAGAGGACCACTGCCAGGTGCATGGCCCTCTCCCAGCTGTCCATGGTAGTTCCTGACACAGGAGGCCCGGTTAACAACTGTCACCTGCCTCCCGTGAGATCAACAACAAAATTCTAGGGAGGCATCCACTTGCTGAGTAGGGATCAGAAAGAATGTAGTTAGAGACAGCAAGGCTACAAGGACTAGGCCTGCAAGGCTGGCTGCAGTCACACCGTGTACCAGCCAAATAGTGCAGGCCTGTGTTGGCCTGAGCTTTGAACACTCTCACTCACATTTCCAAAGACAGTTATTGTGTTTCTGAGCTTCCCTGAAGCCGTTATGCCTGCTGAAGTCCCGAAAAGGATCTTGGGCAGCAGCAACAAGTGCCGACAGAGAGCCACAACGGTCTTTTACAGTCAAGCTGATTGCTCAAGAGGACTTGGTGACTAACGAACGTCCCAGGTAGGAGGAGGCTTCATCTTCATCGCGTATTACTCAGCAGCTGTCATGGGTAGCAGGTTAAGGAGGGAAACGTGCTCTGTCATCAGTTTGCCAGCCCTCTATGGCAATCTCCTCGGCACAGCAAGTCCAGGGACAGCTTTGGGGCGACACACCTGAGTGGCACAAGGGATGTGACTCATTCTGGTCATAAGATGCCCCAGGCCACAAAGGCAGGTTACACAGCTCCAACCTGACATTTCAGTCTAATTTTAGGCATTTTTAGAACTGTGTGAGGCCTGAGGAAAATGCTGTCTGTAGTGGGTTTTTATATCAGGTGCTATCTAATAATGCAAATAACAATAATAATAATAATCCTCTCACACTGGGATTCCAAGAAGATTCAATTAATAGCATAATATGAAGTCTGCTCTGCCCTGAGCTCAAGCAGCTCATATGTCCACTACGAAGTCTGTCTGCTTTCTTGAGATAGACACACTAAAGCCAACTCTGTCTTTAGACTACTCAGTTCAGACTTTTATTGCAGCACCCCTATGCTGGCTTCTAGAAGGCTCTGTCAAGCATCCTCCTTCACCTTAGCAAGTCCAAGCCTTACTCCTTTCCAGGTTTAGTTCAGTTCACTAGCAGATGCCAAACAGGGAAATGGATGTATCCCAGATGCCTAACAGGGGCTGCCTGAGAAATTCAGTGCCTGGCTTACTTTTAGGGAAGGATGGACGTTCCACAAATCTGAAAGAGACTCTTGTTCTGAAGAACTCAAGCTACATGACCATGTGTCCGCACCTTGAGACAAAGTCCAGAGGGAATGTAAGAAGCTTGAAACAAAAGTTCAAATCCCTCTTCTGAGTGAAACTGGAGAAAGGAAATTGATCTGGAAGAAAAATCTCAGGGCCGGGGAGGCCAAGCAAAGCCATTGTCTCTCTGCTAGCTTGCATCCAGAGGGAAGAGTTTAACACTAAAATGTAGTCAAACAAACCCAAGGCTACTGAGCCATGACTCAGTATGGGAATCAACCAGACTTTTATTGGACTGAGGAGACTAAATGTAATAACAAAACAAACAAACAAACAAACAAAAAACAAAAACAAATTATTCTGTGATTACTCTATGGCTTCTGACTTGAACCTGCAATCTGCAGAGGTCAGTTTTTGGCTTTGGAGCTTCCTCAGCTTCAGATGTCAATATGTAACACAACAGCCAAACTTAGCACAGCTACATGATGATTACAAGTTCACACAGGGCAGAGGCTGAGATCCGAAGATGCCAAGCACACAATGCCAGCTCACCAGTCATTAGCTCACTGAGCACTGGTATTTAATAGCCCAGGCTTTTGTCTGGCATGCAAAGGCAGAGAGGCAGAGTTATTTTATCCTCCCAACTTGCCTGAAAGGTACATTGTTCCTGCTGGGTAAGCAGGGTTACTTAAAATGCCCACAGTAGTTTCAGAGAGAATTCCCAAGTAGCTGAGGACAAAGAAGATTCAGAAATTGGATTTATTTTGTTTCCACCCTGAGCTATCCCCCAGAGAAATAAAACAGGATGGTGCCGAGTCCTTGCTTAGTTCAGTAGACTCAGATGTCCCTCCAAAGGAAACAAAGGAAATGGGGAATACGAATGAATCTAGGAGTCTATTCACAGTCGGTGTATATTCACTATTTGCAATGTGTTCTTTCTATTTGTTGATGAAATTGTCAAATACAGACAGAGTATAGGGAATGAGGCAGCTCCAACCTCATAGTTCACCAGCGGCAGCTCCTGGTGGCAGGTTCTGTCTTGTCCCATTTTGCATCTCCTCACTTCCTTGCTGACCCATCTCTTTTCTGATTATCATGAAGCAAATCCAATACATGAACTTGACTCACCTGTACTCTATTATTTGAATCAAAAAGATGATTATTTATTAAAACAAAACATTGAGTTATCTTAAAATAATTGATAGTGAATTGTCCATCAATGTTCTGCTTTTTGATATTTGGTGCGTGCGTGCCTGCGTGTGTGAGTGTGTGTATATGTGTGTGTGTGTGTGTGTGTGATATCAGTAACAGCATATATTAAATGCTATGTGCTTTATATGTTAACTTATTTTATCCTTAAAACAGTCCTTTGAAGTAGGCTTTACCCCATGACCCCCCAGCTAGCCTGGGGAAGGACAGGAATGAAATTCGGGACCACTCTCTTCTATGTAAAAGACCCCCGGTTCCCTCCTAGGAGACTGTTCCTGAGAAGACATTGCTTGTTGAAATTAAGAACGATCTGAAAGAATCGATCAATATTCTGAGATGACAAAGTGGCTGTTTTATTCACACCAGTGTAAAATGTACCATTAACATCCTGCAGACACCCTTCTGGCTTTTTGGCTTGTGCAGAGGGAAAGAGTTCAATGGGTTTCAGATCATCCAAGCTTGAGAGTGCATAGCAATATTTTCTTACTGTTTAATATGCAGAAAAGGATCTAGTACCCTTTTCTGAGGGTGGGGGGGTGCCATGCCAAGTTGTTGGGTTATTATGTTAATTTCAAAACAAAGCTAGTTCGGGTTGGCTGAGTTTTGAGTGTCTGACTTTAGCTTTGAAAACTTTTAAAGCAAGATTGCTGTGTTGACTTGATGAGAAGCTTTTGAAACGTTACTGAGGTTTCAGCCTGCACTAGATGGGAGTGCCTATCATGTGTCATCTAATATCAGATGGCCATCCCTTCACCCACCCACCAAATCTCTGAACACTGTCCAGTAGCCAAGCAATATGCAAGGGGCTCTGAATACAGTGGCAAGCAAAGAGCACCACTATCCTCACATCTGGTGAGAGAGGCAGACAATCAGGAACAGACAAGAACGATTCTAATTATGAAGTGTGATTCAAGAGCTGGAGGAAAACATAGAAGTGTGAAAGAGGGACAGGAGCTGAGTTGTGAAGGCTATTAACCAAGTGTGGTTAGGAAGGCATGGAAGCAAGGGTGGGGAGATCTCGAGGAAGTGGGCGGTGGTGCTTGGCATAACTGAACAATACAGACAAGCGTGCCTGGAATCTTGGGGAGCAGACTGGGCACGAAGAAATCTTGAGGTCCCACGAGCCAGATGAGGTAGGGTCGGGAGAGGAATTGAATCTTTACCCAAGCGTAAGAGAAGAAACCACTCAGAGCCAGCACAGAGCACAGGTGGTACAGGGTTGGTATTTCACAACCTCAAACATGGATTACGATCTCAAATGTGGATTAGGGAGACTGAGAGTAAACCTAATAGATCAGTAAGAAAGGGATTGGGGTGTCAAAAGGAAAGAGTGATGTTGGCGTGGATTAGAGTTGGGGTAGTGGGCACAGAGAGCTGAGTAAACTTTGAACGGCTGTATATGTAAAAGAGAAATGGCTTTTGCAGTGGAGGGATACAGGAACACATGCAGAGAGATGGCAGCCCGTACTGATTCACAGGATCTGTTTTGGAAATGGTTGTTTTATTTTAAGACCCCAGAGCAGAAATGGTTAATGGCATCTGAACACACATGGCTAATGCCGGAGGAAGGAGTGGATGAACTCACTCACCTGGGGGAAGTATGAAGTAAGAGGACACAGGAACACAAAGGGAAGCGTTCTCAGTGGAGACATCTGCCCGTGTTTCACACTGAGCCCACTAATCTTCGAGAGGGACTGCAGCTAGCATGAGGAGCACCAGACATTTTGGGAGTGGGGTCCAGTGCTTTGCCTGTACGCAGGCCATTTAGAGTCCTGTTAAGATACCAGCAGGCATGGTGGCACACATCTATAGTCCTCTCACTTGGGACCCTGTGGCAGAAAGGATGCCTATCGTTTGAGGCCAGCCTCAAAAAAAAAAAAAAAAAAGCAACTACAAATCAAAAAAAAAAAAAAAAAAAAACAAACAAACAAAAAAACCAACCAACAAACAAAAAAACAAAAATGAAGACACTAACCTGAAACAACAAGATTTATGAATCTACATTCACAGCCACTAAATGGTGTTGCTCGTTGTGACCACAGACAGACATATTTTATTTTATAAAGACGTTTGTTACTTCATCATGTTTAATAACAATACCTGGAAACAAGCTAACTTACTGTATATTAATAGTGGAATGGCTAAATAATATTTTATTACAGAATTTTGTGAAAATTACCAAAATTTTGTAAGACTAAAAATGCAGAGCAGGATTTCTATGCCTTTTGAAAACATTTTTACTTTTATTTTTCTGATTTTCAAACATTTCTGTTCCTGAAAAAATTATGGGGGAAGGGTGATGGCTTCATATTCTTATATTTCTGGTTGTGAGCCTAGCCTTTAACAGCCAGTCATCTCTCCAGCCCCGATGGCTTCATATTCCTATAGCCATTCCCTCCGCAGGCTTTATTAGCATGGAATCACGAAGTGGTCTGTTTTTCTCATTCAACAAATGTCTGGGAGGGATTACAAGCTGTGCCACTGTCTTACTCTCCATGACATGATGGGCTTGCATCATTTGCTCTACAGAGAAATCAGAGTGGAACTCGTCTGTATAGACATTTATTTTTGCTTCTTGAAATCATGGTGCTAAAGACATTACTTACACACTGAGTATTGAAGATAGTATTTTCATATAGAAATGGCATGTCAAAGTACAGAGGTTTGAATAATATTTACTGACTAATTTTTCTTGCTTATCCACATTTTATTCACTTAAAAACTTGAGCTATTTATCTTTTGGGTTATGTTAAGATGTTCTTTATGTATTGTGGATAGCAATAATTTGGTTATATTGGTGGTAAGCACTGCTGTCTAGTTTGTTTTTAGGTCTTGTGTATGGTAACTTTCATACCTTTATGTAGTCAGATCTCTGCACGCCTCATTCACAGCTTCTGAGTTCTGTAAAATAGCTACAGCCTGATGTAAGTGTAAGGACAGGATATAAAATTACACTTTCAACACGCTCTTAATTATGCTATGATTGTGGGCGTCTTAGGAAGAAAGGACATGGGAGGAAAGGGGCCATAAAAGAGAAAGATTAGAATCCTACTTCCTATATGCTCAAGAATATTTGTTTTCCTTTATTCTGAATTCCTTTCAGGGCCGTGTGTTACAGCATGCACTGACTTTCATCTTTCTCTCACTTCTGTGTTATTTAGGGCCACGGTTTCTAATACAGGGCTAAAGGGAAAACGACCACTGTGTTAAGGGTCCCATTCAGGAAAGGCTACAAAGGAATATCTTTAAGACGTTATTTTCTTAGAGTAGCTGCAGTTTTGTGATTGTCAGGATTCTAAACCTGTAGTCATAGGTTCGCTCTCTTAGCACCGACACACCCAGTGCCACGGTATACACAGTCATCATGGGTGTTGATTGCTTTCTATAGCCCCACGTATGTCCCTGCAGCCTGAACCAAATGAAGTGTGGAGAGGAGGCCCCTCAGGATCAATATTCCCACCATTCACCAGGTCCCATGCTCATCCTGATGGTTTTAGGCTTTATCTATGAAAACATCTCCTCGTCAGTGGGATCTTGAGACGTGATCATGCACGGTTATGAATGCAAAATTCCTCCTCTAATAAACGACGTCAGACATTTTCACCCAGCCCTGGCTCTTTTCCTGCTGACTCTTCCAGCCTCCTTCCAAGAGCTACACTGGACAGGAAAACATGAACGTGGCTTCTGTATGAGTCGGGTTTCTATGCCCTCTTTTAAACAGGGCCAGGGACTCACAAGTGAATTCCTACAGACTCAGTGTTGGTCTCCATCCAGTCATAAGAATCATAGAAACAAGAAGATACCACTTTACAAATGTATACAGTCACAGATTTTTTTTTTTTTTTTTTTTTTGGATAGATGAATGAACCATCAGGGTGACAGTTGAGACTTAATAAAATGTTTTTAGCATTCCACATCCCTCTACCCCTCCCTCACTCCCCCAGGGCTGAAATTCCCTGGCTGAACCAACACAAATTTATTTAGTAGCTCTTTACAGTACTTGTTTTTTGTACTTGCCAAGAAAACCTCCTTCTTGATTCTCCTTGCCAAGAGGCCTCTTACGTGACACCTGGCAGTGTTTAATGTGTAGACAAACTCGGCATGGAGCAGAGTGGTGGTCAGGAGACTCAGGCAGACTCTGGGAAGTGTTTGCTCATGGGTGGCAAGGGGCCTCCTGGCTGCTGAGCCTAGCTCTAATGACACAGAAGGGGACTGACACTGCACTTGGGCTGTATTTGGAGGATCAAGAGGCCTACACACTCCATTCCTTGGATTCTCCTAGTACAGAAAGTTAAGTGCAGCTGATGCATAGGAAAAACCACATTTGTGTGGCTGTACTTCCTGGCCACAGAAAGTCAACAAAGAAAACATTTTCTTACAGCGAATTTCCCAAAAGACAAGAGCACAGACAGAATGAAAGACCTGGGGTGGAGGAGTCCTGAGAATCTAGAGCCTTCAGAGTAGAGATGATCGGGGACAGGTCACCTGGGGCACACCCGGGTTCACTCTAGAAACAGCACCCACACTGAGAAAAGGATTCATGGAAGGGGTTCTGCAGCTGGGCATGGTGGTGGGAGGCAGACATGAGGGTCACAAAGTTCAAGGCTTGTCTGGACTACAGCGTGAGTTCAAGTGCAGCCTAGGCAACTTAAGGAGACCCTGTCTCCAAATGAAAGGTAGGAGTAGGACTGGGGAGGGAGGGGAGGGGAGAAGGGGGGACGACACGGGGGACAGGACAGGGACGGACCCTGGGATTTCAATTCCAGTACTGAAAACAAAACAACAAAATGTGTGTGTGTGTGTGTGTGTGTGTGTGTGTGTGTGTGTGTGTGTACTGCAAACCCTTTACCAACTGAACTATTTCTAAGGCCTAACAGAAACTAAACATTGGAGGGCATCCAAGCTCTATAGGAAAATTCTAGCATTATTACTGTTATTAGCAAGTGACAGATGCTGTGGCTTTCCTGATGATTGAAATGAGCCACATGATTGGGCTGTTGATAAAAAACATGGATAGACACATATAAGATCTACAACTAATTAAAATGTATTGGATTTGATGGGGTGTTGTTCAAGAACTAGATATTAGCTGTTCTTGTTAGAAAAGTTAGATTCCTGTTACTGTATGTTAATGTACTTCACTGTAAGTGTTTCATCGTCTATAAGCATCCTATAACATCCTGCTGTTTAGTATCAAATGCACAAAATAAAATTAATTTAAAAAATAAGTGGAGGGTGAGGTGGTATCTTGGTCTGTTTCCTCAGTGGTCCATTCCTAGTAACGGACACACAGAGCTTGTCTTACAAGAAAGCACAGACCTGGTTGGTATCAGTGCAGATTCTCTGAAGATGTTCAGTTGATGGGAGACAGCCATGGCCTTTCCTGGCCAGTGTTAGAACTTCTCTTTGGCTTTGAGAAAGCAAGCAGAAGAAGGGCAGCCATTTTCTGTCTAATCCTGTGGCCTTACATAATACAAAAAGGGATGTGTGTCCTATGAGAAGTGGGAAGACTCTACAGGGCCAGCCTCTGGAGGGGATATACTGAGTGCTTTTTACAATGGGCTGGGCTGAACATAACACCTTGCCAGCATTAGCACTGGCTTATGTAATATAGGAAAGGAGGGAGAAGCATTCCTCCAACTACCACACTTCAGCTGCTTCAGCAGGCCTCTTCTGGTTACCTGCTATCCCCATCAAAATAAGCCTGACCTATCTAAACACAAGTCTGAGGTGCCCAAGAGGAAATCTGTAGTTCGGGAACATTCCCAAGTCCAAGGAATCCAACACTTCACAGTTTAGTTCTGGATTATAGTCTGTATCCCTTTGTCCTCTGTGTTTTGCCTAAAAATAAACCATTCTGCTTTCTCTAAGTGGATTATAGACTCCAAGGTCACTCTGGAGTTCCTCTATTTTTCTCAGGTCATCTCCAGAGTAAGGACATGGAGAGGAGGGGGGTTGGGGTGGGGTTGCACTTAAGACATTAGCTAATGGTGGCCTCCCATCAAAGCGAATGAACAGAGGACACTGAATTTTCCCCAAAGGCATTCCCTCCGGGAAATTTAACAGTTTCTGAGTCACTCTCTTTCCAGCACTTGGTTTTGCAAAGATCCCAGCTTCCCAAAGAGCCATTTAGCTGTTTATTCTTTAAATATCTGAGTTTTTATATGTGGGGATACTAGTCAAAGAATGTGAAAGCATTCTTTAACTTTAAAAAAAAAATGCAGTAAATGCCTACATTTGAGATGCCATCATTTCCCAGACCTTAGTAGCTCATAGAAATCAGACAGCAGGCACATTTTTACTTTCTAGCCCCTGTCTTGGTTTCAATTCAGACTGCACTGCCTGCCTCTAAACAGCAGCAGTGAGCAGAGATGTCTTTCTCGCCTATGGCACTGGAATAATCTTCACACAGTCAGCTGAGTTTCTTTAGTCAAGTACCAAGCTTGCAAGGCTACAGTTAATAGACTGTAGTCTAAACAGTCACCAACCCAGGATGCCATCGAGTAACTTAATGGAGACACTATTGGTCCACATGCACACCTCTAAGGAAGTTAACGTCTTGTCACGAATGGAAGGTTCCACAGAACATTAACACAGGGCTTTTTATTTTGATCATTTCATGCCTGGATGCAATGATTTTTATTTCTTTTCTCCCCATTACCTATTGTAGTGAATGACACAATGGACTTCATCACATTTTTACACTTAAATCTTTGGCCTTGATCATGTCACTCCCTCTGTCCTCTCCCTTCCCTCTGGCCCTCTTCCTCTTCCCTGAAGCAATCCTTTGTGCCTTTATATCACATATACATATGTCATACATACGTACATATGGTTAAGTCCAAATTCCACGTGTGAGAAAAATGTGCCATTTTGTCTTTCTTTCACCCATTACCTTCTTTTGTCCCATTCTTCCCTCCAGGCCAGTCTCTCTCTCTCACCAACAACCCCTCATATTTTCACATGTTAATACGTATATTTAAATCTAGATTCTTCACACAAAAGGAAATGTTTTCTGAATCAGGCTTATTTGGCTTGACATGTTCACTATCAGGTTCCACCTGCTTTCCTGTAAATGACTCCATTTCATTCTCCATCGCAGCGGAATGAAACTCTATTATGTGGAGGCACCACTTTTTCTGTATATGCTCATCTCTCCACGGCTGTCTAGGCAGCTTCCTCTTCTGGGCCATGTGAATCACATACCGCCTTAGCTCCCTTCACATGTTTACCAGGAGTGGCATGGCTGGGTCATGTGGTACTTCTATTTTTAGTTTAGTTGAAACATCTCCACACTGATTTCCACGTGGCTGTACCAGTTTTATTCTGCTAGCATCAGTGGTTCATCTCTCCCCACATTCTCACCAGCATCTGTTATTGTTTACTTTCTCAGTGGTAGCTGTTCCTACTGTAGTATGATGGAATCAGCTCAATGTAGTGTTGTCATTTCCTTAATGACCAAAAAAGTTAAAAGATTTTTTTCAAGTAATATTTTTCTCTCCTTCTCTTCTTCTCTCTTTCTCTCCCTCTTTCCTTCCCTCCTTCTTTTTCCCTCTCTCCCTTCCTTCCTTCCTTCCTTCCTTCCTTCCTTCCTTCCTTCCTTCCTTCCTTCCTTCCTTCCTTCCTTCCTTCCTTCCTTCCTTCCTTCCTTCAGGGTCCCCAAACTCACTGAGAATGACACTGAGGCATCTAGTTATACAGTGTGGGACTGAGCCCAGGACTTTTGCATACTAGGTGTGCACTCTATCACCGGAGCTATGTCTCATTCAACTGGTTAGCCCATTCATTGACTGAATGATCTGAAGGTTTGAGGTGCTTGATTTTGGGGGGGGGTTCTATAGACTGTAGACATTAATCTCTTGTTGGGTTATAATGGTCAAAGATTAGCTTCCATTTTGTACTCTGTTTCCTCACTCTGCTGACTTCTTTCTGTGAAGACGCTTTTAATTCTATGGAATCCTATTTGTCAATTCCTGTAATTATTTCTTAATCAGAGAGGCAATATATATTTTACACTTCCTGGGAATCGGGGTCTAAGATGACAATGTTGTATCACTGCTAAGGATGGAATTCTGTACCATACAGAAGGACATGGACATAGAAAAAGGATAAGGAGGAAATTTCAGTTGCAAGTTGTAAGGTTGTAGGGACGTGAGCCTAGATTCCACTGGAGGAGTGAAGTGAGTATAACTTAAAACCCCATATTAATTATGAATGAATATATCAAAGAGGCACGGATTCTATCATCTGGTGTTTATTACAGACAGAGGTGCTATAGGGGGACTTATGTATTCCTCACACAATTAATGTGTGAGTCCCAAACCACAGTTCCTTTGACACATCTCAGGACTCCCACCTTTAGACCTTAGCTCACCGTGGCCCCAGATGCTCTTGCTCAGTTCCTTTTGGAGATCCAAGTTTTAGTTTCTTATGAATTCAAACTTGTCTCCTCTGGGAAGACTTCCTGAATGATTCCTACTTAAAGGTGTCATTCTTAATGCAGAGGAAATGCATGGCTTGGGAAATGTCTTCCCACCCCACCATCACAGTCTTCTCTTTGTGCATCCTAGAACTGCTCACTAAGTACTCAGGCATCTCCCACGTTCCTGCCACACACAGTAGGTGCTTGGCTAACGCCAGCTGGCTTGACCTTGGCGGTGATCTCTAAGCAGCGGATCCCTGCTCATCCATCTGAAATGAAATACCTCTTCAGCTGAGCGAGGAAGGCTTAGGACTGTTGATGCAGGACATTCTTGGCTCTGTATGAATGTTTTGTTTTTAGAAATAAAGTTTTGTTTTGTTTTTGTTTCCAGTGCGTTAAGGAGACAAAGACCCAGTGTCAGCATATTTCCAGAAATGGTTAAACCCCATCAGCCAGCCACAATACCTCAGTCTGCACGAGTACTGAGACAGAATTGTGAAGCATTAAGAAAGGCATTAAAGTCTCCAGTCAGGTTGGTGTGGTGCCAGAATGTACTTAGCTCACCCTGAACTTCTGGAGGTCAGCTAGTTACCACCAGATGACCTGTTCTTTTAGGTAAACTGCTGGAGGACAGGGAGGGACATCACTGACTTCTGCTGCTATCCTAACACCACTGAGACTGGAGAACTTTATTTCTACTCTATAGTGACAAGCACATGCTTGCCAAGGAGTATATTCTGGGAGACTTCTTATGAACACTACAATGTAATCAAACCAAGTTGGCCTCCAACACCCAATCCTTATCATCTTCTCTCATTGCCTGATTGATTTTGGACATAAGTCCAACCACAGATACCAGCTGGACAGATTCAATGCAGCACTGAACCCCAGGACTTTCAAAGGCTACCTCCTTTGTTATGTGTTATCCACTCAGGTATGTCTGAATCTGTTAATACTTTTAATTGTGTGTTTGCACATCACTGATGTTTATGTTTCTTTACCAGGGAATGCCAAAGGATATATGGAATCTGAGGAGGGGGCAGGAAGAGGGCAAGCTGTTCTTATGAGATTTTGTGATCTTCTCGATGAGAACCCCCATCATTTTTGTCTTTTTTTTAATTTGGAGCTCCCTTTGGTGTCTAATGATGTTTTATATGCATTGGCCCCAACTAGATGGCAACTCTTCTCTCTAGCCATCTAGAATGGTTTAACCTAAGACCCCAGGTGAGGCTGGATTAGAAGGGGAGTGACAACTGTTGGAAAGCTGGGAAGACTCGAGCTCTGTTAGGTCACTGGGCCCACTGCCAAGGTGCCATTGCTCATTAGGGTTCCCTTCTCTGTTGATGGCCTAAGACAGGGACAGCACCCCACGAATCTCTTAAGGTTTTGAACACATTCGCAAACCTGTCCCATTCTAGACATCAATATGTCACAACCAGTGTCTACAGCCAACTCAGTAATAAGAGAGACCAGAAAAGATTAATTGCATTATTTGATGACTGCCCGTTTAAGTTTGGTTTAGAGGCAAGAATAACCTTTGTTCTTTTAAAAGAAGGGTATTAAAATTCCATCAGAGTACCTAAGCAGGATTAATGTGAGTTTAACTGGTTCCTACCAGATGCAGTGAACTCTTGGAGTGGCTTGACCATGAGTAGAGGGTACAGAGAAGCCAGCCAGACAACAGTGGGCGGCACCAGGATAGAGAGGCAGGGCTTGGGTTATACTGGTGTAAGGTTTCACGATAGCCAAGGGACAAACACTTGTCCTGAGCCAGAAATCAGAGTATCTGGCCACAGCTATGTCACACCTCTGGGCCTGTTTCCTTGATTGTAAAATGATGAGCTTGTCTTCCCTCCCACTTCAGACACCCAGCCAATCACTAATAACTGACTTATCCTCAATTACACTTAGAACCAGGCACCCTCTTTCCACTGACGTCCCTCAAATGTCTGGGACTGTAAGCAGCTCCTGGAAGGCTTTGAAGTTCACAGTCCCCTATCGCCAGCCCTAGATGTCCCTCTGGCCTTGTCTTTATCCCCAAGGTTCTTTGTTCTGCTGTCCATGACCTTGAAGAGCACCACAGACAGCCTCCCATGAGGACTTCGTACTATCCTAGCTTGTCCTTGTCAAAAAAACAATGTTACTCCAAGTGCGAACCATGGACTTATCTGCAAACTGCTTCTGGCCTGTGGTGAGGTGGCAGGGAAGGGCGAGCATGTGGGCACTTTTGCAGCTATTGGCCAGTGATTACATAGCTGCTGTTGAGTCTAATAAGATTTGAGCTTCTATTTTAAGATATGCTATCATATTTTCATTATTTTAAAATTGTGGGGTGTGTGTGTGTGTGTGTGTGTGTGTGTGTGTGTAGATATGTGCACAGGAGGGCAGGTGCCCTTAGAGAGCAAATGAGTCAGATGGCCCTGGAGCTGGAGTTACAAGCAGCTGTGAGCAGCCCTACCTGTGTGCTGGGAATCAAACTCAGGTCCTTTAGGAGAGCACAGGTGCTCTTAGCTGTCCAGCTGTCTCCAGCCCTTGGCTTCTAGCTCATGAACTATTTTGAAGCTTCATTTTGCTATCAATGTATGTTTATTATATTTTACTGAAAGTAACAATGCTAAATGGATTGCTGGAAACAACTACAAGAAAATCCCAGCCTATGCCACAGGAAGGTGGAAGGGCTTGGCCTCCGTTCTGGTTCTCTCCTGGGATGACAAATCCTGTCTTCACATTCCCTTCTTTCCTTCCGGAGCCTCTTGCAGCCTTTCCTAGGAGAAGCCCACTGTCCGTCTGTCCTCTCAGCGCCGCTGAGGCTTTTCTGCACTCTCACACCTTTCTGAAGCTTACTTCTCAGCTCTCTAGTCCCCAAACAAGGTGCTGCTCTTAGTAAACGGAATAGGTGTTCATTCTCTCCATCTAAAATTTGTTTGTGTTCCCTTCCCATGCCCCTTCCGTATCTACAAGCTGTGTATCTAGCCCTGACATCTCACTAGTGTTCCTTCCACAGGAGGGAAGGGAGCAATGACTACAGCATTCCCTACATCTGATGGTTACAACCCTTTCTGTACCCATCCAGCCACACTGTTCTCTCTCTCTCTCTCTCTCTCTCTCTCTCTCTCTCTCTCTCTCTCTCTCTCTCTCTGGTTTTCCGGTTAATGTAAGAAAAATCGAGCCTGTGCATACAACCACCAGTGACTAATGTGTGTGCCTGTGATTAACCGCCCTTACAGCAATGTGCTATTAGAACCAGACAAGACAAATCGCCCTTGTGCATCTTGCATAAAATTAAAAGGTCAGTTCAGGAAGAAAAGGAGTAACGAGAGTCCTGGAGTCCTTCATCAAGTTGAAAGGCTCATTTGATGAGACTGGCTAAGGCATTTCATGGAAAACTCCAAAGCAATGGAATAGTACATTGAAAACCATTTAGAAGGGCAGAAAATCCTTTAAGCCCAAACCAAAGAGCATGGTTCCTATCATATGGAATTAATTTCTTGTTCAAAGTTAATAAATTAATTTCCCTGGAAATCAGCTATTTTCCAGAGTTTTCCAGGAGAGGCTGTTTGGGAACAGAGCTCCAGAACTCTGGCCTTGGGTTCCTCTCCTAGATCTCCACTTCAAGATCATAGAAAAATGACTCATGCTTTAGAATCCTTTCTTCAAAAAAGATGCTATGGGGGTCTTGGGACATGCCCTTAGTCATTACTGGGCACATGAGCATGGGGACCTGATCTTCATCCTAATCACCAAGTTTAAATAAACCAGGCCAGCTGATGTCTGTAACCTCAGTGCTGGTGGGCAGGGCTGGGGCAGAGACGGGTGGATCCCTTGTGCTCACCAGCATGGAGCCAAGCAGAATCAGCAAGTTCCAGGTTTAGTGAGAGACCTTTTCTCAAATAAAATTTAAAAAGATGGAATTCTGTTCTGTGAATAAAAGTGCCCAGGCCCAAAGACAGGAGTTCAATCCCAGAAGCCTACAAAAGGGAGCAAGTAAACTCCACACATATTCCATGACAAGCATGGCCACCCCCCCACACACACAATAATATTTTAAATTTGAAAAATAGGTGATCCAGGAAGCCACACAGCCCCAGTATCAACTTTTGGCCTCCTCACATACATGTGTACATATGCACACATGTGCACCACAAGACCACCAATCCACTTACAGGACAGATTCTGAGAGCCCCTCTCAGAGCTCCTGCAGGGCTTCCTGTCCAAATAGTCAGGAAAAGTCAGGCCACTTACATTCCAAAAAAAGGCCCTCAGGTAGTCAAAACCAAAATACCAGAAGGGACTCGGTTTCCTACTCAAAATTAGGAGCACAGAGTCAACTCTGAATCTCATATTTTGAAATATTTCATGGGTAAAACATTGCCCGCCTGACTTAGGAAACCAATATGGCAGAGCCCCACCCACTCAGACTGACATGTTTCACTGAGTTGCACAGTCATTCCGATGTTTCCCCCGGACTGGCTTGGATCCCGCTGACACACGGTGCTCTGGGTCAGGTGAGCACATTCCTGGCCAGGAAGGTGGTGCCTTCACCTCCTCCTCACTCCTGTAACTTTCCACCCATGCAAACGAGGTCAGAATAGCCAGAGGCAGCTGGGACAGGTCTGTGTGGGCCAATAATCACGTGCCAGGACAGGAACATGCTTTCTCTTCTGCAAGACAATTTCTAGTGTCTTAACCAGCACATACGGGGGAGGCTGTGAGCCTTGGCAGTTAAGCCATGAGGAGCCCAGAGCAGCTTCCAAGCCATTGTTCTATGGAGTTCTGTTCTTCCTTATGCAGCCATCAGAGCAAGACGTTTCCCCAACCCTGCCTGGCCCAAAGAAGGAAGGACTTGAGGGGATCCAAAAGGTTCCTCCTGCTCTGGGCTGGAACTTGACCCTACTTGAATCTTGGTTGTCTAGAGCCCAGATTTGTGATGGGATGAGTACCCGTTCCCCTGATCAGCCAGTAGGCACCACCATTGTCACTGAGCAGAGACAACTATTCACTGAGATGACAGTCACCTGCCTAGCATTGACTTTCAGGAGCACATACCACCACAAGTGTGACAATTATGCATCTTAGCCAAGCAGAGATGGGCTGGTATCAAGGCAAACACATCCCGTCTAGGAAAGGGGATGATGCTGATGGTACCAGAGTCACTAAACAAGAAGCGAATTAGAGCTCCCTGTGGTGACAACCAAACACAACAATCCAATTTAAGTCCCTAACCACTACTCCTCCCTGCCCTCCCTGGAAGGGCGGGTGGTTCTCTAGGAGGTTCTGTTCTTGGTCCTTGTCTACATCTACTTCCATCATTCCTGCTAGACCATATGGCGCCTTTGTGCAAACTTGAAAAAGGCACCTCTTTCTCAAGATGAACAACTGTCATCTGCTAGAAGACTTAAAACCATTATGCAAATATATACTGAGCATGACGGGGCAATGCTCCTCAGGCTGTTGTGTCCAGGATCCACCTTCCCATGCACAGTCACTCTTGGTTTTCTACCTGCGTATTTGAATCCCACGAGTTTAAACATCACACGGGCAGATGGTTCTTGAATGCAAACCTCTACCCTGGTACCCCTTTTGGGGGGAACTGCCTGCATTTCCAACTGCTTTCTGGGAATAGCTACTAGAGCTGCCTTTATTTCCCAAACACAAAAAACTGAAGTAAAAGCCACCCTGTCTCTGTGGTTAGTCCGGGAAAAGTTAAGAGTTCTTCACTGGAAATCTGGGCCACCTTTCACGTCTATTGGGTCTCTTGTCCTTGTCCTCACTCTCTGTCCCCACCTCCAGGTCTCTGGTCCTGTCCACTCTCCCTGTACTGTGTCACCACTCCTGTCCTCCTTCTCTCCCCACTGATTGCTTCAGGCTGTGATTGTTTGCCTGGATTCTTGGATGCTGGAAGGGCTCCTGGTAGTCTTTCCCTCAAACCTCTGATGGCGTCCACCGACAGGCAAGGAAAACTGAAACTTTCTAGCCTTGATTCAAAACTGCCCGTGGTCTCACCTCAGTCTCCCTCAGTTGTCAGTTCTTCCAGGCCCTTTCCTAGGCTCCAATCCTTGTCACAGTGAGTCACACTGAGTCTTCACAATTTCTTAGTTTCCATGCCTCTGTCCCTCCTGTTCTACCTACCCGGCAGGTGCTTCCTACTTTGAAACAGGTTTCAGTGGCATCCCTTATTCAAGGTCTCCCAAGCAATTGTCTTTTTGGCACTCTTGTATGACTTGCATTTTACTTTGAGCCTTTAGAGTGCTGTGTCTTATACCACTGACTTGTGTGTGTGTGTGTGTGTGTGTGTGTGTGTGTGTGTGTGTGTGAGCCCCAATAGACAAAAGGTCCTAATTAATTTGTCTTTTTAAGTTTTAAAAGGAACCACAATATATAACAGATGCTCAGAACTTATTGATTCTCATAATGGCATGGTAGAGAAACTTCCTTCATGGTTAAACAAGGACTATGGCTGATTGAGCCAAGATCTACTCTGCATTTGTGTGAAGCACCAGCCAAGCAAGTGTGCAAAGCACAAGGCAACAGGTCCAAATGAAGAGAACAGTTAAACCACAAGCATGTATTGATTTCATAACTCACAGCCCACCTCAAATACGATTCCTGGAAACTGTATGTCTGATACCTTGGAAGAGGATCAGTCAGGGGCATCTTCCCAGAGTCTCTGCCATCTCTGCACAGGTCTGCAGACCTGCAGTCTACCTCCCATGCTAAGAAGGTCTCATTTGTAATAATATACCCATATGGTAACCCTTAAGCAAGACAAGCTAACCATTATCAGCGTTTTCATCTCTACCTCAGTAACATGGGAAAAACTAAGCCCATTTTTATCTTAGATCAAATTCCCCAGTTTCTGGGAAAGAAATGATCCTAACACAAGCCTGCCAAGACAGAAGCAGGAAGGGGCTCTGCCAGCTTGGCTCCCCTGAGGCAGTGACAAAGGCTGCTTGACACCAGCAGCTCTCAGCGTCCTTCTGCCGAAGACTGATGTCTCATCAAAAAGGGAAGTGTGTTCAGCCCACTGCTGAAACTCCTGACTCAGCATCGAGGGTCCATCTTCTCATTCACTATTGCTTGGATGGTCTTGATAACAGAGCTACCTTCCATCAGTGCTCTTCAAGAGGAAACACAACTCCAATCTATGCCTCTGTACTCTAAGACTTCTGCTTTCTCCCTTCCCTTAGAACCTCTGGAATAAGGAAGTTCAACAGGTTTTGTCAGCTGCCAGTACTATGATTCTAAATAAGTGAAAAGCCATCAGCATCTGTGATTTTGTTTCTCAGAATCACAGGGACACAGTGGTTTTCAACACATTCCTCTTGTCAATGACTGCGTCAAAGGATGAGGGGCCAAAGAGGAGTGTGTTTTTGTTCCCCCAAAGATGTTGAGGTATGATTGACACAAAGAGATGCAAATACTTAAGCACATACAACTTGGTATGTTTGGATATAAGTACCCATCATTGCAATCAGTGATGCATTAAATGCCCATTATCTACAAAATTCCCTGACGTTCCCCTCCTTTTGTGCTTAGAGTACTTGATAGAAAATGTACCCTCTTAAGCAAACTGTGAAAGAGACCACACATTGTTCATTGTAATCCCTGTGTTGTAGAATAGATTTCTGGAATGTATTTATCTCCTGTGACTGAAACGTTGAGAGCGTTGTTCGGCCCCTCCCGCTACACAGTGGCAACTACCTTTCTACTCTGCTTTTATGAGTCTGACTCTTTTGGATTACACACTTGAAGGAAATCATGCTACTTGTCCCGCTTTGTACAGTTTGTTTAATTTAGTGCCATAACCGCTAGGGCAATCTTCACTGCTATGAATGGCAGTATTTCCTTCTTATAAGTCATGTTCCATGATAAATTTTCTTCATCCATTTGTTGATGGACATTTAGGATATTCCCATATTTTGGTTGTCATGGATAACGATACAATGAACACAGGAATGTAGACGTTTTAGCCTATCCTGCGTTGCTTTAACAGATTACCTGTGACTAGACAAGATACGAAAGAAAGGAGTTTATTCAGCCTGTGATTGTGAAGCTGAAAGTGTAAGACCAAACAGACTCATGTGACAGGGCCCTTGTGCTCCCATGACAGCAGAAAAGCAGAGGCCCAGATGCCAGGTGCAGAAGAGACAAGAGTATAAGGGGTCACTCTGTGTTCCCTCAACAATCAGTTCAGTCCATCAGGATCTCCTTAACCTCTCTTTTTGTCCTACAACACTCCCCCATCTCTTTGAGACAAGGTCTTACTATGTAATCCTGACTAGACTGGAGCTCACTATGCAGACCTACTACCCTGGAACTCATTTACCTCCGTCTCCTGAGTGCTAGGACTGAAGGTGTGTGCACCACACCTAGCCTAATCATTTCTTAGAGTCTTTCAACATTGTTACATCAGAGATCAAATTCCAACACAAGTTTTGGAGGGGGCAAACCTCATCTACATAGCACAAGAGTGACTGTTTCCTGTGCTGTGCAAAAGCCCCTAGTCTACTGTAGTTTCTCCCCTCCCCTCGCAATGTCTATGTTTCTGGTGTCACAGGAAAGGAAACTTTAGCAGGGATATGTAGGTATTGTGTGTGTGTGTGTGTGTGTGTGTGTGTGTCCGTTTGAACACCGGGGCTTGTGTAGGAGGCTCCTCTCCTCGAAAGGCCATCACACATAGGAACTTTCCTACTGCATTACTGCTGAACTATTTCATCAAATGCCTATTCAGAAAGATCCACTGTGTGACAAAGGGAAGGCTCCCCTTCCCCATACCTTCTTTCTTTTCTCCTCTTAGTCTGGGAATAAGGGCTACCAGTCAGTTAAGGAAGCCTCCTTGTTTCTCCACTGAGGCTGTGAAGGGGATGGAAGCAGCATCTCTGTCAGTCTGTTGACAGTAAAAGAAGCTTTGTGGGTGGGTGGTGGGCCAGTGGGTTTGCTAAGGAAACATGGAATAAGAGCTTTTCTGGAGAGGGCTCACCAAGAGTCCAGGAATTGCAAACTTAGCTAGAGCGAAGCAGTATACTGCAGGTTAGGAGCCCAAGTCCCTGGATGGTGTGGATGGTGACATCACTACCCTGGCCCAGGCTGTGGTATATGAAGCCACTCCCTAGGTGTAGATATTCCATGAGGAAAGACAAGATTCTGACAACTGCCCAAATTACCCACTGGCTCTCTTGAGCACAGTCTTTCTGTCCAAACACTGGGAGAGAGTTCAATGTTTCCAACTAGGCGGAAAAAAAACTCACTATGGTTGGAAAAATTCGAACACTGCCCTAGTTTCCGAGAAACTCTCAGGAGAGCTACTGAAATTCAAAATGGAAGCAAGCTTGGTAAACCCAAGAGCCCTGGGGATTTGGAGGAAGTGAATTAATCGCCAGAAGCAAATGTAACTTATAAATACTTCTTGTTGTGCCTGATATAGGCTCCTTCTTTAACTGGAGGTTTAGCTGTATAGTATGTTAAGTTCTTATAAAAATTATTATGCTTATTTACCTGTGTGTGTGTGTGTGTGTGTTTGTGTGTGCTCTTGTGTACATGTGTAAATGCACATGGAGGTCAGAGGACACCTTGAAGGATTCAGGTCTCTGCATCTCTCATAGGTTCCTGGGGAAGGAATTCAGGTGGTCAGGGTTATGGGCTTAGCCACCTTACTGGCCCAATACAGAATTCTTTATAGTTAACTGTGTTTCTATGGAATTCTCACCAGTTTGAAGACAGGAGACTCCAGGTAAAATACAGCTACAGAGTGAGTGCTTCCATCCCTCAAATTCACAAGAGAAGAGAGGACTAGACTTACTGTGTATTTTGAGGTATGGCATTTGGGAGGTGATGAGGTTATGGGGGGGGGCTCATAAATGGTGCCCTTATGAAAGAAACTATAGCAAGACGGGTCACTGGCTGCTTCACTCCTATACACTGGAAAAGAAGCTCCCACCAGACATCAGTGATCTTAAACTTCCCACCCTTTAGGCTTGTGGTATTTTAGCATGGTATTCTGAATGGACTAAGAAATACTTTAGACATTCAATAATGATAGACATGGAACATTTTCTCCTTTTCAGCTCTAGGAAGTAAGATTATAAACAAACAAAAATACTTATTGCTTTCTATGCTGGTAATTACCTTTACTTTTTACAGTTTTATGCAAGGATTTACACTTCCTAAAGTGGGGAGATGGCCTGTCTTGGTCACTATCATATTCCCAAGTACACAGTAGGTGTCAGTGAATACTGTTGGGTGAATGGGTAGATGACTAGATGAATAAATGAACTCAAAGTCATAAGCAAGGATGAATTTATACTTCATGCAAATACAGTCAAGCCATCACACCTATGGATCTATAGACATGGATCAAAATTATGGCAAATGTCCTGTCTGAAATGGGACTCTGAGAGCGACATCGGGACTGCTCTGGACAAATGACAGCCATAGGGTCTGACTTGTCTCTTCACTGGGTAAGCTAATACAAACTCATTCAACACTAGAGGTGCTGCTTGATTCTTATATTCAATAGGTTGGTTTGTAATTTGTGTCTCCTCTTGAACTCTGATGCATTTTAATCCCGAGTATTAATTCTTATGAAGTATAGTATTTTTAGCTGCTAACAGTAAGCTTTCTGTTTCAGAAAACAAAACAAAAGTGTACAGGCTAAGGTATAGTTCAGTTGCAGAGCATGTGCTTAGTTAGCATGAGCTTAGCATGTGCTTAGCCCGGGTTTGAGTCCCAGCACCCAGCAGGAGCAAATCCACAAAGTATAGCGCAGGACACTCTTCCCGGATGAGGGCTATGAAAGCACCCTGGGCAGTGAGCCTCGACTGTCTTTTTATAAAACCTGAACATAAGCATTGACAGCGGCTGAGACAGTCGGAAGGAAGGACAGCAGTCCTCAGATGCACTGGGTGGGAAACACACTACCATCATGCTTCAGTCTCTCAGGCCATAAAACACTTCAGTTTTTCCCAAGCCAACTGCCGATGCTGAGATGCCAGGAAATGCTGGGAACCTGGCCTGTGAGGATACACTTTCTACTTTACAGGAATAAGCTGTCGAGAACAGGGCTTTACTTCTTAGATGGAGGTGGAACGCAGCCCCAAATGCAGGCTCCTTGGAGTGGCTGAGGACCTGCAGAGGGAGGAACAAAGACCCCACAGAAGCCTCCAGCCTGTGGGCACCTTCCCGGCAGAGGTGGAGGAGCCCAGCTAACTTCTCTCACTTATGTCTGTTGTGTCATGTTTTCACCTTCTGAATTACTCAAGCAGATTCTTGCGGGGGAGGTGGGGAGCACCACAAACACACACATAAATCAGTCAGAAGGAAACTGGGATGGCCTCTGGCATGTTTGAACCTGTTCACAGAGGAGACAGTAAAAGCTCAGTGTTCCTTAGGCCAACTTGTTATGTCACCATTCTTGGTGTCTCAGGGAAATAAAGGACTCGGCAGCGTTCTCAGTTACAGTCCATGCCTGTTCAGCATTTCCCTAGCTTTGCAAGCTAATTTCACACCAACGTCTGTCTCAATGCTGTCTGTGTGGGACCACTGTTTCTTTAAATAAAGGCCTGCTTTTCTGCCTTTCGTGTTGTCTTTTTCCCCAGTCTCTCTCCTCTCTGTCTCTCTGTCTCTGTCTCTGTCTCTCTCTCTGTCTCTCTCTCTCTGTTTCTCTCTGTCTCTGTCTCTGTCTCTGTCTCTGTCTCTCTCTCTCTCTCTCTCTCTCTCTCTCTCTCTCTCTCTCTCTCTCTCCCTGTGTGTGTGTGTGTGTGTGTGTGTGTGTGTGTGTGTGTGTGTGTGTGTGTGTGAGACTACTTCTCTCTCTTTCTCCAACATAAGAGCTATGGGTCCCTCAGGAAGGACTCCATGGCAGGCTCTATAAAGAAAGGAATTCGGTGACTCAAGAGTCACCTGCCTCACTCTCACTTCCTCACTCCCATTTCTTCATCAAAGGAGTGCTAAAATCCTCACCCAGTGAACTAGGGAGGGGCAGATAGCAACTTCTGGAATCCTCCAGAACTTTTACGCCCTTTCTTACTTACTCCACACAAAATCTGGGGCTGGGGTTGGCATTCCTGACTGTTCCTACCTTTTCTCCAGAGTAGGAGCTAGTTCATGATTTTCTTCCCCTTGACAGGATTTGGATTTGGTGTCCTGCAGACAAACAGTTGCCACTGCTGCATGCCACTGTCCGCCAAGGGGAAGTCACACTGTTATTCCTAAGCCAGGTTACAAATAGTGATAGATGCAACTCCTCCCCATGGAGAAGACAGCTTTGCTGCTATGCTGCTAAAATAAGCTTTTGTAAGCCTGCTGCAGAATGAGAAAAACCTTGCAGTTTCTCCAACAAAAATGAAATTCTTCTAGTGCTCGGACACTTTCAGACTCTTCATAGAGAAGAGGTGGCTCGCCTCACCTTTTTGTAAAAGTTTAAGTTCCATCTCTTTAGAGACCGGGGAACAACTTCTGTACAAGTAGGATAGGCCACCATTTGCTTTTTGGCGGGAAACACATTCAAACACAGAGTCTGTATATGCACAGAGCATTTCCAGGAGCACATACAAGCAGTAGGAAAAGGAACTGGAGAACTTTGGGAGTACCAGAAATGTTAGCTCTCATTCTATTACTTCTACAGTAGCTAACAAGTGTTCCCTTTTTGGTCATGTCTAGGCATAATGTCTGTTTTAACATTATATTAAAATGGTATTTATTGAAGGATGGGGCAGGACTGGGAATTGAACCTGGGCCTCATACATGCTAGGCAAGGGCTCTAACTCTGAACTGGACTCCTAGTCCTTTAGAACTTTCCTTTTTAATTTTAAGACAGGGTCTCCCTACGTTATTCAGGCTTAACTCTCACTGTAGCCAAGGCTAGCCTTACATTTGCACCTGCCCGGTTTCACCTGTTGAGTAGCTGGGATTACAGGCCTGGCTGATGTTGCTCTCCAATCAATAGAGGGACCGTGACTCATTAATCTTCCTGACACTCCTCTCTCCCAGTAACTTTTGTTAGATAAATGTGGCCAGGAGTAAGACAAAAATGAAAAAATATTGCTATGCCCTGTACTAGCAACTACATAATACCTGACACTGAATGAAAATGAGCAAGAAAGAAACAGCCTAGAATGCAGCCTTAAGTCAGCGTGATAACTGGGAGGCAGCATGAGGGCTTTCTGTCCATCTTCCCTGGACACGCCCACTCAGAGCATCTCTGTTCTGCCTACCTTCTACTCCTGGCTAAAAACAAACAAACAAACAAACAAAAAACCAGAAGCGAACAAAACAACAATGAAAAACTAAACATATTTCCATCTCAACCAGTGAGAAAATAAAATTATATAAAATGCACAATTAATAACCATATACTACATTCCAAACTGTTGGATTTTTTTCTTTCTGGTTTTCTACACATTTCTCCCTGCAAACACATGTATAAATGGTTTCTGCTCTTCCTTATATATATATATATATATATATATATATATATATATATATATATATGATTAAAATGAGCACACAGAATACAATTTAGCTTTCTCTTCCCCCATTGAATTATCAAAGACAAATTACTTAAGCTAACACCTGTAACAACTGTAGCTTTATTCTTGCCTTTATGTACAGTGATCATTCTTTTAGAAGGTCCATGCTATTTCACATGTGTGTTCCATTGTGAACACTGGCTGATACTAGAATGAACTGGAGTTGATTTTCACAATAGCCCAGGGGGTAGGACACACTTCTAGACGCATGTTGCAGATTATGAATTTATAAATTAAGGTTTTAGCCGGTATCATGAAGCTAGTATATGTGGAGGTTTCAAATTTGAGCTTGATGCCAAAGCTTTATTCAAGACTCAATAGTGCTTCATTGTCCACTTTGAACAGCCGAAGAGCACAAAAAAGTAAAGTTTAAAAGAGCCACCTATGTTGTCTCACACATTCAGACCCCCACGGCTGATGGGTGGGTGATGACCCTTGAGGGACAGTCCCACTGCAGACAGTACTAACTGAGAAGAGGGCTTTTGATTTTTGTGGTTTCCTTTGTTCACAACCACCTTTACAAAGTCCCTTTAAAAACCCATCCTTTTGGAGTATGCCAGAATATGTGTTCCTTTATTTCCAGCACTGTGGAGGCAGAGGCAGCAGATCTCTGTGAGTTCAGGTACAGTCTGGTCTACAAAGCAAGTTCCAGACCAGCCAGGGCTATAGTGAAACACTCTCTCAAAAACCAAAATAAAACAAAAACCAAAGGAACCAACCGACCAAAACCTCCCAATACATCCTTGGACCATCAAGACACCTCCAAGGATAAAGCACTTACTAAATAGGCCCAAAGGCCACAGTTATATCCGTGGGTCCCATGGTAGCAGAAGAGAGCAGATTTCCCAGCGTTGTTCTAAGACTTCTACATGTGTGTCTTGGCATGTGTAAGCCCTCTCTCACACATACCACACACAATAATAATGATAATAATAACAACAACAACAACAACAACAACAACAATTTAAAATCCCAAAACAAAACATCCTTTTATACTCTCAAGGACACCATTAAGAAAAAACCTATGGGTCCCTCTACAGTTTTGAAATAACAGATGTCCACATCCTATCACATCTGTATAGAGTCCCTAGCTGCCTGTGGGGGTGGCTGGGGAATAGCAAAAAAGGTCACTGGGAACCTCTCTGGAAGTATTATTTGGAACATTGTTTACACAATGTGTTCATGCGTCAAAATGTATTACTTAACGTCAGTTTAAGAGATGATGTACATGAGTCCCATGATAAAACAAAATGGCTATGATACAAAATGGGGGGGGGAAGTAGTTAAAAAGCATATTGTCACACATTGCTTCAAGAAAGGGACCCTGGCTGAGTGGTGCATCACTCAGCAATGTCATCACTGTCTGGACTTAGTTTGTCCTTCCACAAACTAAGATAATTATATTGTGACCAGTTGATAGAATACCATGGAATTACTTTATGGTCAGTGTACTGCTGACCAGAACACTGCTGTGTAGCATAAGACCACATTTTAAAAAATGGGCCCATTCAAAAAAAGTAAACCCACTAAAATAATCTGAGGAGATATTTCTAAGAAAAATGGTTATTTATATAGAATTGTAAGCCATTTCACTTTTACTTTTTATATACTAAATTTCAATAATTATTATCATGCTTCCCTTATAATCAGAAAAGCAAAAATAAGTTTACTTCATACTTTAAAATCTTTGCTTTAGAAGTATTCCCTTATTTATTTTTAGGATCACTGTTGTAATGAACTCACGAATACAATCCTCGCTTGTATTTATTACAATAATCAGTCTCCTGTGTGAAGGTGGGGATTTGCTTATGTCTTTTAACCATGATTTCCATCCACTAAGCCATCTCTCCAACACAAGTTCATTTAGCAAATAAAATACAAAGCTGGGAGTGGCAGCACATGCCTGGATCCCAAACTCTCAGGAGGCTGATGCAGGAAGATCAATTCACAGCCAGTCTGGGCTACACAATGAGTTCCAGGCCAGACTAAGCTATGAAGCCAGACTCTATCTCACAAAACTAAACAATAACACTAAAAACTCAGTGGAAAAATATAGATAGAAATGTAGACATATATTTACTGCAGAAATTTTTTGTTTGTTTTCGTTTTGGATTTTTGAGTTCCTGGCTATCCGGGAACTCACTCTGTAGACTAGGCTGGCTTTGAATTCACAGAGATGCACTTGCCCCTGCCTCCTGAGTGCTGGGATTAAAGGTGTGCACCTAATACTTTAATGCAGCCTAACTTGAAGGCATGCTTCCCTGACAACATTCAGGAGTTAATGACATTCAACAATATACACGTAACTGAAGAAAGGGGACCCTGCCAGACTGCCAGACATCCTAGCAGTCGCATGAGAAGGACCCAGACAGGCTAAATGAAAATGCGGAGAACGTCCACTTTACAATGCACCTCGATGTTTTCCCTTCACTTTATCAGAAAAGAGAAGGGCTGAAATGGATTACCAAAGAAGCCTTCTGAGCATACTATACAGAGCTAATGTAACTCTGGGAACTTGGCACCGTCCCGTGCAAAACAAAAGTTCATGTGTCTATCAGAAATGCTGTGGACCAAAGTCACCAATGGTAGGAATATGTAGAAGAATCTCGGCAGTGACCATCAGTGTAAGAAGGGAAAAATGCTTTTTATAATGGGTGTCACAATTACCTGCATTCTCATCAAAATCACCACCCCTATTTGGAATTATTGGAAAATAAAAACTATACTTTGAGGGCTAGAGAAATGGCTCAGTTATGAACACTTGTACTTGCAGAGTTCTTGAGTTCGGTTCCCAACATCCACTCGACAGCTCACAAACCCAGTTTCAGGGGATCCAGTGCCTTCTTTTGGGCCCTTTGGGCATCAGGCATGCATGCAATACACGTATATAAGTGCAGCTAAACACCCAAACATACAAAATAAAAAAGTAAACTTTAAAACACAAAAACCATATACTTTGAGAAATATTATTAAACGTTCCTTTTAGTAGACAAAAATTCTCTTAAGGCTTTAATTTATTAAAAAAAAACAAATGCATACTTTGAATCCCGATAAAAGATTATGGATTTGGATCAGTGTAAAGCAATGAGTGCTATTAATTGATGGTACAGGAATTTATACAGAGCTTAGAATGAAGCCTGGCTCTTTGTGGATGATCAATAAATGATGGTAATCATAGATAGTATAGTCTCAACCCTGACTGCTGCCTTAAAACAGAAGAATATGGTTAGGTTAGAAGCTTGATCAGGTCTATGACACTCACAAACATCTAAGTATCTTGTCGCCTTCCTAGGTACTTTGGTTAAAGAACTGCAGTCCCTATCCTTAAGATGAGGCCCAGGTGGGGGTTGGTGGAGAAATGGCTCAGAGGTTCAGAGCACTGGCTGCCCTTCCAGAGGATGGGGGCTCAATACTCAGCACCCGCATGATGGCACATGACCATTTGTTAACTCCAGTTCCAGGGGGATACAATGCCTTCCTCTGGTTTCCTTGGGCACCAGGCATGCATGTGTGTGGTACACAAAACACCCACACATATAAAAGTAAAAATAAATAAATCTTTAAAAGAGAGAAGTATCTTATTGCTGAGGGGCACGGTGCCAAAGGAGAACATGGTAGGTTGCCATGGGGCACCCTAAACCTGAGGGTTCTTGGGGCCAGGAAAATTCAGTGCTGGTGACAACTAAGGTGACATAGAAATGATTAGTAGGGGTGAGGCTGGCAAAAGGAGAGGAAGGCAAAGACAGCAGAAAAAGCAAACCCATACTTGGGGCTTATAGGCCCAGGGAACTTACATCAAAAGGATTCAAAAGGTATCATTATGGGGGCTTGCAGAGTTTTGACACACCATCTGTGACATTGAACAGTCACTACCAATTTAGTTCCCACAGCCTGAGAGTTCCTCATCTGGTGAAAAGCGATGGCATCACTTACCTTGTACAGTAGTTATATGGAATCAGAACTAAATGAATAAAAACCAAGAGAAATGATGGTTCCCATGCTGATCCAGCCCCTCTGTGACAGCATCCCTGACCACACCCAGCTCCTCCCTCCCTTCGCTTCATCAGGAATGTGCTTCCAACAGATATGCACTTAGAACCTCCTCCATGCCACCTATCTTCCACTTGCTAAAATGTCCATTATCCAAGAAGTTTCTCTGGACCCTCCCTGCACAAATCAATGTTGCTGAGTCTATCCTTCCATTAACAAGCCTTTTCTTCAAAGAGTTTACCATTTCAACATGACAGACTTTTAATTTGTTTGTCCGCGTGTGCTAGAATTTAAGCTCCCTGAGGGTGAAGGAGAGCTGCCTACTTTATTTCCTGTATTTCCCCAGGGCTTAGAGCCTTGTTTGGAACACCATAGATACCTATCAAGTGTTGGCTGAGAGCAAGAATGGGCCCCAGGTTGGAGAGCAGAACTCATCTTTATCCTTTGATCCTCCAGGAGCCAGGCACAAAACTGAGTAGGGGAGGCAGTTGAGACATTTGTTGAACTGTCCAGTTCAATTGCTTTTGACAAATGGTGGTGTTCAGCCAGTACAGAAAGGTCAAGCTGCTGCATATTTATTGCTTAGCAGATAAATCCAAGCTGTCAGTAACCACAATGGAAAATGGGTTTTGTGGTCAATTTGGTAGGAAAAGAAGCAAAACTGGTGGTCTGATTTCATTAGCCAGGGAAACCGATTAGCACATTTATCAATTAGTTACAAATAACCAAGCTATTGTTGACACTAAGGCCAGGCACAGACGTGGCATGCCAGGGCCGCGACTGTGATTAAATGTATGAGGTACACAGAACTATTAAGTGTCCCAGGGCTTATGTTTTGTTCTGACATTGAGGACCCAGCTTACTGGGGTTGAGCCTTCAGGATGGATTTCAGTCAACATTTGGTTTAGAAAGGTCCTTGAATATCTCCTCAAATTTCGTTTCACTACCAGAAGGGGTAAACTAACAAAAAGAGTTCAACTGCTCTTTTTGAGACAAAATTAGAGACACTTAGTATTTAAACAAAAAGCATGACTCACAACTTCAGGCTCTTCAACTTGTTCCCCTGGCCCAAGCTCTCCAGAAAATCACCTCAAGGGTTTTTAAAAAATGCATGACAAGGAGATAAAAACCTTATCATTCCAAAATGGTACTGAAATGCAAAAAAAAAAAGAATTTCGGAGGGGATGGGGGAAGCACTGCTCTTCAAAGGGCTGATTTTAATAACAAACCCCATTTGTCTGGAGAACTCCCCCACCTCAGCAGCAGCTTCTTAAGCATCATTTCGGTGTAAGTGGAAGGAACCAAGGTCACTTTCGAATGGGTGACTCCCATGCAAAAGCAGAGTCCTCCTGATAGGGCAGGCATCACGGGTTCCCACTTTGGCTCCACAGGGACACGGGCTCTATGCTGAGGGACAGTGGGTAAAAAGACTCAGAGCTTCAACCGCTTGCCCACATCTCCAGAACCAGGATTGGGTTCACAGAAAACCATCCAACTTGCTCCCTTAGCAGAAAGAATATATGTCTGATCTCAACAACTTCACCATGGAAGATTATTTTTCTACTCTTTTACGTCACCGTATTTCTCAAGGAAATTCCATTTGGGAGACATTTACTGTAAATGCCACAGGATAGTTATAGTTCAGCCCTGTTGCCATATTTAGGCAGACTTCAAATGGGAGCTGCTCCCCACGATTCTGTCCTTGGCCCACTTGTTCCTACTGGTTTCATGATTTCAGCTAGTAGCTACGTGCTAATGACACTGGAATATTTAATTCTATCTCATTCTCTTTCTTTGATTCAGGCTACCCATAATATAGTGTTTCTCAATCTGTAGGTTGCAACCCCTTTGGAAAATTCCTATCTTTTAAAACATTGACAATACAATTCATAACAGTAGCAAAATTACAGTTATGATGTGGCAATGAAAACAGTTTTGTGGTTGGAGTCACCACGACACGAGGGACTGTATTAAAGGGTCACAGCATTAGGAAGGTTGAGAAGCACCGCCACAGCACATCTCCATGGAGAAACTCTCACATGCCCAATGTATTTCTAAAGCTCCTCACGTTCCCCTCTGCCTTACATCTTCCCTCATCTCCTGGTCTTGCCTAGCCATTGGTATCACTGGTCACTCAACTACCCATCTCAACACTTGGGGATACTCTAGTACCTTTATTTTGGATCCAACCCTAAGTCCTGGTTGTTCTACTCAGTGACAGCCTTTACTTTTATGTTCTCCACTGTCTGATCCTACAGTTTAGGCCATAATTATCTATCTACAAGGAACACTATAACTGCCTCACATGGAAATTCACCTGGGTTGCCACTCACCATGCACATGTCCACATGGGCCACTATTCCCTGACAGCATGTGAAATCAAAATGAACTCATATCATGCAAACTGCCCAACTCAAACTCCCCGGAAGAGAATCTGTCTGATAGTGTTTCTCACTACATAACTGCCGTCTCCCTTCCTAACAACAGGAGCCTGGTCTTTAGCTGGAAATAATTCCTTGGAACATTATTGTACCCCAGCTTTCATTGTAGCTGGGGTAGCCATATGACTAAGTTCCAGCAAACTCCATTGTAAGCATTATCTATACCTTCAAGAAGGGAGCTTACACAGTTGGGGACAGTGCCCTTCAGCCCTTCTGTTTGGAATTCACAGTCAGAGGCAACCCTTGGACCATTGCCAATCACCTTAGACTAAGAGGTGGCCATGAGGTGTAAGAACAAGAAACACAGACCTCCAGGTTCCACAGGACTGCATGGAGCTTCCATGGCAGACCTGATCCTTGAGCTTTTACAAGACAAATACATTTCTATATGGCTTAAGTAGTTGCCATTTCTAGGACTCCCATGACTGGTAAGAGTGCCAAATCCTACATGATGCAGAAGTCGGACATTTCAAGCCCTTTACAACCTCATTCCAGCTGCCCTCCTGGAACCTCGCCTTCTCCTGTATCAACTTTTAGGCTTTGGTTCGACCACAGTTCTCGTAGTTCTCAGTTCTGCTTATCTGGTTCCCGCTACCTTTGTGCTTCTCTGCTTTGCTCCAGTGTGGCCCCTTTCCACAACCAAGTAGCCTTATCTTGGTTCAGCTTTAACTTCCCACACTCAGCTCGGACCTCACTTACTCCATGACGTTTGTCTGAGTGTCTTACATTGAAAGGGCATTCTCTGCATTCTTGAAATGCCTTGGGTATCATGTGAGGGCAAATACAAAATGTCCCCAACAGGCTCATGCATTCAGTGGACCTCTTGGTCTCTAGGTTGTGGGACGTTTTGGAACATGTGGCTTAGCTAACAAAAGTGGCTCTCAGGAGGTGGGCATTGATGGCTAAAACAGGCATTCTGCTTCATGATCTGCCAAAATATGAACAAACCACTAGGCAAGCTGCCACCATCCAGACTAAGCTGTCATGAATCCTGCCATACCTTCCCACCAGCATGATGGCCTAAAACTAACCAGGAACTCCAAACTCTTCTTCTCTTACATTGTCTTTCTTTCTTTCTTTCTTTCTTTCTTTCTTTCTTTCTTTCTTTCTTCCATTTATTTATTTATTTATTTATTTATTTATTTATTTATTTATTCAATGAAAAAAGAAAAGTAGCTAACATCCTGGGCATGCTCCAGTTTTGGAATCCATCTGCCATTAGTGGTCTGTGGATTATCCATCTCACTCTACCAAAAAAAAAAAAAAAAAAAAAAAAACCAAAAACCCTCAAAGAGCAGAACCCTACTCCATTTCAGATGTGCACCTCCTCACACAATGCTTGACACTGTGTCAACTAACATATTCTTGCTTTGACTGGATTTTCCTCAGTGAAATAGAGCAAACAGTGATGAATGCCTCAAAATGTCCACTTAACTCTTCAATCATCAGGACACTGAAGACTAATCATATTTCCAATCTTTTTGAAGATATTGCAGGTGGAACATCCTGACAGAAACTCAACTGTGAGAAACAGTTTGCTGGTTGGATATTTGAGGCCGGAGTTTCTTCATCTGTGAAAAAGAAGTTGCCTCTAGGTAATCTTTGAGGCCTCTACTGTTTCAGAAATGTAATAATCCCATTGTTGGGTATAAACACCAAGACACGGATGCAGGAAACTCACAGTGATTGCAGTGACTGGATGGTTCCTCCAGGGATTGGCAACATGACCGGCTTACCTAACTCTCAAATAAACTATTTATGAGGTATATCTAATAAAATGTTAAAGTCATCAGATGACTGTGGATAATGGCGTGCTAACTGTGGGAAAATATGCCTCACTGGTTTTCGCTACACAAAGTCTCTTAAAAGCCCTAGGACTTGCTATTTTCCTGCCACTGGGCATCAGCATTTGCCATTCTTCCTGCCTAAGTCACTTCCTTAAGAAGATCTTACAGCTCTCCCTAGTCACATCCATCACCTAGAGAAAGTCTCAGCTGAAGCACTGCCTCTCCCTGTGTCACGGCACTGGCCACACACACTTGCCACTTCTGTGCGTGTGATCACTCAACAGACAACTTTCTCCATCATTGGGCATGTCCTCCTCCAGGAAATAACTTTGGTTTTCATCATTATGTTCATGTCCTCTGGCAGTGAGTTGAGGGCCACTGAACACTAAGTAGTCTCTAAGGGCTGCTTAGGGGAAGGGGAAAGGCCCAGAGTTTCCTGTGAGAAGGGAGAGACTGCATACATGCAGGTGGCAGGTAAGTCCAACAGCTGGAAACCCTGAGTCCTCCATACAGCTTTAGAAAAGAATAAGAAACAATGGTGACTCTCTGGTGACAACAGGAGTGTGGTATCTGAATGAGCAAAGTGTGACAAGATGTAAGCAGGAATGTGACTATAAAGTTCTGGGGAAAGCCTGTGGCACATGCCATTAAACCCAGCACTCGGGAGGCAGAGGCAGGCAGATCTCAGTGAGTTCGAGGCCAGCCTGGTCTATAGCACTAGTTCCAGGACAGGCTCCAAAGCAATACAGAGAAACCCTATCTCAAAAAAAAAAAAAAAAAAAAAAAAAACAAAGCAAAACAATAAAAAAAAAACAAAAACAAATAAACAAAAAAGAGTTCTCAGGAGAGCTCAGCACCAAAATCTCATGTGAAAATTACACACGTCCTGAGCACTTCTGCCCCTGCCTTCCTGAACATAACACAGGCTTTAAAAATAATGTGTAGCCATCTTCACAGTCAAACAAGTGAAGAGTGAGTAAACCCGCTCCTCCATAGAAAGAATAATGCTATTAGATGACAATGCAAAAACAGACATGCTGAATTTGACTCTCATCTTTCTCCTAAGAGATTTTTCTTATTACAGGCAGAGGAAAGAAACCAAATACGGAAATGCATCCTAATAGAAGTGAGGGAAGATCAAACAATTCTAGGCCAAAGGAAAGCTATTTGGGGAGTTTGCAAGTCTGCTAATAAGAAACGCCGAGGAGTAAGGGAGGTCCCAGGAGGTGGGATTCAGAGATGCTGACCTAGTTTTCTAGAAGGGGACAATGGCACAGAACAGTGACTCAAGCACGAAACATCTGTGGACCCAACACAGAAATGATTTGTATGCAAATTCCTCGTGAATCTCTAGCCAAGGGAGCAGAGTTCCTGGGGGTTATCCCACTATGGGTTCACAGAGCAAAGCCACACCCAACTAAGTTCAGATCACACACGTGTCTGATCCAGCCAGGCCCTTATTACCCTTGATCCCGTCCTTGTGAAAAGAGGTGGGCAGTGTCTAAGAGGGTTATCTTCACAGAGTCAACCACGGCTTGCCTCAGTCACAGATTCTTAAAATAGAATGCGTCCATACTGACCAACTCACTTCAAATATTAGAACAGAAAAAAGGAGAGCAGCAATGAGTCTGGCAGTTTCCAGGGCTTGGCTACCACAGCAAATGACTGGCTGAACCAATCCAATGAATATTAACCTCTCTGGAATTCAAACATGCTCAACATTTTAGTTCGGAGACGGATTCATCTCTGTGTTAACTGTAATGAAAATCTGGGCCTTCTGTGGATGTCATTGCTGAGGGCTCTAGTTGGTGATTGTAAGAAATGGAATCCCGGGCCAAACGAGGAGCCAGGCAGGAGGTGAATAGAAAGAGGCACCCAGGACCCAAACTCACCGGTAGATGATGCCCTTTTCATGGAGGAACATGAGTGCAGAAATGATCTCTGCGGCATAGAAGCGAGCACGAGCTTCATCAAAACGACGGGACTTCTGAATGTGGAACATCAGGTCACCTCCATTCACAAACTCCATGACAAAGAACAGACGATCCTAGATGAAACACACGGGAAGTGGTTAGCCTATTGCTTGTTCACTGGCATCATGCTCCACGAAACATGCAGTCTGCTGTCTGGGAGCGGAGGACGCTCCTGCCGGTCAGGTCTTTGACCCCACAGGGAAGAAGGCCATGGAAATCCCCTTTCGGGAGTTCCACACAACCTTGACTTTCTACATACAGAAAACATCAAGCGACTTTGGTTCTCATTCCAGCCGATACATGAAAGATCCCATAAGGGAAGACAGCATGTGCTGTAAGTCCTCTGGCAAATGTCTTCATTGGAGCATACAGGGTAAATGACAGAGTGAAGGACACTGGGTAGGGGGCTTCTTCACTCCTCACAAATGAGCAGGAAAAAAAAATTAAAAGGGTAAACTCCTTTAGAGAACTCAGCCAAATGGGCAGCCTCTGTTAGAAATTCCTCCATCAAAGGCCACACATGTGAAGAGGATGTAAAGCACAGAGGAGGTCCCATCTGCAGTGACTCTCAACAGGCCAGGAAAATAGACTCCTGACAAAGGTTTCTCTGCAGCAGCCTAGGGACTATACAGGCTATGCACCGAGGACTCATGAGCCATAAGACTGTTTCATGAAAGAAAGGCCCATCTAGCAAGCAATTGCTGAGACACACAGGGTAAAAGGCTTGTGTCTAAGGATGTCTACCATCAGTGGATTTCCTTACTTCCTCCCCTGAGCACTGAATGGGGTGCTGGGGCCCCAACAAAGAGGCTCATACACATAAGGCAGATATGGTTTCACCTTAGAAAGGCGGGTACAAGAAACACAGGGTTCTTAAACATAAACAGAAGTCTACACGTTCTGGCAAAGCCGTGAAGGAAGTAGGGACATTTGACACCTGCATGGGTAGGTGGGGTTAGGGAGGCGCCTGAGCAAGAGTCCTGTGAGGCAAGGCCTGCAGGTGAGCTCCATCCCTCAGAGGAGGTGCTGCCCTTTCTGGCGGTGGGGATGTGGGCGGTCAGTGTGTGAGCAAACTGGTGTTTTACCAAAGGACACATACATGCAAGAACCCACCTTTACTTAGGGTTTGAGAGGCTACCAACCTTGCTCCGTGTGGCTGGTCTCAACAATGGTGAGGAGTCTGGCTTTGACCCACTTCCCAGTGTGTTGCTGCTGCAAACCAAACTGATCCCTACCAGGGCTGTGTGACCCGTGACTCCTACTTACTATAGTAAATAAAACCTCAAGGGGAGGGAATCAACCGTGTGTGTGTGTGTGTGTGTGTGTGTGTGTGTGTGTGTGTGTGTGTACTATATCTGTTTCTATCAGCTAGAAACATGAATTCAAGAGTGACAACAAAAGGCAAAGTTCATAAACAAACAAACAAACAAACAAACAAACCTATCATCAACTCAGTTCTTCAGGTTTCCCCATAGCCCAAGGGAAGGCTATACAAATATAGTAACTCCTATGACTAAGCTAAGGGCCCTCATCTGACTTTTAGTGATAAAGGGAAAGGCAGGATGGGGTGGATGGGTTGCGACGAGAAATGGCTGTCCTGTAGTCTATGGGCAGGTGTCTTATGGATGGACCACATTAGCAAATGGGTTCAGTGGAGGGTTAGCCCTCCATAGGCAACTGGGAACAACTCTGCACAGGAAGCTGTTATGCTAATGTAAATCTAATCTGGAGGGTTCGCCTCAGGGGTCTACGGAAGACTAAGATGGAACAGTCACCCTTCAGTGTCCCGAACACTGAGAGCAACCATGCTTCTGGTGAACTCGAGTTCTAGTTGCTCTGAACATCCCATCACTGGAAGTGAGTCCATAGGCAAGTGGCCATTCTGAGGTGGCCACAGGTCAGAGTCCTTGGCAAGAGTTTCCAAGGCAGCCGTGGCCATCAAAAGATAAAGGCATTAAGAAGGAAGTATCTTCCACACACAATATCTTTTCTCATATCCAAAGTCTACAATGTAAATGCAGATGACAGGGTTAGGGTGGGACATGCTGCCTTTGGGTCTTTCTCTTTCTCCTCCATCTTGGCTCCACCCACAGCATCCCGGTTTGGAGTGGATCTCTACCTACAGACTCTGGCACTTTCTCCACTGCTGTGTCTGGAGATGGGTCTTTAGATTTGAAACAGAATGTTTTGTTCAGTGTTCTTGCTTCTTTCCATTCAGAGACCCGCTTACTTCTATTATATCTCTGGCACCAACCTAGAAAGCAGGGCACCACTCACAGCCCCTGGGCTGCAATCAGCTCTCAAAGCAGGAAGAAAGGAAGAGCAAGGTTGAGAGGCAACTAGGATGAAAGGAAGTCAAGAGCCATCCTACTGAAGACCTCAAGTCACGTGACAAGGTACAAAACTACATTTGCCAACAAGCAACATGTTTTATTTTTTTCCTGCAAAGCAACCTCTAGAAACCTGAACTTTTACTGACCCTGTTGTAAAATGTCTACTAAAGAGTGAGAGAATGCCCCACTTCAGTCTCTCCAAGAAATGCCATTGCAAAGGAGAAGGCAAATCACAAAACTCTCCACTGTTTACAAAGAGACCTGTTCATTATTAACAGAGCCTGTGTGGAGGAGGGTGTGAGGTGAGAGATGGGACATCATCAGAAATAAAACTTTATTGAGCATTTCACCCGGTGACAAGGGTGCGATACACTGGCTCCAATAACGACATTTTCTGCTCAGAGAAGAATATGGGACACGTAGAATGCTTTCAGTTACAGCCAGAGAAAAGACCCCCCCCCCCCCCAAAAAAAAGCCCATGTAATGATAGACATCAGCTTTAGATTGGAGTGACATCCTGTTCTACTTCTCAGGATGCTTGAAGGTTTCCAAAGCCTTGTGGTCTTCCTCCACATTTTTCTTACTGGGATTTGAAAGCAGGAAGAGAACATACTGGATATCGTGTTATTTTAAAGCTGTCCCACAGAAGCATCATCTAGGTGGTGGGAAGTGGAAGGCGGCTACAGAACCTCCACACTCTGCTCTCTGTTACTGGGGGTCATCAATAACCACCCTTTGTCTCACGCATCACTGCTGCATCATGCTTATTTGGAATGGCATCCCAAACCAGAGCCAACTGTCTGTGGGTTGTATCTTGAGAGCGGCAAGGGTCTGAGTACACAGCATCTCCTGAAGCTCTCTGAGACCTTCTTGCTGTCTTTTGGGGTCTGGGCAAGAATCACCATTTACTAGCCATACACACAACTCCAGGCCCTGGGCAGGGCCCATGAATCCTGAAGCAGATGTGTGCCCGCACCTGCTCACGGATGTGTAGACGGATCATACCAGCCAGGGTGGTAAAGGTGGCAGAAGGGTCCAGTGAGGTCCTGGGGATGGAGAGAGAAGAGCTGGGAGGCTAGGGTGGGATTTGTAGAAAGCTCTTGAGAAGAGATGATTGCCCAGTTCAGAAGGTTAAAAAAAAAAAACAGGTCAGGCTAGGGAAGGATGGAAAGAGGATGTATAGATGGACCGCACAGTGACCAGGTCCAACACCAGGAAGAATACAGGTTGTTAAGTGTGGAAGCTGCTGAGCCCTCTGTCTCCAGGCTGCTAGACTTGCAAGGAAGCCTTGGTAGAAGCAAGAGGCAAGTTTGGGAGGTGTTTGACCTCATCTTAGGTCACCCACAACTGAGAACTGCAGGGTCCTCAACTTCTCTCAATAAACACGATAACCCATCTACTGCATTAGAATTTTACGCCCAATGCCTGGGATAAAACATGGCAGCCCTGTGGGTTAAGCTTTGACAAGACCCTAGTGAGCACTGGCATATGCCATGTATAATAAAATACTAGTAACAAACCAAATCCTCCCCCAAGAGAAATCTTACTCCTTTGGTAGGTAGTGCTGATCTCCAGGAAGCCTTCACATGGGGTGAAGACCTCATCACAGAAGGTCTGTATGCCAGGTTCTGAAAGGAGGCAGGAGGATAACCTCTAGCCTACAAGTTCTCTTAGCATCTGTGTTGGTCAAGAACTAGTCCCGAGGGTTACTTGCACAATGCACTATGCCGTGAAACAAGATGAAGGCCTTTTGGGGAATCCTGCATTAGGGAGGGACCCTGTGATGGATTAAGGTGGCCGTGAGTCACTTCTGGGGCAGGGAAGGCTCTGCTAATCCTAACCAGGCAGACAGCCAGGGGATTCTTCTGTGCTCAAAATCTGTCCACACCGCTGGCTCAGGATTCCTAATATCCAGTTTCCTAGAAGCTGAGCCTGAACCTCGGCAGAGCTTCAGCTATGGCTTTGGCTCCTTAAAGGCAGGTTTGCCCTGACCTGTGGGGTAGGAAACTGAGACTGGTTGAGCTTCATCTCCAAAGCCAAACCCTTTGTCTATCCTGTGTGCCTCTCTCTGGTCTCTGATTCAACTAACCACAAATGCAAGCCATCAGCACGGAATGATGAACACCTGGGGGAACAAAAGCAACTCAGAAATCCCTTTGTCCCCACGCCCTGTATTAGTTACAGACACGGAGTTCAAGGAGCTGGTGCATGGCAACAATAAAACTTCTGTCGTCATCTTCCCCGGGTCCATTAACCCACTGAGGCCTGTGCCAGCTCTCTGCCCTGGCTCTCTGGGAGCAAGAGATAAACACATCCTCTAAACTGCCAGTGGCTGTCAGTAGGAGACACTTCTTAGTGTTCTCTTAGGTTGCTCCTGGAAGTTGAAACTGATAGGCGTGTGGATAAGGCATAGTCTGGCTACATGGTAGAGCTCCGCTAAGGTGGGTCAAGTGGCAAAGTGAGTGCACGTAAGGAGACTGTGGAGGAAGCTTTGGGGGTGTCTGTTCAGGGGTGGTAACACCTTTCTCAAAGACTGCTCTGGGCAGGTGCAGGCGAAGGCTAGACCTCGGGTACATGACTAATTGGAAGGAGCCTACTTTTCCACAGTCTCTTTCCCAGGACAGTCAAACCCAAATGAGGCGTTTTAATTAGATCTGAGCTGTAAGAACTGACTTGAGGATCTGAGGCTGCTTCTGTGATGTACACATGAAATACCTCAGTATAACAGAATGGCACACCTGGATGGGCGCACGGATGGGTAGATGGATGTGTCGATGCGCGGTAAAGAATGAAGCAAAGAGCCTCAAGTGCCAGGATCTTTCAAAAGAATCCCAACAAGTAGAACGTACTAGTAGACAATAAAGCTAAATCCATCAGACACCGTTCCCTGTATCAAGCCCTTGGTGTCCCTCACAGGAACACTACCCAGTAATTACACCTGAGTTGTGGACCCAGAATTCTCAGTAGGCACAGGCAGCTCCTGGTGTACTTTATTCTCATTCTCTCTCTCTCTCTCTCTCTCTCTCTCTCTCTCTCTCTCTCTCTCTCTCTCTCTCTCTCTCTCTCTCCTCCCTCCCTCCTTTTCTTTAATTGTCTCCCTCTCTCCCTCCCTCTCTCAACTCACTTTGAAAATGGGGATGGCAAGACAACTAAACTCAAGGTTTGCAAGGACTAACTGTGTTATGTCAGGAATTTAACTAGTGTTTGACCTACAGGAAGTGCTCAAAACATGATAGCAACTCTTGTTATTATCATGCCGTTATCATAACCATCCCACTAAAGCTTCAGCCACAGTGACCCTGTGGCTAGAACTGTATGTAGCTTACCCAGAAGTTACCCATTGTATGCAACACACCACACACACACACACACACACACACACACACACAACGACACACACACACACACGAACACACACACACACACACCACGAACATGCACACGCACACGCACGCGCACAGAGACACACAGAGAGAGAGAGAGAGAGAGAGAGAGAGAGAGAGAGAGAGAGAGAGAGAGAGAGAGAAATAGAAGTGTGTGTGCGCCGACTAATAAAAGCTGCAATGGCCCCCTGGCCCCCAGCGTAGGACAAGAATCTAGAGCACCTCCTCATGGTGTGACTACTCATGACTATAACCTCAGCCCTTGGGAGGTAGGAGAAACCAGGAGTTCAAGGCCACCCTCAGCTACACAGCTAGTTTAAGGCCAACCCAAAGTCTAGCAGGTCTAAGGATATGAAAGATCCCCCACCCTCAAGCCCAGCTGCTGAGGTACAAAAGCATTCCCTAATGCCACATGGCAATGATCCCGACGAGGTGAGGGCTTTTCATTGTAGCAAGTATTTTTAAGGAGTCACTAAAACTGGGTTGATAACCAAAGATACTGACCAAGCACTCAGTCCCATTCAGTTTCCTCGCTTTCTAACATCAAATAAAGATTCTGATGCTCAGCTTTATGGATTTTAAAACAGTTATTATGAAACAAAGGTGCTGCCCCTTGGACTGCAATATGCTACTGAAGATTTTGCAGTCTTACTTAGCAATCCTTTCCCCGTCCAGCAGCATTTATTCATCCTTATAACCACATTAAGGAAGGTTTTTCTCTGTTTGAAACTAGACTACATAATCCTTTTGATTTACGAATATGTTTCATTTGCAGATAAGCTGTTTTGGGAATGAAATGTTTTTGTAAGAAACAGTCACGGCACATTGGCCACCCTGAAGACAGAGAAAAAATTCGAAGAATAGCAATTACATTTATGGTTATGAATAATTTAGATAGTGATTCAAGGCACGGTTGAATTGGGAGCCCTATCTACACTCATCAAATTCTGAGAGCTGCTGGGGAGTATTTCTGTATGAATAACAAGCCCCACGTTGAAAACTGCAGAATGCTATTAAGAGCTGTGAGCAAGAAGGGGATTCTGGGAACAGATGGCACCACGCTGAACGGCTCCTCAGTCCCACTGTTTCATTATGTTCGCTGACCAAGTCGTCATCAGAGTGAATAGAGAGTTCACAGCAACAGGAAGCAGTTACTGACGTCAAAGAGGTCACGGTGGAAAGCACCCTTGTGAGGAAATCTGATTGCACCATGCTCGAACTGGAAACCACTTGAATTTAACCACATTAAGAATGATTGCAAAGGCTTCACAGAAGAAGCATTGAGATGGGGTCTAATGGCTTTATGTTTTTGTCATCCTGTCATCCTTGTCATTCTATAAGATGCCAGGAGTTAATTCACTCACCTAGCATTCCCCTTGTGAGGCCCTGGAGACAAGGTACTTCTTATCTGGGCAGAGTCTTCTCTGGTAAGATGGGTTCTTATGTGGCAAACAGAACTTTAGGAACTTGGACTTTGAACCCAGGGATTCACAACCCCGAAGGCAAGTGTGTTTGTCCCTGGTGGCTAGGACTTGTTACAGCCATGTATTATAACAAATCCTGACCAGACTGTGGGGCAGGCAAGGAAGCACCTTGACAGGATCTATAACCTCCTACAAGACAAACTTGTAAGGGACTTTCTAGATTAGGTCAATGAACATAGGTGGTAAATGAGGGTGGTCCCATCCCACTGGGTGGGGTCCCCAATTGTATAGAATAAAGGAAGCAAGCTGGGTGCTAGTGCTCACCTCATTCTCCTGGCTGCGAATGTCATGTGACCAGCTGCTTCCAGTCCCTGCTGCCATGACTTCCCCTCATGGGGGACTGTACCTTCAAACAGTGAGCCAAACAAAGCCTTCCTCAAGTGGCTTTCACCAGCTAACTTGTCACAGCAAGGGGGGGGGGAGAATAATTAAGAACACAGCTCTCATTCGATGAAGGATAGTTGGTGTAAACAGATTAGAAGGGCTGTGAACAGATTAGAAGGGGGAGAGGACACTGTTAAGACAGCCGCAGGAAAACCCCAGGTAAGTGGATGGAGCCCAGCAGGCCTTGCGAAAGCTGCACAATGAAGACAGAAACCCCCACCACTTTCTGCCAGACCCAAGAAACGCCTCCGTTCTTTGGTGACCTGAGTTCTTAGCATTTGAGTTTCTTCTTGGGAAAGCATTTCTGAGTCTTCCTTCCTCCTGCTTCCCACCCGTCTCTGCCCTCATGGGGGCTTCTCTCTGTAGCTCGCCTCTTTTCTGTCTCCATAAGCAGGGAGTGGAGAATTTTATAGTACAGCTTCTACTAGATCAAGTGCCATGCAGACCCAATCTCCCATCTGAACTATTTCCTGATTTCCCCCGGTTCAGTTCCCTAAGCTCCCCAACGGTTGGAACTGCAGCCAACCCTCAAAGGTGCTGTCTCGCCAGTCTACTCCTGAGATCACTGCCCTGGGTCAGAAAGGAAACCACAAGTTTGCTTTCCCTCAAAATGCACTCAAATTGCCAGTAGCAGCTATTTCCATATCAGCTGGGAAATCTTTCTAAAGGTTTGATTATTGGTTTATGAAATCCAGCTTTGTGTGCCCTGTACAGGACAGGGTCTGACTCACAGACAGGCCTCACTGTGGGGCCCCAGTAGAGATGGCAGCTTTCATAAAAAGGATTGGTTTGATGCCGTGTTGACTGATAAAGTGAAAGTATCATGATTAAATAGCAAAACAAGAGAAGCTGCGTGTTTCTCCCACTCTGTTGACATGCCTACTTAAAACTCACACTCAGTGAACTCATATTTGGCTCCTTGGTGCTGCTGGCACCCCACATCTCTGCCTTGCTGTGCAGCAGACTTCTAGGCTACGAAGAGACAGCAGAGAGCTAGTCATGTCCTCACACACGGAACAAACGCTGCACACGTGCTGTCCCCCAGTCTAGGAGTCCTGTCCCCCACAAGTGTCACAGTGCAGACACTGACAGCTGTAAGGAGATACCACCACTTCCCCTGCCTCTCCATAAACCCAGACAAACATGCTAAAAACCGTATCGATTTGTGTGTATTCCTGTGGGTGTGGGCAGGTGCGTGCCGTGGCTCCTAGGTGGCGGTCAGAGGACAACTTCTACCCTCCACTGTGTGGGCTCCTGGACTGAACTTGCATAGCTGGGCTTGGTGGTAGGCACCTTTACCCACTGAGCCATCTTGCTGGCCCATGTACTCTTTTACAAGGACAGTCTGACACACTTTGCTTTCTCTCTAGGAAATAGTCTTTTGGCCCGTGTAACTAGACACGGAGGACAGATTATTTGATAGTCACGAGAGGCCACAGTTTTCAGCCAAAGCAGATTCCTCAGGGAATACCTGGCAATAGCTCAAGGGCACAACTGATACCTAGTGAGTGGGTAGCAAGGATGCTGCTGGATGGCCTATGATGCACAGGACAGCCCTCCAGGAGAGGTTTATCCCACCATGTGTCAAAAGAGGATACACGACATGGTGCCGTTTGAATAAGGATCTCATGGTCCACTGTATACTGTACGCCAGCCCTGAGATGGGTCATGTGATGGAGTGACGCTCTGAGCAATGTGAAAAGGAACTTTCTCTGCAGATCTGCCCAAAAGTCCAAATAAAGAGGAAATAATCAGGTAAACATCAGGCCCACATCCCATAGGCTTCCGGAAGAGGGATTTAACCAGGCCGTGGGCCAGTTCTATCTTATTAGCCGTGTCTCCTGATTGTGTCTAACTCAGGCTAAGCAGCATCAGCATCACCATCAGCAGACGGATGTTGGTATAGAGGTGATGGACTCTATAGAGGCTCATCCCTACTTCACATCACCAAAAAAGAGAAATGGTTCTGTTCTGCCCAGGGTGGAAGGGAGTTAACCGAGCAGGAAAACATCAGAGTGGCTTCCCAAGGAACAATGCAAAGAAATGGAAACAAGAAAGCTTGGTTGGAAGTAGAGGCAGCCCAGTGGCAGTCCTGTTTGGATGGGGAACTCTATATTCCATCATTTAACCCTTAAAATGCCGCACGCCTTGAGGATGAATTGGAGAGGCTCTGGGCAGAGTCCCGATGCTCCCTCCACAACTCCTGAGACGTAAGTGATGACAGAGCTGATGCAGGCAGGAAGGAATGAGCTCACAGTGCAGTGGTTTCTTCTGCTGAACAAACACACTGCAAGCTGAGAAGCAGAGAGGCCCTGGTTGGCCCTACAGGGAAGAAAGGGCAAACTGATCTCTGGAACACAGGGCAGTCGGTGCTAACTGACAGCAGGAAAGAGTCTTAGACAAGAGTGGTACAAAGGGTCTCGATGGCTCATGAGGTTAGATGGGGTGAGCAGAAAGATAGACAAATGTCCCTGCGGCCTGGAGCAGGAGATGTTGGTGCAAGAAGACCACACATGCATCCGGGTGAACGGGACATGAACTAAGGCTCTTCCCATTCTGCCTCCTGACATGAGCCTGTGTGCCAGAGCAACACAGCACCAAACACTAGCCGGAGCCGATGCAGAGATTCACTCCACCCTACACAAAAATTAAGCGTGCCCTGGACATGCAAATACAGCATTAAATACCAAGAATCTCTCCTCTAAGCAGGTGGCTGCACTGAGCCTGACCAGTAGAAATCTAAGAATAGCCTCCCATGGATGACTGGTCACCTGCTGAGTCCACCCACACAGGACAGCTTTGGGCCCTTAGCTGCCCAGGCCAGCTATCTGAAGGTAGAGCCTGATCTTTGTGGCCTGCTGTGTCCTCAGGGCTGAAAGTCAGGCTTCATGCCACAGACACTCCATATTCGTGGTCTGAATGAATAAACACTTTCCTGCCTTGTGCCACAAGCTAACTTGCAACAAGGCTGTTTCTACACATGAGAAGCACTGACTGTCTCGGAGACCCAGGTGAGACAGACATAACCAAGTTCCAACCCGCAATGAATTATTTATAAGAAACTCAACTATTTCAAACCTAGAGCACATCGCAGGCTCTGGTTTCTGCCCAAGAAGGATAGGTTTTTACAACTGCATCACTGTCTCCAGGTTGGGGTGGACTCACTCCAGCTACAGATAGCTTCAGACCCCGCCAGGACAGTCATGTCAGTCAAGGTGGGAACCCATAGGGTTCCCAGGGGCTATCTGCAGGCAATGCGGGAACTATGCTGTTAGTTGTTTTGGGTCTCACAGCTACCCTGGTTGAACTTTGGCAGAAAGCCTAACACATGGCTCAGAACTTCCCCAGAGTTCAAGGTCAACTATCCACACTTAGCACACCGCGCTCAACCTCCCACCACCATTCCATGTATGCCAGTCTCTCTCCAGACCAAGAGGAAGGGCTGACTGTTTACCAGACCACCTTCTTTTCAGCCCCAGAGCCAGCCTTGGCGCTTGAACTTGCAAGGACACTGTTGAAGTTGGGGGAGGGGAGATGGGGACTGGGAGACTAGCAACTTGACTCACTGTGGTAAGCGGAAACCATAACTATGCAGTCACCAGCTCCAACACTTCCAGTCACCGTGAGCACACGTGGCTGAGGCTAACTGTGGTGAAGACTGGGACATCAAAGGGAATGACACACAGTGCCACAAAACATCTTTCCAGATGAGAAATTGCTGGGGCTGCTTAACCTCGAGGTTGTTGGGGTTGGTGACAGCCATAAACAAACCAGTTATAGCTAAACAGCCTCAACAATAGTGCTTTGCAGCTCTAGACACACCAAGCATCCTGCAGATGTAGCCAGAGACAGGAGCAGAGGAGCAGCTGGACCTTCTCACTCTTTTTTTTCCCTTTCATGTTCAAGACCCTGTTTACCCACAGGAAGTCGGGCTTCTGTCCTCTGGTAGCCTCAGGTGCCTGAAGGTGGCCCCTGTATGCTGTCCCTAGAGGCTATCAGCTGAGGAGGTCAGCCTAACACGCGGTATGGACCAGATACCATAACTGAGTCTGTGGACCTGTCTCCTTAGCTACCAACCGAAAAGAAAGATGGAACAGGCTGGTGGGCAGGGAGCAAGCAGCTCCCACCCAATACTGTGTTCTAGTTTGCTTTCTATTTTCATCTGAGCCAAAGGCAAACTACAACAAATGACCCATAAGCGGACCAAATGGCATGTGAAGCAGTTATTGCTCAGGGAAAGGAGGAAACCTAGTTCCAGAAAGATCAGAAGGGATATCCTCAGGTGTTTCACAAAGGCTGGACAACACATGTGGCGGGAGAGCACAGAGATACATTCTTCTCTGTGTAGACACTGTGGGGAGGGGGAGATTACTTGCTACAGTGTAACAGATGTGTCACAGAGCGGCAAAATCCAGTTAAGAACACACATACTGACTCTTGCTTTGTGACCAAGGACAGACTGTTTAACCTCTTTGGACCTCAGCCATCCAAGCCATTTTGGATATTGTTTTGAGTATTGCAAGTTATTTCACCGGACAGGTATTTAATGAATAGCAGAATGCACTCTCTGAGGCAGCAGTAATGAACAGAAGCATCCAGAATGGATGTTGGGTCTCAGTCAACTTCCAGCTTCTGTATTTTGCCCATCCTGCAGAACTGGCACATTCAGACTCCAAGAATCAAGCAGGAATGCTGAAGCTAACTGGAGCCTCTATAGACACTCATTGCCTTAGTCTCCTCTTCTTCTCTTCTAACCTGCAGCCTCTTCTCCTTGCCGCAGCAGAGCATGGGGAGCGGATGCCATGACAGGAACCGAGTGTGCCTCCTTCCCAGTCCAGCTGCTGGCAGCAGCTCAGGATGCACTGGGCACTCACTGGCTGTGCTGCCGGAAGTTCAGTGTTCAGTGCAGTATGGGCTGTGGCTAATCTGCCCCTGCCCTGTGTAAGCAGCCCCTTCCCACCTCAGACTCCCTTCCAGAGGTACCCTGCCACTAGCAAGGATGGACATAGTTTGGGTGGAGATGCCTAACTAATTAAAATAGAAAACAAGGAATTTCTTAAAGACACTGGATGTTAGGAAAGCGATATACTGAACTTTATAACTCAAGGTTCTAATGCTATCACCTGCCTGAAGAAGTGTGGAAGAGTAACTCCTTCCTCTCAGTCCACACACACTAATAGCTAACAGACAATAACGGAGAGAAAAATATGGAGAAAGCAACGCTCCCTTGCCCTCCTGTTGCCGAGGATTTCCCTAGCACACTTGGAGTCGGCTAAGAGCATCATGTGCCTATGCACAAAGACTCTATAAACAATTGCATCTACAGAAATCAGGCCTTGGCTGTGCTGACCCACAGGTGAAGAGCGGTGGATCCCGCTGGGCTGCCAAGAGCGCCATCTGCAGGGCTGGCCCAGGAAGTGAAGCAGCCTAGGCTTTCTGAGGCCTTCTACAGCAAAAACCAGGAGGGTCCTGTCCCTCCTGGTTCTGGGAACCTCCGTGGTCTACAGCCAACAGAAGAGCTGATGTAAACAGAGCTAAAACCCTAAGGAGTGGGAAGGGACCTCAGTGTAGCCGTCTTCCAGGTGCTGGGCACAGGGTGCTTTCAAAGTAGATCCCCTGTTCTGAAATTGGGTCTCTGAACAAAAACTAAAGCGACCAATATTGACTCTGCCACCGCTCCCCCTTCCTGCCCTTTCTTACCCCTACCTATTCGTCCCTCTCAAGCTACTGAGCTACTGAGCACAGCTGCCTCTCCCTGGCCTCAGCCGAGCTGCTTCTATTCAAGTGGTATAAGCCTGCAGAAGGAAGGCAGCAGGGGGTGGGGTGGGGGTGGGCTGGGGTGGGTGTCTCCATTCTAGGCCATAAATGCCAAAGGCTGACAGCCACTAATGAATATGAAAGGACCTGGATGTGAATTAACTTCAAAGGACTGTAGATTTGAGACCTAGATTCCTAGTCTCCTTGTGAAACGTCTTATTCTCACTTTCTCTGTTGTTTAAAACAAAGCATAACACATACTTGAAAAATATGTACTTCCCCAGAAATTCTACCATTCAACTGTAGCCCTGGTAAGATTCTTGGCATCATTTCCTGTTGGCGCATTTGTGGGGAGTAAGAGTCAGTTCACTGTCCTGATCAGAACTTGGTGTAGATTCAAGCCACTCATCTCTGTAAATTCTGTATTCTTTCCTAGAACCTGTAGTTCTGTAGTTTCCTATAAGTGTTGGGTTTGGAGGGTGTGTTTTTACTATTTCCATGTTTCCCTGGACAACTAAAAGCAAAGATAATAACTGCATCTATTTTATGCAATGACAACAACATTCCATTAATCATGTATGTCAGATGCTTATGACAATGTCTGACACAAAGCACTTAAAAAAACAAAACCAAAAAACAACAACAACAAAAACCTGACCAGATGGGTCTAGAACTCACAAACTCAAGTGACACTACTTCACATGCCCTGTCTGGGACTCAGGTGTGTGCTATCATACCCCAAAGGAAATCCTCTTCAATTAGTACATTATTTAAGCATTACTTCCTTTGCTGAAAGCTCAAGGTGTTTCAACTTAACTCAAATGGTAAGAAAACAACTCCAAAAATCTAACACAAAGGGACCTAAATAGATATTTCCCCAAAAGAAGAACTATCAATGGTCAATAGATACATGAAACAAAAATGCTTGCCACCACTGACCATCAGAGAAATGCATATAATTGCAGCCACACTGGGATACCACCTCTTCCATACCAGAACTTCCTCAAAAGGATGAACGGAATCGAGTCTTGGCAACAACAGTGGGAAGGAAAGAGTTATCATGCACACTGGTGGAGGGATTGTGTGTCAGTCAGCCGCTGCCCAAAACTGTATGAAGATACATCAGAAATTATGATCCAACAATTCCATTAGCTCAGTGTACATCCCAGGACAATGAAGTCAGCATATTGAAGAGAGAATTGCATAGTCCCACTCACTGCAGCGTTACCCAGGGTATGGATGAACAGACGAAGATGTGGATGAACGGACTTGGAAAAATGTGGGATAGACATACAATGTGATAGCAATATCATTCAACTTTAAAACACGAGGAGACCCTGTCATTTGTGGTAACACAGATGGATCTGGAGAAAATTAAGTGATATAAACCAGGTACAGAAAATCAAATCTAAATAACTCATACGAGCAGGGAGAACAGAGATGAGTACCAGGACTGGGGGTGTAATGACCCAGGAGCTTTCACTTGAATAAGCTTAGCAAAGGACTAATCATATATTAACCATCTTTAAAAAGTAAGCATCTTTTAAAAGTATTTATTTAGTGTGTGTGTGTGTGTACATGTATGTCACAGCACATGTGTGGGGGTCAGAGGACAACTTCAGGGAATCATTTCTCTCCTTCCACTATGTAGGCCCCAGGGATCAATTTCAGGTCACCAGGCTCCACAGCAAATGCCTTTACCCACCTTGTTGCCCCAAATTAAGCGGCCTTGCATACATCTATTTCATCCTTATACTGTTTCTCTTGGCTAGACAATGAAAAATAAAACCAGCAGATCCTACAGCTCTTACAAGTCTCAATAAAAATTTATTATTCACCAAGTGTTCAAAAGCACGATGTTATCAGAAGGTTTGGGAATTCCAACTTTTTTCTACCCTTATAATCAATAATGTTTATGGAGAGATTTTGACAGAAAAGTTTATTGATTCCTAAACCTATATACAAAATTTGAAGGCGTTCCATAGGGCCATGAAGAACAGGAAGTCACATTATTGAACCAGGACACCCCCAGTGAGAAGGCATTTGGCAGACAGCTTGAGGCTGGGGAACGCCAATACCCTACCTGTGCTCACTGCTGAGCCGTTGAGAGGAGGGGTCATGGCTTGCAGAATCAAGTAGCTAGAGAGTCACCTAACCTTGTCATTCCTTGAAGTGACCACTATTTCCAGGCCTTTACACCAGGTGTTACACCAGTAGGGATAGACCCTGAGGATTTCCTGCAGATGGAAGGAAGTTCAGCACCGGGACCCCCAGAGGGTGAAATGGGAGACTCTGTCTCCCAGTGACTAAGTGTAGAACTCATTTAGCTCTTGGTCCGCTTCCCCCCTTTCATTCTTTAACCTGGAGGAGGTTGGGAGCTTCCCCCCTGGTCTTTGTTTTGGAGATAGCATGTAATCCACACCCTTTAAAAATGTTCCTGGGTGTCACTGGAGAAATCAAGACTACTTTGCAGTCACGACCGCCACCTTGTGGCCAAACATCAGACCTTCAGTAGGAAAGGGCCACCAATGCTAATGCAAACTCCAGCTGCTAAGTTAGGAACCCCTATGGTTACCACTGCATAGGGTCACTGCACAGAGTAAATAAGACAGCAGACACAAAGCTGTCAGCACAATGCCTCGAGGGCAGACCATAAAATGCTCTGTAAACATGCAAAGGTAGAGGTACAAGAACATTCATTGCAAGATGGCTAAAGAGTAGGTAGGCAATTAAATCTATAAATTAAATAGATTAAATAGATAAATTATATATTGCATATTATATTACATAATTATATGTTATATATAATAAATTATATATAATAAATTAGCTAATATATATTAGCTAAAATCTAAATATATAATCTTGTCTGGCCAGGCTGGCCTTGAAACCACAGAGATCCGCCTTCCCCTGCTTCCTGAGTGCTGGGATTAATGACATACTCCACCATGCCTGGCATAGTATGTTTTTAACATAAAATACTATACAACTAAAAATGAAGCAGCTAGATGTATATAAATATGAAACAATTTTCCAAGATTTACTGTTATTGTGTTTAAAAAATGGGTGCAATCATAGTCAATATATAGTAGTTTGTATTTTTTTAAATTATTTTATGTGCATGCGTGTTTTGCTTGCATTCTTGTGGGTGCACTACATGCATGCCTGGTTCCCACAGAGGCCAGAAGAGGGCCTCAGTATCCCTGGAACTGGAGTTACAGACAGTTGTTAGGCACCACATGCGTGATTGCTGGGAATTGAACCTGCGGTCCCTGGCAGAGCAACCAGTGCTCTTAATGGTCGATCATTCTCTCCAGCCTGTTTGTGTTTTTTTATTTTTGGTTGTGAGCCTAGCCTTTAATGCTTAGCCATCTCTCCAGCCCCTGTTTGTGTTTTTGAAAGGGTGATGTTCATATAATGTGTATAGGTTTTCATGTGCCAAAAATTTCCTTGAAAGGCTTCCCGTGGCAGTACAAAGACACTCAGAGCACGTGTGTGCCACCTAGTGTAAGAAGATGGCATCCTGGCCTGCCATCCCCCTACCCCAGTTTCTGTGTGGCTTTCTCCCCAGCCTGCCCCTGCTCTCCTTCACAGCCCCAGCTGCCATCAGGCCACCCTCAGCTTCAGAGTGTTATACTGTGCTGGCTTTGTTCACACTGGAAGCTCCCCGGCCTCAGCCCAAGCTGTGTGGGAGCTGTTTGCACACTGAGGGGAGCACTGTTTTTTCCAACAAATCCAAAGTCTCACTTCTGGCCTCAGCTTAGCTGTTAATTTCCATCTCTAGTCAGGCAGGATGCCCCTGTGTGTTCCCTCAGCTCCTCAGGTTTCCTGACAGCAGCACAGCTGAGGGCCAAGCCCAGGGCTCAGTCTCCCAGACAGCAGGAAAATTCTGCTCATTTGGTGGAACCCAGGTGTCTTCATAGAGGTCACCTTCCCTCTTCACTGACAGAGAAGCTCCATTATGGAGCCAACTCTAATCAGGCTGCAGAATGTTGTAGCCCAGAGAATGAACCCGGGTTAGTGTAAGACAGTCATGATACATCAGCTCCTCTTTGGGAGGCATCTCCCCTCCAGCTCCTGAGCTAAAAAAGATGACCCAAGACTAAGAAAGGAGAGTGGTCCACGCAACCCATTTGCCTCTGCTTTGGATGCTGTCCTGTCAAAGTGGGATGTGTAAAGGTGCAACAAATACTGAGTCAACAAGTAGAAGACATGTCTAACAGTGTTGGGCAATGAATCCAACCCCAGGGATCACCACCAGACTTTACATTGTGTGGATTGACAAAAACAATAATAATTACATTATTCAAATGAACCAAGACCACCCTGTTTTTTGTTTAAACTACCATTAGCTTAGCATTCTTCATGGGGGATGTCCTTCAGTATATATGTTTCTCTTATTGGTTGATGAATAAAACACTGTTTGGCCAATAGAGCCAGGAAGATAGGTGGGACTAGGAGACGAGAAGAATTCTGGGAAAGGTAGGCAGAGAAGGACCATGAGGAAATGCCATGTAGCCATGGAAGGAGTAACAGGTCTGCACTCTTCTCCAAAAGGTAAGATCACGTGGAAATACTTAGATTAATAGAAATGGGTTAAATAATTAAGATAGAGCTATCCAGTAAGAAGCCCTAGCCATCGGCCAACAGCTTTATAACTAATATAGTGCCCATATGTTTATTTGGGGTTGAGAAGGGAGAAGGGTGGTAGGTCCTGGTGGGAAAAACTCTAGCAACACATTCTACTGATTGCAGCGAAAAGCTTTCTGCATTGCTACTCTTAAAACATCTCAGGCAGAGTCAAATCCCAAGGCTAGTCCAAGGTACCAGACAGGGTATTTAAGGTCAGGAGTATGGTCTTCAGACGATTCAGGACCAGGTGATGTTTCTAGGTCTTTCTCAACTCTTTCACTCAGGGCCAAGCCTATCCTGAATATAGGAGAACTATAGCCAAATTCACTAAGATGACTCATGACATTCACTTTCCTCTTAGACTTTTGTAATTTCTCTGTTGTAGGAAATTCACATCTGAAGAAGACCTTTTTGATATCAGGGCATACAACCTTTGAGGTGATCCTTCTAAGGGACAGCACGAAGGGAGGGGTCTGCCTAGGTCATCAAAAGTGGCCAATGTCTTGAGAGCACATTCCACACAATTTATTGACATTGTCACATCTCACTGTTGTCTCAGCTCTTTATGACAGGAGGCTGTGAGGCAGGGAGCACCAGTCATACTCACTGGAGTCTGAAAGCAGCAGAAGAGCTGGGTGAGGAAGGGGTGGTTGCGGGCCAAGGACAGGATCCTCTTCTCAGTCATGGTGCACTCCACATCGTCATCCTGTAGGATCACATCCTTCTTCAGCACCTTCACAGCGTACAGTTCTCCTGTTTCCTTTATCCTGGCGAGCATCACCTAGAGAGGCAGGAGGGAATGTGAGGCAGACTCGAGGGTTGAGGGTGTGGGTACAAGTGAGAAGGACTGGTGTGCACCCACGTAGATACATGTACACACACAAACAACACACACACACACATACACACACACACACAGAGAGAGAGAGAGAGAGAGAGAGAGAGAGAGAGAGAGAGAGAGAGAGACAGACAGACAGACAGACAGACAGACAGACAGACAGACCAACCGCATGCTTGTTACTTCAATCTAGTCGGTCAAAGCCCAGACTCACCTTCCCGAAGCTCCCCTTCCCCAGCACCCGGATGAACTCAAAGTTGTCGATGCCGAATCTGCTTGAAGAATTGACACCAATCCCATTTCCTTCTTTGGAACCCTCCCTTTCCCTGCCGTCTTAATGTCGATCTGGAAATGAGCTTCTGCAAGGAGAAATGCAGAAATTACTGTGAGTACAAGGCCAGTGTGGATAGGCAGACCTTCCTAGCAGTAAGCAGTCTCAGCCTCTACCTAGCATGTGGGGAAATCAGTCCTGGGCAAGATGTTCAGCTTCTCCAACTCAAAACCACCTCACCATGCGCTTCTGGTCTGTATGCACGCCCTACTGTGTGGAGAATGTACCCAAGTTTGTGCACAAATGAAGATGCCAATGTCTTGGGCTGGTCACTGTGGTTTCTTCTACAATGGCTTCTCCACATGCCAGCAGAGCCACCTAGTGACTGTTTCATGCAAAGGGTGGTTTCACGTTTGCTCAGAGTCATAGCAGCAGGACAAGCACGTGCTTTTTTAAATACAAAAACTTAAATTATGTAAATAAAATTCAATGTAAAATAAGGATGACAAGAATTATGATGGGTAAATGTTAAATATCTAAAATCTCACAAGCCTTCTCTCATCATACATTTTAAAAACATGATATAGACACATACTTTCATACTAAATTTAAAAATATGGCTAAATTACTGTCTTCTTGCATAGGTATTATTTTTAAATGGTCATATTTATTTCTTACATCTTTAAATGCCTTTTGAGAACACGAGGCTACTTCTAAAAATATATATTTTTATTATTTTAAACTGTGCCTCTGTGTGGGCAGGTGCACACATGGGCAGGTGTCATGGAGGCCACGAGAGGGCTTGGGATCCCCAGAAGTTGGAGTTAGGTAGTAGTGTACCACATGAGATGGGTGTTGGGAACTGGACTCTGGCCCCCTCAAGAAAAGTACTCGCTCTTAACTGCTGAGCCATCTCTCCAACCCAAGGAGGCTGTTTTCGTTTGCTTGTTTGTTTGTTTTGGTACTGTGAATAGACCCCATGGCTTCTTGCTTGCTAGAGAAGTACTCTATCACTGAGCTAGAGAAGTACCCTCACCCTGAGAACGTGGATTTCAAAGTTCTTGATGAATCTAGTTTTAAAGGATGTGCCTAGGTGCTAGGCCCTGATGGGACTTGTAAGCAATGTTGAAAATAAACCAACTATGTCTCAGCTTTCACCTTCAAGACAGGGATAACAATACAATAAAATAGATTATATTTAAAATGCACTTGGTTTTCCAGATCTCCTCTCCTTCTTGTAAACTTGTCAAAAGTCTAAAAATGCTCCCAACTTAAAATTTACTTCCTTAACCCAAATTCTTGATTAGAGGTAAAAACTCAAGAGCCGGTGTTCCTTAATCTCTTTTGAAAACCCACTTTTCTCTTTGCTTACTTGTAATTCTCTCTTTTTAATGATGTGCTGTCGGCAGGTAAATCTGGTTTCCCCACTATTAAATACCAAAGCATGGAAGGTTCTTGGTTTGAGAGACAAGGAGGCATGCCCACTCTCGGACTGAGTCACACAGCCTGCCATATTTCAGCCAGAATCTCAGCACCAGCCACCCTATGCACTGGGATAATCCCGCACCTTAACACTTTAGCCTCCTATTTGACTACCACAGGCAGGCAGAGAGGTGTACTTCCCCAGGGCCTTCCTGAAGCCCACTGTCAGTGCAAGCCCCTGATCTGGGCATGAAACAGTAGAGTTGCTGCCGCCTTCCAAGTTAGCAAGAACCTGGGAGTGATTGGACTCCCCCTTTAAGGCCTCACAGCCATCCGGCCATGGGCACCTTCCACAGTACTCAGATGTGACTTCACGGTGGGCCTAGGGCTTGCTTAAACTAGCTCTCAAACTCCCCCTTTCAGGTCTCATGGCCATCCAGCCATGGCTCTTCCCCAGACCACTACAGACACAGGTCAGAAAGATAGACATAAGAACTGGGAAGCAGCCAAAGCTCTGACGGACATCGTCAGTTGGATGTTACTTAGGGAGATTGCAGGACCATAACACAGCCAGGGCAACTGAACCACTCCACCCATTCCCAAGAGTCCAGAAGAAGGAGCTGTCGGCTGCAGAACGTAATAGACATTTCTCACGACACAATCTAAGGAAATGGGAAACCGCAGGTATCATCACCTTCAATCCCTTTGGAGATAAGGAAGCTGAGGCCTGTGGCTACTGGCCAATTGTCCAGCTTGGTCACCAGCCAGGGGCACAAGGGCTCTGAGATTTTTAGGAGACCAAATTGATGAGAAGCTGATTTTAAGAAAGGGGAACTCCTTTCTCTTGCTTCCTGATATACATGCATGATCACTGTTTCTTGCCATACTGCAAATGGACTGACTCTTAGATGGGAGGGAGATGCTTCTCTGAGTACAGGAGACATGTTCAGTGCATTTGCTGAGATTATGCTCCCTGTACTCTCACTTGAGCTCATCGTGTCTGAATAGCTTATAATAGACAAGCAAAGGCAAAGGGCTTACCGAGGTTGGAGAAATGTTTCCGGGTTGGAGACCCATGCCTGCCAGGGTCTTGGCAAGTTCCACTGCATTCACTCCACAGTTTGGGGCCACATTGGCCTGACATCGAATATGTACATTCATTTTACATACTGCAGGGGAGAAAACAGAATCCAGAGTCACAACACACACACATACACACACACACACACACACAAAAACCATCATGTGCTGCAGAGAACATTAATAACCCAAGGACCACGGCAGCAGAATTCTACAGGCTGACGATGTCATCTCACAAAATTAAACTCACACTCAGAACAACCCCTGGCATTTTATCTAGTTCTGATTTGTGCAGAAGCAGAAATCCTAGCATATTAGAGAATAGCAAATTTCAAATAATAGATTTTGATTCTTTTTACTGTGGCTTGATGGGTTAGAGTCATCTAAATCACGTGTAACAGGCGCTGCTGCCTTGACAGCAAGATACAATATAAAGACTAAAATGTTCATCTTGGTGACAATCACCAGGTGATTAGATAACAAAGAATCATGCCACCTAACTCGTCTCGCCTCGATCAACAGTGAAATAAAAAGCAGCCATGCACACGCCACAGCTAGGTCACTTTTCAAACAAGGTTAGAGAGAGCTTTGCATGGCTTCTTGCTGGGTACTGTTGTGGTTGGGTGGCAGTCCTAGCCCACGAAGCATATCCGGAGGGGCTGTGGTTCTAACTGTTAAATAGGGGAAGAAAAAAAAATCACCCTTTAAAGCACTTGAAGGTCAGGGTAAATGACATTTGGAGAATCGAGCAAAGCAGGCTGCACGTTTCATGTGCTAGTGAAGGCTCTAAGGTTTAATCAGCAGGAATAAATGCCTCTCTGGGTCCCACTGGTGGAAGGCCCAGCTGAAGTCATGTGCCACAAACGCCTCTTTGATGGGGTCGGTCCATCTTTGGAAGCACAGCACAAACTGAGCTTTATGGAGACCAAGTTTGTTATGCTTACGAAAAAGCATGCCACATCAAGCAGAGCAAGGCCTGAATCTCAAGCTTCATTAGCTGCATGGGAAGCTGAGGGATGCACACTACAATGACCTTTTAGAAAAACCCTCTGACAATAAAACAAAAGTTCTAGGAGCCAAGTCATTGGAGGTACGCTGCTCTCAGACACCTAGGGACAGGGGAGAGTAAATGAGTCCCATGCATGGATCTGTACACTAGTCAGAAATGGGAACAAACTATTTCCTGAGACCATCAGGCTGGTGTCAAGCCGGGGCTCAGCCGAAGCCTCTAGCTGAACTGGCTGCTGTCCCAGGTGAGTGAAAAAGATGCTAGAGGGCAGAGAACTTGGTTTCCTCCTTGCTCTGTACCCCAGGCCGCCCTGGCCCTCACTATACAGACCAACCCCAGATGCTCCTGTATCAGTTCCCTGGGTGATGGCACACATCGCCTCACTGGAATCTGGTCCCTTTTGTTGACAGATGCAGTTTGACTACTCCAGAGAGCCAACAGAAGCTGTCGCAGTGTGTGCATCCGATATTCAGGTGCACCCCAAGACAGCCAGATAATCACATGTTAATGGGAGATGAACTCTGGGCCATCTACAACCCCTAACCTCTACCCCACTCAGAACGTGTGAAAAGGCAAGTGCTCTGAACAGCACTGGGTACAGTTGGAAAGGTGCCAGCCACCATCAAAGCTTCTCTCTTTGCCCTACCTGCTCCTTCAATCGCATCACATAGCTCTTGCAGATCACCCACACAGTTCCTGCTACAGAGACAATCCAATAGCTGCCTGCTTCTGGTGAGAGCTGGTTCCTACCTAGAACCTGAACCGCCTCTTCTGGCCATCCACCTTCCCCACACTTCCTCCAATGCCTCTTTCAAGTGCCTTTTAAACACACAATGCTCAGTCTACACTCAGCAAGGAGTAGCTAACAACCAGCATGGTAGATCACTAGATTTCACATCTAATTTAATCTTTTAATATTGTTGTAGGGATCAGATTCCATTCTCTTACTATATGTCCAACAAATGATACAAAAACAGCACAACTCAGATGTTGATACGTAAAGTATCAGCCCTAGGCCAGATTCTGAGCCTGCAGAAACCCACAAGCTTCTAGTATGATGTTGCCATGGAGAAGTAGGAAGGCAGGGCCTCTGCATCTTACTTTTACACTGAAGTCCTTGTCGCATTATCCCCCAGAGCAAGGAGCCGCAGTGATCGCAGAATGTGGGCACCTTGTAGTTGTGAATGCTGAACTTGTGTGGGATGTTGATTCCGAACCTCTGCTCTGCAATCTGGAGGAAGAGGAGAACAGCTCAGCTATCATAGGACATCTTTGGTAATAACTGGAACAGAAGCACAGCAAAATGCCAAGCATCGAGATGGTACCTGAGCTGGGTATATCATTCTACTATGCTCAGCTCTGGCTACTCAAGCCTTAGCACATTTTGTTCATGAACAAGACAGGACTGGGAGACAGGTGTGGGTTGGACCATTTACCATTTGGAGACAAAGACAGAAATTTAAATTTTCTTCTCATTTTTTATATTAAGATCACAGTTCTCTCTCAATTCTAGAAACTGTGTCATTCAGAAGACACGGGGTCACAGAATGAAGCCATCCAAAAATGACCCTGCAGTGACCACCTCATTCAGCCCCTTCCAGCATTAATCTGGCATTTGCATTTGGACAATGGGAGTGTAGCCTTAAAGGTTTTTCCTCGTGTTCCATTTCTCATGTACCTCCTCCCCATGCGCTCTACGATCAGCCTCACAGTTTGAAGCCAAAGCTGCAGGTGCACCATGACAAATGACAAGACCATGACTGCCCCTCTATGGAATGTCCCCGCCTTTCTGTTATGAGCTCCTGTTCACATCCTTCTGTGAGTTCCCTGTACTGCATGTGTGCTGTCACCTGTCCCCAACTTGAACTTTTCCCAAGCACCCGCAAATCCACTAAGTGTCAACAACACTCCCCCTGCTTTCTCCCTCCAGAATTTAGAACATGTGCCCATCCCAGGGCACAAAGGCAATGGGAGCTTTTACACATATAGACATTTCCCTGGAGTCCCTCTGAAGCTGAAGGGGGCCCAGGGTCTCTCTGCTTAGCAAGCATTATTTCCAGTTAATACACTTGTCAGTTCTGTTTAACTGCTGTAAGTGTGCATGTTTCAGGCTGATGCACAGAGAGGCTGTGGATTGGGCCTGATCTGACAGAGGATCACCAATGGAAGCCAGACTCAGCATTCTAATCCAGGTGCTTGTCCAAGCATGGTCTCTTTCTCTCCACTGGAGTGCTCTGCATAACGGTGCCAGTGGTTTACACAGCTTTGCTCAGCTGATCACTGATCGGGTCCTTGCAAGGTGTTGTGTTCTGAACAATAACTACCTCACAAGCTTGCATTCAGAAGGCAAAGTGTCCCTAGCCAGTGGTGCCGTTCGGCGTGGCTACAGAGTTGCTAGGAGGTGGGACCAAGGTTTGTTTGTATTCTTTAAGCCATTCTTAGTGGTAGCACTTTGCAGTTTATACCCACCCTAAGTTCCAGGATCAGCTTCCTCTCCACCCTGCTAAGAACTATTCTGCTCCATATAGCCCTCCCCATTCAGATAGTCTGAAACAGCGGCAGACACCATGATTTAAAATAAACCCTAACTCCTGTTAGTTATAGGTAGGCATTCCATCACAGCGAGGCAACGTCACTAATATACAAGGTTAGGTCACACTACAAAAGAGCACAGATACAAATTCCAGCACCGCTGTGGGAAGGCAGGGGGAGGGGTGAGAGTGAGGCAGAGAGGCAGGAGAAGTAGGGAGAGGATGAGAGCACACAGGGGAATGGGTACTTAATCAGTAGACTAGCATTCCCTTACCTTGGCATCCACTTTGTTAATATTGTTTTGGCAAGTGCAGGCTGTAACAATTAGATGATGGCAGCGTTTATGGACGACGCAGGTGCACACTAGGAAATTAAATCCAGCAATTACACATTTATCGGGAGCTTCCAGGACAGCCAGTGGCAGCAGTCAATGAGAGCGGCACATGCCAGTGGCTTGACTTGGCTGTCTGGAACACCCTGGCCGCTGGGGCTCTCATCCTTCCTGCATCTACTGACACCACCCTAACAAGACCTTTGCTTGAGGTCAACCTGTCTGCCACCCTGTCCTAAGCCGCTCCCTCCCACCCTCAGAGGCATCTTTTCACAGTATGACCCTAGTCACATCTGCCCGTGACTGAGTACCTCCAGCGCCATTCTCACTGCTGTCAACAATGTTCAAACCCAGCCAGGTTCCAGGCCCCCATTGAGGCCACTATGCTACTTAACATTGACCTTCTATGACGCCCACTGGCTTCGATAAAAACTGAAGTATAAGATCTTCCTAGAACAGTGTTCCTTCTCTGTCTCTAAGATAGCCTACTTAACCGGCAGCTAATGTTTATAATAAGATAAAACTCAAAGAATATCTCACCCCCCAAAATATTCTCTATTTGTCCCTTTCTAGATCCACACTACCCCTCTCTTTGGTGGGCAATTTAAAAAACATTTGCAGAATGGCTCAACCAACTTCCTGAATATTTAGGACTCTGACTAGTACACTAAGTACATGTAATGATATAGATTTTCTATTTGAGTATGATTTTCACTGGGCCTCACCTGTTTTTATATCTTCATTTTTATTTAATGCAAGGGTTTGTGTGTGTGTGTGTGTGTGTGTGTGTGTTTTATGTTCTTGTAAGCTTTCTTTGCCTCCTGTGACACCTAGAATGCAGTGTTTTCATTTCAAATAATGAAGGTTTTTCAGGTGTCTTTCTGCTATTGGTTTCAATTTAATCCCATTGTGAACTTATAGGATGGTTCTTTTGTTTTTTGTTTTTAAAATGTGTGTGTGTGAGAGAGAGAGACAGAGAGAAAAAGAGACAGGAAGACCGAGACACACAGAGAGAAGAGAATGAAAGAGGAAGTGTTGTGTGTATGTGAGAGAGTGAGCCTGTGTGTGTGTCTGTGAGTGTATAAACATGTTTTGTGTGTTTGTGTGTGTATAAGTGTGTGTATATGTACAAATGAGTATATGAGCATGTGTGTATTAGTGAGCATGTATGTGCCTGAGTATGTATTTGTGTGAGCTAGTGTGTGTATATGTGTCTGTAAATGTATGAGTGTGTGTCTGTGAATGTATGAACATGTGTGTGCATATGTGAGTGAGTGAGTGCATGTGTGTGTTTGCGTGTGCGTGTGTGTGTGTGTGTGTGTGTGTGAGCGCGTGCACATGCGCGTGTGTGGGCCAGAGGACAGCTCTGGATGTCCCCTGCCACCTTGTGGGATCCAGCGATCAACCTCAGGCTCTCAGGTGGCCCAGGAGCATCTCCAGCTGCTGACAACACGGATCTTGTGTTGTCTGTTTCTTCCCGTGTTTGTTAAAGTAGTTTTAGGTCCAGAATGTGGTTTGTGTTGGTAAATGTTCCTCATGAGCTTGGGACGAATGTCCCATCTGCTACTGCTGGCTGGTGCATTCCATGAGTGCTAGTCTGATCATGTTATGTCCGTGCTGTTTAGGTCACCCAAAGCCCTGCTGTTTCTCAGTAGGCCTGTCCATTTCCCTCCTAGTCCAGGGCCTTGTCTCGCGTGCTTTGCTTTCCATTGTTAGGTTTGTGCACGCTAACAGAGGCATGTCTTTCTGGAGAACTGGCCCTGTTAATACTACACAGTGGCCTTTCTAGTTCTGATGGTTTCCTCCCTCAAGCCTGCTTTGTCTGAAACACCCATTCTGTGCTCTGATGAGGGTTGGCTCTGATTACTGCTTTCCTACCAGGTACTTGTTTTCCTGTCCTTCAGTGAGATGTAAACAAAAAATTCTCATGCCTCCTAACTAATGCTCTTTCCTGCTCTTTAAAGACCAGGTAGCCCCGAAAGTCAGCCATCAAATGCCCCAGCACAGGGGCTCACAACCTTCCTAAGGCTGCGACCCTTTAATACAATTCCTCGTGTTGTGGCAACCCCAACCATAAAATTATTTTCGTTGCTACTTCATAACATAATTTTGCTACTGTTATGAATCATAATGTCAGTATCTGATATGTAACCCCTAAAGGAATCGTGAGCCACAGATTAAGAACTACTGCCTTATCACTATGCTGAGAGAAAAAGAAACGAAAGACCTTTGGGCCATATAGTTTATAATCTGTACACTGTACCCTTATATATCTAGAGCTTCTCAGTCTATATAAGAATGGTGAAGATGGATCTGTCACTAGAGGGCACACATCTAGTGTCCAGGCTAAAAGATGGTGTCAACCTAAGTGGGAGCTGTCTTCTCAGTTACGACTGAATTTGCAGTGTGTAGGTCAGTTTCAACTGCTACATTAATTACATGCTCATTTTTCCTAACTTGCAGAATTCAGTGGAATTTTTCACACATGAAAGTAAAAATTAAACTCAAGAGTGTGTCTCAATCAGTTCTCCTAAGTGGAAAACACTACATCACCTCCTCCGAACCAGAAGGAGGATTTTCTTTCTTATATGTGGACTACCACTGAAGGATTCATGGTCCTATGTCGCCCATCACCCCAAGAGAGAAAGTCAGAATGCCCAGCCTGACAACACTCATGCCAACAGCAAGGGAAGCCCCATGGAAGGCCAGGTGGACCCAACCCACATTGACCCACCTAGGAGGAAGCTTTGTTTCACACTTCCATTTTTTCTTTTTCTAAGTCTGCAAGGATACTAGCAAGTAACTAATTTTACCTTAGAATAGTGAAAAATGAGGTGTTTCATTGTAAAAAAAAAAAAAATCTCACATTGATTGATTGGTTGGTTGATTGCACTAGGGATCAAGACCATGGCCTGATAATGCTAATATCTCATTTAAATTTTTAATTTAAAATTTATTTTATGTTTAATGGCCTGTGTGTATCCGTGCCACACATGCATGCAGTCCCCATGGAGGCCAGAAGAGGGCATCAGACCTCTAAACTGGAGTTGCACACTGTGAGTAGCCATGTGTGGGCTGGGAAATAAACCCTGGGGTCCTCTGCAAGAGCAGTAAGTGTTCTTGACCACTGAACCATCTCTCCCGCCCCTCATTTTGGTTTGTTTTTTTTGTTTCTGAAATCAGAAAGCTAACAAATAAACCCAATTTGGATAATAGCATCCACTCCCTATACAGGTGACATAAGCACATCAATGAGCATTCCACTTCTCACCCTGCCAACAGCGCAGTGTGAAAACTAAACATTTATCTTCAAGACTCAAGGGTAGGCTCGCACACTGGTGCTACTTCTTAGACCCGTCATGTTACTGAAGAGGCAAACTTTAAGCAGCAGCACTCTTCCCAGTGCCCTTTGAACATATCCCCTCTCTACTGCCAAAACACCCAGGGTCTAATAAGGACTAGAGTTGCTGCTGCACTGGTGCCATGTGGCTTGTGGAGAGCTATCACAGCATCGATGGGGAACGGCCTGGCCTGTTTTCTCTTGGCATTATCGTATTTTCACAAAGGAACACCATAAAACATGGTTGTGGATATGTTTTCTTACCTTGGCATTGGTAACCCTGTTTCCCAAATACTCCCCTGTTCAAGACAAAAGGGGGGAAAAACTAATGTCAGTCAAATAGTTCAGTAATAACATCTATAGTTACAGTTCTCAAGATGAATTGTGTTCTCTGGTCCCTTATGAAACACCTCACTTCGGGGAAGAGGCATCGACACTGTGCTGCTCTGAGCCTCCGTTTACTACCAGTAGGCACAAAGAACATCAGCTGATGGATTAGAGTGCTCCTGGTGATATGAGAGGTAGGCGATGAAGGTTCCACCTACCATCAGCTGTCTCCTACATCCGCAGTGAAGACCAACCATGTGTAGGAGGCTGAACTCAGCCAGGAGCTCCTCCTTCGCCTCACTGTTTCTCCTCTCACATACGATATAGCAGTAAACACATGCAGACAGACAGACAGACAGACACACAAACACACACACACACTGCAGCTACCAAGCCCCAGCACTCTCCTTGTCTTGTCCCTACATCTCCCTCTGGAGTCCACAGGGGGGCAGAAGTGTTACCATCATCTCCTGTCTGCCCATAGCTTGATATATGTCTTCCTCTGATAAATGTTCTATGGGAGCAGGGAGCAGGGAGGGGGGATGCAGGGACAGGGAAGGGGGCAATTCTATTTACAGATGCCATAAGTGTGCTTAACCTTGACTCTCACTGAAAGTAACTATTGATTACATTTATTTTCTGCTATAAGCTGCTTGCTCAGTTTAACAATTTGTAAGACATTGCCCCAAATCTTTAGAGTTTCATTACTAATTACATAACTTCTCAATTGCTGGAGGTCAGATTGTGGTATAGGGCCACGAAAAGCTATGACCTTACACTATATGCCATGTGTCTGGACACTACTGACAACAATTATTTCCCACAACTCCTCCCATGATCCACACCTTCTTCCAGGCAATACTGTTCATTTTCCTTTCTCCCCAGCCAGGTTTTCTAATATATCAGTCGATTTGTTTCTGTCTCTCTGGTTCATACTTGGGATTCATCAGTACCTTCAATGAAGTTACCAGGGTAAGAAATGACATCTAACATTTGGATCCATAAATTATTTAGTTTTGTTGTCATGTTTTAGCAGTGGGATTAGGAGGGTCAACAGACTAACAGAGGAGACAAAAATCAGATCCCAAGAATATCCCTCCTCATCTACATGTTTTCTCCTGAAACCAGACAGAAGCCAAGGAACCCTCTCACAGCCAGGGGCTGGGGTGTGGAGGGGAGTGTCTTACCAGATGAATTCCCGGCAGTGAGAACAGTAGGTGGGCTGCCTCAGGTACGTGGCCATAAACTTATGTCCGTTGACCTGATGGACTCGCCTTCGCATAGCCCTTTGGCGCTTCCTGGTAAAATGCTTGAAGATGCGGTCTCTCTGGAGAGTGGCTGTGTGTGAGAAAGAAAAATGGGCTGAGAATATGACTTGGAAAATACCTGCCACTCAAACAGGAGGACCTTAGTTCAAATCCCCCAAAGAAACCAGGCATGCTGACATGGGCCTGTAATGTCAGGTCTGGAGGAGCAGGAACAGAGACAGGGGAACTCTGGGGGCTCCTTGGCTAACAGTTTAGCCAATCTGTGAGCTCTGGAGACACTCTCAAAATGTAAGGTGGTGACAGAGGAAGATACCCAATGTTGACCTCTGACCTTCACATGCACATATGTGTGTGTACCTATGCACACAGGTCTGAAGTATATGCACCACACATAGACAATATCATACATAAAAATACGTAAAGCCACATAGACAGTATCATACATAAAATCTATAATGAATCAGAATAATTATATGAGCAAAGCAGACAGCTTAAGTACTCTCTAAATTATTTTTTCTTTCTTCGAGATTGAAAATGTCTTAGAAAACATGTTTTTTTCTAATGACCCTAGGACTGTTTGTTCATTCATCTTTGTGACACTGGGTTGAATCCAGGGTCTCACACATTTTTGGCAAGCACTCTGCTGATAAGACTACTTAGCCCCCCTTCTACTTTTTATTTAGAGACAGGGTCACCTCCTGGAGCCCAGGAAGACCTTGAGTTTTTTATTCTCCTGCCTCAGCTTCCTGGGCAGCTGGGAATCACAGGATACACTGGAAGCCTTGTCAGAACTCTTACTTTTTAAGGTTAGATCTATGTAACCTCCTGAAATACTAGTGCCTGTTGGACATGGTCTATCTTGGATTAAACCCTCAGCTTAGACCGGAGTTTCCCAAGGGTCCTATGCATGGTCTTCTACTGCTCATATAGATGTCTGGTACCTCAGATTCAGCCATGAGCTAAAAGTGCTGGCTGGTGAAAGTTAATCCTTCGCTTCTGGTGTTCACATTAACTGGCCCAGGGAGCTGTCCAAACACGGACAGCACAAAACCACCTCCATTAATCTTGATTAGGGGACAGTAACCTGGGGTGGGTTCAAAAGTTTCTAATCTGGTGTTTAAAAATAGTGGCTCCTAATCTGAAGACCTCAAAACCTGGGTGATAGCTAAAGATGGTGAGTTTTGTCTTTCATGTCATTATACAAGGCTTTCCCCAACACATGCAAAGACTTGGGATGAGTGGAGCAAAGCTTACTTCCTCAGGATGCTTTTTAAATAAGTCGCCTGTATAAAGAAAGTGTAAGGAACTATGTGAGAATAAATTAGTAATAATTTTTAAGTCTAGAAGAAATCGAAGATTGACAGATAATAACTGAGCAACTTTATGGAGTGTACGATGCTTCAAGATACTTATTTATTCGTTGTGAACTGCTTGATGCAGTGTGAATAGATTTCCCATCATCCCAAACAGTTATTATTTCTTCATGCAAAACCCTTTCTTATAGCTATTTAGATATGTTAATATGATACAATATCATTAACTTCAACCACCTTCTGTGTAGCAACACAGCAGAATTTGCTATCGGGCTGCAACTTTGCACTCGATTTCTAAGGTAACCTGTCTTAGTTAGGATGTTGTCTATTGTGATAACACAGCCTGGGGAGAAAGCGGTTTACTCCAGCGTATAACTCTCAGGTCACACACACACACTCCATCACTAAGGGGAGTCAGGGCAGGAACTCAAGCAGGGCAGGAACCTGGAGGTGGGAGCTGAAGCAGAGGCCGTGGAGGATGCTGCTTATTTCTCAGCCTGCTTTCTTATACCACCTAGGACTCCCTGTCCAGGGGTGGCACAACCCACAGCAGGCTGGGCCCTCCCACATCAATCATGAATCAGGAAGATGCTCTATAAACTTGCCCTATGGAGGCATCTTTTCAATTATGATTCTCTCTTCCTTGGTATGTCTAGGTTTGCACTGACTTCACAAAAACCAATCAGGTCAACCTTATTGAGAAATTGTAGAAGAATAAGAAAAGCACAGAAAAATATTACACTCCTAGGTTAGAAGAAGGGTAACAAAACCCCAATGCTATAAAAGATGAACAGACTCACAATTATAAATATGAACTTTTGCTTGGCAAAATACACAAAGCAGAAAGCTGATAGAAGCAAACAAGAGAGAAAGGGGATTCCCAATACACGGCAGAGTGTTACTACTCGGGACATGTTGAAGTCAGCCTGGCACAATGCACAGGCCTGAACTCTAGCTAATTGGGAGGCTGAGCCAGGAGGATCATAAGTTCAAGACCAGTGTAGGATACTAGGTAAATTCAAAACTAATCTGGGCAATTTAGTGAGTCCTACCTGAGAGTAAGAAGTTAAAAAAAAAAAAAAAGACTAGAGACACAGCAGGAGGTAAAGCACTTGGCTAGAATACCTAGACCCTGGAGAAGGAAAGGAGCGATGGAGGGACTAAGAGACAGATTGAGGAAGGGGATAGAAGGAACCAGTAAAAGAAATAAATGAACAATTCAGTAAAAGTGAGACAGAGACTATAAAAGACAATTTAAAACTGTGTGAATAGCCAGTAACCATGTCAATACATGAGTCCTATGTAAGACAGGCTCTTCAGAACAAAGCTAAATCATATTCCACCTTTTAAATGTATACATATGAAGAGAACTGTGCCTGTGTTGAAAGTGGCTTGCAGGAGGTTAAGTTGGGACCCAGACGAGGCACGGACTGGTGGGGATGTTCTTGATGCCAAGCCTCAGGACTCCCACATACGGGCGGCTATCCTAGCCCACACTCAAAACACGCAGCACAAAACAACACATCAGAGCACCGAAAAACCCAAGTGATTTCAGGAATATCCAGGGAGACTAACGTCTGTGGAAGGTTAAATGTACATTTCCCAACATTCAGCAGTCAATCTGAAGGATTTTTGTATGTGTATAACACACACACACACACACACACACACACACACACACACACAAGAAAATCTAGGCTATCTAGGCATCAACTACTGCATTCTTTTCCAGTAGAAGCGGGGTCAGCTAGGTGCAATGGCAAACCTGTAGTCTCAGGTACCCAGGAGGCTGAGACAAGAGGATTGCTTGAGCCAAGAGCACTGAGGGTTATCAACAAAGCAAGAGCCTACATTTAAACGGTTCTTAAATTGAAAACAATCTAAACAGGCATGAAAGCAAAGGGACACTGAAAGAGATGAGTGTGGGTAACTGAGGGGTCAATGTAAGCCAAGTCTCTTCTATTCATGTATGGAAAAGGCACAAGGAACCCCCCCCCATTTTGTACAATTGATCTACACTAACAAAATATAGGGGGAAGCAGATTCTTAATTAGAAAGCCCAAAGCAGAAGATACAAGAAGAGTCCAAATGAATCTGGCTAAGAGGTCAGAGAATTCAGAGGCTCTGACACAGTTAAAATCATTTCTGGTCCGCCCTCTGGGTGAGGATTTGCAATCTCTGTGCCATGCCACCTAATTTCTTTCTCGTGTTTTCTGTCTCAAAAAGATAAAATATGCTCCCAAAGACCTTTCGTTCACCAGGGATACATCCTGGTTCTACCGTCAAGGAGGGAGGGGTGGAGGGAAAGGGAACTGGGATCCATATGTACAATAAGAAAAAAATAATAATAATAAAAAGAAGATAAAATATACCATGTCCTGCACCCTGTGAGGATTGTGCCATAATCAATATGACTGCCAGGTTCCTATGATGTTGGACAACGGCTACATAAGGACAGAAGTCACCCTATTGCCCCCTGCCCTTCCCCAGTACACTACCAAAAGTCACTCAGGAACCCCCAAGTGAACAGGTTCTAAAGTTCCCAGGTTGGCAGACAACAAAATGAGGTTGAAAGTATCACCACATGTCTAGCCATTAGCCTAGACACAGTTCAGTCACGGACAAAGCAGGATGTGTGTTGAATCACTAAACACTTACCACACCTCAATACAAATTAGATTCTCTGTAGGAGTCTAATTACCAAGAACCAACTCGTTTACTCCTTTAATACTACAAAGATTGGCTAAAAGGTCAGCTTGCTTGCATTTTTAATATTTTATGATTCAATCCTTTCTTGTTTCCTCTATGGCTACTTGCAGAGTGGTAGTGTGAACTATGAACTTTGCAGATTCCTTCTAACCAGGAAGTCTTAGCAGAATTGATTTGTATTTGTTCTCTACTCTGCTCCAGTCTTCCATCCTGTCCACAATACCTCTTTTTGTTTTCCAATTAGACTTATTTTTATCCCACCTGCCTCAGAACCCAGCAGCCTCCATCAGATCCTCAAGAACATGCTCCCCACCTGTACTACAGCAGCCTGGGAGTAGATCCCAATCTCTTCTATACCCAACCCTGTGAGCCAGGCTCCTGAAGGTCCTGAACACTTCATGCATACACAGAAGCAAATATGCATGTGTTTACTAACGTGCGCACGCGCATGCACACACACACACACACACACACACACACACACACACACACACACACACACCTGGGAATTTGCAAGGTATTTGGCCACATAAAAACTCTGAAGTCACCTGGGTGACACACGCCTTTAATCCCAGCACCCAGGAGGCAAAGGCAGGCAGATCTCTGTGAGTTCAAGACCAGCCTGGTCTACAGGGTGAGTTCCAGGACAGCTAGGGCTAACCTCAGAAAACCCAACCAAACCAAAAAAAAACCCTCTGAAGTCTGCATTACCCACAGTGTCACTCACTGTCACCATTCTCTTGATTGATGCCATGAACAGGAAGAGGAGAGGGAACTTCCCCACTGCATTCTGTTCACCCCACTGCAGACTTGCACCCCACTTCATAGCCTCAGGTCAGAGGGCAGCTCTTCCTCACTGTTTGTACCAGCTTCTGTTTACATAGGTTGGAATTTAAAGAACTATAAAAGACTACCTAATCCTTTTGTGGCTTACATCATCAGAGCTTTGAGAAATCTTTCAAACCATAATTTTAGTCAGACACGTTGGGCAACCCTAACATGCTCTGCAGCTGAAACTTGCATCACAACTTCTGCTTGGCTCCCAAAGTGCCCAGGGCCTCTTAAATAAATAGGAATCTGGCTCTGAGCCCCGGCAAGGAATGCACATTCCGGTCTCCAGAGGTCAGCAGCCTTGCAGGCCTGATATATCCCTCCAGGAGTTGCTTGTGACTAATGTAATGAAATGGATCCTTTCTTGACAAAATTTCAGTGTTAACCCACTGAACTGTTAACCCACCTGACTGTTAACCCACACACTTACTGTGAGAATTTCTGAATGCTCACACAACTAGGATTCGCCATGCAAACCCATGGTAAGGGCTCATTTGCAAAAAGTTGTTCTGCACTGAAACTTACATCACACGAGGCTGCGCAGGGGCAGCATGAGGCTCTGACATCTCTTCAAATTGGCTTTGCCTGCACCTCAAAACAGGTAACTTCTGCACCCTCAGAAGTTCTTTGTTTCGCCGATAGGATTTGCTGTTTTATTTGAGAATACTTTAGGGGCATTGTGACCCAGGGCAAGAGCAATGTTCACATCCCTAACTTTCTTTCTCTTTGTGTGCTCTTCATTCACACTGAGTCTCCCTGGGAAATAGTATGTTTTCAGGAAACCCAGAAACTAACAGGAAGGTTAAGTAGGGTCAAGCAGCCAATGACACCAGTGAAGAGGCCAGATTCTGTTTACTGCTGTCAAACTGAGTAATACTAACCAATGTCTTTTTTCATCCTATAGAGAGAGTTGTTTTTATCATGCCAGGTATATGGTAAGGGGGGGGGAGAGCGATTATGAGCAAAACAAATAAGACAACCTTAGAGCTGACTAGTTAACCATTGAAAGAACCAGAACGTATCACATGTTCCCAAGACATACCTCTGCAAGACAACATAGCAAGGGGATCTTCCTTCGTGTCATCAAACAACATAGAATAAGCCACTGCCTGATCACAAAGCTGTTTATGGGAAGGATGGTGCAGGAAAAGGTGAACATTGCTGATCCCTGTTTGAGACAACAGTGATGAACAGAGAAAGACTAGATGTTCATGGAGCACACACTCCAGTGAGTGCACACCGCCCTTGGGTGGGAGCCCTTGGCAGGTGCTAAGTGAAGAAGAAATCACAGGAGATGCAGATCTTGTCTTCCGATGTGCTGCTTAAGGGCGCTGGGAATGGCAGGTGCTTGGAGGGAAGGAAGGAGACTTTGCAGAATTAAGGTAGTGCCCAGGTTCCAGGGACTTTTGCCACTGTCAATGACAAAGGCGCCATGATGGTTTATGCCCTTCAACACAGCAGCAAATACCTGAAGGAGGTATTTAAAAAGCACAGAATCTTCTGGGTTCTCTTACAAGAGTTTAACTGTGTGGCTGACAGCAACTTCCAAATTCAGATGAGGCCATTAGACTCACTGTATCCAGAGCGCTGGCTCTATAGTAGCATCCAGGCTTCCCACGGATCTGGATCCCTCTGAGAAAGTCTGGTCCACATAAAGACCCAGCATTCTGAGAGCTGGACAGGCTGGCTACCAAGGCAAAAGGAGAAGCAGGAAGCAGCTCGTTACTAGACTGTCTCTCCTGAGTTGGACTGGCGGATCTCACAAACCATGAAGGTTGAGTGTACACACTGTCACTCCTGTCACTCCAGCATCCCTTGCTAGCAGGAAGCAGGTCACAACAGGACCGTGACCCTCTGAAATGGCACCAAAGTTCCACTGCAGGCCATGGGAAAGCCTCTCAGCCTCCCACCGGCTTCCCATCACCTCCTTTCCTTCCTCACCTCAGGGATCTAAGAGAACTCCAAAATATAAGCTCTCTCCTTCTCAGGACTTCTAGAAGAAGTCTTAATCTCCTTCATTGGTTCTTATTTCCCACCTAATCTTCTCATGTGTGCTTGTCCCAGCCCTCTTTGGAAACTCCTTCTGGGCTTTCTGGATGTCGCTTCATCTCTGTAGTGACTCATGCACTGTCCATTCTCTTGACTTCTCATAATTACCTATATACTGGCAATTCCCAAATGCACACCTATCGCTCCTCCTTCTCAGTGGCTTCTTAGCATTCCTGCCACAGATCCTTAAGTTGCCTAAAACTGAATATTCATGGGGCTGAACTTTGCTCCACACTGACATTGTCCTCAGTAGCAACAGTGCCGTTGTCCTTGGAGTCTCCCAAAGGCTCAAGCCTTTTCTTCAGAGCCTCCTCTTTTTGCTGTTTGCTTGTCCTTGCTCTGTTTTGTCAGTACACACCATCATATGGGTTCTTCTGGGTGCAGAGCTTGAGACAAGGGCTTAAATGACAAGTGTCTGTACTTTCCACTTCCACCAATTCAAACCATCTCGATCAAAAATACTTCTTAAAAACGCATCTCTACTGTACAAACACATCCTCTTTTATCATAGTGCAACAAGTGCATCATTTTTGTTTGCATTGTATTTGCTATTATATGTAATCTAGACATTATTTAAAATCTGCAGGATGTACAAATGTTATGCATTTCATACACAGAGAGTTAGTTGTCACATAGATCTCAGTATGTGTGAGGGATCCTAAAGCCAATCATCTCCTGCAAGTATGGAGAGTCAACTGGAAGTCACTCGGGAAATAATTCCCAGAAAAAAAAAACAGAAGATCACAGCCTTGAGCAAGGGAAGGGTAGGGAACCACAAAGTATGATTCTACTAACAGATTCCATCTTGGGCAAGTGAGGCTCAGACATTTGGGGGAATCTCAAGGAATAAGCAGAGCATGAACAAGGGATGAAGAGACTAGGTTTCTGCCCTCCAGTTGCCACCTGCCACTAGGAGCCCACTGGCTTCCCAGCATTTACAGTTTCTTTCTGGTGGGAGGGCGGGCGTATGGGCAAAATATCCAGGGAGAAATTGTTTTCCTAGGCCTCATTTCTTATTTCTTATATGTTATATATATATATATATATATATTCATACATATGTATGCATTTCATATCTTCATACACAGACATGCATATGTAGTGTGTTTATATACATGTACAGTATATATTATACATATATAATTTATGTGCATTTCTAATATGCTCCTTTAAACTCTTTGTAGAATGAAGCTGGAGCAGAACATTTTCCAATAATAATTTTCAATTATTATTATGAGGCCCACTGTTTTCCTCACAAATAATTTAACCACATACATTCCCTTCTGTCTTATATTATCGCTTGTGAGAATCCTACAGTTCTCTTTTGTAAGAAAATATTTTTTAAAAAGGTCCTACCTTCTTACTGTGATTCTACAAATATTTCTTTTTCCCCTAAGTGCTCTCACCCATAGAAAATCTATTGCTACTCCTTCTCCAGCATCCTTATTTAAAAGTGAAGATTCTCACTGGATTACCACTAGGTTTCAGAATGGGAGGGGGGGTGTTCCTCTTCCATCAAGTCTGGGATGGCTCATTTGGGGACACATCTCATCATTATGTTCAGTGTCCTTATCTAAAAAGTAGCTCAAAATAGTATAGTACTGTCTCCCCAGGGCTCAATTTAGACTATGTACGTTGGTTTTATTTGCTCAAGATGTAAGCATTTTCCAATTACCTGATATTTTTCTTGTCTTTCATCACAAAACTTCACAGAGAGAAAATAACCCTTCACAAGCTCCTGCCTGTCCTGTCAACCTTTTAGCATCATGTAAAGGATCAGTGCGGCCAGTATACGGCTGCAAATGTTACAGCAAATCATTCTTTGTTTGTTCTTGCTATTCTTGTTTAGAAAGACAATACATGATCACTATGGGAATTGCACATGGTTCATAAACTATTAAAAGTCATCCTACAGTTAGGTGTGGTGGTGCATTCCTTTAATCCCAGCACTTGTGAGGCAGAGGCTACATAGTGAGCCCCTGTCTAAAAGTCAAACAAATGAAGAAAAAGTTGCCTAAACAACACCTTTGGGCAGGAGAGATGGCTCAACCATTAAGAGCACTAGCTGCTTTTGCAAAGGACCTGAGTTCAATTCCTAGCACCTATACAGTGGTTCACAGCTTCCTGTAAGTCCTGTTACAAGGCATCTGATGCCCTCTTCCGCAGTAAAGACAAATAAGATATAAAAATTTTAAAACGTCATCCCAATCCTTATTATACAAATAGCCACTGAATGCCTTGGTGATCATGCCAAATACATACATGACATAGATACACAGTCTTAAATTAATGGTGTCACACTCCCCAAGGTGCATTGCCAAGTACATTTTAACCCCAAAAATCTCTTCACGTCTTTCTAACAACGGCTGATATTAATACTAAAGCTATCATTTTGCTATTGCCTCTCGGAGAACAAACACACGTCACAATGCTGAAGTGACCCGATAGCATGAGCAGACCCCGTCTCTGGGGAAGCTGGATCTGTTTTTCATGCTTCAAGCTTGCTCACTCCACTCCCACCTCAGCCTCCAGACCCAGGTTGGTCTTCCTTCCTCACACACACACACACACACACACACACACACACACAAAATTCTTACACAAACAAAGTGTCCGACCAAAATCTTTTCCAGATAAACATGTGTTTCCTGCTGGTTCATCTGGCTTATTCCATTTCCCTTTCAACCCCTCCCGCCTCTTTTCCACTTGTAGCTTCCTAAGGGCCTTTCAAAGCTCCCAAGTTCTGGGTGGATGACTTACAAAACCCTACTGGGTATTAGCCATGAAAATGGCTGCCTAGTCACTTCCTTCTTCGTTGGCATTGTTGGGGTGACAGCAGCTCCCCTCTGTTGTGTGGCTGGTCCACCGTGAATTTTTAAAAACTGCCCTGTTCACCGGAATCACAAGACACAAAGCCTTACATTGGAGGTGAGATGCCTTCATCACATGGTCAAATTCCCTGCAACACTTGTGAAGGATTTAAACACTGGTTATTTTGTTTTAATAATAAAAAGTGGGGGCAAAGAGATGCTTCCTTTAATCAAATGCCATTTATATTATTTGGCCATTCCCTTTCAGAAGCTAACAGATTAAAGGCATACATCTTGGCTGCCAATTTGGGGCATTTGCTATTGTTTAAAAAGTATATTATTCTTTGAATTAAATAAGAACAAAATAAAATTTAAAAGATTTCAAAAATTAAACATTGGTCTTGTGGCATAAACAAAGCGTTGACAGGGACAGGTGTTTAACTTCTAATGAAAGTAGGTGCTTGGGAAGAAATTCTTTCCTCCATGGCCCAGTGCTATCAACCTTCTGCTACCAGAAATGGATCCTACTAAAGTTCATTGAAGATATTCTTTTTCTGTTATTACCTTAACTCAATCTGAGGCATTGAATAAAAGGGTTGAGCCGGGAGATGGTGGCAATTGCCTTTAAATCCCAGCGGTTCTAGGTCAGCCTGGTTTACAGAGTTAGTTCCAGGATGAGCTCCAAAACTACACAGAGAAATCCTGTCTTTAAAAAAAAAAGTTTTGAGGACTTTAGCCCTCATAGTGTCTGAAGGAGCTACACAGCTGCTGAGGGAGAGTAGCAGTGACTATTCCTACCCATCTATAAAGCCTACAAAGAGATAGTGTATTACCTTGGGGGTAACCGACAGCTATCTAAATTGGACTTAAGGCCCATCAATAAAAAGAAACCCGTACCTAGTACTCTAAACCTAACTAACTGCCCAAGACTGGAGAGGTCATTGACCTCGGACGAGAACCTGAATATACTACATCCTGTTTGGAGATATGTAAACTATGCAAGGGACAGGAAGCACCTTGCATACTCAAAGCTCGGTGCCACCTACAAGTGTAAGTGAGACAGGAAGGCGTCCAGTAGCCAGCATGACTGAAGAGAGGGCTCAGATCAAGATAAACAGACAGATGTTAGAAAGGGGGACCAACACCTAGAGACATACACCTCGGAAAGCAGCTAGAAAACCAACTGCTAATGCAAGCGATCTGTCCCATTAAGTTTTATGTCAACTTGACCAAGCTAGAGTCATTTGGAAAGAGAGACTCTCAATTGAGAAAACGTAGGCAAGTTTATAGTGCACTTTCTTGATTGATAATTGGCGTGGGTGGGCCCAGCTTGCTGGGGGTAGTGCCGCCCCTGGGAAGGTGGTACTGAATGGTGTAAGAAATCAAGCTGAGCAAACCAGGAGGAGCAAGCGTCTGTTTCAGTTCCTCCCCCCGACTTCCCTGGATGATGGACTGCAAGCTATAAGATGAAACAGACCTTTCCTCCCCTGTTGCTTTTGGTCATGGCATTTTATCATCACAATAGATACCCTGAGACATGATCCCATTGGGTTGAAAGTCCTGGTATGAAGATACAAAGTTGGACAGAGGCAACATTCAGGATAAAGCTAAGAAATTGCCCTTTTTCCTGCGGGCAGAAGGGACCCTGTACAGCCTCTGGGCGGAGTGGCAAGTTTCTCCAGAAACAAAAGGCCGAGCTAAGTGATCAATGGCTCTTTTTCCTCATTCTTAAGAGTCTATGTAACTAGAAAAACTAGCTTCTGAGAATGAGGACAAAATAAAGATTGCTCGAGACCAAACACCTTCACAATGCAAACACAAAGCGGAGGCTTTAAAGAAGGGAGAGCTTCAGCAAGGGTCTATACGCCTACAAATGAGCTGATCTAAAAAGTATAAACACGTAGGTGGATGTAAGTGATGATAGAAAAAAAGTTAGCAATGAAATCTAATGAGAATTCAAAAGATAAAAGTTAAAGCCTAAACTATCAAACAATTGCATGTAAGCCAGGAGAAAGGTGACTGGGGTTAGAGGCATGCTAAGCTCCTTAGAGTGCTCGGTGGGGCAAGCAGCACTGAACTTTAGAACTCATTACACACATATTAAGATTCCAAGCATAACCACTTACAGAGGTTCTATTTTACAACCAGCAGATATGAGGGAAACAGAATTGGTAAATTATAAGGCTAGGAAGAACCTCAATGTAATTTTCTTTTTACTTATAAGACACAGGCCTAAAGCAAAGGCAGGAGAGGAGAAAGCAAAGGATGAAGGAGCATGTAAGGCAAACACTAAACAAAAGAAATGCAGAGTGGCCAGCTCAACAGCAGAAAATAATACTAGGAAGGAACGGATGTGACCATAGGCTGGAGAAACATCAGTTTCACCAGAAGAATATAGCAGTATCATATCTGTCTTGACTGCATAGCAGAGTTTTAAAATAAACTGATTAGCAACGCTTACTTATCGTGTAAACATTGTTTTGTGCAGAGCTGAGAAGAGAGGGTCATGTTCTAGCTCAAAGGCCTCTCTGAACCACGGTGAGGAGACCATTCCAGATGCCAAATTCAAATGGATTCTTTACGCTTTCATTCTATTGGTTGCTCCAAAGTATACCATGGTTTGCCATTTTCCAATTCAAGGGAACTGGCTTCCATTTTTCTTGAGTAAATGCCTAAGAAAAGAATTTCTGGTTCACAGGGCCAATCTACGCTTGCTTCTGGGAGAAACCACTGCACTATTTTGCACAATGGTTATAACATTTTGCAACCTCACTGATCATGTGAAAAACTCCAGTGTGTCCCCATCTCACCAAGATTCAGTGTTTGAGTCTCTTTCGCTTACTATGTTCTTAATTAGGACTGCCCAATAATGATTCATAGTTCTTCATTAGAGGGAGAAAACGGCTATCTCTTTCATTTGAACCATGACTCTCTCATGCACCCTTTTTCTTTTTTTTTTTAAAGAATCCACTAAGTATTTTTTCTGATTCAGAGAAGAAGCAAGCCTTCACATTGGTTCCATGGAATTCAACTCAGTACTGGGCAAGACACAGATTAAAAGCAAAGAAGGTCATAGAAAAATGAGACCGCATCTCTACTTTTCATTTATGCATGGAGGGGAAGAAATAAAACCTACACTGCATTTTAAAATCTCATGAATATAAGATTATTTAGGCCAAAATATATAGAAAACCACATTTCTCTAACATTTTCTTTTTATAAAACTTCCAGTTAAGATAGCACAGCTCAAATGCAAAATTGACAGTTCTGGCACACACAAGTAGAGCCTTTCTCTTTCCCTGGCCTCTTCAGGACGAGCCTTGTTATACTCATTGTCAAGTTCTTAATGAACTGAAACAGACCTGATTTTAGCAACTGTCACCATAGCTCGTCAACTGTAGCAGAGTCCAGGGAACACACATTCCAGGACTCCCCAAGGCTCTACAAGGAGGAAGCCTGGGCGTGACTGCTCGCCTTTGTTTTGGAAGGAGTCACTGAGCTTTTGTACAGACTGACTTAAAAAAAAAAAAAACACTCAACTTCACCTTTGATGACGAAGATCAAAAACAGCAGAGGAATGCAGGCCCTCTCCGTGTCAAGCATTCACAAACACTCACCATTCGCCGTGAGAAACAGAGCAGGCTCGGTTCTACAAGCTTCTATGTGAGCTGTCACTCCAAGCTTACAGGCTTAACGTAAACATGGTCATCAGATAAAAAGGGCATGGAAATGAGTGCGCTTCCTGGCCCTCAAGCTCACCTTCAATTTAGTATTTGCAGGGAACAAGAAGGTAGGCGTGGCATCACCGGAGATGTAAGGGATGGAGCTTTTTGTGTTTCCTTCTGTTCACCAGACCAACTGGAAACTTGTGTAAAATTGGAGAGGTCTCTAAAATAACTAAGATATAATTCTATCTTGCTTTAGCTCTGCTTCCTTTAAAAACCTCATTTTAGTTGAGCTTGGTGGCAGAGGCCTCCGTGAATCCCAATTCTTAGGGGTGCTGGGGCAGGCTTCTGTACACCCCCCCACCCACACACACTCTTCAACACACATGCAGGTGCCTAAGTGTTTTATGTGCCTTTGGTTTTTAAAGGTTTTGTTTTGTTTTTTATGTCTTGAAGGTCAGGACTAAAGTTTATGGTTTCCTATCCTCTCACTCTACATAAAGAGGGCAAGCTCAAGGCCTGCCAGAGCAATGCTGAGGGTTCAAAGTCAGCAGAGGTGACTTAGCCAGCACTTGTGTCAAAATCAAATGAAAAAAGAGGCTGGGAATATAGCTCCAGTGGGAGAGTGCCTCCCTAATGTTCATGAGGCCCTGTGTTTAAAAATAAAAAGAACATAGCTTTAAACTTTGGCCTTGAATATCATAATGGGATATGGACCATGGCATTCAGAGTCCCTTAAAATATTTAAGCCAAAAAAAGGGGGATTTTAAAGACACGTAATAAAAAAGCAAGGTAGGAAATAAAAACATTTTTAACAAAGTCATGTCGGCACCCGTTGACTGTCAGAAGCACACAGATAGGAACTGTGTTCTGTGACTCACAGACACCTGAGCTTTTCACTTGCTCAAACTAAGCCTGGACACTGAGACATGAAGCGTTTCAGGGCAAAGTCAGAGATCCACACAGACGTCAAGATTCTGCAGATCATGTATGAAGCAACTTTTTGAGGACTCAGCCATCACCAACACTCTCTGCTCAAATCAGCAAAGGTGGGTTCCAGTCGCCTGCATCTGCTGCAGTCCAGTGATGAGGTAGGGCTTCCAGAGGGAAGCTGCCACTGCTCTCAGCAAGGACTGTGTGTCCGTCCCTGCTTCCCCATCCTCTTCCATCAGAGGCGTGCCCTAATTCACGAGAGGTGCAAGAGTCCAATGTCTTCACACAAAACTTTCCACGTTTTCTTGTGGTAAAATTCCTCTGTGAACAAAGATACGGGGTGCCTGGCTTCACACTGCCACAGAGGATAAGATATTCTGAACAGAAACTACTTGAAAATAAGCTACAGCTTTTCTACCCATGACAGGGGGAGTGACAGGGGCTGTCATCCTTCCCTACCTACTGCAAACACAAAAACACAACTGGACTCTTTTACAGCCAACCTTTAGGGCTTCCCCGAGATAAAATTATCATGCGTAATGAAAAAGATATTCCCCAGGTTGCAGGGCTATTCAGAGGCAGCCCCTAATGCAGACAGTCTGGGCGAAAGAAGAGCCTAGTCTTGCTTCTGCAGCCTTGGGTGCAGTCTGGGAGCTTTATCTCAGCCATGTGTCTGGTGACTGGGGAGCTGTCATTTGAATCAATAACTAAGGAGATCACAGTTTTTTGTCTGTCTGAATGTCTTCATGAAAGGTGCTAGAAAACACATTGCCCAACAGGGACTGTGTCAGTGTGACAGCGTGTGTGCACGCAGAGGCAGGGAAATGGAAAATTCCTCTGAACAATAAAAATCCAATGAAAGGGCCCCAGGCTGTACCATGGGCTGTCTTCCATTGGCCTGGGAGTCAAGAGTGGCCTCTCCAGAAAGAGGAGCACATGGTGACTGCTTAGATGAAAAACTAAGTGCCCAGATCTGGATCGAGGAAAATAGGTTTAAATTCCCGAATGTGGTCCATGTAGCCTTTCATTTAAGGCCTGTGGTGTTACAAATGACAATGACCCCCGCATATGACCCCTGTAGGTGCGTATGTTTGATTACTTGGTGCCCAGTTGATAGAGCTGTTTGGGAAGGATTAGGAGGTATGGACTTGTTGGGAGAGTGGGAGAGGTGTGTCACTGGGATGGGCTTTGATCTCTCTCTCTCTCTCTCTCTCTCTCTCTCTCTCTCTCTCTCTCTCTCTCTCTCTTGGTTGTGTCTCAAGGTGTAATCTCTCAGCTACTGTTCTAACACCATGCCTGTCTGCCTGTCTCTGCCTACTGTCATGCTCCCCACCATGATGGTCATGGACTCTCACCCTCTGCAACTGTAAGCCCCAAATAAACTGTTTCTTCTATAAGCTGCTCAATAGAAACTTAACTAAGACAAGGGAGGTCCTTCTGAACCTAGCCCCGAACCCCTTTCTAAAGGACAACCTCGAATTTGTGGTGTGCTCACTGCTTGCTGAGGCTCTGTTCATGCCACACTCACCAGGCATGGCTTCTCACCTTCCCAAAGCCAACCCTCAGCCCGAGGTCTCTGTAGAGCGTCATAGCCAATAGCACTGCCTCCCTTTCCTCCCATGTCACGTCTCAGTTCTAATGTCCTCCTGTGCCCAGCGCTCCATGCAGCCTCCACATTCTACATGTGTTCAGTTTCCTGTCATTTTTGTCTTTAGACCTCCAACATACCAATACTCCTGCAGGCAAGACATAAGTTTTATGGTCTTTCTAGATTATACTTAAGTGCTACTAAAACCTAAAAATGCAACTTCAAGAGTTCTTATCCCATTTTTGTGTCCCTGAATTCAAGGGGACTGCTTGTTTCCCAAGAGCCATCTTGACTGGCAACAATGGGTAGGAGTCTGGCACTGGAACCATCTGTGAGCTTTAGTTTAGGCACTGATACACTGTCACAAACAGGTGTAGGCAACTTCATACCCACATTCTTTGCAGCCTGGCAAATGCATACCATGTACATACATACCTTATACATCAGAAATACATATGATATATGAATAGGCGAAAACATATGAGTGTTTGTGAGCATGTACACCATGTGTGTTTGTGTGTGTGTGTGTGCACACGCACACACACGTGTTAAAAGTGTGCCTTCCATCAATAGCCCTCCATCAATAAGTTTACTGTCATACTTCTGCCTGTTATACAGCAGAGGCCCCCAGACTCAACCTCTCACTGAGTCAGGAGAGTTGGTGTGTGAATCTGCATCCTACATCCTGAGAACCAGTGGTCCAGGAGGAAGAACACACAAGTCAGTACACAGATAAAGTACAAAAGCATTGTTGTCTTATCTCTAGTCTACATGGCCAGGGAGATAGGAGACATGAAAAGGAGCCCAGGTGTTGTCCAGGAATCCCCAACACATGTGGAGTTGGTGATGTCTGAACTGAATCTAAAGCTTTGGGGTGTCAATAGGAACAGTAAAAGCCCCAAAGGGCTTTCCAGAGATCTGCACCCTGCCAAGCTCCCACACCAAATGCTTCCTTTCCAGACTTGGGCAAAATCTACATAACTGAACGTCTGCAGCTGGCCTTGTAACCAAACCTTATTTCTCTTCCCTTCCTGCCAGGCCTGGAGTCCATTTCAGCTCTGACCATTGCTATCCTCACCCTCCTTACTCTCCCATCCTCTCAAAGAAGCCCTGGGGTTTGTCTGCCCTCCTCACAGCTCCCCCAGGATCAAGGCCACTGTCCTCAAACAACAGCATACTTTGCTCCTTAGACTGGAAGCAGACAAGTGCATCATTGGTGTCCACAGAATACTTAAGAGTGAATGCGGGAGTGGATGGATGGATGGATGGATGGATGGATGGATGGATGGATGGATGGATGGATAAAGGAACCCATGCTTGCATGAACCAGGAAATAGGAGTGTAAGAGCCTAACACACTCAGCTCCATTTGTGTTTTTTGCTATGACTAGACTGCAGAGTGTATGGTAGACAGGAAGAAATGAGGTTTTAAAACAAGCCAGTTCCAGACTGAGACCAGAGAGAGAAGTGTGAGAACTCACAGGTCACAGAGAGGTTTTGACAGCTCTCTATAGCCATCTCACCTTATTCTCCAAGTTCTGGCAAGATGGGGCCAAGGAAAGACCATTATCAAAGGCTGATTTGGGCTAGTAAGGCAATATTATAATATGTAAATTGCTTCCACATGCATTAAGAAAAATGTAGGGATAGTTTCTACAACTTCAATCAAACACATTCAGTCCTTGTTTTTGTTTTGTTTTGTTTTGCTATGTTTTAAACAATGTTTTACTATATGGTCCTTGCTGCCTGGAACTCAAGGTATAGACCAGACTGGCCTCAAACCTACACAGATCCACCTGCCATGTTTCCCCAGTGATGAGATTAAGGGCATGTGCCACCAAACACGGATCAATCTTTGCTTTTTATACAAAACCTCATTATGCAGCCCAGGATGGCTCTAAATTTTCAATCCTTCTGCCTCAGCCTCCCAAATCACAGCACTATACGGCTACACTCAGCTTTCTATTCAATCTAATAATGTTTGGTCATTGTACTTCTATAATGTTACCTAAAACTAGCTGTATATTTTGATGATAAGAGGTGATTCATATGCAAACTACGGAAATGTAGCTAAGGTAATCGTGAGCAAGAGAAGCATCCTGGGAACTATAGATAGATAGATAGATAGATAGATAGATAGATAGATATAGGTATACATATACATTTATACACTTTGTCATTCATAACCTATTAGATAATGTCTACTAAAAATTAGCACAAGCAGTGATAATCTTTATTGAGTCTCATTTCATCTTACTGGGTTGTATAACTATCCTATAGCAACAATCCTCACCAGAGATTTAAACCAATCGAATGCCTTCAAATCTCAGACAAGGTTTTGTTGTACACTTGCATCTCCTTCCATTAAGGGCCAGAGGGAGCTGTGTTTGGAGTTGAGGGAAGGGCAGGTCTTTGGCCTGCATTCCAACCCAAGCCATCCATGTAAGCAACTTGCAACTTCTCTGCAATCTAAGACATAGGGAAGGGACTGCCCATCATGAGCGTGCGCGTGCGCGCATACGCACACACACACACACACACACACACACACACACACACACACACACACACGGTCACGGGGGGGGGGCACCCATGCACAACATTGGGGGAAGAGGAGAGGAAAGGGAAATTGTGGAAGCTAAATCACAATGCCTATGGAGCCCCGCAGACACCACCCAGTCGCTTCCCTTTGTATGTATAACTGGGTGGATGTAATAAAGTGTTTGTTGCGCAGTAGTTCAATCTACCTGTGCATCTGCCTAACTCGGTCCTTTTGCTTTGTCTGCAACGTGCTCTCTATACCCTGGGTTTTAACAGCTGTAATCTGCCTCGCTCTAGGACACCCAGAGCTCTCTGCATCACCCGTTAGGGAACCCTGGGCAGAGCTTTCAGGTGGGGCCTAATCCCACCACTAACATAAGCCTTCGTTTTGAAAATCAGTTTCATGAGCCATATTGTATCGGTGTCAAGCCGGAATGACTTTGTGATCCTTTCAGGGAATTTTTTTTTATTACATTTAGAAACATTTTCTGATTGTCACAATCTATTGACATCTAGTGGGCAGAGACCAGGGAGGCTGCTAGGCACCCTACTATGCAGTGCACAGCCCCATAGGCAATGAGTTATCCTGTCTCTATCGGTCTCTCCAGACAAGAGAGGTGAAGGTGAGAAACCCTGCAGCACTTGAATTGTGTAGTTTTCATTTTGAGGGAGAAGTATTTGCTGCTTAAAAATAAATGAAAATGTCTGCTTCAGGACACCTGCATGGACTCAAAGTATTCAACCGCGTTTGCTCTTTGTGGCGTGCTTCGAGGGCTTAAAATAGCACAGATTTTCACATCAGACGTTTGCTTTTAAATCGGAATCAAAGGTTGTTAGAAAGAACTAAACGTCTGCCTCCCCCCCCCCCCCCTATTCACCAGAGGTTAGGAATCAAGGGCCCTGTAGCCACCTTGGAGCACATAGCAGCAGACCTCCAGCTAAGGCCCTTGAAAATCAACCAGTGCCGGGAAGGCAGATGGGGCGGCATGTTTGTGCAGATGGGAAGCCATGGGTGTTGCCTTCGTAGAGCTCAGCTCGCTATCAGTCAGGCAGAGGGCCAGAAGTTAAATATACTGCTTCTTTTAGGAAGGAAAGTGAACAATGGCCCCTCATTTGAAGCCACAATAGGAATTTAGGAAGAGGTGGAGCCTAGCTCCCAAGATGGAACATGGCCCGGGCTTCAGTGTTAATGTCCTTGCTCTCTTGTCTCCAAGAGATTTTTCCAGTCATTGCTATTTACTGTTTACTAATTCCAGTGAGTCCCATGTACTAACTGGCACCTTTCGGTACCAAAAGTAAAAACACAAAAGGAATTTTGATTCTGGGGCCAAGAAGATGAATACAGCTGGAGCCCCCATTCACAGATGCCCCCTGCAACCCTGAGATTCTCTGACATACCTCTTGACAACAGGAAGCAAGGCTGGCTTGTGACAGTATGCATGGTTCTACAGCACATCCCCGTAAGCCCTGCTCCATCTCCCATACCTGGATTCTACCAGGGACCTCCAAGCTCTGCGTGCATTAACCATTACCCATCATTTAATGGCTAATGTATTTAATGACCTTCCTCTCAAGACTGTGAGCTTTTTGAAATAGAAATGCTGACACACTTGTCAATGATGATCTAAACTAATGCCCAGATTACGGGGAATAAGAATCTGATCTGTCAAACACAAAATAAGCTTCAAAGTGTGATCTACTCAGTCTGTGCCGCATGCCTGTCCTCACTCACACTGTACGTGAAGCCTACAGTGTATGAACACAAGCCCGGGAGTCACTTCAGTAAACACAGCCAGAGAACAGGATAGATCTGTACAGATGTTAGATCTTTCTCCAGGAAGCATTCCATATGTAAAACAATCACAGGGTGGAGAGATTCAATAAACAGTTGCCTTTGAGGAGGCAGAAGACACACTCTCCCTTTTCAAGTTTAATCAGTGGGTCAAACGGCCTTGACTTCACACGCTCAGCAGAGATGCAATGCTGGTGTGGCTTCCACATCAGTACTTAAAAGCATGTACAGGAAACCCGCATGCACAAGCTGCACTCACAAAGCCTTTCCTACCAGATGTGCTCACCAGGTCTGTCAAGTCTGTCAAGGCTATGGTCACTCTACAGGTATAGTAATCACTACACAGCATCAAGGAAAGTATTGAGAGTACTGTCTTCTTGAGTGGGTGAATATTCTAAAAACCCAAATACTATCACATTCATCGTTTTATCTCCAGGACACAAGCTAATGCCACAGTGTTGGCACATGAAGACATACTATTGAAGGAATGAATGATCTTGGCCTATGAGACACAAGATAACTGTTCCCTTCCTCCTCTGCCTTTTTCTCCTTCTTCCTCACTGGCACCGTTCTTTCCTCTCCTCTACCCCTCCTATGAGGCAGGGGGAGAACGCTTTATGAAAACCTGTGACTATCTCAGTCAATCAAGCATCAACACATCTAGTACTGACTTATATAATTTCATAATTTAAAAAACTGTCATGTGTACAGGTGTTTGGCTTGCACGTATGTGTGGGCACCAGGTGCCCACAGAGACCGAAAGAAGGCACCAGATACCCTGGAACTAGAGTTACAGATGGTTGTGAGCTGCCATGTGGATGCTGGGAATCAAACCCGAGTCCTCAGGAAGAGCAGCCAGCGCTCTTACTCACTGAGCCGTCTCTGCAACCCCAGTCTGATGATTTTTTTAGCCCCGTAACTTTCCCTTCTGAATTCTGTTCCCAGGATAAGTATATTATTGGTAACAAAGAAAGATGCAAAGTACAATACTTCTGAGAGGATCTGGGGAATTTAGCAGTGGTCTTCCTAAGCAAGGGGTTCAAAACTCAAAGCCAGCTCTTGTGGATTGTTTTCTCGGCTGTGCTGCACCAACAGCCTTAGAAATGACGCACTTTCCATTCACTGACAATGAGAAATCAGAGACAGACAGAGAGAAACAGAGCAATAAAGATTCTGTCTGTTGAAGCAATGTAGGGTTCAGAGAGCTTGAAGCAAGCCCTTTCAAAGTAGCCTGTGCAAAAGGAAGAGGCTGGCCTCTGTGTCACCTGCAGAGATTAACAAAGGGTTTTTAATCCAGCACTTCATTTTCCAGTATGAAGCACATGGAAAAGGGGAAAGACGGGAGGAAGACAGAATGTCTGTGCAGCCCTACAGGGACAGAGAGAGCCACTGAGTCTTTTGAATTAAATTACAGGATATTGGGTGGAATTCTCCTGTTGTCCCAGAATTTTCTCAATACAAGCTCTCAGAGCTGTCTCCTATGGGGCCTTCTTGGAGAGGAAACCTCTACCCACACCACCACTTCTACTGGTATCTTCAGAATGTTCCAGTGGCTAAAGGTGTATCCATTCTGGAGGCATGCTGGGCTTTAGGAGAGAAGTACTCTCTCCCCTACCTGAGGTGGAGGGAGACTCCTGGAGCAATGGGAGCGGGGCGGGCGGGGTGGGGGAAAGATATGGGAAATGGGGAGGTGAAACCCTATCTTAGGACAAAGCCTCACTTACTCCATAGCAACTTTTAAAATGCACAAGGCTCAATCTTAATAATATGAGACTATTTTAAAGCTGACGATGAGTAACTCAAGTGCCTGCTGGCAGAAGAGTAGGCAAGCAAAATTAGAGTGACAATGGGTATCTTTGGGCTTAAAAAGTAAAAAGGACAAAATCCTGACCAGCATTATATTGTGGCTGACCTATGAATGAATATACCATGTGAAGGAGAAAGAACCCTGGGGGGGAAAATGAACAGATGCTGTCGGATGGCACTTACATGAGGCACTTAGAATAGTGACACTGTAAAGAGACAGAAAGCAACATGGTGGCTGTCAGGGGACAGAGGACACTCAGATTCAATTTCACAGCAGGAAAAGAGCTCAGGAGATAGAGAAAGCGGTGGTGGCTGATTTTATATTTGCTGACCTATATGTTTAGAAGATGGTAGGTAACTTTATGTTCTGCATCCTTTACCACAATTAAAATAGTTTTTATTTTAGGTGAGGGTGATAGGAAAGTGATGGAGCTCACCCAGTATGGTATTAAGGGATCTGTTATCCTATGAGAAGGAAAGAGGCCACATAGCATAGTCTAAAGTGAGTGCTGTCTAAAGAGTCCCATAAACACCCCATGCCATGTCTTCACCGATGCTTACACAACTTATTCAAAACCAACTCTTTCTCAGCCCTTGTCTTGCTGAAAATGGAAAGGCTGAACAAAATCTTCAAATTACACAACTTCTGAGAAGATGATATGGCAGGAATAGGGGTGGGGGTCACGGTGGCAGCTTATTAAAAGGGGGAACAATAGGGGCCATTTTTCCTTAGTCTTCTCGTTGTCTCATTTTGACAGATACCACCATGTTAGGGAGGGGTGGGGTACAGTGTATCCAATCAACACTAACCTCACATTGCTATCGATTTAGCCGGAAAGACAAAAGATGTGAGTGGGTTCAAGCTTTGGCATCCCAGAAGGAAGCAATGGCAGAAACAGAGTGAGGGAAGGTATTGCCAAGGGAGGGAAATGATGGCTAGCAGGAATGTGAGGTGAAGGAACCCAGGTTCACAAGGAGAAACGATGTGGGATGTGGTACCTCAGAGAGGGTGTGTGATTCAGGCTGCCTCGTTCAACCAATGAAACACACAGATTTACCAGGCCTGTTAGGTAATAGCTCTGGCTGGCCTTGAACTCACTGAGATCTGCCTGTCTATGCCTCTTGAGTACTGGGACTAAAGGTGTATGGCACCACCATCCGGCTGCAACTAATGTTTTAAACACAGGGAATACAGTTATAGTTGTGTTAACTGTCTGATCAATTGATTCTAGTGTCTGCATTCTGGGTCAGTTTCAAACGAATTGCTCTCATTATGGGTAATAGTTTCTTGCTTCTTTGCCTGGTAATTTTTGACTGGATGTCAGACATTGTGAATTTTGCCTACTTAGTGCTAGACAGTTTCATAGTACATTTTCAGTTTCATCAGTAACCCAGTTAAAATACTTGGAAATAACTTGATACTATCAGATCTTGCTTTTAAGATCTGGTGGAGAGAGGGCTCAGCCATTAAAGGCTAGGCTTACAACCAAAAATATCATTTGGTAGGTGGACCACAGCAGAATTCACTCTGGGCTAGTTACTCTTCACCAGGGAGGTAAGACCTATGTTCTTAGTGCCTAGTGCCCTACCCTGTGTTCCAAGCCTCTTTCTTGGGATCTTCAGTCTTGTTGGTAGGCATCAGTATCATTTCTGGTCCTGTGTGGGCACCAGACAAAATCATCTTTTCAGATGATTTTTTCCTACAGTCTCTGGTAGTTTCCTCACTCTGCTCAGTACTCAGAAACCCCAAGGGAGTGCTTTGTAAATTCCCAGCATCTGAGTAGTAGAAATGCAGCTTGGCTCAGAGAGTGCTGTCTACCATACACAAAGCTGGGCTCCGGTCCCTAGCATCGCATGAAGCCAGGTGTGGTGGCACACTGGTAATCCAGGCACTTGGGAAATGGAGGCACTAGGATTTGTTCATGGTCATACCCAGCTACATAGTGAATCAGAGGTCAACCAGGGCTGTGTGAGAACCCTTCATAGGAGAGGGGAGGGAGAGGAAGACAGGGGGAGAGGAGGAGGGAAATGCTCTCCCACCTCCTCTCTATATAGTTGTGTCTCTGGCTCTCTTATCCTAGTGCCTCTCCCAGGCCAGAAACATCCAAGAACCCCACCTTTCATCTCCTAAAACCTGAAAACTCAGCACAGGTTTACAACATGGCTGGATAACCAGCCCTACCTCTGTATTTATTTTGTTTGTGTTTCTGGGAGCAAAACGTGCATCCTAACATATTCTAGGCAAGTAATGTGTCAACATGCTGTAGACCTAGTTCAAACCTTTTTTTGTTTTTTGTCTGTCTTGTTTTTTGTTTGTTTTGTTTTTTGTTTTTGTTTTTTGAGACAATCTTTCTCTATGTAGACTTAGCTGCCCTGGAACTCTTTCTGTAGACCAAGCTGGCCTCAAACCCAGAGATCCACATGCCTCTGCTTCCCAGGTGCTGGGATTAAAGGTGAGTGCTATCACTGCCAGGTTCAAGGCATTTTCAAACACAAATTTTATATGGCTTATTGTTTTCATTTCTCTTACCTGGTATCTAGTGTATGGCAAATCCTTCTTTGATTTAGCTTATTCATATTTTGTTTGTTATGGCTGAGTAAATTCTATCCTTGTTACAGAATCTTGAGTAACAGTAAAAGCCTCCTTAGGTGCTATGAGAACTACCTATCCCACCAGCCTAGCAGGTTTTATTGGTTGAAAGGGGCATCCTGAATTGTCAACCTTCCACTACAGTCCATTGATCCTTTGGAAGTAAGGGATTCCCAAGGGTGTGTGTGTGTGTGTGTGTGTGTGTGTGTGTGTGTGTGTGTGTGTGTGTATGTGTCTGTATCTTTGTCTGTGTGTGGTGTTCGTGTCTTTGTATGTAAGACAGAGATGGCGGGGAGAGGGGAGTTACTCTATTTCATACTGTACAACCACTGACATCCTGCTAGGTTGGTCACTTAAGATGGCAGGTCAGGAACAAAGAGCAATGAATAAACACTGTTTAGTCAAGATATCCTGTCAGTCACATGGTGCCTATGTCTGAGGTCACTGGGACACTGTCCCTGCTGGGCTCTGCTGCTATTTTCATGGGGAGACTTAAAGATCCTAACACCCAAGTGATAGATGAGTCCACCGCATCCCATTCCTTCTCGGGATCTTTGCTGTCACTCTTCGCTTCTGAAATGTACCTGGTTGTGCTCTTCCCAGCCGGTTCCAGGACACCATGTGGTTTAGAGTTAGCCAGGTACACCAGTCAGAGCCACCAAAGAGAGCTGGCCATCACATCTGTACTCATCTGTGTCTTCCACAACCAGATGAAAAGGTCAGACACACTGACCACAGTTGACTCTTGTCTTTGAACTAGCAAACGGAAGCTCTCAGATAAAGGAAACGTGGCTTCTAAGAAACCATTGGGGAGAAGAAATTCAGTCTCAAGAATCCCCTCCATGGTACTCCACAGGCTGAAAACGCTGCTGCAAACAAGGAACAAACACCCTGAGCTGGACTCCATTCTCTCCTGGCAGCAAGGCTTCCCAGCAGCCCTCGACCAAGGAAAGAAGCCTTGGACACACTTTCGTGAGATGTGTTTGCTGCTGATACGGTACCTCCATCATCGCACAGAAATGACCCACACCCACGAAGCACAGACAGTTTAGAAAGGAACATCTCGCCAGACGTGTTTTCCCTTTTGCATGTAATAAAATTACAATTTTGCCTACAAAATATGCATGGTGTGGACTAATTAATCAGGCAAGTACTGGATTCTACTATGCATTACCATTTGAACATTTTACCCCCTTTCATTTACAAAGGGCAAGGGTGATGGTTAAGCCTTAAACAAAACGAGCCAGCAAGCAAACAAAACTAGCTCGTGGACTCAAGTGAAAGATGCTATCTGTGACTCAGAGACAACCAAGCCTGTCAGGCTAAAACCACAAACTCACTGCATTTACTTTATAAAGGAGATCTAATTTAATACACGAAGGCAAATATCTGGGGAAGACCAAAGGCTGAAAAAAAAATCCACAAGGAATGAATCAATTCCATTGATTTGTGAATCAATAACCAGGTAAAAGGCCACTCCCACAGTCCGGCCACATTCAATCTCTTAAGGCAAGTTTTGTTTCTGGGACTCAGAAATGTCCTGTAAATAGTGATGGATATATTCATCTTAACAGAGCCCCAGGGATAAGGTACATTCTGTATTCCTTTATACTGGAGGGGGCAGCCAGTGTGAGGCTGCTTTGCAAAGAGACTCCAAACAGCAACTCCCTGGGCTGACAACACTGACTGTCTACTCACTGCAAAGCTGACGTCTGGACTACTCCTTCAAGCAGACAAAACACTGAGGATGACTACACCTATGGTCAGCCTACACTTCTCCACCACCACCCAGAGCAGAGCTGGTCCCCAGAGGACAGTCAGCAACCTGTGCATTAGCTGGACCCTCGGGCAGTGCCTCAGGAAAAGTGAGGGTGGGCTCTAGGTCTGATGGGTCGATTCAGGGGCAATATATGTTCCCTGAAGGCCAGAGAGCTGGCAACTGGCAAGGCAGATGGAGAATGAACCCTTCCTGCACCTTCCCCACCCCGCTACGACATGCATCCTGTGACATTCAGTGGCTGCCTAGACTTTGAAACAATGGCTGAGAAACAGGGCTTATGTAATCACATTATTTCCCAGTGCCTTTTACATGATTCACTACCAAGAACCTAGAAGTAAATGGGTTATGGATTTCCTTAAAAGTGGGTGGGTCCATAGGCTGCATCAGACCCTAATGAAACACTTCGGGTGTGTGCTTGTGTGTATAATCTCCTGAAACCTTCACGGCAATCCTGCGGGTAGGTATCACAGTAGACACACAAGGCAACCATTGCTCAAAGTCACTCAGAGAGTTAAGCGCATGTGGCAGGGCTGGTTCATCTGACCTAAAGCTAGTGGCTTCCAGCCACCCACCGCACATCTCCAGCATGGGAGAGACACCCCCCATGACAGCCATCCATGGGAATGTCGCTATTAAGTAAAAAGTTAGCAATTAGCTCTTTTGAACCTGTCACACTGTGGTCATCATTAATATGTCTAAAAACAAACTGATTTAAAAAGACCCACCTGAAAGCAGGATTTCTTTTCCGACGAAATCAGTCAAAAGTAAAAGAGATTTCATTTTTAATTCTTCCGCCTAAAAAAGCCCCTCGGACTACCCCAAACTGGAAAGAAGGGCACTTCTGAGAAGGTTGGGGGCTGAATGATGAAAGAGAAATACTGCTATAAGATAAGGGATGTGTTTTTAGATTTGACTCTAGCCAAGATGGCACCTTTCCCGCTAAATGCTCCCCCACAGCCGTGCACTGCCCAGTGACTACGTGGTATTCATGTTCATATTCAGAACAAATTGAGGTCAAAGATGGAGGCATGGAGGTGTCAAGGGAATACAGACAGCAGGGACTGCTGGGGATGTGGTGCACTGGAAAGCCTGGCCCTTTCTGGAGTTCAAGTGGGAAAACTGTCACTCCGTACAAAGCAAGGTAGACCTTCAGCTCATAGGTATTTGACCATCCCGGATGACAGACAGACTACAGCCAAAAGGACAGAATCCGTTGTGCTGGCTATTTTTATGTCAACCTGATACAACCTAGAGTTATCTGAGAAGAGGGGACTGCAATGAGAAAATGCCTACATAGCGCTGACCTGTAGTTGCTGTACTGTCTTGACTAATAATTGATGTGGAGGGCCCATAACACAGAGGGCGGTGCCACTCCTGGACAGGTGGTCCTGAATTGTTTACAAAAGCAGGCTGAGCAAGCCACGAGGAGCAAGAAAGTAAGCAGCATTCATCCACAGCTTCTGCTTCAGTTCTTGCCTTGAGTTCCTACCCTGACTTCCATCAGTGACAGACTGTGATGTGAAAGCATAAGAATAAATAAACCTTCCCCTTCCAAGTTGCCTTTGGTCATGGCGTTTTATCAAAGCAATAAAAGGCTAAGATGGTCAGTGGCCTGCATATTAGATAGACGGGGTCATGCAGATTGCACTTAGTGTACATCCAAGTGCTGGAGGCAAGGAGGCAAAGACCAAGCATGAAGAATGTAGAAAGTCAAGGTTTCAAAAACACTAGAGGAAGAGTTATAGAAAATAATGACAAGACAGATACTCTTGAGTGGGATCCTTCCACAACAGAGGCAGAGTGTCCCTCAGCTCCCCCTACGGAAGGAAAAATGCCAGAGTATGTCATTTACAAGGCAATTTCATTAAATAGTATGGTCCCCTTCCAGAGCTTTAGTCTTCATATATTCATGTTTGAAAAAGCCCATGATCAGAGGGGATAGTCTTATGTGTTCCAGAAACTACCATATGCTCCTTTGGCTCAAGGGATCCTTAGGATCCAAGAGATGAGATGGTGTTAACCTGACATGCACTTTCTCTCACACAATGGACACTACAGACTTACCATGTATCAGAGTCCATATGTTATTCATAGGAAATCAATTATTGCTTATAGAAACACCTGAACTCACAATCTAAGTATTCATTACCAAAATGTCTCCAACAGGAAGATTTAAATAGGAAATTACATTATCAGAGCATAAAAGGGGTCACCAATGAACAGTCCTGTCTCCAACATCCCTTAATGAGGAAGGCCTCCCTATCTAGGCCCACCATATAAGCATAGCTGCTCCCTATGAGAAACTTTCTCAGAATGAGACATACCCCATAAAAGTCTCTGCAAAGTAAAGCTCTATAGGTCACAAAACTGACTTTGTAGTCACTCTGATCATCGCAAAGCCAAAACAAAATCAATCTGAGGCACTGGGCCCATCAGCAAGGACACTTATGGAGCTGGGAGCACTGACCTCCTGAGACAATCCTGCAAACCTAACCCTCTTCAGGACGGTGCTGAGAAAGTCAGCGTGATGTCATGCTTTCAGATCACAGAGAGCTTCACACTGAGTTATTCCATCCATTCTTGCTTCTGAGAATTAGCACACAGGTGCCATTCCCATCAGAACACTGACAAATGCAGGCTGGAAGAGACAGACTTTCATGGTTTTCGTTGTTTTTCAAGACAGAGTGTTTTTAGGGTGTTACTATAAAACGTTTGAGCTATTTTAACTGGAATCACTCAGCATTGCCTTTGCCTGGATCTGTTCCTTTAAGAAAGGGAAGAACCTGTAAGCTGTCTCTGGTCTAGCCTGCACTCACGTTTGGATTTTATCACCTTCAAGGCTGGACTGAGTCCCCACATCAGCACTGACTTTGCAGGCATTGCCAAGGCTGTTAGCCCAGAGTGTCACTTCTCTCCTTCCTCCATGTGGCTCTCAGGATTGAATTTAGGTCTTCAGGCTTAATCCACTAAACCGTATGGCTGCTCCATTGATCAACTCTTAAAACTATACCAGCCTTTAATCCCAGTGCAGCAGAGGCAGAGGCAGAGGCAGAGGCAGAGGCAGAGGCAGAGGCAGAGGCAGAGGCAGAGGCAGAGGCAGAGGCAGAGGCAGAGGCAGAGGCAGAGGCAGAGGCAGAGGCAGAGGCAGAGGCAGAGGCAGAGGCAGAGGCAGAGGCAGAGGCAGAGGCAGAGGCAGAGGCAGAGGCAGAGGCAGAGGCAGAGGCAGATTTTTGTGAATTTTATGCCAGCCTGGTCTACAAAGCGAGTTCCAGGACAGCCAAGACTCTGTTACAAAGAGAGACAGACACACACAGAAAGACCGAGACCTCTGTCTCAAAAAACAAACAGCAGAAAAGCAATCCACTCCACCATGCTTTGTGTTTCCCTGAGGGGCTTTTCAACTGTCACCTTGATCAAATTAGAGGACTTAGCACACAATGGAAGTATCCTAAGAAGGTCAAGATCAGTCAGAGTCTTGCCTTGCTCTAACTGTCTGCCTTCATTTCTTATTCAAAGATTTTGATTTAGTCTGAGGCCTGAGAATTTGGGCATTTGTTTGTTTTGTTTTGTTTTGTTTTTTTCCCAGATTTCAAGTGAACCCATTATTTTCAGCTAAGTTCCCTTCTTGCTGTTTCATACTTTGGAGGTTCCTGTTTTCAGTGCTTGGTAAATGCTATGCCTAAGGACTCAGGGTGACAGTAAGTTTCATCAATATGCAGGAAGAATTAAGCTCCCAAAGGTACATACTGAGTCTCTCCACACCAGGCTTCAGCCTGTTTTCAGGCCTTCACCAACATCTATTAAAACTGCACAACAAATGATGGCTCATTTGGAGTTAAGAACAGAGGCTCCAGCCTAAATTCTCTGGCCTGTGTTTTTGAAGGGTGAAGTGCATAAATAAGTCATTTTTAAACAAGCCATAACTCCAACTAAATTACAGCTAATTACACTGTGCAGTGCACAGACTTGTTATGTTTAAAGTTCAACACAAACTCAACTTTGAATGGTTAGTAGCTGTAATGAAGTTAATAACCTTGAGTGGTCAGATGGCTTCCAGTGTAGCTTGGAACAATGAAAACCCAGTATAGAATTTGCAGAGTTTGACAAAGTTCTCATGATGAACTTAGAATCAGTTTTTGTTATGGGCAGGTTTTTGCTTTAGCAACATACAGGAGAATTCACTGCCAGGGGGACACACTCTGCCCTCCAGGCCTCTACCCTGAGTTACAGGAGGATGCTCACCTGGTCCAATGGAATGCTGCAACATGCTGCAGGGAATTTAAGTGACATGGGAATGCTCTTGAAGGTGGAAGTAGCATTAACAGACTACTGACCTTGTGCCAACAACCACAACACACAAAACATCTCAGGCCCAGGGCTTTACCCGCATTCCTCTCCCTGCCTCTGCTCCTACTCAAGGACCACAATACTTCTGAGGGTTTACACTCTTCTTGTCCCGTTTCACAGACTGCTCCCTTCCTCCCTTCCTTCAATGGCAGAGTGACGCTCTGCACCCTCCCTGATCACCTGAGCAGAGCAGCATACACGAAACCCCCATCACTGTTCCCTACTCTGCCCTTCCTCAGAGCAAGGAAATTATATGATCTTAAAATGCCTAATTGTTTGCGTTCCCACCCGCACACCAAAGTTTGAGTTCTCTGAGAACAAAGCAGCATCCTTATAAAATAGATTATATATATATATATGTATGTATGTATATATATATATATTTGTAAACACATGCATCCATTACATAATTTTACATGTAAGTACTTTGTATATGGATGGATAGGTGAGTAGATAAATAGACCCTCTTCTTGATCAATAAGATCGGACCGGTAGACATTCAAAAGTACTACTCAAATCCTGAATATTGTGCAGCCAGCCAAATATAAATTCATACAGGCAGCAACTGTTTTCTCCTAAGTAAAGAGAGTGCTGAGGTGTCACATACAATATCTAAATCTCTGGAGTGCACACACAGAATGCTACAACACGAAGACACTAGGCCAATGTTGTGCTGGTGTCATCCAACACTCACTAGAGACCCAGAGCACAAGTCTCAGAATCCAGGATGAGTCATGATGCTTAAGATAAAGATTAGAGTAGAGAAGGGGAAAGGGGAGAGTAATGCATCTTTCTGCCTTCTACCTGCCACTGACAGGTAACCTACATCACATCCATGCAACCCACCAAGAAAATAGAGATGCAGTTGTCCTGTTCATTTTAACATGAGTAGAAAGAAAAGGAGCTGTGTGAAATACAATTAGAATAAATGCTGAAAAATTAAATAAATTCTGCCCTACTCAACTCTTTCCACTGATGGAATCTAACGTCAGGGCAATTTCAATAAAGAAAAATCAGCCTAAAATTAGTGGAACTGTTTTGCAAGAGCTCTGATTTGGAAAGAGTTTGCAGTTAACAAGCGGGTGGCCCATGCACGCACACACACACACACACACACACACACACACACACACACACACACACACACACGCACGCACGCACACACACACACACACACATCAGCACTGTTTCTAGGGGCAGCTCTTAGCTCTCAGAGATCCAACCATCCTCTCAGAAGTACCAGGGCTGCCTTGATCTTCCCAAATTAAACAGTCAGCATGGTGCTACGTATAACCACCAAGCCGGACAACTCTATCATTCCTGGCCTAAATTTTCTGAGAGTAGGCTCATCAATGTAGCTGGCTGAAAAGATGTATACCTCATGGTAAGAACAATGACAAAACAGTATAGTTTTAAAAACACAAGTTTGAGCCCACCCAAGGACACTGAAAACAAACAAACAAAAACAAATGTGATTGATTAATTCTATTGCTTACATCATCTAATGGTCCTTAGTCCTCAATATGGCATAAATAAATATATGTCAGTGTCTTCTCCCAATTGTTGAGCTTTTGGGAAAATTGACATAGAAATTCTAAAAGCCTTTTTCTTTTTTGTTTGAGAACCCCTTTATCATCCTTAAAGTTACTGGGTACTGAGTTTCACATTGTGTAGACAGATAAATATGGCCGAATTAGAGATCAAACTGTCAAAATTTAAACATTTCTTCCTTTACTTAAAACATAATGACCAATCCATTCCCTAGTAACATGGCATTTTAAAAGGCGACTAGGTATTGCAAAATGAAACAAAAGTTAATGATCACATTGTTTTATAATTTAAAAACTTAGTTGACTCCTGACTTAAAAACAACAGCATCCTTCTCACATCTGGTTCTTACTTTATCCATGATGGCATTGTTCTAGTTAAAGAATAAATAAAATCTAGCCTCACGTAGAGGACAGCTGAATGAGAACCCATTTACATAGCCTTTCCATCCAATTACGGATTTTTTTTGATCCATCAAAACTCAACAAATGATGTGTCTTGAAAGTTAGCTCCAGTGTGAGACATAAGGCTAGAATCCATTAGTCTACCTTTCAGCTTCAGCATGATCACGGTATTGGAACATCTTGTACTGGTCATTTTGAAAATATGTGTTTACTGGGTCGTGTAGCTCTTCCAAAACTTGATACATTTCATCATACAATTTTAAAATTCACAATTTTGAATTACTATAAACAGCACACTCATGAAAAAAGACGTTAAGTATTGAGAAGCTGTCAAGTCCACAATGGCAGAGATACATACTCCAAAAGCCTAATTACGGGCAAAGGTTTTTGTTTTGATCACTTAGCACTAAACACTTGCAATTGTCCTCTTTGAAGTTACTGACTCAATCCTCTCATTTTTTTATTTTATTTTTTTTTTAGGAAAATATTTCACAAATTGCCAAGTTCCATTACTACAGTTTGCCTGTCATTCTTCCAAGGTAAAATGATGTTCCCTCCACAGAACGGCGTGGCCAGGAACAACTTGCGCAAGGGTTTTCTGTGAGATGCAGTGCCTGCGGCCCCCAAATGTCCTCACACACTTCCCCTTCTGCCCCAGAGAACCTTTACAAACATTAATAATGACGACTTCATCAATGACCCCCGGTGGAACTAGTCTGCCTGTCCCCCGCAATGTGTGACAATAAGGACCACGCTGACAGCTGTCCAGTCTCAGGTAAGATTTGCACTGGGGACCCTGACATTTACCCCGCTGCTCATTTTCATCAGCAAGATAGTGAGCGGTCAATGCGGTTAAAGAGAAAATAATGTGTAAGTAATATAAGAAAAACAGAGGGGAGCTTCAGACCTTTGTGAGCTTTCTTGGGTCTGGGGGCAGGGTCACCATTTGATAACTCATTTAAAAAGAAAACTCAACAAAACAGTGGAAGAACAAAACAGTGGTAGAGTATGGGGGAGTAAGTAAGCTGGTAGAGCCATCATGCCCTAACCTGGGCTCATTTGTTTTATTTTCATTTTTCTCTTCGTTCTAGCTTCTGGTCTCCATTAAGGGACTCCACTGGTCCCATGATGGCAGTCAGCTTGGGTAAATCTTAACCTCAGTCTGTCAGAAGCCTGGGACACAGGCCCCAAGTTTGTAGAAATCACCTTCCCAGGTGAAGGTGGATCTTCAAGTCAAAGGAGAAGCCCAGGGGAACCCTGAGAACAGAAAGCATCGCAAAACCGGGACTGTAGAGAGGGTGGTCCTATGCTATTAGTCCTCCAGCACAGAAGAAAGAAAGAACACTCTAGTGCTGGGTTGGGGTGCTAATGTGCTCCCAGAAGTTCATATGTGAAGAAAAACACAACCCTTGATGCGAGTGTTGGCATGTGGAGCAACGGGAGGTGATTTGGTCATGAGGGCCCCGTCTTTTTAAATAAACTTCATTATCACGGGTTCTTATCAGAGTGACTTCAACTCCCTCTCCCCTCCCTCTCCGTCTCCTCTCCCTCTTCCTCTCCCTCTCACCATATTACAAAGAAGCAAGAGGACCCTCATTAGATGCAATCCCTCAACCCCAGGCTTCCCGGCTCTGGTCAGATGGGTACACTAAAAAGATCTTGGGCTCACTCTTATCGGAATTTGGCTCTGACATTTATTTTCCAGTAGGTCCTAGAAAAATCGGTGTCTCCAGACTGACTTGGCTTTTGTACACCGAGAATCACACCAGCCACACAAATTTGTTGGAAGCAAATAAGATAACGTATAGGATGGCAGGGAGTCCTTGACTTGGGTAAGAGGCTACCCTGCCACCAGAAGGAACAAAGAAGCAAGGTTGCATTCTAGTGTGGGAGTGGCATTTCCAGTCCCCAGAAGGTGTGCCACAAATATGCCAGAAGCCATGAAGCAGAGAAGCTAATGTCGCCCTTCCTTTTCTGGTTCCTCTTCCCTGACTTCCACAGTCCCTCTACCCTATCTTCTCTTGGTATCCATTTCCAACGGCAGGCCCAAGGACTGATCCAGCTTGCAAGAATACTAAGTATTCACCCATTCCCACGAGTAATGCAACACCCACGATGAATACATTTTAAAGCTAGTTTTCAAAAAAGTCTAAGCCAAGCAGTGGTCATAGGGCTTCAAAGATGACAAATCAACTGCATTTTTCTTTTAAGAACGGCAGGCGTGAGAAGCATTACATGGAGGACTATGAGACTGTAGGTTGCAGCCTCAAAGCAGCCTCACACTTCAGATCTGACTTCTCCGTCCATCGGTCACACAGTGTGGGCAGAGCCTCACAATCATACGGCAGTGGTTTGAGACAGGAAACATGAGCTAGAAGCTGAGGCAAGAGCTGCGGTCAGAATCTTACCCTGCGCTCTAGCACACTGCCTGTGAGAGAGGTTACTACCCTCCAGTGTCTGCTCCCTCCCTGAGAAATGTGTCATTTCCAAGTAATGAGTCAAGCAAAAGACACACCCTCCCCTTTTCCCTAAGCAAGCTTCAAATCCACAACCAAGTGTGTTGGGAGTTTGTTTTGTTGCGTCTTCCCCGAGACTGGCACAGAATGGAGTGTTTTCACATATGCTTTGTTAAAACCAAAGAATAAGTAAGTACTGAGGAACCTCTGTCATTCTACCGTTATAAAAATAGTTCTAATATCATTAATTCTTTTGATTTCCCTGATTTCACTCAGGAAACTCTCTGAACACGCAGCTTTGCAACTGCACGACGTTACGTAACTGTTGGGAGCTGGTCCACCTGTCACTCATGATGCATGACAGATGGGACACTCTTCCTCACCCCCTTCCTACCTGCAGCTTTTGACTCAGAGCTTAATACGTGGGCATATTAAAAATCTTTCTCAAGTCCTTAAGACATTTCAATTTTAATGTGCGTTTTCATAATGTATAAAAAAATTGAGAATTAAGAATAAAATAGCCTCCCTCAAAATACCATTCCCCAGCTTCAATTTATAGAAAAAGAGCAGCACAGGTTTTCAAAGTTAAAGGCATCATTGTGATGTCATCCAAGCAACCCAGATTTTGGATTTTATTGTTTGTTTGTTTCAAAGATAAGTATTTCCTTATCTCATTTTATTTTACTTTTCACTTTCTTACTAATAACAACTGCAAAAACATGTAAAATTAGACCGGACAACATAAGAGACTGTGTGCAATATGCAATTACTAGGTACAGTCAATAATCAACCCGCAGGGACTGGAGAATTGGCTCGGTTGATGAAGGGCTTACAGTTCATGGTGAAGCCCTGAGTTCAGATCCCAAGCACCAACCTAAAAAGCCAGGCATGGTGGTGCACACCTGCAGGCCTCAGGGGAAGTATATGGTGGAATATTATTTTAAGGTGTGTTACACTTGTTTATGTTGTGGAGCATTTGTGTAATGATGTAAATATTTGTTGCTTTTGTTTGAGTTGCATTTGTTTAACCCTGTGAAGCTGTGATTTTTTTGCCTTTCTGAAACACTTGATGGTCTAATAAGGAGCTGAATGGCCAATAGTGAGGCAGGATAAAGGATAGGCGGGGCTGGCAGAGAGAATAGACAGAAGAAGAAACCAGGAAAGAAAAGGAGCGAACAAGAAGAGGAGGACATGAGGGGTCAGTCACTCAGTCACCCAGCTAGCCATGGAGTAATGGTGAAAGTAAGATTTATAGAAGAGAAAGATAAAGCCTAGAGGAAAAGGTAGATGGGATAATTTAAGATAAGAAGAGCTGGCAAAACACAAGCCAAGCTAAGGCTGGGCAATTATAAGTAAAAATAAGCCTCCATGTGTTATTTATTTGGGAGCTGTGTGGTGGGCTCCCCAAAGAACAAAACAGCCAAGAGTCAAATAGTAAAATCAAGAGCAACAGAATCATAGGAGTTCACTTGGTAGCTATAGTCCTACTGAATTGGTGAGCCCCGGGTTTGATGAAACAAACTTCAAAAAGTAAGGTAGATGGTGTGAGTGAGAGAGGAAGACAACACTGACCTCTACACTGTACAAACGCGCGCGCGTGTGCACGCGCACACACACACACACACACACACACACACACACACACACACAGAATCAATCACAATCAGTCAGTCAGTCAATGGATTCATGGTTCACCCTACCACAAACCACAAATGTTGCAACATCTCATAAATAAATATGAATTTCTAATAGATGCTCATTATATCTTAAACAACTACAATGCCACAATCACACCAAAATAATGTTAACAATCCCATGTAATTATCACCTACGAAAATGAGTCATACTTTTTACACCTGGTTAAAATGTCACTTTTCTATTATTTTGGCTCTTTTCTCTTTCAAATTATGACCAAAGAAACCAAACCTCTCCTTTAAAATGTCCTTACTTCAGATTTTGCTGGCTATACCCCTGGTGGTATTTAGGATCTTCTCCTGTCCTTTGGAACCTATGATTGGATATGGAAGCCTGGCTAGACTCAAGACCAGTCTCCCTCCTCACTGATAGCATGGGCATCCATCAGATGGCATGCAAAGTCGGGTTTTCACACTGTAGGCCAAACATCTATGGTTGAGAACAATGAGTCCAAAGAAACCCACATTCTCTCCAAATCATATAACATCACTCTATATTTTCCAATAATGTAAGGATACCGCAAACTCTTCTCACCCTGTGCTTGTGTGAAGGGATGTCATACTTTATGTCTCTTGGTTCCCTTCCAAATAAAGCAGCTACATATTTAATCTGATACATTTTTGTCACTTCCCTTTTCTTCGACATTCTCTTTGGATGCCCGGCTCTAAGTGGAACCCAGTTGAACCATCGATTCAGCCTCAATGCAGCATCTAACATCTATTAAAATCCAGCTGGATTAGACCATGAGCTCCAGAAATACTGGTCAAACACTGCCATAAAAGAGCCTTTTCACAACAGCAATGTATTCAGCATGTCCCTCACTCAGCACTAAGGGATTCTGCTCCTCACCCAAGGGGTAAACCCTCCTCAATCGTGAGCTGCTTCTGTTCCAGACCTGACCTAGTGACTTCCATGAAGCAATAGTTTCTAGACTTATTCTTAAAAATCTATTTTACTGAAGAAACTACTTTTAGCCCCAAGGCAAACACCACTGTTACAGCCTCTCATGCATTCTTTGTTCACTCTTCATTATCAGGCATGCTCATGCCGACCTGGAGTATCTTATGTGATCTTGAGAAACTGCCTAGGATACGGTAAGCTTCCTAAATATTATTATTTCAGCAAGGAGTACGTTAGTAAGATGAGTGGTCAATAAGTAAATCCTCAACAGAGTTTGAGTTGATTTGACACACTGTAAGTCTTTAACCGCTGGTGTTCCACAGAGCTGCAATGCTGGTCAGGTCTGATTCTCTATCTCCTCTCACTGGTCCCTCCATCTGTGTTTCTCAGTTCCACCTGGCACTTGGCACTCAGTCCCAGAAGCAGCATTTGGCCAAAGCTCAACTTTCATTTGCACTTCAACCTGGACATCTCTTCCTGGACTGCTCACAAATACTTCAAACTCCACCTGCCCAAGCCTACATACATAATCCTCCATCTGATGTTTCTACCCTAGCAACGACCCATCCCAGTTACCACCCGAGCAACTCTCCACACTCCTCCTTCATCCCCGCACGGGGTGGATTGCCAAGTCCTGGTGATTTTACATCCATGCATCTCTCAGTGGTACCTATTCTCCTCTGTCTGCTCATATTTGCTCAAGCCCAATAGTTTTCCATTATAATCTCCTCATGGCTGTCCACATTCTGAGCTCTTGAAACTTAACGTTCTCCCCGCAAGCCTTTAAAACAACTGACACCAAATCAGGTCACGCTTCTCTCTGTTTAAATTCCTCCCCAGGGGCTGGGGAGACAGTCATTTGGTAAAGTACTTGATGCACAAACACGAAGGGCAGCATTCCATTCCCATCCCCATCACCCATGTTTTTTAAAAACGCCAGATGCAGGGGTGCATGCCTGGAATCCCAGGGCTGGAGAGGCAGATGGGAGGATCCTTAGGCTCGCTGGCTGGCTAGGCTAGCTGAATCAATGAGCTCCAGCCTCAGTAAGAGACTGTCTCACAAAAGCAAGGTGAAGAGTGTTTAGAAAAAGACACCCTGCATCAAGCTCTGACCTCTGCATACACTCTCACATGCATGCACACACATGTTGCACACATGTTGCACATACACAAACAGAATCCCCCGGTACCCCATCATCACTTCCAATTCTAGAGGTAGTGTGCGACTCTGAAATTTACTAACGTGGCACCGTTCAGAGAATGCACTGTTTAACAGTTACACTGGCAGTGACAGACGGCACTGTCCTGTCCCAAGTCTCTCTTCACCCCCTTCGGCATGCCTCTGCCTTCAGCACATCCCCACTACGTGTGTCATGCTCTCCCTGGGATAACACAAGGGGGCCGGTGGGAGCAAGGCCAAGCTCTTAGAGTCAAGGGCAGGCTCTTGCCACAGATGTGGCATGCGCTTTGGCTAGGAGTGGAGGAGAGAAAAAGAGGAGAGGAAAGATGGAGGGAGACTGGGAGACAGTGTGAGCGAGTGAGAGAGAGTATGAATCCCATCCTCTGCATTGAGAGAACTGCATTCTGAGACAAAGGCCACATGAAAGCTCAAACTGACTCCTAGTCTAGAATCCAAACTGAGAAGACATTGCTCCCATAGGAACAGGACAGATCTAAGGTCCCAAAATAAACCCCACACATAGATGCTGCTGTTCCTGCAGTTTCGACATTAAAGCCTGTTTGTCGTGTGCAAAACACACCTAGGGGTAGGGGACCAAGAGAGCAAGCTCTGTTGGCACAGTATCATTAGTCTGTGAACTACTGGCTTCCTCAGCAGCAGCTGGTCATACTCCTACTTGGAGTGGGGAGAAAGAAAGACTAGTTTAAAGGAAGATATATGTGGTTGCCAAAGATGGACTCAGCCTGCAACACAGGGTCAGCTCCAAGCAGAATACGATTGCTATGACTTAATAGGACTCATCCCCAAATAATCTGCCATTTCTTCCTTCTTACCACTAAAACTTAGAGGGAAGATCAAGTGTTTCCTTGGGTCAGCACAATTAAGAAAGATACATCTTAGTAGCATCTAGTCCAAGAGACCTAGTGTGGACCTCAAAAATGCCCCACAATGTCTGCAGCACAGTCAGGCCTGCCATAGCATGCGTCCCTCCAGCAATGCAGGAAGGTGACAGCACACTGTCAGATCTCACCCAATCCCCTTCCGGCCTCTTTTCTTGCCGCTGGGTTTCTCTGTACCACGGCTGGTATATGTACTACTGCATTACTTTTATTCCCCTGAGTAAAGACTAAATTCATCTGTCCCCAGATAAAGCAAAAGAAAATTGCTGAGGACAAACAGAAAACCTTCAAACTGTCATCTGGGTGATTTTTGTGTGTCTGAGGGGACTAGACTTTCTACTAAGCTCAGCGCCCCTCAAAATGTGCCATTTAATGGACTGAGCCAATATAGTGCAAACCTTAACACTATGACATTTCTCCATATGAGCAAGACTAGTTGGCAGAGAGGAAAGGAGAACACAGCTTCACAAAGCAACTGGGATCTATTTGCAAAACATCAATGCCAAACATGCAAACAACCTACATCCTTAAAAATCTCCATAGGATTTTAACAACGGTAGAAAAATCTTGTAATGAACTAATCTTCATTAAAATAGCTAGTTGAAAATAGGAGAACCGGGAGTATTCAGTGGATTGTCGTGGCTTCTGACCAAAGCAAGAACCACAAACAGCATTTCAATGCACCGTCTCACATTCAGAGGGAAAGCATGCCTTCCCACTTTCCAAAGAGCTAAGACAGAAGTACAACGTTTGATCTATGTCCATTTGAAAAGATGATGAAGTTCAGGTTGTCTGAGGAAACTACAAAGGTCAGCAGACGGGCAAAGTGGTCCAGGTGTACAGGAAGAAATGTGTCATCTACACTGAACAAGAAAAGGCTAACGGCACAACTGTCCACGTGGGCATCCACCCTGGCAAGGAGGGTATCACCAGGCTAAAGCTGAACAAAGACCGCAAGATCCTGGAAAGGAAAGCCAAGTCTCAGCAAGTAGGAAAGGAGAAGTGCAAATACAAAGAAGAAACGATTGAGAGGATGCAGGAGTAGGGGCGTCTCATACACAGCTTTCATTAAAGACTGTTCAAGAAAAAAGAAAAAAATAGAATAACCAAAAACCAATCAAAACCAGGCACAAGTAAAGAGAATCAGACACCAGACAGAAGGGAACTGTAGTGGGCAAGAGTCATGTTTATAAGCATTTCTCTAGATTATTCCCCCAAGCTACAAAGAAGCCAGTTATATCAGCTTGAGGCACAGAATGGTAAAATTCAGGACCACCAGATGACCAGACAGTGAGGAAATAATAGAAAGGACAGGTCCACAGAGACAACTTCAATCTGTCAACATCTTAAATCCACACATCTTCCTTAACTGTGTATGTACAAGGGAGACCCAAAATGTCCTTAAAATTGGGGAGCTAAAACATTAGAAAGTTAAAAGAATTTAAAAATCCTTGGGTTTTCCAATGAATCACCAGACTGACCAGACTGGCTGTGCTTGGTGAGTGAGCATTGTGCCCTAGGACTATAAAATTTATTCTGAATTAAGAAAAATGGAACAGTTCCATTCTTGAAAGAGTCTATGCCTTCAAGGGTATCAGCTAATGATGCAACTACTTTCTAGAAAAAAAAAAAAAAAAAAAAAAAGAGGAGGAATACAAGAAGGCCTGTATAGGACACTTTCAGAAAGAAAAAGCACTTCCCAGAATCTAATAGATACTCCTACTTAAAAAAAAATTAAGGAGCTAAAAGATAAACAAGAACTAGAAAGGGCTTCATTTTGATAAAGTCAACCTATGGAACATCTACAGCTAAAGAGCCTGGTGATCGATGATTTGCCATTTTAAGAAAAGGGAATTACGATTATAATGGTGCATGCCTTTACCTCTAGCTACTTGGCAGGTTGAGGCAGGAGGATGGCAAGTTCTTCCTCCTTAGAATGAGTAGGTATAAGGCAAGGTCTCATTGGCTTTGGGATACAAAGAGGCATTTAAAATGGCATAAGCGTATGAACTTGTGTTGTTCACAGACAACATGGTATGACACAAACACAGCTATTAGAAGTAGTGTGAATTTAGTAATAAGGCCACAGCATATCAAGCCAATGTCCAAAATGGTCCACACATTTCTATACACTATTTTTAAAATGAAATCCTCAGAATACCATTTTCTGCAAATAGTTAGCAATAAAAAAGTTTAAAGCATGAGCAAACTCTATATTGAAAATTATAAAATACTGATCATTCTAATTATACTGCTGAGCAACACCCAAAGCCATTGTGTGGAGATGCATACCATGCTCATTGACTTGATGACATTTATAATGAGTAAGCTGCCAAATTTGCTCAGGTTGAGCTACGGAATCAACCCAATTTCATTTTAAACTCTAGGAGGCTCTTGTGTGGAAACAATCAGCTGATGTGAAAGCTGACATCAAAATCCAAAATACTGAGAATAGCTAACATAAGCTTAAATAAGAAGAAGACAAGAGCAAAGCTTGGGTGCTCACACTGCTTAAGCTTGAGCCTTACTACAAATGGACAGTGGAGAAGGGGCCGTGTGGTATTAACCAACGACAGACAATGAGACCAACATGGCAGAATAGATAACAGAGACACAGGCCCATCCACGTGATCAAATGAAGTTCTGTGGCTGTTCAATGGGAACGGGAAGCTTTTACTACAAGTGGCCCTATAACAACAAGATTAGTATCTGTGAATACGCTCTGAATTCCTGTTACAGTAATCATGGACAGTAAGGTAACACGTTGACTGCAATGTGAAAATGAAGCTTCAAGATTCCAAAATAAAACATGTGACTATCTCTGTGAACTCCCTCCCCCCATGACAGACTCCATAAAAAAGACACAAAGTGTACCAATTATGAAAGATGACGCTGACACATTGGGCTTTACCATAACTAAAGACTTCCAAATTCTAAAAAATATAAAAACCTAAATGACAAGCTTAGCAGGCTGAGACAGATGGATGACATGCTTAAAGGTGTGCCTGGGCGACTTAGTGAGATCCCATCTCAAAAAGGGAAGGCAAAAGAGGGCTAAACATGAGCTGAGTGGAGGTTGCTTGCTGAGCACACAAAGGCCCCGATGTCAATCCCCAGTAAGAAGTCAAGGAGGGGAAGCACAAGGGACACTGGGACAAACACTTGTGTGTTTTCACAAAGGCTTCCCATTCAGAAAACACAAGAACTCCAGTCAATTGTAGTAAAAAAGGCATTCAGCATTTTCATCTAACGTGGGGCTGACGGTTGCCTCCATGGTGGAGAGCTCTGGCTAGCAAGCATGAGGCCCTGGGCTTAATCCCTAGCATAAAAGAAAATCATAAGTAGTTCACAATGTGTAGAGAATAGGGCAAAAGACTTAAAGTAGCACATCTATAAAAGAAATATAAACAGCCAATAAGCACATGAGAAATTCTCAACATCAGCAGGATACATATTATAGCCACAAAAGAGCATTAAATCAGAAAATTTACAGTTAAAAAGAATGATTACACCAAGTGTTGGCAAGAGCATGGAGTGCCTAGAATACTCATAGATTGCTAGTGAGGGTATAACAAAATAGGACCACTTCAGAAAAGCATCTGTGAAACTCACAAAACCAGTCACTCTAAGACCTAGAAAGTCCACCCTTAGCAATTTACCTACAGCAATGACAAGTGTGCATTCACAAAACTTACATTCGAGGATGTCTACAGAAGCCCTATTCATAATAGATAACGGCAGGGAAACCCCCATGTCTAAACAAATGGGTGCTGGGCTTACATAACAAAATATTATTATCAATAAAGATAAAAATACTGATGTGTACAATGGTATGAATGAATCCTTCAGAAATGATGCTAAGCAAAAGGAACTAAATGCCCAAAATAACATGCTATACGATTCCATTTACATGCACTCTAGAACGGTTAAGAATACTCCACGGGAGTGAGAAAGGATGATAGTTATGCCCCTGGGCAGCAGGAGTGACCAGTGGAAAGCACAAGGGAACCCTCAGAAGGGCAGAAAGGCTTTGCATCTTGGACTCCAGAGCTGATGCCCTGGGCTATTTACTGAATTATTTGGAAGATCAAATTGCTCACATTGGATCTTTCATTTCCCCATAGGTAATTTTTGCCTTGATATTTTCAAAAGTGGCTTTTGGTTGTAGAGGGCAGTCTGGTAGCGTCAACTAAAGCACAGACTCTCTTAAGGGATAAGAATAAAGTGGAGATTATGAAAAAGAGAACACGATCCTCAAACTTATTTTAGAGGCAAAGTAAAACCTGGCACAAAACCAGGACTCTGAAGTAGAATTTAATAGGTATGACTCAAAAGAAACAAGGCAATCCAGCAGTGAACAAAAAGTCAGTGAGTGTGGAACAAAACCAAGACTGACAGATCCACGTAAGACTTTTAACCTGGCAATCTGAACCAGCAGACTTCTGAGCACAGAGTTCAAACAGGAGTCTAATGTTCCCGTTGTAATTTCCACTGATAGACATTCCTCATAATTATGCACCGAAACTACACATACACCAGAAACCACTCAAAACTCATTCTTACCTTCAGTAAAACTCCCTGTTAGGGTTATTACCACAAACACTTTCCCCTCAGGCTCCAGATCCACCTAGAAAAAGAAAAAAAAAAGCACATTATATTTTAATATTGAACTTGTTTTTGTGGATCTTGAATAATTCTTTCCAGAGAGGCCTACATGCATAAATCACAGGCACAAACTGAATCTAAACCTTTCATTGCATAGTAGAGAGACAAAGAAATGAGTGAGATCTTGAGAAACAGTGAAGCCTGGAAACAGTCTACTCAGAAGCTTCCTCTTGAAGGGCCTCCTCTCCCTCATCTGCATCGCTTGATGCACAGGACCAAGCATACACCTGCTTCATGCTTTGGAGCCACCATATCTTAAAAGCACCTCTAGTAGAAGCAATTATACCACATGGCAAGTAAGTGAGCTGAAGGAACAATGGCAACCTACCAGGTGATGAGCAAATGTGGCTGAGTCAACTCCAAAGATCTAGTTGTACAGAGTAAAATGTACAAAGAGTCTCTGCCTGCTTTGACCAGTATAGTTCATGACAAAGACCAGTTACTTTTGTCTGCTCACCAGCCTTGAGGTTATCTATCAGCTGAGACATAGACTATATTCTAAAAACTCTCACACAATAGGGTACCCAGGATGGAATCTTGCTGCATCTCCATATACCTGAGCTGGCAGGCTCTGACCTCTTCCTACACTTCAAAACCCTGCAATATGAGATGCTTGTAAATTAAAATGGGTGCATTTACAAATGTCCTTCCAATTCAGCTCATGGTTCCGTTTCTGCCTTTGACCTTTCACCTACAAGAAGAAGGTCCAGCCAAGTATACACATGATGACCTCTGGGAGCAGAACAGCTCTTTAAGCTGCAAACTCCATGACACAACAGGGGACCCCTGCACTGGAGGACATGCCAGGCCTCTGTCCTCCACCACCAGAGCTTCCCTGTTCTCTGAGAGTTCCGGGAATAGCATGAGGTATTTATGCCCCCCCTCCCATCATAGACCTTAACAGGGCTACTCATTGCTTTTATTGTATCTACAGGTAAACAAAGAACCCTCAAAGTGGACTGGTCTTCGCTAAGTCATTACCGTAAATACTTTATTCCTACACCACACTCCAATGACATACTTCTCGTGATACAATGTAACCACTTTTTATTGCCTAGAGGCTTTACCTCTAAACTGTGGCAGCCATTCCTTAAACTCTGCCTTTCTTTGCACAGAATCTGTGCCCAGTGAGATTACCACACTGTAAATCACTCCCATGCTCAACTCAACCTGCTGGTATAGAGTCGGAACACTAACTTACAATGTCTTGTTAACTACCTTTACACAACTTGTGAGCCTCTAGCGAGTGGTTCTGAAAATAACCATCTCTGGAGAGATGACTAAACAGGATGTCAGTGCCTAATTGTCTCCACTCTCCGCCTTGACTTGTTTCAAGTCAAAAAGATGTTATTTTTAAAAGCCACTCCCTCACCTTCGGCAGAAAGGCCTGACAAAGAATGCATACACTCACTCAACCCCACGGCACAAACCACTGCTAGTGCAGCCAACTGACAGCCTGCAGACAGACAGACTGCCAGGCCACCTCTGCCGTCCTACACCCACAACCAGCCTTTGCCAACAATGCCCAGAGGGCCCACAAAGATGGCCACATCATCCCAATGGGCTGGGAGCTCTCTGGCAGACATCAGGAGACCATACCACCTAGAATCGGGTGCTCGCACACATAGAACAGACTCGCCTCCTCATTTCCCCCTTCATCATTGTCTCCATGAGAGGCCAGATTCAAGCCCCATCTTCAAGCCTTGTCCATCTGAAGCACATGTGCTAGGACAGGGGACATGAGCACAGGGTTTCAAACCATGGGTCAAGGCTTAGTCACAGGGGTTGGAAAACAAGTCAGTAGATTGTCCATGGCAGGGATTTTTAAGCAGAATCGAAAAGAACATGGAAACATGCCAAGGGGTAAGGAAAAGCACTGCCTTTTAAAACGTTGTGGATACACGATCCTCTGTGTGTACACATGTGCATATGTGTATACATGCATGCATGTATATGTGGAGGTCAGAGGGCAACATGGGGAGCCTTCCTGCTCTCCACCTTATTTTCTCAGAAGTGGTCTCACACTGAATGAAAGAACGTGGGGCTCATACCTGGCCAATGAACTCCAAGAGCCCACCTGTCTCTGCCCTCTGTAGATGCATAGAAACTTTTATGTGGTGCTGGGAGTCCAAGTTCAGGCCCTCGTATTTGTGAACCAGGTACTTTGTGGATTGAGCCATCTCCCCAAGCCCCAATACCATGCAATTCTTGTTTATATTTTGATGGCATGTAAGAGTGTACTTGGTTTTAATGTAGAGATGCATTGTTTACTGTGTTATAAAGAAGCAAGGTCTTAGAGCTAGTAAGATAGATTGGCTATTGTCACTCATTCCTGGTGTTTGCTTCCACATCCCCTTTGAGAGCTGACTGCCTACATCAACAACAGGCCTGTTTTATTCCTGTACTTCACAGGAAGCTCTCAGAGCACAGAGATGTAATGAGATCAATAATTTCCACTCTGTCCTCTGCACTTTTAGTGGAAACTGTCTCTCCAGACCATGATATACACTACAACACTCAGAGAAGCTCTTGACCTTAGGTTCAGCTAGGACCCTACCCCAATTACAGAGTGTGCTTGTAACCTAGATTAGTCAATCAGAGCACAAGTCCCTATAACCACAATGACAGACTGTGACAGTTTCCAATGTCAACCTGACATGATAAAGATTCAGTGAGAAGAACAAGCCTGTGGGCAGATCTGTGAGGAACTGTCTAGACTAGGTTAACTGAGGTGGGAAGGCCCATCATAAATGTGGGCTGTACCATTCCCTTGGCTGGTGTCCTGGACCAAAGAAAGAGGGGGGAAACAAACAAACAAAAACAAAAACAAACAAACAAAAAAACAAGCTGACATAGAGGTTTATCACTTCATGTCCCATGACTGCAGATGTAATGGGATTTGCTGCCTCAAGCTTCCTGCAGCCATGAATTCCCCCACCATGATGGACTGTGAACCAAAATAACCCCTTGCACCTTGTAGATGTTTCTGTCATGTATTCTACAAGAGCAATACGTACGCCAGCCTAGAACTGACACCATCCCTGTATCTGGCTATTGGCGCAATGTAACTCTCTCCTCTTGGTCACTGCTACTTCAAGTAGATCCAAAGAGGAATTCCAGATATGCAAGAAGAGTCAATGTCTCAATTCCTGCCTAACTTCACTCTGGGACATCAGCTTTGAAGTATCCGTCACCCTTGATATCACACAAAACTAGAGAAGAAAGTTAGAGACAGAAGGAGACCAAGTTTTGAGAACATCATTTCAACACGTGGCTCCTGTCATGCTATAGTATTCTTGAGTTTCCCACTGTTTGAGCTCATAAACCCCTCTATCACTATCCAGCCACTTTGAATGGGATTTTCCACCACTCACGCCCAAAAGCCACACTCACATCATAAGGAGAAGTGAATAAACCAAAAGTTTAGCTAATACATCCCTTCTGCATACTATCTGTTATAATGTGATGGTCTGCTTCCCTCCATCATTTAAATAGCTCTTACAGCCTCCTATCAAAATCCAACGGCTGGTCCATCCATCTTCATCAACCAAGCACAAGTATGTTCATCACAGGTGATTTTTCTGTTGGATTTTGTCTTGTTGGCAGTTTCCTTCCAGACTCTCTCAGGGACCATGGCTCCTGGATCTCACTCTCTCATGGCCCTCCTCACTCTTCCTCAGCTCCTGTAATCGTTTTGTTTTTGTAATAACTGCTCTGACTGGAGTGAAATGATATTTCACTGTGGGTTTAATTTGTATGTCCTTGGTAGCAGCACTGTGCATTTTTGGCCATTTCTATATCCTCCTTTGAAAAGACATATGTAGGTTGTATCTGCAGGAATCCATGTTGCTCTAATAACTCACCTCCCTATCCTAACAGATCTGGGAGCAATGCCAGTAAAGAATTGGACTCTATAGATAGATAGATCTGTCTGTGACCCTGGGTAAACCATTCAACATCTCTGAGAGACACAGGGAGAAGTGTTAAATACACAGACCCCAAGACCCGACCAACAATGTGTAGACTGAATTATCTGGGGGAGATGGGCAGGAAGCATTTGGTGCTTTTCAAAGTTCTGGAAGGCTCTGACACAGTCAAACCTTGAGCCATCACCTGGGAATCCTGAGTTAGGTGAGCTCTAAGAACTTTAGTGGCTCTGATTCCACGATCACCTAAGTTTCCAGGTGCCACAGAATTACTAAATCTTCCATTCTTCCAACCTCCCAAACTAAACATGATGGAGCCACTCTAGCTCAGCATACCCTTCGAATCTGTCTTTTCAACCTGCACAGCACTGGAGCATCCCATTCCCACAGTTTGTCTTCCAGATGTGAGCACCCTCCCCAAAACACACACAAAGCAAATAAAGAATGTCTACACCTGGCTATCCAAGAACCCTTTCCAAAGTGCCTCTCAGCATCCCCTACCTTCCTGGGCCCTTCAGACTAAAAACAGCATCCTCTATAGGCTTTCAAGACTGCATGGGCTCCCCTTGCTTTGCCTCTCACTGACCTTCCCAAACTCCTCTTTGCAAATTCCATCCTGTGAACCTGCTCTTCAATTTATGCCTGCCCCCTCCATCCATTACACGGCCACACCCTTGCTGCTGCTGCTGTGTGACACTTGGGAAACCTCTGTTTCTTCGGTTCACCCATTCATCCATCCGTTCACACCTCCCAGCCTGGGGTCATTGCCAAATGCTCAGGATTTGTCAGAGTAAGGTTGTAGCTGGGATGGCCCACCAGGCACACCTGTGGAGGAGAAGCCCAGCCAGGAGCAGGGGCGAGGCACAACTGTCAGGTTCCCAGAGAGACCCCGACACCCACACAGATCCTACAATCTTAAATTCTGATCTCAACTGCTATCTTAACAGCCATTCATCTTCTTGAATAATTGCCAAATTTCCATACATCTGTATCTCAGCACTTACAATAAACTAAGTTCGCAGGTTCCATTCAGGGAGCTCCTGACACTTTCTTCTCCAAGAAGCTCAGCAGAATTCCTCCATCTACGGACCTACTCAACAAATACTGATTGATTTGGTGTAAATAAATACTGATTGATTTGATGTAAATAAATACTGATTGATTTGGTGTAGTGAGCCCGAAAGGAAGGCCACTTGACCTCACCTATAAGATAGGAATGATAATCTTTAATGTAGCACAAAACATAGAGCTTTGTGTTTGTTTTAAAAAGGTAATGGCCAGCCAGATAGCTCAGAGAGCAAAGGCACTTGAACAAGCTTAGCAATATGAATTTGATCCCCAGAATCCACATGGTAGAAGAAGAGCACCAACTCCTGCAAACTGACTTCTTAACTGTCTATATGTGCAGATCACACTCACACACACACACACACACACACACACACACACACACACACACTCCCAAACAAATGAATAAATGTAAAAATAATAACAGTCCTTCAGACATATTGGGGTATATGGCCAACCACTTAGTTATTTACACTCTGTCAGCATCCCACCCCCACACTCTTAGCCAATGTCTGTGCCACAATGGCATCACTTTGCAGAAATTGTCACTTTTATCCTTGGCTCAGCCTCCATGAGGTGTTCTTTCAGAATCCTCCTAGCCCTAATGTTCCATGATTCTAAACAGACTTGACTAAACAGACTTGACTAAGAGCCTGTGCACACGACTCAAGGGAAACACTCATTTAATTAACTGATAATAACTTACAATCATTTCCTTTCACAAAAGGCATTAGAATTGATCACAGGCAGGAAACTGCCATGTCTTCAATATTCATCTCAGCCTGGTTTAAGCAGAGGAATCTGGCATATTAAAAAAGGGGAAGGTGTAGGGTGCCTGCAGGCTGCGTGAGAGACATCTATGAGAAGAAGGCCCATATACGTTAAATTATTGGCTAGGTGGACCTTTTTTATTGCTTTTTAAGTTCTCTCACTAATGACAAAGGTACCTGAGACTGGTGAAGCATCTCATCGTTTCCCTAAGACTAAACCAGCAAGCTTACAATGAGGGTTTCAATTCTTACAGGACTGTATCAATGAGCCATAAGGAGATGGGCTCCTGCGCTCTCTAATAAAATAGGACAGCTTCCTCTTGAACTCCGCCTGTCCTTACTAAACCCCTGACCATCACTACCTCTCACCTTTACCATCTGCAGGCTAAGTGCCACCATGCCTGTTAAACAGAAGGAAAGAGGGAGTCACAATGGATTTCCAGAACTAGCCAAAGTCACACAAGCATGGAAGGCCAAGTCAAGATTTAAATCCTGGACAGATCCCCGCTGCTGCCTCACCAGCCTCCCTCCATGCTTCTGTAGCATAGGTCTGTGTGCCTGCATCCTGCTCAACTCAATGCCAGCCTGCACATGAGGTCACCGCATCACGGGCTCCCTGGAACCCCAGCAAGATTTATGTCATCATCACCTGAGGGTGCTTGTCACCCTCTTCCCACCCCAGTTTTCTAGCCTCCTTACTTCCAAGAACAGAGGGGTGGAGTCAACATGATGGCCTTGCCCTCTAGCTCCTGATGCGAGCAGTAGCTGCTAAGGAGGAAGGCCCATACACACTGGGATGGGTGAGAAGTGATGGGTTAGTTAGTGGCTGGGGAGCCCGAGTCAGCTCCACATGCTGCAAGCACAAGACTCATCCCTCCAATAGAAGGGAGACAGCTGAGGCAAACACCATGAACCTGCTCTTCACTTCTCCTGTCTCCACAGCACTCAGATTCAGTTTTATGTGCAGAAAGCATACAAAGAGGACCACTGATGGAAAACTACTAGAAAACAATGACCATTAAAAGAAAAAATGACTGATTTAAATGAAAGGAAATACTTCTGCTACTTTAGTGATGAAACTGTTGGTCATTCCTCCTCCGGCTAACACTGGATTCTGCTCTAAAACTTGCAAAGACATTTGGAGACTAGTAACACTTCTGTTTCTAAAATACAAATGTTTTGAAGGCTCAAAACAACTCTCACACACCCACTCCCAGCAGCTAAACACACAGAGTCAGTAGAAATTTAAATTTGAGATTCCCACCCTTTCCCATGAAAAGTTTGTCTTCTGGAAGAAAAGAACTGTTTCATATACAAACACAAATCAGTTTCTCAAAGTTTCTTTCACTCAATAGGAAGTCAAGAATCAGTAGCAATACTGGATGATACCTCTGAAGACCAGAAAGTGATTTTTCCCCCTCTCTTCCAAACAGAGGACTAAAGGCATAAATGACCCATTTTATGTCATGATGGTGTGTATGTGCCTGGGAATGTGCACATGTATGCACTCATTTCAATTCTGACTCTACCATTGGAGAGACTGAAATGTAAATTAAACAGATACATTCTGGTTTTCAAAACTTTTTTCTAAAATTCCTCCCCCTGAATCCATGGCTATTTAATCCTGCGGCCCTTTTCGAATAAGGATGGAGGCTCTGGGAGGATGTCCCTGGTTCACCTGGACAGTCAGGGCTTATGGTGTCCCTGAGGGACCAAAAAGAGTAGGCCAAGTTCTAAAAGATCAAATGCTCTCTCCACTCTTGAAACCAGGAAGAGTGTCAGGCTGCTATTCTGCTCCAGTTAGTTACCTCAAGAGCTCACACCACAGCAGGCACCAGGGTAGGAGAGGGGAACTAGCTTTATACACTCTCCCCACTGCAGATATCCCATGAAGAAGAACACTTCTGCACGATTCCATCATGTCTCTTTTCTGGTATTCTGGATAGATCTTTTTTCTTTTTCTTTTGGGTGGGGTCTTCTCAAATGGATGGAAGGGATGAGTGTCTCCGTGACCCTGATGGGGGGAGGAATGCATCCATGCCTGCTCTTCTGTGACCTCACAGTCTTCCCCTCTTTTATTGGATTCAGAACTGGACCCCCTTTTTAAAAGGTATTTGCCACAGGAAAGAAGAAATGTTCGGCTAGGGTATCACAGTGAAATAATTACTAATAATTATTCCCTTGTGCTGCACCCCCATGCTAACATTTTAATCTGGAGATGTTGGGTATTTTAAAATTATATGAATAATATCAGAATTATTCTATGCTGTTTATTCTTATTATCCATTTGTAATGGAGGAAGAAGGTGAAGGCCTCAGCAAAATTAAGAAAATACTTAGAGAAAAATCTAAGCAGGTCAAGGTATTTTAGATGTCTGTCTACTTAATGGCTCACTCACTGGGTCATCTTTGGAAGACTCAATCTAAGAGCATATTAAAAAGTACATCAAGCCCAAATATCTATCTCAGTGGCTATGTTTATGAAATCTTTACTCCCTTTGGTTTTCTACAGGAAGAGAGATGAAAATCCAACAAGAGATGAGAGCATGCCTAGAAATTCTGCTAGTTGTTTTCAAGGTGGCAGGGGAAAGGCACACAGACAGGTACAGACGCAGAGGACTGATTAGGAGTTACTCATGGTTAAATGCAGGCTGTTCAAGTGAGGTCAGAAACAGGACTGAGGACCAATATGACCTGGTGACATGCTAGAGGCTGGCCCTGACCCTGGGGTGACAGGGACGTGCTGAGAGGCTTCAATCAACAAAGTCACAGCATCATCTTTATATGCCACATAGAATGTGGGTGTTGAAAGCAGAAAGACAATGGTGGTGGTGAACAGATATTAAAAAAGATCTTCCAGAGTCATAGTGAAGGATACTGTTGACCTGAACTAAGTCTGCATCAGAATGGGGGTTGGGGAAAAGAGAATACCCAAGAGGGAGCAACATCCAGACATGCTATGTAAAGGTAATAGCATTCTCAGGACCAGAGACCATTCTTAGAACCATTGACTGAGCCAGGAGCTCCATTGAAGTGAAGAGGGCTAGAAGAAAGAATTTAATTGCCTCTGTTGACTGAACATCCATGGGCTGTCCTTAACTATTCTGGAAGCTCAGGAGAGGGAGGAAGGGATGACATGACACACACAATCAATAATCCTGGCACAGTCCCAACTGCACAAGTGTCAGACACATGATGATTTCTACTCAGACCCAGAGAATGGAGAGCACAGGGTCACCAGAATGCTCTTCCTGGGAAATGGCACCTACACCAAGACCCAAAGACAAGTTAGGAGTGCAAGGTCAGATCAGTCTGAGTCAGGAGCCTGTGGTGAGAATACAGAGCCAACATGAGACCACACACTGGATGGGGCTTGGAGGGGTGTTCAAGAGAAGGAAAAGGAAAGAAAGGAATAGCCACACCCATGATTTCAACCCCATGATGAAGGCCAAGGGGGAACCAGCAGTCAGCACTGGGTAAAATGATGGAGATCACCAGGTGGAGGGGCGGGGTTATCTACTAAACTAGCCAATAGCAAGTAATGGTCTAGAAATATGGATGATTTCAGAACAGTGCAACCAATGAAAACCATGTGAAGAGAACAAAGAAAAAGGCCAAAGGGAATGTCATCTTGGGTTGAATGACCCAGAAGAAATGTCAGTAAATGGTGCCCTGGGGCCAGTTTCAACATGCTAATTTTTGTAAGTCAAGTTTTATTGAAACACAGCCACACCTTTCTTAGTCTCAAATTGTCTATGAGAGCCTTTGCTCTGAAAGCAGCCATGATTATAGTCATGTACCATATGATGACAATTCTCTAAGGTCAGGCTGCTGAGATGACAGTGGTCCTGCCAGACAATAATGAAACCAAAGAGCTCCTATCACTCAGTGATATCTTAGGGATGGTGATGACTCAGCATATGGCATTATGGGTCTGTGGAGATGCTGTGCTATCGGTGATATAAGAGTACAACATGTGCAATTATGTCCTACACATAACACTTGATAGCAGACAATGAGGTCACTGGATTGTGCATTTCTATAGTATGCTTGTCATTGTTTGAAAATATACTCCTACTTACCAAAAACAACCTGACTGTAAAACAGCATGCCATGTTGCAGCTGCTTGCACCCTCCTATCTCTTGGGTCTCTGGATAGCATCAGGAGGACAGGTGAGGCAATAAACCTCATCACGTAGGTTTGTGTAACTGCCTTTTATGATGTTCTATGACAAAAATGCATAACAACATATTTCTCAGGGTGTATCCCATCATTAGGTAACACATGACTATAGTTATGACAAAAATCTTATTGCCCACAAAGCCAAAAATATTTACCATATTTACACACACACACACACACACACACACACACACCTTGACAAACTCTGTTTCCATTAATCACCCAGGGAACTCTAGGGGAAAGGAAGGAAATAAGTTTAAGTTTGGACACAAAGGTCCTGAAATAGAAACCACTGGTAAGAAGTTAGAAATAAATTCAAAATGTGGAGTGGAGATAAGCCAGGAGATTATATTATTTGGGGCTCTTTCTCAAAAGTGAATCAGTAACATTCATAAAACCCTTCAAGGGGGGGGTGGATGACAGGAAAGGGGAGAAAGAAATCTATGGAGAAGGAAGACGACAGAACCAGAGGAGATGCCTCTTTAAGGTGGGAAATCTGGTGCCGTGGGACCTCAGAGAAAGTTCAATAAAGGGAGAGGCCAAATGCCACAAAGCACAGTGAAGATGGCTTTAAAGGGACGATTAGATGTAGAAGATGGGGACTCCATTCATAAAACCTACCTCATCTCCAGCAGGCCTGGGGGAGAGGTTCCTTTATGCAGCAAGGAATATCAAACCCTGTGTAGTCTTATGACGTCAGTAGATAAACTTAGAAGTGTTAGGCTAAAGGTTTTTGATGCCAAGTTAAGAGTTGAAAAGCTAATTTCAAAATATTAGACTAACAACACCCTAAGCAACAGTCTAGAAAGCAAGTCAAGAGAGGAACATGCTGGACTGTAGGCGACTGGGAGAACTTGGTGGCAGAGGGATGGAAAGGACTCCGGTATCTGAAAGACTGTAAGTCTTCCCTGGAAGATTCTAGAAGGGTAGCTAGTTTGGGATAACCCTGGTTTTCAAATGTAGTAATTGTATAGGGAGATCATTACACAGAAATGCATGGCAGAGAGGAATGGGGCCCGAAACTTAGAACTTAGCCAGACTGAAGGGAGAGAGTTCTAAGAGCCATCTGTAGAAGGGCAGGAGAAGTGCAGAACAGTTGACCCAAGGACAGATTATACAGTTTAAAGAACAGTGACTCAGGAACCATAATGAAGCTGAGAGACTGGGAGAGAGCAGGCCCAGCGAGTGAGAAAGAACGGTGTCCAGAAGAGTTCTGTGTCTCCTGTGGGTCCCTAAGATGCTTCACACATATTCTTTTACTTATCTTCACAGCTGCCTTCGGAGTGAAGTAATGTATTGTCCCCACATGGCCCAGCATCCGGAGGTGAGCCACTGAATTGGTTGGTGGCAGGTTGAAGTAGTTTGGATTTTAAGGCCTCACTACCATCCCCACCACCCTGTGCCTGGAATTCTAACACGTGTGTGACTCTTTAATGAATGTCTTCATTACTGTTTGTCAGACAGGAAGTTTCAAGTCCACTTGTCCCATTTACTGACCTCTTACTATATATCACCTTCTGCATGTTTGGGGGAGACTTAGTTTCACAACCACAGCTGCAACCCAGCTAGGTTTTCAGCCAGCTGACTGCCATCAGGGAAGTTTCTGAAAATTGGTTGGAATTATAACCAGAACTACTTTCAGATGTGATAGTCTGGCAAGACTCAACTGGACAGTTAAGCCAAATGATGACATGAGGCCATTTGTGCAGGGAGTTGTTTTTTTGTTGTTGTTTTGTTTTGTTGTTTTGGAGGGGCAAAGAAACTATGCTGAATGATACTAAGTGTTGATATTGATAACTCTAACATTTGTCAAAATCTGTCAACTTTACATCACAGTGAAACAGAATGTGATCAATTAAAATTAAATCTAGGGAGACGTGTGAGATGAGTCAGTGGGTAAAGATGCTTTCTCTACAGACCTGACGACCTGATTGGGTCCCGGGTACCCACATAAAGGTACAATGAGAGAACAAACCCCACATGACCTTAACCTACACACACACACATTACAACACAAATATTAGACAACACACACCACACACATCCACATCACACACACAGGCACACACACACACACACACACACATGCACACATCACATACACACATCACATACATACACATCACACACATCCACATCACACACACACACATATGCACACATCACATACACACATATCACATGCATCCACACTACCCACACACATCACACACTCATGTCACACACATCCATATCACACACACACACATGCACACATCACATACACACACATCACACAATCCACATCACACATACACACACACACACACACACACACACACACACCACAAACACATGCACACATCGCACATCACACATCACTGAAGCAAGTGAAGGGGTGGCAGGGGCGGTCTGGCCTATGTAAATTTAGGACAATGTTGAAACTCAGAAAAAATGTAAAAGAATTTAACACAAGTGCTGAACAATAGCTGGTATGTTGTTTCTTGAGAAACATTGCTTAACAGAAGTGAGTGGATAATGGTAGTGAGAGCCAGGCAGGCAGGGAAGAAAGGCTAGAATGATCCATACTATGGTTAGAGACATAAGTAGGAACTCACACTGAACACAAGTCCATGCAGATGGACACATAAAAATTCTTAATAGGTGAGCACACATGCAAGGGTTAGGAGACATGCATTTCCGCAGTTTGTTAGCTGAGACAGCTTACAAGCATGATCCCAGGACTCTCAGCACCCTGAACTTAGTTTTTGATACCACTCTCAAGAAAAGAAACCAAGGTCACTTGAAGAAATGGATGATTCTAAGACGGAGCAAAAACAAGTCAACAGGAAGCATCCAATGACCTATTTGATCGCCAGCATCTACATAAATATGGAACCAGAGAAAAGAAACACACGCTTGAAAAACAAACTACACTACAGCAACACTCCCACAGTGACGAGGTGCGTGCCACTAAGAACGAAGCCAGCTGCGGAAGCACCCCAGGTCAACACTGGGAAAGGGCTTGGGAGGTGGCTCACTGGCTAAAGTACTTGCCTTACAAGCATATGGACTGGAGTTCGGATCCCTAGCACCCACAAAAATGCCTGACAACCTACCTGCAACCCCAGCATTCAAGAGGCAGAGACAGGGGATTCCTGGAACAAGCTATCTAGGTAGACTAGCTGAATTCTGAGCTCTGGATTTAATTGAGAGACCTGCCTCAATATACAAGGTGGAACGTGGTGGAGGAAGATGTTATAACAATCTCTGGCCTCCATACTTGCACTCACACATGACTCTGTGTGTGTGTGTGTGTGTGTGTGTGTGTGTGTGTGTGTGTGTGTGTGTGCGCGCATACACACAAAAAAGTTCAATTCATAAATAAGTAAGGAAAAGAGAAAAGAGATTAGAATTCTAAATAACTTACCTATAAATGTATTATCCTGCCAAGGAAGTGAAGCATAATTTCCACAGCTTAAATGTGGACTGAGCATAGTGACTTCCTTTCAATGACTACAATACAGATGGGGGTGGTGAAAATAATCATAGGAAATGCCCAACAAACATCACTGCAACCAGGAGAGCAAGATGCACATCAGTGACAGCAGGCAGGGTGAATGTATGTATGTACACTCACTGCATTAGTATATACATGGAAGAACGTATGTACAGGGAATGTGTGTGTATGTACAGGGCAGTACATCTGATGACACTGTGATGTCATCAGATCTGTCATTCAGGCCCTGTTGTCTTCCTTCCAAAACCCTAGATCCAAAAGAAACACTAGACAAACCAAATAAAGATACTGAACAAAATACCCGGCTAGTTTTCATAATCTAGGAAGCATACCCAAGCCCAGGAAAGCCTGAGAAACTATAGCATCCTGGGGGGGGGGGGTTCTGACGCAGAAAGGGACATTAAAGTACAATGTAAGGAAAGCAGAGAAACTATGGGATTTAATTAGTGCAAGTACTGTTATTGGTTCATAAATGGTGAGACATGCCACAGGAAGACTCTAGTCATAAAGCAGTGTGAGGACGTGGAATTCCATGTGACGTGGAATTCTGTGTCATCTTCCCAACTGTTCTGTAAACTCCAAATCTATTCTACAATGTGCACCTACTTAAGAAATGTGACTTTTAACAAAAACTGCTCCCACCCAGTTCTAAACCTAAGTAAACCTCAGAGAAAGTTAACTCTCAATTAGTTATCAATCACTACCAATTAGTTATTGATTACTACAGACGTTCAACCTGATACCATCACCAGATGCGTGGAAAGAAAGCCAGAGGCAGCAATGCAAAAGAAAACTGGACCTTTCCAACTGTACATGTCACATGGCCATGTCAAGGCTCAGGTGTTCCTTGCCCAGCTTCCCACCGCTGGCCAGGCATCAGCATCCCAAGCTGAGCAAAGGCCACATGAAATGCTAGTCACTTCACACTCCGAAGGAGGGACAGCCTGGGGGAGGAGCACCCAACACATTTTCCAAAATAACTTCTTTCTCGGAATCGTTCTGGGACAAGATTGATGAAGTACCCTCCTCAGATTGAAAGCAGAAGGCCCAGAGGTACATAGAGGGGGTAGGGGAGAGAGGGGAGACGTGAACTGGGGTGGGGCTGGGGTGCAGTCGGGGACAGAGACTCAGAAGCACAGCTACAAACTGCCAACCAAGATCTAACATCATGAGTAACGTTTTTTGCAGCTAAGGCTGAGTAATGGGGATGACAGCATGCACATTACACTGTTTAATTTGTGCAAAGGCGGTGGAAAAATCATAACCAGAGTGCCGTATCCAAAAGTGATAATGGTGCAAGGTTTCCAACACAGCCCCAGCCTTTTACTCTTTTCCCCAACATTTGGAGAGTAAGGACTGCCAAAACTTTGCCCACCTAGCTCCCCTGGGTCAGAATCTCCTGCTGGACAGACTAAAACTGTGGACCACCCACACCAGGCCTCATAAAGCAGCATCACAGTTAACAGATTCCGGAGGTGATTGCCATCCTTACCAAAGTTTGCCAACAAGTGTGTATAGTTTCTTCTATTATCACACTCCCTCCCCACCTTTGCCAACAACAGCCAAAGTTAGGGTTAATGTAAAAACCAAATGCCCTGGAAAATAACACTGGCTGAAATAATATTGGTATTATGTACTGTATTCTACAAAATGGACTCAATATACAGGAGTATATGTAATAAAATCACAATAAATATGTGAAAATCGAAACAGGGGAAATGAAACAGGAGAGCAAATTAAAACACAAACCGTGTAAACTGGATTACGGTTGAGCCACAAAAGTGAATTCTGAATTCAAACGCAAAGGGGAAAGGGAACCAGAGTCAGCAACACCATGCTAACCGTGCCGACACCACACTGATTTCTCAGGAGGAACATTCCCAAGGCCCTTCAGTTTACAAAGCCGTTTCTCGTGTAGTGGTTCTCCAAGTATGCTCTCAAAGCCAGCAGGATGGGCACCTCCTGGCAACCTGCCAAAAAATACACAGCCTCCGAGCTCCAGGTGAGAGCCAGCCGCCAGTGTAACAAACCCTGCAAATGACAGCTGCACAGAGGACCCCTGCCTTGCTTTATCTTCACAGGGCTTACAGCAGAGGTTGGTTACACACCTGTCCAGAAACATCCCAACACTGCCCCAGGGTTTTTATCCCCACAGCAGATCCTAGTTCATTCTACAGCATAATGAGGGCAAAGCTGATCTACAAAGCCAAAGCGGACAGCTGGCTGTGTAAGGGAAGTTCAGACTGTGCGGTCCATGTCTCCTGGGGCCTGGCACATGCCAACAGGCTTCAGGACATTTTCTGGATAATGGATAAATATGTGCATGTATGGACATCCACTCAACAATAACCAGCGATTGTCTACTATTTGGGGTACCTATAAGCAAATACAGAACACAGAACGCCATTTTTGAAAGGCTGTGAATGTTTCCATGGTTTTGTTTCAGTTGGAGGAAAATGACATTATGATCAAACATCTTCCTGTCTTAAATTTTTTAAAAAATAATAAAATTTGCACAAAATTTTCTGCAGCAGCCCTGCAATTTTAGCTCCACAGTTCAGTAAGGAGATATAATTAGTACCAGTCCAGCTTTACAGATGGGAAGCTCCCTCAAGAGGGTACAGTTTCCAGTGGGCTCATCACCCCTAAGTCCTCTGACCCCTGGCCTGGGAGGTTGACTTTTCACAAGCATCAGTGTCTGCTGAACAGCAGTGAAACATGGCAGTCCTGTTTCTTCCATTTTTCTTACAGATTGGATGGGAGAAGTATGCCTGTCACGGGCATGACACAGGATCCCACAGACATCAGGGAGCAGGCCTTTGCTTTTGTTGAGAAACACACAAGGCTCAAAGGCAAGCCATCTCAGAAAGCCTGTTTCTCTCGTTCAATTGCTGGTAATGGGTAAGAAAAAGCTAATGGTGGGCTGCTGAGGTCTGGAATCTGCAGCAGAAATTGCATTAGAGGTTGCTGTCATGCCCAATGGCCCCAGATAACCTAGGAAAACCGATCCCAACCAATGTAGTATTTCTCATCTGACTTTTCTTCTGGGAAATCCTGGCCTAACACACTATTTCATAAGGGTCACACACACTTGGAAGCTCTTCCAAGCCTTCTACGTCAAGGACCTATTGTCTACCTGGGGACACAATATTTACTGTCAATCACAAAGTTACAAGCAGGGCTTAAATCATCTCTGGGAAGATCACATTCTTTCTGATTCCAGGTCACGGATCCTTCAACTAGGCCAGAGTTAAGGAGTTGGCATCAACACTCATTCATCCAGCTATTCATCCAGTACACACTATGCACCAGATACCATGCTGGGTGCCGAAAACAGGGAAATCCGGGGAGGAGAACAGAACCAAATGGCAGCATAGCTGGGTGTGCCTCTTGCACTGTGACCTCACCCATGTGACCTCACCCTGGGTGAACCTCTGTGACTGCTACAACATAGCTAACATCTGATGCATGGGGTCTCTCCCTCTCTATCCTGGGGCAGCAGCATCTCCTACTGGTTTCTTGGGTACCATGTCCCTTGAAGATGCTGGCACGTGAATAGTTTAGACTGGGGAAGAGGTGGGCCTGGGTCCCTTTGAGCATCAGCTACTGATTCCACTCTTCTCTACAGACATAATTCACACTATCTTCCTCTTTCACTCTCTCTCTCTCTCCCTCTCTCTCTCTCCCTCCCTCTTTTCTCTCTCTCTCTCTTTCTCTCTTCCTCTCTTCCTCTCTCTCTCTCTCTCTCTCTCTCTCTCTCTCTCTCTCTCTCTCTCCTCTTCTCTTCTTTTCTCTTTTCTCTTATTGCCATACTTTCTACTGTCTCTCAAGCTCAAGCTCAAGCTCTAGGTCTCTGCTGTACTGACATGGGGGAAAGCTCTCACTGTTCCAGAAGCAATGGGATTTGTCAGAAAGTGGACAAATCAACAAAGTTCTCTACAATCAAAAACACTGCTTCCCAAACCTCAAGTTTAGTGCCTTTACTGCTGCATTAAAGCAGAGAAGATGCCAGGAGTAAGAGTCCTGACAGGTGTTCTCAGCAGTTGTAAGCCTGGGGAGGTCTGGGGAACTGTTTTCCAACTTTTAACAGCATTAAGGAGCTGCAGGAGCCTCAAGTGCCTCAGATCCTTTGGGAACTGAGGTTAGTATACACAGATACACATACACACACCCCACCACCACCACACCACACACACACACACACACACACACACACACACACACACACACACACACCTTGAAACACGGCTGGTGAAGGATATTGCTTGCATAAGGATTTGCACTAATTACCAAGTCTGGATGCAAGCTTCCTTGCCTAATGAATACCATTCATATTCTCAAAGCAATTAATGTAAGGTTGCAACGACTGGCTCCCCTTTCCTCACACCCAGGAAACTGTGAACTCTGAGCTATTGCCTCCAAAGTACCTGATGCCAAGCTGGGCTTCCCCCAAAGTGATGATCAGCCAACCTACAATCTATTCCCGCTGGCTTCCTGAAGGAGGGCCGGGTCAATAGGCAAAGTCAAAGAATCCTTTCCTCTGAAGTCTGGATTTCCTTTTTGTGTTGTTTCCTTAGTCACTGTGACCTTTTCTCAAATAAGAAATATAATAGGATAAAAATCCACGGGAATGATCTTCCTAATCTAACAGCCTAGCTGAAGTTCCTTCAGTTTTTTTTTGTTTGTTTAATATTATATTTTTCATTTGATGTTTCTTCAGTGTTATGAGTCTCCTCATTAGGACAGTAGGAAAGGAGATATAGCATGGCCGTATAGTTACTTTATATCTTACTTGGTGAACCTGAACAACAGAAATAAAATCCTATTAACTGAAAACATCACACACCTTCAAAGTGTGCAAATGCTACTCCTACACATGTCGGGAGGGCCAGGCCTCATTTGCAAAGAGCTTTGCAATCAGTTTCATCAGCTAACACAGACAGCCTGCTACAGGTTGAGAAATTGAGGCAAAAAGGCAAGGTGGGGGTGCAGAACAAGGGTGTGGTAATGCCCAGGCTTTGGTCTCTCTATAACTTTTCTTTTTATGTTTTCATCTCCCAGTCATTGCCACCTTCCTGCACTGTCAGCCGCCCCACAGGAACTCTGCCTGCTGACCCCTTACACGTGTCTTGCTCTGGGTATGCCTGTATGAGTAAATCACATATGACTACCTATGTAGTCTTGTGTTTGGATCCTGCTTCTTCAACTCAGTTTGAAATCCTCCAAGAGCCAGAAATGAGATTATTCACCGGCGTGTCCTCACTACTTGATACATCATAAGAAACCACAAAATATATGCTAATATGATTTGTTTTGGTTTTCATCTTAGAAGACATGGGTGCCTTAAACTTAAAAAATAAATAAAGGAGAAACACATGGAAACTTTAAGTGGAAATACACAGAAATGTACGTAATTCAGCCTCTCTCCACTGCCTACCCCAGCACTGGAAAATGCTAAAACAGACTTTACAATTTTCAGTTAATTCTGTTACTAATATATTATCTAGGGAAGTGGGTGAAATATGCATCCCTTCCCATCCCTTTTATAGAAACTAATGAACTAAAAGAGAGCTTTAAATACATTGCCCAGCCAGGCATGGTAGCACATGCCTTTAATTCCAGCATGGGGAGGTAGAGGTAGGTGAATCAATAATAATAATAATAATATACTTCCCAGAGCCAACTTTCTAAACTAAATTGCAAACAGAATAAAATTACTGAAAAGCAAAATGTGAACATATGAAACAATACCATAAATTATACCCATTGTCAAAACTTTCCCTCCTAATAGAGTCAGGAACTCCGACTTTTTTCCATACCTTACACAAATGGACAGGAGTCTTCCAAGATGCTATCCTACACCCACCTCTGTATCCTAAAGGACAGCTCAAAGAACAGCACGTGAGACCTGTGGAAACACACTAACCCAAACCATCCAAATGAAGTCTTTTACTCTACACAACCAGCCGTGGAATTCGATGTCAGTGAACGGTGAACAAAAGTTCCCCTTCTGTCCCTGGTGCTGATCTCCAGGCCACGTCTGTCACTTGCTCCCAAGGCCGCACCCTGGAATGTCTCTATCCAGAAACCTACATCCCCTAATAGCCTCCCTCCCCTCTCTTGTTACACCTGATTTTGGCTGAGAGGAGGAACTGTGTTCTATTAGCCCTACAGGCCCTTTTTGGCCATGTGTCCTTTATTTTTCAATTCTCTCCTACACACACTCCTCCCTGCCCTCTCTCTCTGGTCTTGCCTTTCAGCCACGTCTAACTGGTAAAATTCTACCCAGGGCCAATCTTATCATCTGTTGCCTCAGCTCAGATACAACCTAGGGTCACATACCTGAGCCATTCTCTCTCTCTCTCTCTCTCTCTCTCTCTCTCTCTCTCTCTCTCTCTCTCTCTCTCTCTCTCTCTCTCTCTCTCTCTCTCTCTCTCTCTCTCTCTCTCTTCCTCTCTCTCTCTCTCTCTCTCTCTCTCTCTCTCTCTCTCTCTCTCTGTGTGTGTCTGAGTTTATGTGTGTATGAATATTCACATTCCATGTGTGTATATGGTGTGACGAGTATACACACAGGTGTGTGCTTGTACCTGTGAAGGCCAGAGGTCAGCCTCAGATATCTCCCTTAGTTGATCCTCGACCTCGGGTTTCCTCTTTGGGGCATGGTATTAATTTGGCCAGACCATTAGCTGGCAAGCCCTAGGTTTTACCTGTTTCTCTACCTTGCTGGCACTGGGACTGCAAGCAAGCCCAAGAACACCTGCTTTGGTTTGATTTTGGTTTTTATGTGCATTCTTTGTATTAAACTCAAGTCCTCGATGTCCCCATTCTGTGGATTGTTCCATCTCTCCAGCCCCAAACCCAGTTTCAACTCTCCACTGGGTCTCAGCATCTCTTCAGATTTCTTCTGCTTTCCTCTCATCACCTCACTCATCTCCCTCTTCCTTCCAAGACCACTCTAGACATTGTCTTCAAGGTCTCTACCCCACTGTACTTGCTAGGACACAGTAAAGCTGACTTGGGACTGAGAGTCTCAACTCCAGATCTTTGAAAACCATTTCTTCCCAGCATCTGTGACACCATGCCTTCACCCCAATACTTCCTCTGAGTATTTTCTGGGAGTCTTCTCCCACCCGCCCCTCCATTCTTGTCATGTATCCCCTGTGACTCTGTTCTCTGTCTACCTTTTAACTCTTAGCATTCTCCAACATTAAACTACACATGTGGTTCCATTGATGTCCATCCCCCATCTTCTCAAAAGTTCAGACTCATTCAACTGTGCCATGGCTACTTCAAAAGAATCAGTCATTACTGTGGCCCCCATACCCATCTCTCCTCCTACACAGACTCTAAGTCCATATTCACACTAGGACCCGAGGAGTCACTCTGGCGTCTCTCCCACCCATGCCTATAGACACTTGACCAGTTACACATCCCAGACACTTTGTAAAACCCATCTTCTCTCTCACCTTCTCCTTCACCACTTTCCTGCATTATGATCTTCTCACATCTGACCTATTACACCAATAGCTTCCTGCCATCAAGCCTCAGATCTATGACCCACTGAGCTGCCATGGCAACCCATCCCAAAGGGAGACCTGATTAAAATTCTTCGGTGGTTCTCGCTTTGAGACCTCATGGCGCACACCTTGATCTTCCCAGCCATGCCCCACCTACATCACTCCCTTACACAGTTCCCAAACCCCACGCATGCTTTATACTCCATTAGCATTAAGATGCTTGCACGGACAAGCACACTAAGTGGCCCTTCAGCTCCATGTGGGCTGTTCTCTTACCCACAATGCCGCCCCTCTCAATAAATAATATATTTCCCCCTCTCCTTCCTTCATCCAAGCTACCCCATGTTCACTGCCCCTTGTTCCCCTTCAAATTCACGGCCTCCTTTTCTTCCAACATTGTTACACACACACACACACACACACACACACACACACACACACACACACACACATTCCTAAATACAGAAATACAACCTGCTCAGACCACATGTTACTTAAATGTATATATTTTCAGGGCTGACCACTTACACTAGGAAACTGTGTGTTCTTCCCTGGGGAAGACTATTTCTCGCACTGTCAGCATCCCTTAATTACCTACAGTTCTTTGTCTATAGTTGAGACCTCATGAGTTTTCCCCTTTCCACATTAGCATCCCCACTGGTTTACCCTTGCTCGGGTCATGTTTAGATAGCCAAGCTGGTAAAATTTCCTGGTTGTAGCTTCTCTAACATTTCTAGGAGACACAACCTCATAGAAGTCCTCATGTTCCTCTGGCTCATACACTTTTTCTGTCCCCTCATCTGCAATGACCCCTGAGCGGTAGGTACAGGAGTTGTGTCATGAGGCGGGACTTGGCTGCACAATTCTGCATCTTGATTGGCTATGGTTTTCTGTAATGGTCTTTGTAGCAGAGGAGATGTCCTTGATGAGGGTGTCTGTGGGCATAAAGATGAATATTTAGAATGTCATTGGGAATTGTGCTGGCTGGTAAAGTGACATTTGTAGTTCTCATCCACGATCCAGAACTTCACTAGCCCTGTGCAGGAGTAGTTGTCTAGGTCCTCAGCCCCAGGCTTGATGTCCTCCTTGTTGGGTGGGCCTCAAACTGAAGTCCAGTTAGAGAGCTGTCGGCTACCTATGGCACCTTTCAGGGTTAGCATGTTGCGCTGGTCATTGCTGTGGTTCAGAGGCATCACAGCCAAGTGACACTGTTGGTGGCCTCCCTCCTTTGGAAGACTGCATGGTACCTTCTGGTACCAAAAGCTGGTCTTCTGTGCCCTGTGTCTAAAGTGCATGGTGTCTTCTGAAAGAAGGACTTACCTTCTACCTCAGGGGGAAAGATCATGGACAGTAGCAATAGCTTATGTTTTGAGAGTCTCTTGGACAACCCTAACCAACAAGTCAAGAGGGCTTCTCATGCTCACTGTTGAGGCTTTCATCTGAGAGTCTATGGCTCTTGGGGGCAGCACTGTCAGTCAAGATGGGAAATTTTGACTTAAACTATAGGTGTGTATTTATATATCAACTTACATGTATTATAGATGTTTTCAGGGAGTTAACAGTATGATTCTTTATGATTTTTTTCAGACACTCTGACATGTTTTACCCTTATTTCTCCTTATGCTACATTTATCTCCCATTGTCCTCACTAATTAGAGTATGCCACCACCACCCCATTTTTTTCATAATGGGCCTGTAATCCAAACAGAGTTTAAAAAAAGAAAAGAAATAAAAATGGCTATAAAAACATCTCAAAAAAAAAAAAGCCACACACACATCATCCCAAGCATTTAGGGAAATGAGGGATTGCAGGGGGCACCCTCATTCACTGCTGGTGGGATCCCAAACTGGTGCAGCCACTAGGGAAATCAGTGTGGAGAATTATCAAAAAGCTAAAAATAAATCCATCAGACGACAACTCAGCAATACCAGTCTTTGGCATTCGCCTAAAGGACTTGCCATCCTACTCTACAGATACTTGATCTGCCAAGTTCATTGCTGCTCTATTCCTAACAGCTAGGGAATGGAAACAAACTAAATGTCCTCCAGCTGATGACTGGATAATGTAAATGTGGTACATACACAATGTACCACATTTGAAAAACAACCAACCAACCAAAGCAACCATGGACTTTGTAGGCAAATGAATGGAACTAGAAAAGATCATATTGAGGTAACCCATACTCATAAGGATAGATGTCTCACATCCTTTCTTATTGGACACTCCTACAGATGTGAGTACACAGCCTGGAGTAACTACAGACATCAGGAGAGTAAAATGGGTCCATTGTGATCAGGGGAAGGGGTAGGCAACAGAGAAGAAAATTGCAGGGTACAAGTGGACTTCCTGTCTTACCTGCTCCTCATCAGAACCAGCCCTGCTCATTATCCAACACTCCAGCAAGCTGACTGCTCCAGAAGCTTTATTCTAGCTGCCCAGGTTTTCACAGGGAATTCGGGCTGTGTCTTGGGATTGACCTTTAATGACACTCATCACAGAAAGGCAGTGCTGACATCACCTGTCTATGGGAGGTCTCTCATTCTAGGAGGCCCTGCTTCTCTAAGATGGATGCTTCTCCTTACTCATCCTCTCGCCCAGGGACTAACCCAGTATCAGATGAAAGAGGGTTATCAATGGATTGTGGAGCTCTCACGAAACGTGTATCTTCCATTACACTGACCCAAGTGGCACAGGCACTCAAGAAAAAAGAACCTCGCTTTCGTTTGCTTTGATGGTTGCAAACTGATCTAGAGAGGAACACTGGCCTATCCCATCTCCTCTGTGGCACAGCCACATGATACATGACCGTGCAGATCTGTAGTAATGTAGATAAGCAACAAACACCGAACAGTTAAACCCAAAGCAATTTGTGATTTTTCCATAGGCATGGGTGAACTCAGCAACTGATATTACTCAAAACAGTAAGGATATTCCAATCATCAAAGGCTTTGAGTAAACCTTTAAGGGACTGGCGAGAGGGTCCGGCAGGTAAAAACACTACTGGCGCAAGCTGGACATGATCTGAGTTTAATCCCAAGAACCCACGTAAAAAATTGGATGTGGTGGCAGACATCCATAATGCCAGCAGCCATGTCAAAACAGAAGGAGGCAGGAGAGTCCTGAGACCAGCCAGCCTGGAGGATTCAGGAGAAACAACAAGCAAAGATCCTACCTGAACTATGTGGAGGGTGAGAAGCCACTCCTGAAAGTTGTCCTCTGACCTCCACACATGTGCCTGTACAATACCAGGCACACACACCAAGTGTATGTGTGTGTGAGCGCGCACAGGTGTGTACACAAGTGACTATGTGTGGAACATGGTACTAAAGTGATTGTTTTTAAACAAATACTTGTTTATTTGTATGTGTGGGGAGGGGGAGATTAGCTGAATGGGAGGGTTCCCCATTCCTATTCTGGGTGTTGCAATTCCCCCTGTTCCTTTCAGGCACTGGTACTTAAAATATTTGGTGTGAAAAAAAAAAGAAAGAAAAAGAAATGCTGCCCCACAATAAAAGATTCTGGTGTGCCCATGATGCTGCCAATTGCAACAGCAAGAACATCCTGACATGGTTCCAGTTGCAATAAGCCTTTGCTTGCTTCTTGATCCTCGGGCCCTGGAAGCCATATGGGTAAGGCAACTGGGAAGTAAAGGGAGGCTGAAGCTTTTGCCTTTCTTTGATGATAATTTGTAAAGTAGTGTTTCCATAGCTTACAACAATACAAATCATTTCATCCAAGGAAAACACACGTGGCTTTTAAAAACGAAATGTAACTGTTTAGTTCCAGGCATCTGAGTTTTTATGATAATGTAAAACAGAAAAACAATTCCATTTGCTAGACTTGCATCTCTCCTTCCCCTCTGAGTTGTATAAGAAAGCATTTTCCAAGCAGACAACACTACATGATGAATGCCATGTTCATTTCTTTCTGAACATTGCTGTCCCTAAAGATGATCACAAAGCATAGTAATCCAATACTACAGACACTATATAAAATGATTTAGTAACTATATGGTGTTCCCGGGAAGAATCCGTGTGCCGTGGCTCTGAGAAACTCCCTCTGTGGTAAGGTGGCTCCAGAATTATCTACCAAGATTCTCACATCCCAAGCTGCGGCTGACTGAACACTCTGAACTGATGGAAATGTTCTACATCTGAGACATCCAAAATGGCTGCTGCCACCCATGTGTGGACACAGAGGAGGACTTGCAATGGTATGATAAGGAACTGAGTTTCTCATTTTGCTTCATTTTAATTCAATTCAAACTGAAACAGCCACATATGGCCACAATACTGAACAGCACAATTCTAAAACCTCCACAGCTTCTGGGGGCTCATTCTTCACCTTTTAAAAATAGAAAGCCAGGTCACAGGCAGTCTCTTATGTAAATCAGTCTACTTTACATCTCTGGAAAGATCTGGGAAAGAGGTTCCACCGTAGTTCAACACTGGTCAGTAAAATTTTACCTATGGGATCTATCGTGGAATTTCTTATACAAATAGAATAAGTTAACCTTGCAGAGTCCTAAAATAGTGTCCTGAAGGGAAGAAAAAAAAGGAAACTAAGAAACAAACCTACAATATGAAATATTTTATTTTGCTTATGAATAATTCTCAGGATCATCGCTAGATTGACAATCTCAGTGTCAGGCCTTAGGACTGGAGAGCTGATAGGAGGAGTACTGGAATGTCAGCTTCAGTTATGGATGCTCCAAGCACAGCCTGAAACTACCAAGATTCGGCCCCTGCCTCAGAAACCAATATCATCCGGAACTCATTCACCAGACATCTCATTGGTGTCCACTATATGCCAATCATGAAGTTGGACATACTAAGTTGAGGAAATCAGTTCCTGTTTATTTGTTTTTGTTTTTTGTTTTTTGAGTTTTTGTTTTGTTTTGTTTTGGAGTTAGATGTTGAGAGGAAAGGCACATAAACACATTATGATACAATAATGGTAAGTTCACGAGCCCAGAGAATGACAGACCTCTTTCTGTGGGAGGTGATCTGAGCTCTCCCTGAAGAATCAGAGGAGGTAACACCCGAACTGAGTCTTCAGAATGAGGAATTAATATGGTGAAATCAGGAAGGGGGCATTCCAATCCCTGAGGCTCACCAAGGTGGGAAGCAGGCCCAAGAGTGGGAAATGCAAGAATTGTTGCTCAAGTACAAATGTGGAGTCAGGGAGTGGTGAGAAGAGAAATTACAATGGCATGGGGTCAAAGAACTTGGCCTTCAGTGTGCATGCAGTGGGGGGGGGGTAGCATACTAAAGAGGAGATTTACAGAAGTCAAGAGAAGCAGGAGACTGACTTCATCACAGAGATCAGTAATAAGGACCTGCACACAGCTGCTACAATGGGAACCAAAAGGAGAAAGACCTGAGAAATTTCCAGAACTAGGAAATGAACTGTAATTATAATCTGCTACCCCAGGTGACCGGATGGATGTGGGAGCGAAAGAAAACAGGCATTAGGGATGACTCCCGGATTATTAGCTTTGATGACTCTATGAATGCGGCTAACTGAAAAAGAATACAGCCAGAAGCCACGCACCCGTATCACACTCTCACCCTGCACGAGGCATTGTACAAATGCCTTATGGCTACTTGTGAGGTAGATAGTGCCGTCTCTATTTCAAAGAGACTCTAGGACACACCTCAAATGGTAAAGGTGTCTGCCTGCTGACCTGAGAGTTTGATTCTAGGACCTACGTAAAGATAGAAGGAGAGGATCAACTCCACAGAGTCCTCTGACCTACACACATATGCCATGACACATGTACAATCCCACAGGAACACATCCTCCTACACACACACACCACTAATAACAATTTTTAAAAATTTAAATGCAAGACACTGAAACTTGGAAAATAAATGCCTTGTGCAAGATCAGACATTTACTAAGAGTCATCATTCAGATCTAGTTCTAAGTGAAAACCATTGCAACGCAGTCTAAACCCAGCAGACAGACAGGGCTGGGAGGAACGGTGATGCGTTCCAAACCTGGAGAGCTTCTGAAGCCTTTTCAGATACTATCATTGTAACCAACAGATGGATGGACTCCAGGCTCCAAAGCCAGGAGACACATGAGACAACCAGCCTGTGCATGGCAATGAAGACTCAGGAAACAGATGAAGTTCCAAACCTAAGGGTGCATGGGAAAAGTAACCTTCCCTGAACTAAACTCAAAAACGGTGGATGGGCAAAGAACTAGAACCCTGCCAAGGCAATGCTGGGCAGAGAGACAGCAAGAAAGAAGCATGTCCATGGGATGAGTCAAGACTCTTCAAGAGCTAACAGTAGGCAGGCCATATTGACTGGTGCAACAAGGGCTGCAGCATATCCACTGGGTTAGGCAAGTGCTGGGCAGAAATGGGAGACACCAGCCATTTTATGGCCAAGGGAGAAACACTGACTAATACATCAAGGTCTAGGAGACAGCCAAGCAGATGGGCTATCTCTGGAGAAAACCGATGGTGGTGACTGGGATTACACCTAAGTTTGTAGGCACCAAATGGGAAACGGGAGGCCACGCCACATAACCATTCTCAAGTGTCTCAATAAAGTTGGATATAAAGTCATATGTGAAGTGGGGGTGGGGGGGTTGGAGAGACTTGAAGAAGGGCGGCTGTGTGAAGTAAACACTTGATGGAACAAAGAGGAGGAGAGGGCCACACCCTCCTGCCCAGTGCAGCCCTGATACCCAGGAGGGAGGAAGCAGCCCTGGCTTCAGCATGCTGTCCATGGATGCGCAGGTGGGCTGGTAGGTTTGTCACAGGACTGGAGGCACTGATCGCGTTTCCAAGGACTCCACTTTCCAGTCCGCTCACCACTGGCTGCGCACTGACAGCACTCCTCAGAGAGGGCGGGCTCCAGCCATGGAAACAGAACCAAGGAAGACAGCATCCTTTCCAACTGCAGCTGTCCCAGGACAGCTAATAAAGTGCCGGACATCCCTCCCCCCCCCCACCCCCGTCAGTTAAATACGTTGACTCCTGCTGTGTGAGCCTATGAGCAAACACCAACTGACTTTTAAACCACACCAGCGGTGGGCTGGTAAGAAGGCCCAGGGAGCGAAAGCACTTGCCTTTAAACAAGAAAGCCTGAGCTCAACTACATTGAGGGAGAGAGACAACTCCTACACATTCTCCTCTGATCCCACGTGTGCAGAATGAATAAATTTGTGTATGAGAGAGAGAGAGAGAGAGAGAGAGAGAGAGAGAGAGAGAGAGAGAGAGAGAGAGAGAGAGCATGAAGTAATGACAAAGCTAGAAATGGCCTGTGGAAGCCTTCTGTCTCTTGGCTTCTGGATTGCATGGCAGTTTGGCATAGGAGAATCTTGGTTCTCAAAAGTGAACCCAGGGATCAGTGTGAGGGGAATACCAGTAACCACAAGAAATCTGGAATGAAATGGATACCAGTCCCTTCTCCGTGGAAGGTCAACAGGACATCCACCTGGGGACCAGCAACAATGGAAATGCTTGCCTCCAGCCTCGGGTTCCTCCCAGCCCCCCACCCGCAGACAGCCCACCTCACAAGACTGTGCAGCCCGCAAAACAATGGAAATGTCAGCTCACCCTCCTGCTCCATGCCCCTCAGCTACACTCCCACTTCCTCTTTCGCCCTGTGTGAGCTGTCATCTTTCCATGAAGGAATGCCAAGTGCTCGGCAGTCTGACTGGCACTTCCTGCTCTTCAGGTTCTCCGCATGCTTCAAAAAGGTGGCTAGCAATGTGCTACAGACCAACCGGAAAGACTGCCCTCCCCTCAGGCTGAGCTCCAGGTGTCCGCCCCTTGTGAGTCACCTGCCAGTTTCTATCGTATAGAAGATCTGTGGTTATAGGAGACTTCATCTGAGCATTATGGGCTGGAGACAACTGCTCTCACAAGTGGCCCTTCTAAACTCACACTGGGTTGGGCAAGCGTTTTGATGGCGCTCACCTAGATGTCCAGTTAGCAAAAATTAAAATCATGACAGAGCAATACTAACGATGTTGGCCCCCAGCTGTCTGGTGGCAAGAAATGGATGCTGAGGCCACCCAGGAAACAGCCCATAAGTCAAAGCAAAAGGGGTCAAGATTTTCAGCCTTAATTAAAAGACCACAAAAACTGTGTGTCCTGTGTGTGTGTGTGTGTGTAAAAATGTAAGACCAGCTTGGGTCACATAATTTAAATATTTAATTGATGATCACCTTTTAAAACTCTTCCATTGATCCAACACACAATTTATGACATATATATACATATATATATGTATATATATACATACATACATACATACATACATACATACATACATACATACATATCTTCAAAGTCTCCTGAACCTAGGTTTTAGCATCCCTCTTCCCCAGGACTCTGGGTACTACTGGAGTGGACATCAATGTTTTCTTCAGAATTAAGATTTTAAAGGGTTATGAAGACTAGACTAGGTCCAGCAAAAAAAAAAAAAAAAAAAAAAAAAAAAAGAGTTGAAAAAACATGATTATCTATTAAAAGAAAAAAGAAAAAACAAGAAACCCTAGATGTCGACAAAGCAACCAAGGTGAGAGGTGAGTGTCCACAGCGCTAGGTGCAATGACTCATGAGTGGATGCACACAGAAAAGCCGTATCTATGGCATGAGAAGAATTGGCTTCAGGTGAGCTGAAAAGTCATAGGTGTTACATGACAGGATGGAATGGAGTCTTCCAGGGACCTAGCTATAAAGAAGAAAAGGGAATATACAACATTGAGATGTCAATCCAGCCCATTGCTCACCTCTAGCCTTCTAAATCTCCCAAAGCAGGAATCATATCAAAATACTTGTCTATTTAATTCACAGCCTACTATATGCCAGGTATGACATGCTAGGCATTAAAGGGGCAACCAATCAGACACATTCCTGCTCTCAGCATTTAGAGTCTAATAAGGACAGCAGAGCTGCAGCAAGTGTTCCCAGAGTACTGTGGGAAAAGAAAATGTCGTAGTGCTTAGATAGTCATGGCCAAGTAGAAGAGCTCAATCAGTCCAGTGAGTGGGAGGGGAAGGAGAGGCTTCCAGGACATACACACACAGCTTGTGCATCTGGGCTCTAAAATACACCTCTGCACCTCCAGAACCCAGTGCAAGACAGACACTCAACTGATGCTGTTGGAAAAAAAAAAGGAGGACGTTATTAAAGGAGTCAGAAAATCTTCCTTAAGAAAACCACCTTAGCCAGGCATTGGTGGCACACAACTTTAATCTCAGCACTCAGGAGGCAGAGGCAGGAGGATCTCTGTGAATTCAAAACCAGCCTGGTCTACAGACTGAGTTCCAGAACGGGCTCCAAAGCAAAACAGAGAAACCCTGTCTCAACCCCCCTCCCTCCCCCCCCCAAAAAAAAAGAAAAAGAAAAAGAAAAAAGAAAACCACCCAAGCTACAAAAACAAAAGAGAACTGAAAAGGAAGAATTACAGGTTGAGGGAGGTACTATCTGTAACACAGAAAGAAACAGTAACAAAAACACAGCAAGTTATGTAAAGCACAATGTGAAATATATGCAGCTGTCATGCAAAACAGTGACCACACAGTTATGTGGGTAAGCCAAGGAGGGTAATGTCATGAGAAAAACAGAGAAGCATAGAGACTAGAATATTTCAGATCTCTAAGTCCTAACTTACAAAACTACACAAGTAACCATCTCCTTTATATTCTTCTCATAAAACTGCTAGCCCCTTCCATTTTGAAGGTATTAATCCATCCAAATTCAAAGGAAGCCCATTCAGCCTACCTTCACTCATTTTCACACCCCATTAGAAGTGCAACACTAGAAAAACAGGGTCAAGCCCTTGCTGCTCTTGCTGAAGACCTGGGTTTGGTTCCCAGCTCACAGCCATCTCTAAATCTAGTTTCAGAGTATCTGATGCCTTCTTCTGACCTCTAGAGGCACCAGGCACACACAGAGTCTAGACACATGCAGGCAAAACACACATACACATAAAATAAATAAATACACCCTTAAAATACTTCTTAAAAATAAGTGCAATATTACTTCAGAAACACAGTTTCATGACAGATCGCTACAAAATACATCTTGTATTTTGATTGCTGTCTCTGGCTTCCTGCTGGTGATCCTGAATGTAACTATGTAAGATATAGCATAGAGCATCAAGGACTGAGTGATACCTTATTCCCCACATTCCAGGGGATATAATTTTTTCCATCACTGACATTTTAATTTACTGTCAGACATTTTTCCCTAATGCAATCAAGAAAAATCCATTAAAAGTATAACTCTCTTACAGAATTCCAGAATTCTAAAATGTTGAGAAAATAACTTGATATCCTAACATAAGCACTACTATAGATTTGTTAAATATAATTCTGCATACTTCTTGCTTCCCCCCCCCCGCGCCCCCCCCCCTCCAGTGTCTCACTCTGTAGGCCTGGTCAGCCTGGAACTCTCTCTGTAGATCAGACTGGTCTTGAATTTGTAACAATCCTCTTACTTCTGCTTCTTGGGTGCTGGGATGACACGTGCCACCTTACCTGGTTTAAAAGGGCCTGTGTTTAGTCTGTTTTTGTCATACTGGAGAGTGGAGTTCTGATACCTGCAGGAGGAGTTGGAGGTGGGACTCCTGCAGTGTTAGCTGAGCTGTGAACAGGCTCTGGGGACCTCAGGCTGCAAGAGTCCCACGTCCCAGCTCCTCGCACAGAGCTCTGCAGCTGCTCTCAGACACTGTGGTCTGACAGCACAGACTGCAAACTCAACAGCAGCCTTCTCTGTGAGGCCCCCACTATTTGCCAAGCTGTTAGTGGAAAAGTTGGTCCACCTGGGCTGGGGAACCATGGTCCCCTAAACTTCACAGATAGCCAATGTGTTTTCATTCATGTGAATCCAGGTTCCAAAATCCAGAACGTGGGAAATCAGAGAGAAGACTGATAATGGTGACTGTCTATGTGCCTGCTCCTGTCCTTCCTAAGGCTTGTGCTCTTCTCCCCAAGGCTTTCTTGCTCAGAGAGAGGGAAAGGCAGGCCATTCAACTCTACAGGACCTTAGCCAAAAATGCCCAACGAGAAGAAAGACTTAAAAACATGGCTCCAGAATCCAGCATTTCTCATCCCCTCTCCAAGAAAGAGGAAATAAATCAGGGTGATGTACCACTGTTTCAATGTAATTTCATTAGTAAAGAAGGAGGGGAGGAGTGGAATCACCATCACAATGCTTTATTTTTAATTGAGAATCACTTCTGGGCAGCTCTGCCCCTTCCTAAACAAGCAGGACATAATGTGTGCAAACTGGCTGAAGGGGTGAAAACCATACCTTGGGACCCTACCATGCCAAACAAAGTGGTAGCTCCAGCAAGCAGCAGGAAGAGGAAGCAGTCAGTGGCTCATTTCTTCATCTCAGGCCATGTGAGGGAGGACTGGCTGGCCCACGGAGGGCCAAAAATAACCTACAGCCCTCGCAGAAACTGTTGCTAGTCTCAAATCCCAAAAGCCAGATTCCCAGCACCCTGAGATCCAAAGTCACACCATTACTAGAGATGTGTAGCACCTGTCTGGGATAGATGAGTGGTGACATAAGAGAAGGCATTTTAAAGAATAGCTACAACACTTCTGATGTCCACATGGCCCTGTCTTGTCCCATGAAAGGGAACTGACAAGCCTCCTTCTTGCCTTCCTTTCCGAGGGCTCAGTCCAGCACTGCCAAGCACCCTGAATTGACTGACGTAGGCAGAGAAGTGGGGTTACCCACTGGACCTATATCCGCCAGACAGGAAGGGATGTCTGTTAAGTGGGCTGCTGGTGAGCCAGTGACAGGGGTGAGGTCCAGGTCTGGGTGTCTAGAGCAGTACTGAACAGGCACACTGGCTGACCTTTACAAGGCGACTGGGGCTCATCTCCACAAACATCTCCAGATCTAAGGACCTGTTGGTTCCTGCCTCTACATTTTTGTGTAGTGTGTGTACAGACAAGGGGACAAGGCAGGCAGATAAGCTGGTGGGTGTGCTTCCGGATGAGCGGCAGCCAACAAGTGGTGACCTTTGGACAGGTTAGCATCTCACCCTGAGCCCTGGAGAGGCTGGAGGAGAGGCAGGAAGGGAGAGAAAGAAGGAGAGAATGGGAAAAGACAATAGGAATAGGAGTGACCCTGAAAGCAAGCAAGCGGACATACACAAAGGTTCATGCAAATGCTGGCTACATACTGTCCCTCTGCCTCTGACTCACCCAACTCCAACATCTGGGGACATATCAGACACACTATTGTGCATCCCTAAAAAGTTACTCTCTGAGTTTGTACATCCCCACCCGTAAAATGGAGATCGTAATACCTACCTCAACGGAACTAGTGAAAGACAAAGATAAGGCGTTTAAAATGGGCACACGGGAGGTGCTCAACAAGCTGAGAGGTAGCATAAGATGGGGGAAAGGCCAACTGCATCTGAGATCTGAGATCACTCACCAGGCCTGTTCTTAAGTTACCAGATGCCTGCACAACATCCTGTTTCTCTGAGCACAAAGTCAATGACAGAACTCTGAAAAGCACTATGGGTTCAAGGCAGAAAATACACACAAAATAGAATAAACATTCAAACTCCATAAAGAGCTGTGCAAACAAACTATTTCTTAGTGGGCTCAAGCCTCCAATTTAAAGAGCAAAACCCATCCCATCAATCCTCTCAGGAAGATTCCAGTTAAGCTGAACCTGGAATGTTCAGAAGGAAACATTGTCAGTCAGCAACAAGAAATGCTAAGTATCTACTGTGGGTGGAGCACTACGCTGGAAACACAGGTACAGAGGCTCCTGAGGGACTGTGCCCTAGCCTTCACAAAGCTGACCGTCATGGGCCGAGTGATTGGTTCTAAGAAAGCAACACGCAAATACTGCAAACCAAATACAGCTCATTGTTACACAACCATAAGGTACAATGGATGGTGGAAACTGAGGGCTGACTGAGCCTGGAGGATGGGCAAGCAAAGGTCAGAAGTCAAATACCAGAGCTGGTGCCCAGCCCATCTCCTCACAGCCAACTACAATTAAGAAGCTGCCAATAAAACTTCTGCCTTTTTATGGGGCCCAAGAAGAAGTAGAGAAGCCTGCCACCCACCTCCCCTCCCATCTATATCCAGTCTGCATACAGCGGGGAGGAAGAGGAGGAGGAAAGAAGACAGGAAAAAGGTGTTCTGCTTCCACGGCCAGCATCAGACGCAGAGACACTGTCATGGTTCCCCTCCATCAGTCACCAGACTCTGTCAGGCCACTTGTGGTTGAAATGGCATATTTCTCACCCACCCAACCCATTCTAGTCATTCAAAATATTCTTTCCAGCAACAGATCCCCAAAGCAAGTAAACCTGCACCTCACGGGCAGTCAGATGCCTGCTATAGCTGGGACACACCCCAGGGAGACATGCCCTCTCCCAGGAACATAGCCTCACAGGAGGCCCTATGAAAGAATGATGCTGACAGAGACAGAGGGCTGCCAATCACATGAACTATAGTGGGGCCTTCTCTGAGGGAGGAACAGGAAGGCCTGGGCATTCCCCTGTGGGCCCCCTAGCTCTCTTGTCAGGATGAATCAACTTTGAGAACCCAAATGAAACACCCTCCTTCCAGGGCCTATAAACTTCCCCCCCTCATCCCACTGCCTCAGCCACGCTCATTAAAGAGTGCGTTCACCTGTTCCCTGGAAACCGGGGTCCTCTCTCCCTTGCTATTTCAGCAAAAGCAGTTGTCTGCTCCCTTGCTGACTGAATGAGCAATACTAAAGGAAGAAAGCAGCTTTAATGTCAGCATCCTCTGCCAGTCTGCAGTGCTAGGGAGGTCATGAGTGGTTCTAGGCTTCTGGCATATAAATCAGACAGTGACACTGAGGCCTAGATAGAATGACAGCGACCCAGCACCTGCTCAAGAACTCACGGTAGGTGTCATCTGTCTCACCTTCTGCTGGCACTAGCCACTATTTCCAGGTCGTTGAGACCAAGCCAGAGTACAGAGCTCCACAAAAATGGAGGCTTGAAGATCAACTATAGATGTTCCAACATCATCGGCCCCAGAAACAGCACAGTAAGACCAGCAAGGCAGGGCTGGCTGTCACCAGAGCCACCCAGGGATCCCCGGACAACCAAAGAAGGTTACAGAAACATGCACTAACTCATACTCCGCAGAGCCCTGAAGACAATCAGAGTAGCATCACCACACAGAGTCTGTTTAAAACCACGACAGCCCATCCCACCATCCCAAGGAAAACAAGGAGATAAAAAGAAAAGGCATTTTGTAATCCCACCAGGACCGATTTCCCCATTTTAGTCTGGTACAAAGGCAATGAAATGAGATGACATTGTCCAAACCAAAATCCCCCCACTGTTGTCAGGATGTCCACCCTCGGTTCCTCTTGCCATCAGTCCCTGGTCCTCAGGCTCTCACTGTCCAGCCACAGAAAGACACGATGATCTGTGAGCCGCTTGCAAAGAAGGGAGCAGCCAAAGCCAAGAAGCTAAATCCCCAAGCCATGCGTGCCTAGACAACGCTGACAAGGACTTGTGAACAGGAGACATCTACAACTCCAGCTAAGGTCAGGACGGAAAGGTGAGGGCTGAAAAGAAAGTCACTTAAAGACGCGTCCTCATAACGGCTGTTTGGGTGAAGTCCAGGGCTGCAGGAAGACTTGAAATCAAACCCACATTGACAGAACGGGTTCACAAACCACAAGCAGGCAGAGGTAGCGGCCTGCTTCTCATCGCTGTTGCTGACAAAGCCCTCCTCCTTCACTGGGCTCAGCGGGAAGCCCTGCAATACACAATTCAAATCTCTGAGCCACCCAAGTGGGCATGCACCTGCTTCTGCATTTCCTCATCTCTATGGCTGGCATAAGCCAGGATAGACAGATACCTGCTCCAGCCAGGACCTGAGACTGGGCTGTAGGTCAGTGCTATGTGGGTTCAGCATACACAATGCCCTAGCTTTAGTCTCCATCACCAAATAACAATAGAAGTGGTGAGCCTCTTGGCAAAGCGACAGTTAATTTTGAAATATTTCCAAAGAATAAAACAGCCCAGTAGTGCAGGCGGGGAAATTCCACGCCACCCCAGGTTACTGTTTGTGCAGCTCACTCCACACTCTACACAACCGCTGGTGCCGATACAGTCAACCGTGGCTTTACCCACCCATTGTTTGATTAAAAAGAACGAAACCAAGCCAGACGTGGTGATGTAAGCCTGGAATCCCAACACTCTGGAAACTGGGACAAGAGAAGGGTGAATTTGGAGCGATTATGGGCTAACACAGTGAGCTCAAGGCCAGCCTAGGCTACATAACAATACTTTGTCTCAAAAAAAAAAATTAAAAATAGAAATATTGCTCAGGGTGGTAGTGCACACCTTTAATACCTACCAGCACTGAGGAGACAGAAGCCATGGATGGCTGTGAGTTCAAGGCCAGCCTGATCTATATATACATATATATCATTTCAAGCCAGGCAGGACTATATAATAAGACCCTGTCTCAAAAATAAAAGGAAAAAGAAAAGAAAGAATGGTGGGTAGGTAGGTAGGTAGGTAGATTGGTGGGTATATGGGTGGGTAAGTGGGTAGGTAGGTGGGGGGGGTTAGGTAGGTGGGTAGGAAGGTTTGTAGGTGGGGGCATGGGTAGGTGGGTAGACAGGTAATGTTCCTCTTAATAGTGTTAAGAGGAGGTAAACCCCAAATTAATTTAGTTTGTGTTATACTCTGTTTTAGATTGCTAAGAAAAACTGGCCACCATTCTGCCAAATTTTTCTTAAACAACAGGCACGTCAATTTCAGCACTATCCAATCATCATTGCAGAGGCATGTACAGGACATGTACGGTGTGACCTTTCTATCTACAGACCCATCCTTCAAACTAGCCCCAGGGTGTAACCTTAAAAGGCAAATACTCAGGAGTTCACAGCGCAGTGGACAGTTCAGATGTCCCATTTCTGGAGAAGGAATATTGTTTGTGTAAGTGTAGAGTGTGCATGTCTACATGCGTGAGTGTGTGTGTGTGTCTGTGCGCACACACACACACACACACACACACACACACACACACTGATGTCAGTCTTTCTCCACCAGTTCTCCTCCTTTTGTGAGGCAGAATCAATCCCTAACTGAAATGGGAACTCACCGGTTTTGCTACTTAGTAAGTGAGCCTTAAGAGCCTCCTTGTCTCTGCCCCCCAGCTCAGGGTTACAGACATACACCAGCACACTTGGCTCTTACGAGAGCTGGAAACTCAACCTTGGATCCTCCCGCTTGCACAGCAGGCATTTTAACCATAAGCCATCTCTCCAGTCCTTGGGACAAGTATCTTAACCTCCCTGGGCCTCAGCTGCCTTGTGAAGAGGAGGATTATAATATGATCTATAGGTCTCCAAGGATCCATGAGGATTAGATGAGTTAATGCATGTGAAGCACTTAGCCTGACACCTAATTAATCTTCCCCCAAGAAGCTACCACCATGGCAGACTGTCCCACCCCATCCCACCTCCTCCATTCATCTCTTTTCTCCTCTCTTCTGACACTGCAGAGTTCCAAGGCAGAGGCAACTGCCGGATGTGTCTCCTCTTCAACATGCACAATTTGCAGTGGTTTCTCCACCATGGTCCATTAATCTGTGGCTTATCCTTACACAAATACGGAAAGGTGTGCTCTCTGCATGGACAAAGGCTACAAATGGTGCATCTCTCTCTCTCTCTCCCTCCCTCCCTCCCTCCCTCCCTCCCTCCCTCCCTCCCCCTCTCTCTCTCTCTCTCTCTCTCTCTCTCTCTCTCTCTCTCTCTCTCTTTCTCTCTCTCTCATTGAAGCCTAAGCCTACACTAATGGCTGTAGAAATGAATACAAGTGACTTGGGAGCATTGGTTTCTTCTAGCTTCAAAGGGACAGCAGTCACAGAGACTCTTGAGAATTGTCACTAACAAAGCTCCTGGAAGGGCATTTGATGGAAGGCCATTTGTGTGAATAATTCAGCACACGGCACCCTAGAAATAGTGGAAAGAGGGAAATGATTAGTTGGGAAATAGACTAGAAAAGGGAACTGAGGGCACGTGAGCACAGGGCCTACTGTTGGGACAGAAATAGAAAGAAGTCCTCTTAGCAAGCTTCATAAGGTCACTCAAGTAGGAAACTGAGAACCCAGCATGTGAGGCAGGGTACACCACAGTCTAGCCTCGGCCACTCACCCAAGAGCTCACTATATTAAAAACCAACCAAACAACAACAACAAAAATAAACTTAGTCCTGAATGGCCACCAAGGTTCCTCCAGCTTGTGGAGTTAGCAATCTGGACCACTGAAAGTGCTTGGCCACACAGGCAGGCCTTGGGAGAGAGAAGACTCACCCCAGCAAAGGTCAGCAAGTCAGGCCAGGGGTCATAAGAGCAAGTGACCATCCTATTCATCTCATTCACAAAACCAGTTCTACGAAGACCTGCCAGCTGCCCCGGCTGTACCTACAGCTGTTTGATGGTCCCACAGCAGGCCACACCCACGGCAGGCTCGGTGGCCTGCTCACAAGGCATCCCCCTAGCACTTACTCCACGAGACCCCACTCGTTTTTTATCCCTTAGTAAGTTTTCCATAAACATGAGGCTCTTGAACAAATAAAAGGAGAGAAAGGAAGGGATAGAGGTAGGAGATAAGTTTGCCACTAAAATCTGTTTTCAGTATGTCACACCAGCAGCTTGGGCTATTTCACGGGGACACTTGGTACACAGTAAACTTCAAGCTTGCCTTTTCTTCCTTCATAGGACACATCTGTACCAGTGTGGCTGAGAAATGCCAGGTACCATCTAGCGGAAACCTCCGTCCTGCTTCCCATGGGCCTGGTCATGCTAGGTGACATTTATTTCCCTCTCTTGCTACACATCCAGCATCATAAACAAGGGCTATGGCAGTGGCTGTGGCTGTCAATAAAAGTCTTGGCCAGTTCACTGGCCCTGTGAAATCAAGCTATTCCATCTCCAACACTCTTTAAATACATTAGAACACACGAGTTAGCACCCTTCAACGGCAGGCTCTAAGGTGTCAGGGTGGTATTCTCACCATTTGGGGGTGGGGGCAGGGCTTGCTGGAAAACACTCCATTGGGAAAACACACACCAGGGTCTGTAAGTCCTGTGGGTATGATGTCAAGGTTCTGGGGGCACAGGACTGGCACTTGACAACTGGCTGTCCAGGTCCTGGACCTCAGAAAGGCCAACAGCTCAGGCTAGACTTGCACACATAAGAGACACACCTAGAAAGCCTTTGTTCTGACTATCCCGGATGAGTTTCTTGCTCTTCAGAGCAATTCTATTCACTCCAGCTTGACACAGTCATAGACAACATGCTTTAAAACTTCTCTGTACTCGTATATATTTTTAGACAAAATTTTACATTTTTTGCAGTGTGTCACAGGATGTTATATAACGAAACATTACTCAAAATATTGCTTAATGACAAAAGGCTAAATTTTAACTCTCACATTATGTTTGATGGAAGGAAAGGGTATAAAGAAATCTGTCATCCACCCTGCCTTCTCTACTCCTTGTTTTATCTCTGCCCCAGAACAAAGGGAACCTAACAGTTTAATCCTTGCATTGTTTTATGAGAGAATCAACTGGTAAATCTTCCCTATCCAGTCCAGTGTCATACTTGCTGGCCACTGTCCTACTGTCCATCGATCACGGAGGGAACTAAGGGCAGGAGCTACAGCAGGAACCTAGCGGCAGGAACTAGGGCGGAAGTCATGAGGAGTGCAGCTCACACATCTGCTTCCCTGGCTCGTTCAGCCTGCTTTTTTTTATACATCCCAGGACCACCTCCACAGAGGTGACACTGTCCCATGGCCTGGGCTCTCCCAAACTAACCACTTGTCAGGAAAAGGTCCCCCACAGACAAGCCCATGGAGGCGGTTTTTCTCGGCTGAGATGTCCTTACTTCCAGATGCAGCTGTGTTGAGTTTACAAAACCTCAACGGCCTGACCTTTTAAGATCTGAGCGCTCACTTGGGCTAAAACTGTTTGAGACTCGTTCATTTCTTAATTGAAGTTGCATTAAGCCCTCTCTCCTGGCAGTGCTCTAGGCTCCAAGCCAGTCCTTTGATTTATCAAGCCCCAAACCAGGTCATTTTGGCAACCCCTGCACAGCAATTACTGGTAAACACGAAATACAGGCATGGGGCTGCAAGCCCAGCATTTGGGAGGCTGAAGCAGGAGGATTACATTTTGTTGGCCAGTCTGCACATGGGAAAACCTGCTAATAATAACAACAACAATAATAAAAAGTTGAGTAGTATCCAGGCTACCTTGTAAGGAGTAGGAAAAAGTAAACATGGTAAGTGTATCTAAGCAGGGACAAAGGGGAAAGAAAAAAGAACCTCACTTAGAATAGTGTCTGGTTCACAGAGAAGCTGGGACAAAGTCCCCTTCTCCAGAGCTGAAGCTCCCTGGCTGTGTGGAAGATGACACTGCACAGTCCTTATGTGCCTCATGTGACACTCACTGGGAAGGAAACACGGAGCCATCTTTCTAGATGGTAATCTTCAATGAAGCATTAAGGATCTCTCCTTATCAGTTCTCATGTGGTAACAGGTAAACCTTGTGCTTTGCAACACCATGGTGGATCCAGACTCCACTGGAAAATTCACACTGAGGAATGGAAAGATCTGTTATAGTTTCAACGGGAACTGTGACGCCTCCACCCTGTGGGTTCTGTGCACAGCCACAACAGTGACACTGACAAGGGCAAAGTTCCTGTGGAAACACTTACATTGCAGTACTGATCAAAATGGGTCTTTGAAGAAAAAAAAAAAAAAAAACTAAAAACAAAGGCTTTGCCCCAACAATAGGGAGGAATAAAGCTCGACACAAAGGCAGGTCTAGAACCAGTAAGTCAGATTCCAACTAAGCCAAGCATTAACTGCCCATAGGCAGAGATAAAAAGTCTGTCATTAACTGAAGGACAAAGCCTGAAGATAGGTAGGACACATTCTGGCTTCTTCAGACCTCTGGAAAAATGTTTACTGATTAACTCATAATCCAAGAGTGGCTCTCCAAGCCTTTCCTAATATACCAGGAAACGACAAGCCACAACCATCAACATTCACATGAATAAGCAGAGTACCATTACATGTTTTAAAAAGTGTGACCCACCTTCACCATCTTTCTATGTGCCTTTAATTACTAGCTTAGGTTAAACAGGGCCTTCCCGTCACTTGCAAATGGCAGTCCCTTTCAGAACAGCTGGACACCTAGAACTCTCTCCCCTGCTCCTCCCATAACATAGCCAAACTATACTACAGAGGTAGGTATCAGGGATTACAGCCCCAGACTACCCACACAGATGTCTGCCAACTCCAGCGGTGAAAGGGGAAAACCCTTTCTCAAGCCTCCCTTCAATCCAACCAACATGGACTCAGTTTAGCCAGAGAGGGGCAGCTGCGTCAGAGACCAAACTTATGCCTTCAGGAAGCCAGTTCCTACCAACGGTGTGACCTAGGCATATTTACTTTCTAAACATGCTCAACCAGTGCCAGTCTGATGAAAAGAAAGACGGGCTAAATTCCGGTGACAAATTCAAATCCTCGAGATGAAGAGGAGGTAAAGTGTGTGTACCACCTTCCGCCTGATTAGTACTAACTGCGCCCCAACACAAGACTCCAGACCCCACTTCTTCCAAGAAGCCCTCCCTGGGTACTCAAGGTCACAATCCCCTATTTCTCTATAGATGATTCTATCCTGAACTCAGTCCGCCATGATGACATTATGGGCCTGTGCCATCCCCCAACCATAGGACAACCTCCTTGGGCTCCCCCAGAGAACACTGACCTGTTCTCCCATCCTGGAAAGAACTAAGGCACATGTTGAGATGTGTTTGCGTGCTCAGGCTTGCCTGTAGGTGTTACATAGAGAACGCCACCTTTTCCTACAGCACCTCCCTTGCCCCATCTAAGAGTATGCAAGTCCCCTGCCCTCCTCCTCCAATAGTTACTAAAAGTGAAGTGAACAAAACATGAGCAGAGGCAACAAAAGCTAATCTGCTTATGAAGTTGGAAGTTGGACAAGTGGGAGGAGGAAGAGAGGTGTTGAGGGCCAGCCTACAGGGATCTTCCCCAGCAGCCTGAACTTCCAGGGGGAAGGCAAGCAAGAAGCAAGAAGATCTCCAGCACAAGTGGTTAGTGTTGAGTCTCAGAAAGCTCCTTGGCAAAGAACAGTTCTAAGGTGATTTCAATCATCCACACAAAGACAATATGTTTAGGGATCGTTTCTATGGTTCATCAATAATTCATGCAGGTGATGAGGATATCAAAAAACAAACAAACAAACAAAAAACCGTATGATGCTCACAGAAAAGGGAATTTCACACAGGAAATAGTGTGCAATGGAATTCATCAGAATCTGTCCATAAAGTGAACTGGGGGAAGTGAGGGAAAAGGAAACATACACAGTGACACCCAGGTGACTGGAATGAGGTGAGTGAGTTCTGATGGGAAATGGGTAGAAGAGCAGGCTAAGCATGTAGTGTGTGTGGGTGTTTAATCACAGACATGCTGAGTTGGAGGTGTTCAAAGGGTACCCAAGTGGGCCTTCGCAGAAGCACATTAGACCCCCCAAATGGTCTGCTCTTGTCCTACCTCAGGTGGGAAATGCACGTGCCTGTTAGGCGGTCAAAGAAGAAAGAAGACAAAGCCCTTTGCCCTCTCTACACCTTCTCATCTCTAGGAGCAGCAGTCACATTCAGTGAGAAAAGATGGGACAGGGGGCTTTTGAAGTCCCTGGGGCAACGGCAATACAATAAAGGGCATAACAGATGTCACCCTCGGAATGTGTGAGATAACAGAGTAAAACCCCAAGGAGCATTGGGACGTATGATGTCTGATGGGTGATGGGAAAGGTGCAATAGGAAAATAAGGAGAAAAACGCCCTAGCAGTAAGTACTGGAGAAACACGGATGCAAGCAAGCAAATAAACAAACAAACAAACCTCAAAGAACCCAAAAGAGAAAGGAGCAGCTACCAAGACATGGAAGAAGCAGCACCCGACAGGATGCTGTGAGCATGCGAGGGCTCTGCGGGAGCAGAGACCTCACACAGACCTCACACCTCATCCAAGGGAAGAGTGAGTGCTGCAGGCTGCAGGGAAGTAATACACAGGTGGCTCTTCAAGGCAGTGTCTCTTTGGGGGAAAGATGGAGTCACACTGCAGCCCACCTTAGAAAGGCCCAGCCTAGACAGGGCTGGCTCACTTGTTCAGCTAACGGCAGGGAGGCTGTTTGGTGACCTGGATATGCTTATAAAGGAAAGAAAGGAAGCTGGGAGCTCAGTCCAGATGGAACACAGAGGGGATCCCACAAAGCAATGGGGGAGGGTTTGCCCAGGAGATGGCCCGCCCCAAGACTGCCAGCAAAGGAAAGCAAGGCCGCAGCAGGGTACAGCCTGCAGCCCAGCGAGGGTGTTCGCCCCGTGGACTCCAGCCTTCTCAGAACACTAGCACACTTCCCTACAGAGAACCTGGGTGCTGGGAAGAAAATCATTCTCCCCTGTGTGGCCTCTGACTCTAGTCTGGAACCTTCTTGAACTGTGAGTGGCCTGGGTAAGAGAAAGGTCATGAAGTGAAGGGTCTGTCTAAGCTTGAGGAAAGCTGGCCAGTAGGCGAGGAGCTTGAGCTGAAAGGAGACTACTATGCCTTCCACACAGCCGTTCGAAACCATAGTGGAGGCTCACTGGTTGCATGAGTCAGTGGATAAAGACACTTGCCACCAGGCCCAAGGACCTGAATTCAATCCCTGAGACCCACGGAATGAATGGAGAGGATGCATTCTCACATATTTTCATCTGACCTGCACATGTGCCATGACACAGAAGTGACACACACATAAACAAAACCCTTGGCACACAGGTATCCACACAAACATGCACTTACATGTGAAATAAATAAATGAACGCAGGTTTTAAAAGTGTTAAACAGTGATAATGGAAAGAATACTGGTGAAAAGCTCACGTGACATCTTGACAGGAATTACTTTGAAGGATCATTATATTCTTTTTTCTTTTCTATTTTAAGAAAAAATCGTGAGTCACAATGAGTGATGTACAACTGTTACCTCCGGCTGCAAATGTGAGGCCAGTCTGGAAGCCACACAGCCAGTGTTTAGACAACAAATATTATACAGCAAGACCCTGCCTAAAAGAACACCCTAACATCATTTAAAAATGAATAAATCAAAATTGTATATACATAAATCCTACAGAGCCAAATTATAACAAATGGCATCAAAATGACCCTTGAAAAACTTGGTTCTGGAGGAAAAGGCAGACTGGAGTAGTGAAGCAGCGGCTTCAGGAGATCTGGGAGACAAGAATAGCTTAAGGACCATGAGTTTAGATGGAAACCATCACTTCACAGCTGTATTTCTGTGTGGCTCATGCTTCTCACGGGTGTCCTGTTCTCATGAGGCGTGTGTGTGTGTGTGTGTGTGTGTGTGTGTGTGTGTGTGTGTGTGTGTGTGTGTGTGTGTGTATTCTGGATATCTGATGCAATGGGCTATGTTTAACCTCTTAACTTTTCTTAGCTTGAAATCTATATCCTATTGCTCAAACTGAAGTTATTAACATTTTATTGGAGGACCAGGAATTTAACAAGTTATTTCACACACCACTTACACTTATTTACACAGACATCACTCTCTATGAACTATTCCTCAAGCTTCTTAGGACATCACACATGCCCTGCCTCCAAACAACACTAATGTCTACATCTGAAAGACGCTTAAGTCCCCATTCAGATGCAAGAATTGAGAGCAGTGAGGATATTTTCCTTCTGCAATTCTTTGCAAAACCTTACCATGTAAAGGCACTTTGCCAGATGCTGAGAGGAGGCTGAGGGTCCCCAGTGTTCACACAGAGAGCACTGCTTGGGGTCTGAAAATAGCAGGGTCATCGACCAACATCAGGGCAAAGAGCCACAAACACATTCTCATTCACCCCAGACATCTGCCCCAGCAGCGCCACAGCAAATCAATATATCCACAATCTAGGTACAGGACACGAATGATAAGAAGCCAAGAGGCCCAGCAGGGATAGAAAGAAATCCACTCACAGAGACTTCTGAACAATTCCACCAAATCTAAACCTTATTGTGCCCTACTGGGGAGCAAATGAACTTTTGTTCTGAAATCTTAAAGAAGAAAAGCTCAGAAAATGCTAATATAAAATCAACAGAAACACTGAAGACCCAAAACAAGCATCCAGAAAACAGACAAAAGTACAGGCAATCATAATGAGGACTAAAAGCATTTAAAATTTTCTGAAACCCAATCGGAACTCTCGGTGTCCTTGATTTCATCCATAAACCCACATTCAAATGTCCCACTTTTTAAATTCCTCCTTGAAAGCATGACTGAACAATGCAGCCGGATGAATATTAGACTTCAGAAACATCTTTTATTGTCAATTGTTTAGAATCACTCCCCTTAATTGCAACAATAAAAAATGTTTGCTTCAGCTTCTCAAAGGGCTCCTTCAGGCTTCTGCAACTAAATATTGCAACCTTTATTTCTTCTGGCTTGTTGATTTGCACTAACTCTGAGCCTTCAATATGTCCAATACTAAATAATTAAACCAAAAGACTCCATTGACAGCTTTCCATCAACTCATTCGGGCCAGTTTTGTAGCTATATGCAATGGGAACTTTGTTTTCCCATAGTCCTTGCAAGAGCTCTGAGTGGACATTTGTACAGAATTTACCCCACATCCCTAGAAGCAATCTTTCCTTCTAGAGGTAGCTAGGAGTACCTATTGATTTCTATTACTCAACCTCAAATAGAAAGCAAAATAAGAAAGTTGCACTCAAAACTCCCTTGTAACACTAAAAATTTGTGTAAATACATAAACTGTTTTCAATATAGAACAGAAAACCTGGTCTATATATATAAGCACCAAGGGTGACGTGGCAGTGATGGCGACTTTGACATTGAACTTTGCTTTCTGTGCTAAAGGGTTACATAAATCCATCCTGAATTATCAGATGACCCTGTGAAGTAGATAGGATAGAAAGCTGATGCTAGAGTCTCAGCAGACAGCCCCGTTGATAAAGTGCTTGCCAGAACATGCAAACACGAGGATCTGAGTTTGATCCCCAGCACACAAGTAAAAGGCTGTGTTGTGGCAGCGCACATGGAAGAAAATAGAAGGCTTCATAGCACCCAGAACAGCCAGCTCCCCCAATCAGTGAGTTCTAGGTTCAGTGAGAGACTATCTGCAGAGGCGGAGGGGGGAGAGTGAGAAGGAAGAGGAGGAGGAGAAGAAGAAATAATTGAGGTCAATTTTTGGCCTCTACAGGAAGACCCACATATGCATGCTTACACACACACACACACACACACACACACACACACACACACACTCACACAAACCACACGTACACACATATACACCACATATACACACATATACATCACAGAGCCACACCAAGGAAAAGAGAGAGGAGGAAGGAAGGGAGAAAGGAAGGAAAGAAGGGAGAAGAGAGGGAGGGAGGGAGGGAGGGAGGGAGGGAGGGAGGGAGGGAGGGAGGGAGGGAGGGAGGGAGGGAGGGAGGGAGGGAGGAAAAAAGAAAGGGAAGAAAGAAAGGATGATGGACAAATGGACCAACAGACAGATGGACAGACAGGCAGACTGACTTGCAGGAGTTAAATAGATTGGCTCACAGGAGCAGAACTAACAGTGGAACCTGCATCTGGATGAAACCCAAGCATCACACTTGGATGATGCACTGCTACAGGTGGCAGCTGTCTGATAAGTCCTCAAAGCCTGCATCTCTGTGTTAATTACTCCACAAAGATGCTGCATCCCAACTTACGTGACTCGGGCAAATGCTCATGTGTCTTTTTTTATACTCAACCCAGACTAACTGGTTGTTTCAGGGGGAGGTCAGAAATAGTTAAGGGAAATATTATAGAAAAATTGGCCTTACCCAAAACCATTCAAGATTACCCAGAGCTGATTCATAAAGTTATAATCAACCAAGTAAGCGAACTTTCAAATGTAAGCAAGAATAAACTATATGTAGCTATTCTTAATAAGAATCCTATTTACGTTAATGAATTCTCATCTATAAATTTAGTTTTATTTAAAAAAAAAAAAAAAACCACCTTAGGGCCCTATCAAATGTACCACTGTCACACAAGTATCCTGTCCCTTTACATAATTAAAGCCTTCCATTAATATCTATGAGTTCACAGGAAAAAACTCAATGAGAAAATGTAAAATGTAGAACAAAGCCCAACTCTTGCTTCTTTCTCCCACATCTCTGAGTCCTCATGATCATGGCACTGAAGCAAGTACACGGAGCAGATCCCTGGGCTTGATAAACAGAGGCTTTTGTGATGCCGCCCCCCACCCCGGGCCTGGGAAACTTTCTCATAGCCACCTTGAAAAAGTCCTAAAAGCGGCCCTCTGAGTAACTTTTGTTGGCCAGTGTGGTCTCTTTTCTTAGATTAAAAGCAACCGAAGCTATTGTTCCCTGGGGGCCTTCTGTGTGCCAGGCATGTTTGAGGTATGATGTGACCTCTCACCCTGACGCCAAACCTACAGGATGCCAGCATTAGCATCCTTCTCCTGAGAAGAAAGTTCACAGCTAGAGATGGAAGGGTCTTGTCCCTTGTCACCCGAGGTGGCAGTGTTAGACAGTGGCTCTGAGCTGCCTGGCTGTAGCTCCACCCTCTCCACCATCCTGAACTGGGTCTCATACAACAGGCTGCTCTGTCTCTGCCTGGGACCCGTCCTCTAACCTTCACAGGGCTGCTTGTTTTGTCATTGGTCATGACTGAGATGTCCCCTTGTGCAGTGCACTCTCCTCTGACTACTCTGGGCCAAGCAGCCCTGACTCTCATTTAATACCACCCTGTTTTAACTTCCCCCTCTTAAAGCCTCTGTACAATTTGTTATCTCTTAGTCATTTGCTGCCTTGCATTTTTTTTTGATTTGTTTTGTTTTTGTTTTTTGTTTTTTTTTGACACCTGGACTCCTATAGCCCAGACTGAACTCAAACTCACTATATAGCTAAATATGACTTTGAATTTCTGATCCCTCTGCCTCTACCTCCCAAGCATTGGGATACAGGCATATACCACAGTTTCTGCTGTGTTTGGGATCCAATCTGGGGCTACCTGCCTGCTAGGCAACTTCTACCAACTGAGCTCTATTCCCTGCCCTTTCCTATGATTGACCTCTCGCTTTCCAGGCAGCAGCTCCATGAGCTAACAGTTCTGGGTCTTGTATACACTGCCATATGGACCTCCCTGGACACACATGGACACACAGTAGTGCCCGGCAAACGCCTGTGAGTGACTGAGTATTCATGCTGCCTCTCCCCATGCTAGGTGCAGCAAAAAAAAAAAAAAAAAAGAATGTTAGCCTAAAGTGCAGAAGGCCAGATTCTTGTGACCTCCCACTAGCTAGGGGAGGCCTTCCCAGATGATCTCCAGTCAGCTCAATTCCCAGCATCATCTTGCTGGGTTTAAGGGACCAGGCTATAGAAGACCCCCAACTCCAAAGGTTAGAGAAATGCAGACTTGCCACCCACGCCACTGACTTGTCTTGCACTGACAGCCATACACCACAATGCTGTTACAGCTCCCAAAGAATGCAAATGGTTTCAGCAAAGTCACAGAATAGACAAACCCTATTTCATTTCACAGGGGAAAGTTTAGATTTTTCAGAAGATACCAAACCAAGGTCACTCAACATGTCCTAGTTTTACTTTTTATATATATACTTTTTATCTGTTGCAAACCTCAAAGCTCCCGTTCAAATACAGGGGCTTTTGAAAATACTTAAATAACATGACCAAATAGGTCCTAAAGCCTGCTATTATCTACTATAGTCCACCAGGAGCCAGAACTAAGGGAAAACAGCTTTTAAAGTACAGTCTTAAAATGTATAGCTTCCCTCTTTTTTTTTTTAAAGTGTCCAACAGTCTCCTAAGATGAATAGGAGAAAAGGTGTTTCCCAACACAAGGGAAAAAACATAGAACCACACTCTGGGAGTCAGGATTAACAAAAGCCTGAGTTGTGATACATTTCAACTGGGTGTTTTTACCTGGCATTGCTTATTATCCAAAGTCAGGCATCAGAGGGCCACTAAGCAGGTGACATTATTCCCAGAATGTGGTCAGAAAGAAAGCACACCATATTTTTGTAGAAACAGAGTACATGGGTTTTACCACAACCATGGCACTGAAATGGTTTCTGAGCTAAATCTAAACCCTTCAACTCTTCCAGCCACCATGACACACAGACAAACGTGTTGACATGTCTGAGAGTCTGGTGAATAAATGAACTCCTTTCCATTTAGAAAACCATGCTAACACATACATGACTATTTAGGTGCTCTTCCGAGAAGAACTTCAAAGCCCAAGCATTGATTGATAGATGGGTCTCCAGGAGGCACAGTGGAGCAGTGTTCATCGTTCAATGGAACTGCAAAAGTCAGAGGCTGGACAGGGGACAGCACTCAATCCATCCGTGCCTCTGACATCACAGGCAACAAAGGCAAAGTCTAGCAAGGAATCCGAGGCCACACAATGCCATAGGTAAGTGCTATAGACATGCAGAGACAGCACTGTGCCTGTCCATGGGATAAATATGACTTAAAAATGAAAACACAGCCTGTGTTTTTAGTTTATGCAAGAGAACGGAGCCTGGGTCTGAAATTAGGTTCACAGGGCTGGATACAGAACATGCTCACACTGGCCCCCAAATGACTCTGCTTATTAATGCAATTATGAGGGGCTTGTGTTGACCATGGTTCTATCCTCTGGCAAATTTCTTCCCTTTTAACCACAAGCACAAGCCAAACACTGCTGGTAACCCATTAAGCATTCTGCTGCCTGTGAGGTCGAATGTGCACAAGGGCAAATACAAAACCGGAGGAACTCACAAGGCAGCAAACAGTAAAAGCACTTCTGGAGAGTTGTCTACGAAGGGTCTTTCTACCACACAAGTTCCTGTGCTTTGATAGCCAGGGCTCTGGGTCGTGAGGCCCTACAGAAGCAGACCGGCATCCTAACTGTGATGGAACCTTTCGGGTGGTACTCAACAAAACTTCCCGCCTTACAAAATTCTTCAATGCAGCATTGCAGTGCTGTGATAGCCAATACCATTGGGCTCCTTCCTTCGTCTAATTAAAGCATTTGTCCTGCAAGTGATTTATCATATTTGTCATCACCTAGGGAGGGTATACAGACTGGTGGCTACAGACACTTTGAGACTACAAAGCTTTAATTACCCTGCTAATGAGAGTGACTTCTATCAAAATCTCTGTCTTCCCTCCCTTCTTCCCTCCCTCCCTCTCTTGCTTCCTCCATCCCTTTGTCTCTCTTTGTCTTTGTGTCATCGTGTCTCTGCCTCTCTCTGTCTGTCTCTCTCTCTCTCTGTCTCTGTCTCTCTCTCTCTCTCTCTCTCTCTCTCTCTCTCACACACACACACACACACACACACACACACACACACACACACACACACACAATAACAGGGACGTAAATTACAATGGCCCCATAGAGCAAGAAGAGCATTAGTGTAAATGAAGAAATGCAACCACATGACCTGAAAGGAGGCCTTACCATAATTACTTCAGTCTGATTTTTAAGCCAAGGAAATAATGCCAACACCATTGTTGATACTGGAAAGGTCATCCATACACAAGCTAAATCCTCTCCAAACTTGAGCAACTTAGATTTGGGGCCAATTTAATTCTTAGTAATCACTAACTTTGATGAGACATAATTCATATTGACTGCTTAAAACCAACCCAGTTACCTCTAAAGGGAGGAAATGACATAATTGCCTAAAGCATGGAGGCAGAGGCTATACAGATGGAAAGGTCCTCAGAGATAGCCTGGTGCAATCTTCTGGTGATATGAGCCAGAAAGCTGACACTCTGATAAGCAGAGACATGCCTGAGATCCCAGCTGACAAGGGACAGAGTCACACGCTGAGCCCAGTTCTCCTGACTCCTGTTACAGCACAGTCCTCATTTATGCCGTAAGCTGTGGACTAAAATACAAAGTGGTGCTTGCCTAGTAAGTGCAAACACTGGGTTCATTCCTGCACGCTATTACATAATAAAATGCAGAGTCTTCTAATGGGGTAGTACATACAATACTAATCTCCCAACATAATTACTAGGTAGCCAGCTTCCCTGAACAAGACACAACTCTACAGATCTAAAGAGGCCTCTAGATAAATACAGATGTAGTATATTTATAAATTAATAAATATCTTAATAACTCTAAGTAAGTACATCTCTGTACGCATGCATAGCATACAGATATTGAGTTGTGCAAGTCTGTGTGTCACACTTCCCTGTGGGCCACAGCAACAGTAATGCTTGGACTGGAATTTTGGCTCCCACATCCTGAAAATAAAGATATAGGCTATAGTGTCACAAACTCAAATCCTCCCAGCACTGAGAAGGCCGAGTCAAAGGGCTACTTTCGTAACAGGGAGTGGTGGAGTTCATGGCAAACTGGAGTGTCACAGAGATAAATGGCTTCCGTTCCTGTGTAAAAACATTTGTGAGTACACCTGCAGGCCCCGGCAGCTGCCAGGCTCCCTGTGGTAGTCCTGAGCCAGGTGATTTTTCAGCTCAACCGCTAGAACTCTCTTAAGATGCACACCGAACATGGGTCCTTTAGGATTCAGATACAGCATTGACTGCTTTTCTGTCTGTGGAGTCAGAAGTACGTACGTGTTATCTTCAGATAACAAAACTGAATTCCTTCCCATGGTTTCCAAAGATGGAAACACCACTGAGGGGTCAGAGGTACTGAAGGCCTTTCACCTATGATGTCACCTGGAGAGCATCATCGGGTCAAGCATTCTTGTTCCTTTTGAGGGAAGATTTTTCTGTCATGCAAGCAAAGCAGGATGGGCCTCGTCTGTTTCACCCACTGACTCTTAAGGGAACAACATCAAGCCAAGCTCACAGCTCACCCTCCATGGTGGGCATGCCCAGCTGGGCCTTGACATTTCAGATAGAAAAAATGTGTCTGATCCACCAGCTACCTCAAGATCAAAGAAGATGCTTAGTCCCTTGCCCACCATGACCTTGAAGCCAAGGGGTATTGAAGGAGCAATGAACCAGAACTGGGCAGATTGGAGAAGGTTCTCTACGACAGTGTGTCTGTGATGAGGCCTGAAGCATGGGTAGGAATTGGCACAGTGAATGATCTATGCAGAGCTGAAGGGGTCGCACTCTCAAGAGTGTGGGCCAGAGAGGGGGGACTCATGGCACAAGAGGGAAACAGCCACAAAACAACCAACTTACACACTTTAGGCTTCTCTGATCTGTCTTGAGAAACCAAGGAAGAGTTTTAAGTTTCTAGGTGGCAACTGAGAAAGGCCACTCTGGATATTATGACAGTAAGAATGGAAAGCAGTGGTCAAGAGACTGTTACTACTTGGGCTCCATTTTCTCTTTCATTCTAACAAGAGAGAACTTAACCACAAGGGGGGCAGGATAGCCAACTACCATGTTGCATAAAAAAGAAAAAAAAAAGAAAAATGACAGAAGACTCCAGGTACTTCCCTTACTCTAACTGCTGCCCACCTCATAAAAAAAATAAATAAATAAAAATGTGCCCACTTCTGCCACCGCTAGTCTTTTCCAGACGCTCTCTACATACCACACTACACAAGGCAACGGTTCAGGCTCCACCCACCCACCTCAGGAGCCCTCCCACCAATCTTCAGAGCTCTATATCTGCAGATATGCGCTTCTTGTGTATGCCTCCAGATTTAACACTGGGCTCAAAAGTTGTAACTCGAAGAAAACTACCAGGTATTACCAATGCAAAATCCATAGACTTTTAAGAATGAATGAAGCAAGACATTTTCCATCTGTGTTTGTTTGCTTTCTATTGCTGTGATGAAGAGCATGACTACAAGCAACCTGGGGAGGAAAGGTTTTGATTCATATTGCAGGCAACAGTCCATCATTGAGGGAAGTCAACGCAGAAAGATGGAGGCAGGACCTGTTCACAGGCCATGGGGATACTCTTCCTGCTGGCTTATTTTCTTATAAAACTCAGGACCACTGCACAACGTGGCTGGGACGGCCCTCCCACACCAGAAAACTAGGCAACCCACCATGCATAGCATTTCCCATTCTACAAACATATTCCATGGGCATGAACATCCAACCCAATCTTTCAAGCTCACATGGGTATGCCATTGATAAACAGGTACAGAACCGATTGGCTTAAAAGATGAATGACATGTTTAAAGAAAAAGAAATTATCAAAATATATACATGAAACTTCCTTTTTTTATATATTTGTTTGTTTGTTTTTTGACAAATACCCAGTGTCACATACCACAAACTGTTCACAGCACTGGGTTAGAATAGTACCCTGCTTCCCAAGAGTTTATTTTATGCTCAGTAGATGGACAGGGGAGCGAGGACTAGCAGCATAGTTCACTGACTGATAGATTGGCTAGCCTGGGTGAAACCTTGGGTTCAATTCCCAATACTGAAAAGGAGGGGTATAATAAATTGATTGACAAAATGTTCTTAGAGAGTGATAACAGTAGTACAATTAAGGGTGACAAACCAACCCGACAGGGAATATGTTCCTCAGAAGGGTAGCTATCCATCCATCTGAGTCATAAACGGCATGACAAAGCAGGTAGCCCTCCCAGAGCAAATCCGTCTTCCAGTGGAATGGAAGGACTAGACAGCTAATGCAGACACTGGGACAGACCTCCCTAGAGATTCTAAAACACATTCCCCTAAAACACTGCAAGTAATCAGTGTTAGGCACGCCTTACAGCCGGCTAGAAGGGGGGCGGGGGGAATCAATCATGAGAATGAGTAAGTGCACTACAAGTACAAAAGAGAATAAACCCGGTGGCAGAAAAATACAGAAAAATTGGGGTGTAAGAATTCATGCCGCTGGATCCAGCAATCAAGTGAAAAGATGATCAATGTAACCAGGCGGCTTCACCTGAGAGGACTATCAAACAAGTGTCTCAGAGAGAAACTGAGAAAGCCACCCTTCATGGCCACACAGAACAGAATGTCTTCAGGAGGTTGAACAGGAAAACAGCCTGGGATCCCGCCAAGCAGGTCCTTCCTTCCTGAGGGGGTGCCAAGGTCTTTCCATGACGCAGCCTCCAACCCCTCCTGCCTCCTTCGAGTTCTCTACACCCAGCATCAAGTCTTAGAGGCTCCATTTGAAAACAAAAGCAAATACGGGGGGAGGGGGTGAGGGGTGTCCGTAAGCAAACTTTGTATATTTCCAAGTCCAAGAAATTATATAAAACAAACAAGTTCTAGAAGAAGCAGAAAAAAAAAAACCTGAGTGACAATTTATAAAATGAAACTGTCCAAAAACTCAGAAATTAATTAAATAAATTTGTCTTATTAAGCTTTGGTTTTCTAGGCTCCTACTCGGAGGAAGCAATGCTGTTTCCCAGAGTCAGGACTGGCTCAATTCCATCATCATTAGCATCCTTCTTACACTCTCAGCAAAATAAAAACGATAAATCTTGAGTGTTCTTCTACGGTCCTCCTGAAGGATGACAGACATATAATATGGGGCACATCTGTCCAGTGAAGTACTCGATAAGCTTTGGCATTTTTAGGTAAGTGTGAACTCACCATTGCTGTCAATATAATAAATAATTAATTCACCTGTGCCTCCATTATAGTCTATCTTTCCCAGATACCCAGGGATGTACTTCCTGCCACCATGGACTTAATTTCACTTTCCAGAACTTTGCATAAATGGAATCATTTACTATATGTTCTTTTGGGGGAGGGTGGGTGTAAGAGAAGTTAGTCTAGCCAACCCACAGAGCAGAATTCCCTGGAGATTCAGCCATGTTGCTGCCTATATCACTGATTTGTCAGTCTTCGTTTATTTAGATACACTACAATTTACTTCAGCATTCCTGTTTGCTGCATACGAGTTTCCAGTTTGGGGGCCACTGCAGACGAAACTACCGTGAATGGCCACGTACAAGTCTTATTATGAATGGTTTTAGCTCTCTTGTTAAACATTTAAGGGTAGATAAAGCATACAGTAAGTACATGTTGACTGTTTTGAAAGACAGCCATGCTGTTTTCCAACAGGGCTTCAGCATTTGACATCCGTAACAGCTGTGTGGGAGAGCGACAGCTGCCCCTTCCTAACCTGCACTTGCTATGGGCATGGCCTTCAGTGGGAACATACTCATGTTTTGTTGTGTTTTGTTTCCATTTGCATTTCCTTAGTGATTCGGATGATGGAGTATATTACGATATGCTATTTCCTACAGAGGTACTTACTCAAATACTATGACCCACTTTTAAATTGCACAAATTGGGATTTTCTGATTGCTGTCGGTATTTAACAGTTATTGTTGCAAGTGCTTTGCCTAATTTCATGTTAAGTAATTATTTACTCCCAGACACTGGCTCATGTTTTCATAGTCTTGGACATCTTTGAAGAAGTAATTTTTCTTTAATTTTACAAAGCTTTATCTTTTCAATAATTGGGGCTTTGGGATTGATATCTTTCCTTCCTCTTTTTTGTGATGAACTTGAAATTATTAAGACTTTTCTGCTATAATTTTTTTACAGAAATCTGACAGGCTCTTACATTAGGTCTATACTATTTTGAGTTAACTTTGTACATATTATGGAGTAGTGGTCAAGGCCTCTACTCCTCCACATGGCTACAAAGCCCAGACATTTGACATGTCCTCTACTGAACTGTCTTTCTTGGCATCTTTGTTAAAAATCCAACTGAGGGTTCATGGAGAGATCAGCTTTTAGACTCTTGGGTTGCACTGGTAACACTACAATAAACTCTAAAATCAGATAGTGAAAATCCTCCAATGTGTTCTTTTTAAAAAATAATTCTTAGACCAATATAGGTCCTTTATATCCCTATATAAATTAGCATCGGTCTATCAATTTCTATGACAAGACTTACTGAGATCATGATTAAGAATGCTTTGAGTCTACTGGATAATTTGGAAGAACAGAATTCTTAATCATTCAGAATCCTTCCTGTCATGAATACATCATACCACTGAAAAATTCTTGCATCTATTCTAATTCATCCAATTTCATCTTCGATTTTCTTACATGTGGTATTTTTAATTTCAGTTTCCAGTTGTTCACTGCCAATAATGTAGAAATACAATTGGTTTTTGTACATTAGTTTGGAGGTCATACAAACTTGCTAAAATTGATTGTTGTTCCTCCAAACTTTTTTTTTTTTTTTGGTCTGCAAATAAAGATTGTTTTACTTCTTCCTCTGTGATCCATGTTCTTTTTTTTCCTTGAAACTTCCTTGTTGTACTCTTGGACAGTGTGGAAAAAGGAGATCAAGCAGTGCCTTTGCCTTATTCCTGATTATAGGGGAATATTATTCACTCTTATCACCACTAAGACTGTTTGCATAGATGGCCTTTATTGGGTTGAAGATGTTTCTTCCTGTTTCTAACTTGCTGAGAAACTTTATCCTGAATGGATGGTTCATTTTCTCAAATACTTTTTCTCTATCTATTGAGGTGATCATACAAGCCTTCACTTTGACACTGTCCACACAAGGAATGCACGGGTAGTTCTACAAACATTTAATCAGTCCTGTATATAACCTTCACTTGGTTACAGTGTACTATGTGCTTGCTATACTGTTTGATTTAATTGACTACAATTAAAAGCTTTTGCATCTAAGGTCATGAAGGATGATACCTGCCTGCAGTTGTCTTGGTTTGGAATGCTTTTGTTGTGCTTTGAAGTTGTTTCAACTAATGAATTAAGACGTTTCTTTCTCTTCTATTTTCTAAAAGGATCTGTATAAAGCAGATAATAATGCATCCTTAAGTATATAATATAAGTTATTAGTAAAGCCATCTGGGACACTGAATTGTATTGTTGAAGACTCCTAACTATAAACACAATTAGTTTAATGGTTATAAAATTACTTAAGTTATTCAAAAAGAATTGGACAGTCTATATATTTTAAAACAATCTATGAAGTGTAGAGCTCACTGACATAACCCTGTGTATAACATATGTGTATCTTCCTTTATAATATTGGCAGGCTCTGTAGTGATGTTCTCATTCCACTCCAATCAGTGGTAACTTATATCCTGCATGCTCTCATCTTCACCATTCTGGCTCGAGGCTTATCAACTGAAAAAGAGAAAAACTCTGCTTTTTCTTTATGGAGTTCCTGTTTTCTACTTGGCCAATTTTGGTTATCTTTACCAACTTCCTTGTCTTAGCTCAATTGCTCTTTGGGTTCAAGGTGAAAACACAGATCTAGGATTTAAGGTCTTACTAATCTCAGTGCCGGTTTGATTAATCTCCATTTAATTAACCTGTATCTTACCACTTTCATTTATCTTACATATACCAAGTGAAATGATCATATGGTTAATAAAAATTCCACGTCAGGCACTGGGATAGGTACCAGGTACACATTTTCTTAAAGTAGAGCTTTCCCTTCTCCTGCCACTGAACACCAATAAGGCCATAATAAAGCCAGTATTACTGGTTACCTTCTTGATACTTGGAAAGTATCTAGGGCAGTGAAGCATAGTGGGTTTCTTGGTTTATTCTAATGGGAAAAACTGTTTTATGATCCAACAGTTGCTAGATTTTTTTTTAGGTTCTACTTGCAACCAGAATAATTTTTATTCTTCCACTTGAACAGTGAATAAATTACACACTTGAATTTGATGGGCAAATGTAGATATTTCTACTGTTCATAAAAGATAATTTTGAAGAATACATTCCATATAGTTGCATGTATTTTTTCCTTTAAAGATGTTTTATTTTATTTGTATGCACATTGGTGTTTTGCCATGGATGTCAGTTCCCCTGGTACTGGAGTTACAGACAACTGTTCTATGTGGATGCTGGGAATTGAACCCAGGTCCTCTGGAAGAATAGTTAATGCTCTTAACCATCCCTCCACCCCCCCTCATCTATTTTCTTGACAAGAAAAGAAACATTCTAGTCAGTCTATCCTAAGTTTCAAGACGCTTAGAACATACATATATATCGCCATCTGAGTGAATATAATAAATTCATGGCAAGCCACTGGTTCTAACATCTTCTAAATGCTGCCCTATCTTATCATTGACGTTTTCCAGAATGCCATCAGTGGGTTCCGTTAAACGTCTAGGGATAGTTTTAAGCAAATATAGATTTTGAACTTCAATTCACATTTAAATCTTCATTCATCCCCTGCAACAATAAACAGCTCTATGCTCCTCCTCGTTCGCTAACCCTACACTGAGGTTTTATCACAGCCTCATGTCTAAGTCTTTATTTCTGCTCTATGTTCTTGGACTTAACTACTTTTCCTGTCACCTAGGAAGTCTGTAACCAGAGGTCCCTATCTAGCATATTTAAAAGCAGAGGTGTTTAAAAGCTCCCACGAGACTCAAACCTTCAGGCTAATCTGAGCTGTCTCCAGTAAGCCATGCTTATCATGGCTGATGGCCAGCCTGTACCACCATACTCCCGCACCCAATTCCTCTAGAGATTTGCCCAGCCTTACTCTTAACCAAACACTGTTCAAAATTCCCATGCTCAGTTCCATTCCATGTCCAGAAACTCACAGACAACATATAAACTTATTTAGGAAGTGGAGGCAAACGGATTGTCCCAAATTCAAGCCAGCCTGAGCTACCATGGAAGGCCCTGCCTTAAACCAACAACCAAGTTACTTTTTAACTGTATTTTATCAGGTCCTGTGTAGTCCAAGACTAAATTCTAAAAAGAAAGTTAGGCTGGGGTGAAATTAACCCCATAATTTGAGAACCGAGGTTTAAAAAAAACATGGATTTTTTTTTCTTAAATTTCATTTAATGGACGAAGCCTTTCAGGCCTTTGGTGCTATTACAGAAAATATGGTAAAATTAACAACACCCCAAAGCATAAAATATATATCTCAATGAATCTCTGTCACTATCCATCTTGTTCCACCACTCGTGAATTTCAAGCAGATTTTGAATACCGATTCACCTCGGCTTCCAAACCCACTCCTGTCAGAACTGAGACCATTATTAAATGTAAGAGCCTTCACGGAATACTACACTTTGCCAGACCACCTCATTGTAATTATCTCAGCATCTCGGAGAGAGTACAATAACCCGACATCACAAAGACAGAGTGAGGAGTATTAAGAAATAAGGGCGTTTGGCACTGTGTGAGGTACTCTAGAAATTTACAGTAGAAATTCTGTCTCCAGGGACCTATGGGAACTGCCGTGGCCTGTAAGAAATTGCGCGCAGCTACATGTCATCGCAGACAGAGGACAACCAAACCTAAGGTGCTCTGGCCAGCTCTTCTCAGAGACATAGTTTGGGAACACTATTGCAGCCCTCATGCACCCCAGGCTGACTAAACTTAACAGCAAACACTAAGAAATCTCCCCCACCCCCGGGAAAAAGCTAAACAAAAGTCTGCCAAGGTGCAAAGCCATGCACTCATTCTGATCACTGCCTGTGTAGCTTTTGTACCTCTGGGATGTAATGGATGTGCATGCTGAAACACGTGTGCACGTCTGTGCGGCTGAACCAACATGCATCCATAAACACTATGAATAATGCTCGCGAGAATGTATGGCTTTCTCTTAAGAAGTGCTTGAAGCACTTTACTCAAACCATTTTACTTTCTTATCACCCCTGTCTTTAATTAATGTCTGCCCTGAGCTGAGAGTTCAGATTCCTAAGCCCCCTACTCTGAGAGGAGGAGGATGGTGCTCTGCATCACTGCCAGGCTTTCTCCTAAGCGCAAAGTCCAGGTTAACAAAGACGCCGGTGGCCACACAGGCTTTCCAGAGTCACACCTGTGCCCGCACACACCCACGGCTATCCCGCCAACAGTGCAGGCAGGTCACCTGGGAAAGGACCAAAGTCTAGAGGGAATTCCCTCTGCGGCGGAGCGATGAGAAAGCGAGACCCAGGTGAGTTAAAACAAACAAACAAACAAACAAACAAACAAACAAACAAAAGGAGGAAAGGTCCCGCAGACATAAAGGGGCGAGGCGATCGCTACTCACCCAGCCCTCGAAGGTGTCCGAGGCGCCCGCCGTGCGCAACAGCTCCTGGAACTGCAGCGTGCAGTTGGCCACAAAATGGTCATAACCCAGGGGTGTCTCGTGGAAAACGGCTAGCTCCAGGTGGCCGCCGTCGGTGACATTGGCGCAAAACTCCTCGTTGTAGGTGGGTTTGTTGGTCTTCTGCTTGGTGCTGGTCTGGCCCACGCGCACCTGGTCCACGCTCACCGTCAGGTAGGGGTCCAGCAGCTGGTGGCCCTTTTTGAAGAGCGAGTGCCGCAGGGACCAGCGGGTGGGCTGCAGCCCCACAGCCTCTCCGATGCGGACCCTCAGATAGCCATTGAACTTCATTGTGCCGGACGACATGCCGGCGCTGCTGCCGGAGCCCCGTGGGGGCCTCGCTAGCTGGCACCGGAGAGCGGGGAGCCGGGTCTCAGGGCAGCCCTCGCCGCAGCCACAGGCGTGGAGGCAGCTCCCGGGAGAAGCAGCGCCCGAGCCCCCTGCGACCGGCCATTCCGCCTCCTCCGAAGAACCTTCCCCTCCCCTCCTTCCCTCCCGCCCTTTCTCCCGAGGTGGAAAGGAGGGGAGCCGGGCTCCGAGCCCTCGGCGGGCTGATGGGCTCCCGGCCGTCTGTCTGGATCGCGCGGGGCTCGCCTCTTCTCCGGGGCCCGGCAGATCGTCTGCCCGGGGAGCAGGAGCGACCCGTCCGGCTAGCTCCAGCCTTGGCGTCTCTGCCCCCGCCTCCGCCCGCTCCTCCTGCCCCCGCCTCCGCGGGCTCACGCTCTCCCCCACTCGGCGAGCTGCGAACCAGGAAGCAGCCGCCGCCGCATCCCCGGCCGAGCCGCGCGCCACCAGGCTCCAAGTTCTCAGAAGCCCGGAGCGGGCTGCTGCGCCTTCCGGACCCCGGGGGCGTGGCGCGCCGCAGGCAGCCGGGTCTTACCGGGTGGGTGCTGGGACGCACCCGGTGGAGGAGGCCCTCGCCCCCGGCGGCCAGCCCCGGCCGTGAATGCTCCCGGATCCCTGCTCCTGGTTGCCAGGTTGGAGGTGCGTTTCGGGCTGGGGTCTGCTCTAAGAGTCTGAACAAAAAGAAAGGATTCGTGGTCCGCCGCCAGCAAACACCTGAGGCGTGGCAGACAGACCCAGAGAGTTGGCATGCCGGGAGGATGCGGAAGATCAGCAGCAGGGAGCCTACCTCCCACCCTAAGCGGTGGCCTGGAGCCCCTGCCCTTTGGTGGCTGGGGCTAGAGGCGGGGTACATGATGGGGAGGTACCTTTCCCTAATCTTTACAGGGATGGCTCACTCCAAGATTCAGTTTACACTCATCCTGTTTATGCGCCTTTCCTACAGAGAGTAATTAATTGTTTTGTTTGTGTTGTTTTTTTTTTTTTTAATAGGGCAATGATAATGATAGAAATCCCGTACTCCTTCCTTCGAGAGGTGTGTCACTGCGCAAAGAGCAGGAAAGGTTGGTTCTGCTGGAGACATACATGGCCAGGGTGTAATAAGTCCCTTCCTCCGAGAGAGGTGGTTACTGGTCCACCCGGTCCTGCATCGTAAGGACAGAAAGCGTTCACAAGCACCACCCTGACGCACAGGAACCTTTGAATCTACCTCTTCTAGGAATGCTTTAGGTTATTACTGTCGGAATGGATAGACTCCGAGCGTGCCCATCTCGTGGCTTCTGCTGGGTTTGTCCGCTAGGAGAACTTTTTGGTCTAATCCATTCTGCCACAAAGCTTGCTCCCCGAAGGCCAGCCACAACCAATTTGCCTCCCATAAAGTCTAGGCCATTCCTAAGACACTTAATGACATCCCCGCCCTACTGGTTCTCATGGAACAGGTTGGTCTTTGTAGCCCCCCTTTCTAGAACCTGGACTGGCTCTCTGATAAGGTTCTGAGCCATTTCACATTAGTGAACTGAGGCCTCACCAGTAAGAGCTTCACACGATAGCGTGAAAGCAAGAACAATAGGCTGATGGGAAGGGCCTCTCTTGGAAATACCAAGGCTTCCTGAAAGAGTGGGACAAGGATGTAGCAGGTCACTTCGGTTCAGGCAGAGGTCTGTAAAGTATGCTAGCAAACGCTGGAGGGACTCCTAGGGAAGAGGTCAAGTCTACTCAGTGAGTCAACTCTGTCACCTCCCCCAAAGAACTGGCTCGCTTTGTCAGCATGAGAAGGCTGTCCCCAAATCCACACAGGATCCACACAGCTGACCTGGGGTTCGGGTTGGAGGAAGACCAGACATTCGTGGTCACCTTATCAGGACAGCCATGTGCCTGCTACTCCTGTGGGGCCGGGCCTGGAAACAACAAATAGAAAACGCCATAAGTGGCAAGGGTAGAGAGGGAGAAGGAGAAGGGCCCTGCCCCATGCCGGCCCTATGGGAAAGTAAGCAGTGGCAGGAGTGGGTTTGAACTATCTGGGGAACAGAGAGGACCGACAAGCTGGAGACCATAAAGGTGAGGCTCAAATAGGTAAAATTATCGTGAAACGGTGGTCAGACCCACAGACTGGGGGAGGGGAGTCAAGAGAAAGTCCGTAGACATCCCCCATGGGCGACATTAGAAGCCCCGTGCAGGGGTGGCAGGGGAAGAGTCAAGGCCTGACGAGATTTATGTTTTAAAACTGTTTCTTGGGCTGTGTGGCCAATATATTGGAAGATCAACCTGGGTGGTGAGGGACCCTGTGAGGGGGTTGCTGTTGACTGGGATTTTCTGGTGTTAATGGAGATGGAGATAAATAGATTAATTGGAGAAGTATTAAGGAAGTAAAATTGACAGGTTTAGGGGCTAGATTAAACAGAGGGAATGAGGAAAGGTAAGCATCTGGCGTGACTTGCAGAATGCAGCTTAAGCTGCTGAGCCCATTGGGGAGCCATTAAGGAGTTAAGAAACATTGCTGGAGAAAAAAAAAAAAAAGAAGAAGATTTGTGGGAGGAGATGAAGAGTTCAATTTGAAACTTGTCAAGTTTGATGTATGTTTGATACATTTAAGTGGAAATCTGAAACTGGGCAATTGGCTAGGCAATTGTGACACTCCAAGGGACAGTCTGGGCTAGAGACATAAATTTGGGAGCCAAGGTATATAGATAGTAATGGAAGCTACAATACTGGGTGAGGCTCTGCTACAGGAAAAAGACAAATAGAATGGAGCAGAAGAAATAAAAAGCAAAGGCAGAGCTATGCACAAACTCCAACATTTATAGGTGGAGGAGAAGAGAGCAGGGGTGCTGAGAAGCAGGCATCAAAGGAGGGGGAGGCAAAAGGGTGTCGTGGACAGGAAAAAGGTTCAAGCAGAGAGGAGTGGTCAGGTAGGTCAAATGATGTCAGGCTTACATAAGCACGGAGTAAAGGTGCCCTGTGGTTCTGGCAATGGGCAAGGGTTTGGAAATCGCTGGTTCTGAGGAGGGAAAGCAACAGAAGACCATCCAGAGTGGGTTGAGGTGAAAGAAAAAAAAAAAGATGAGAGAAAAATATATAAAGATGTGAAGATGCTGAGATGATGCCACAAGGTTGGGTCAGAATTGAGGAGAAAGTGTGCTGAAGAGGAGAGAACTTGGAGAGGCCTCTGGGAGAATGCATAGCAAGACAAGGTGGGAGAGAGCACCCAGCCCTCCTGAATGGGCCTTGCTTTAAAGGAAGTAGCTAGCTGAGCACTCCTGGTAGCTTGTGCCTCTAGACCCAGCTGTGGGAAGGCTGAGGTAGATGGATGATCTAAATCCAAGTTCAAGGCCAGCCTGGTGAATACAGCCAGACATTGGCTCAAGAGGCACAGAAGCATCTGGGTTTTTGTTTTAGTCTGCTGGCTAAAATTGTCTGATTAAAGTCATGCTTTAGAGTGAGATAGTTAGATCCAAAAAAAAAAAAAAAAAAAATCCACAGGCAAAGTGTAGGTCACCTCTGGTGTTAGTCAAACTGTCTCTCAGGGCACTCACATGCTTTCTTACCTTCTTAGCCTCTCTCGCCACATGCTGTGCCTTTCCTCCCTCTTCCTCTCTCCCTCATTTTCAGACAGGATCTCTCTATGTAGCCCTGGCTGGCCTCAAACTCACAGAGATCCACCGTCCCCAGCCTCCAGAGTGCTGAGATTAAAGGCAGGAACCACTCCATTGGCCTTTTCTTCTCTTATTGCCTTCCTGACTTCCTCCTCCAGTCGCTGGCTTCTTCTGTATGATAGCCACCAACAGCTCCAGCTTCCCAGAGTCACAGCTTAACAGCCCTGGCAGAGCAAAGATTTTCCACACCAGCATCTTCAAGTCAACCTCCAGGAAGATATGTGCCTTCCAGGAGACACTAGGTAGATGGAAGATCTCCATTAGAGAGGACTGTCTATTAACCCAAGCCTCACCTGTGTAACAGCTGTTCTCCAGATCTGGCCATGATGTGGAAGCAAGGCAGGGCAAACAGGAAGCCCTTGATGTGTGTACCCCACCCCGATCACTACAAATATATAATGCAATAAAGCAATACAGCCCTACCTGTGTGGCCACGTTGAAATCTGTGCTGCCCTGGCTTTGTAAGCTGGAAGGACCTTTTCCTGTAACTGTTAGGCTTTCTCCTTGGCCACACGTAACTGAGTTCCTCTGTATGTGATTCCTAGCACACTTGTTTTGGTGATTTTTTTTTTTCTGTGAACTTCTGGGTTGATGAAATCACTGCCAATTTTCTGACTCCTTAAGGAAAGTGTCTCACAATGCCTAACCCACTTGTAAAACTGAGATAGAGAACTTAGCAAATGTCACAGCCAGGCCAAAACTTACCTCATGTTACTCTGAGATGTCAGAACCTGTGGGGAGCAATCTGATAGTGAGCCTCAATGGACTCAAAGCTGGCTCTGCTACTGCAAACATCTAGTGACACTTGGATGTGTAAGGAAATCCTAGAGTAGCAACTCAATGGACTACCGTGCAACTATTAAAACTACATATAATTAACACCAAAAGCAGGGTAAATAACATTTAAAACCGGACTATGAAATGTAAATAGTTATGAAGTACACAAAATATACATAATAAACTATTATATTGCAAAATAAATGAGGACAGATGTTAGATTGTTATGCTTAAGAGCAAGTAATAAGTATACTTATCTCAAAAGGTTCTGAAGATAAACCAAGTCCCATAAAGTGTATGATCCATTGCTGGGTGGGTGGCATACTGTGGCCATGATATTGGCTGTCGTGACATGATGTATTGAACACGCACCACACCATTTTAACAAGACACTTGCCAAGCTTTATTTGTTTGATCCCAGTGACAACAATAACAGTGTTCTTAGACTCGGTGCTTTACAAATAAGGGAATCCAGGGTCAAAAGATTTATATGAATTTGATCGTAGTTGATACAGTTAAGCTGGGTTTTGACCCATTTCGTTCTTTCAAATGCATGCCTAAGCCTCGTGCTGGAGTGATTCCAATCCATAACAGGTTGGAAAAACTACTGCTGGTTCTGAATTCAAAGAAAAGAAGGAGATTTTCCACAGTGGCATGGAGGTGGGGGGGGGGGTGAATGCAATGCTGGCTTGCATCCACTTACAAGCATGCAAAGGTGCATCTGAATAAGAAGGCCATGATGTCCTACTTCTGAGTGTTCCAAAAAGAACAGAAAATGCTAGATAATTCACAGAAAAGGTAAAACTTCTCAGAATGGGAGAATGACACTAGCCTCATATGGAAAAGTGGTGCACAATTACAGGGAATGAGTAAAGAGACCCACACCTGAGTGTGTCATTGTGACGTCTCTGGATGTGACAGTGAGTACTGGGAACGCCTTCAGGGGGAGAACTGAGGCAGAGTGGAGACTGGGTAGAACAGTGAGATCAGAGAGGTTTGCACTTGTTAGTCCGGGGTCCTGACATGACAGTCGGTGGCGGCAGGAGTGTGTGAAGGATAAACAGTCCCTGAGGAAAATGGAAACCATCAAAGGAAGTTGAAGGGAAAAGGCCTGAAAGATGGGGCAGACTCCACATCCTCTGAGAACACTGAAGGAAGCACCCTAAAACCCAACTCAAGAAAGACGGGTCCCCAGATGGAGAGCAGAACAGCCCCAGCAAACAAGTCCGTAAAGAACAATCAAGCTTGTGACATTGTGTACTGTGTCCTAGCCCCGTGATCAAGAGCTGTGGCCCCATAAAACACCTCTGCCAGTTTCGTAACAGGGGAATCAAGTGAGGCTAAAATATCTGATGTGCCTAAGAGAACAAATGCAAATCTCTCTGGTGATCGATTTACTTCTTGACATAACTCACCCAGATGACTCTGCCAAGATTAGAATGTCACATTTGGAATCATCGGCGTGAATTTCTAGAGGCTGGGTGTCGCCCCTAGAAAAACTTATAGAGTATTGAGAAACAGACTCATAAAGACCTGATTACAGTTTTGTCAATTAAGAAAACATATTTCATACACAATAAAAAGATACATAGTTTAGGGGAGTCACAACTAATTGCATGCGGTCGCCCCAAACTTCTTTTCTCCAAGTGTATAATAATAGCTGGAAATTAGAGCCTGTTATGTAAGGCAAAAATCTCCCTTAAAATTAAAACTTAAAATTTACTATACATATCTTCATTTTTAATGTTTTTCTTAGCACATTAAAAAAAAGGCATTTGTGAAAGAAGCAAGTGAACATGATTTAAAATAGTAATAATTTTTCTCTAAACCTATTATTAATACTGCCTATGGTCAGCTTGTCCCATTAACTTCATTAACTTGTCTGGTTTGGTTCTGATCCATTAACGAGCTAAGTGGTAATTACAAGTATCAACCAAGTTATTAGCTGGTGTCACTTGTGTGAGAAACTTGGGAAAGAAAAATGCCCACCTACTCTACTGATACCCTCGCCGTTCACTGGCTTTTCTCTGGTTCACTATGTGTGAATTAGTATAATCACTAATTCCATTCTGGCCAACACCATCATACTTGGATTGCTAAGGTCTCCAGAATTACTTTTAGGTCATTTAAAAGAACCTACACACACACACACACACACACACACACACACACACACACACACACACCTTTTATCGAACCATTTTATAGTTATACAATTTAACATACAACTTTTTTTCATCAATTCTGATGACTGTATCATCAAAGTCACTTGAATGTGAATGGGGTAAGCTTCACTTGAAAGCCTTAACCAGGATACAGCTACAACAGTTTCCTTACTACACTAGCTACCTTAAATTCTTTTCGTGATACACAGTTAACAAAACAGCATACCAAATGGTACAAACCACTGGAATCCTATTTGACAGAAAATATGTATAGGTGATATGTTGTTGTAGCTTTGGAAGGGTGTAGCCCTCAATGTGAACAATGGTTGTCACCGGTCATGAGTAGATTCTGGTAACCCATCCTAACAGTGGGAATTTAGGCTCTGTGTTCCTTTACTGCACCTTACTTTTCCTGTCTACTCTAGAAGTTGTTCTATGCATTTGGAACAGTGCCTGGTAAACAGAAATTAACTGTGTAAGTGTTTGTATTGCTAGAGAGATCATCTTCAATTATCTCTGTTTTGTGTTTTTTCCTGTAATGAAAACTTTAGCAGCATAATAAAGGGGTTTGGAGTTCATGTTAAAATTTTTATAACTGCACACAAGCCATAATAAGACCAACTTTGATCATTAAATTTTAATCATTTTCTGTTACCTTTTAGGTAAAACTTGAATATTTTCTTGTTTTTAGTAATTGAAGACTTAAACTGAGCCCTGTTCCCAGAGCTTATAGTTCATAATAAGAGTGTGGAACAGACTTGTGCCCTTGAAATACTGCCTAAGTGTGAAAATTTCACATCAACACCAATCGTCCTTCCCATGGAAGAGCAATAATAATAGCAACAACAAAAAGCCTGTATCACTGGCCAATACATATTCCTGTGGCCAAATTCCTGCTTGTCTGCCACTTCTTCCAGAGCTTCCAGTTGGGTAGCTGGAAGGATGACTCAGTAGTAAAGAGCATCTGCTGCTCTCTTCCAGAGAACCACATGTTTCCCAGCACCACATTGAGTGGTCCAGCTCCAGCTCCGGAGGATCTGAACCCCTCTCTGGCTTCCTCAGGCACCTGCATGCATGCACACACACACACACACACACACACACACACACACACACACACACACACACACACACACACTGAAACAAGCAAAGCTGGTCAGGATGGTGTACACCTTTAATCCCAGCATTCAGGAGACTAAGGCAGGTGATCTCTGTGAGTTCTAGTCCAGCCTGGTCTACATAGTGAGACCTTGTCTAAAAAACAAAATAAATAATCAGAAACAAAACAAACAAACAATAAAAAACCCTGACCAAACTTAAATAGATAAAATTCAGAATTGAGGCTTTTGTCCTTTGCGGTTTTGTGGGTCCTGATCTCCTAGGGGTTGCATATCAGATATCCTGAATATCAGATATTTATATTACGATTCATAACAATAGCAAAATTACAGCTATGAAGTATCAATTTTAGCTCCAGAAGCTGGGAAGTACTCGGAGGGCGTTCCTGACAACACTTCCGGTGTGGCATGGGGAATTGGATGACCCAGTAATTGGCACTGTGGACAGTGTTTCACAAGCCAATGTGATCCTCCTGAACACCAGCGGCAATGGCATTCAAGCACATGGGCTTGCGTCCTCCAAAGTTGTCGGCTGAGTTGGACAAATCACACTCTTCCATAAGTGAGAGACTGAAGGCAATTTAAAGGAGGCAGCCTTGTGGGGAGTGCGGCAGACCCTACCTCAGGGGAACGCTCTTTCCTTCGCCCATCTCATCTTCGCTGCAGCAGGCCCAGCACCATGCGCCCTCGGATGAGACTAACAGTCACAGACTAAAAGCCTTAATTAAGAGCCCCATGGAGTCAGTGGGAGGCGCTGAAATCCTGTATTCCAAAGGTACTCACCAATTGTGAGTCAAAGGCAAACTACAGAGACATGCATGAAGCAGTGGCAGGACCCAACAGGGAGAAGAGAGCTCAGGTCATATCACGAGGAAGGGACATCACGAGCTCAAGGACTACACCGGGGATACAGAATCTCCCGGCACACTAAGTTGAAACATGGTCTTGCTATGCAGAAAGGAAGCTCACAAAGGAATTTTACACATTTCCCTGACTCTCTTTTTTTTTTTTTTTCAGAGTCGGAACAACTGAAATCAGGAAACACCTGGACTTGTCAGCATTAGTTAGGAAATGACTGTAAAAGCTTGGACTCCATTTGAGATAACTGATGGCAGGCGGTGATACGGCTCCAGTGTTTATGAGTCCATGAAAATGCACAAACTCTTTCTCTTCCTTTGGGTCCATTTTCATGACAGCGGCAAAAAATTCAGTATGTTACGATTATATTTTTTTAGGTTAAAATTTGCCTAGCTGCATTTTTGTCCCTATTACTAATTATAGAGATGTTATAATTGACATGAAAATAAGGCCATGGAATAACAGTCTTAAGATAAAAGATTTCTGAAATAGGGCTGGAGAGATGGCTCAGTGGTTAAGAGCATTGGCTGCTCTTCCAGAGGACCCAGGTTCAATTCCTGACATCCACATGGCAGCTCACAACTGTCTGTAACTCCAGTTCCAGGGGATTCAATACCCTCATACAGGCAAAACTCTAATACACATTAAATAAAAATTAATAAACCATAAATACATATTTATATTTTTTAAATATATTTATATTTACCACATCTTTTAATATATTAAATGTTTACTGTATATATACATATACTCACATATATATACACATTATATGCAGTGTTTCAGCAGGAAGTTGGGCTAGAAAGTAAAATTAAGAACACACAGAAAGATTGTGTGGGAAGACTTGCTGACCAAACTCTAGATCAAAACTGTTACAGTGCTCAGGAGATGGGATGGGAAGGCAAGTACTAGTCAAGCTGTCTGTTAGGCTTTCTCTGAGTTCTTGGGACTTGGAGCCCGAGCTCTCCAGACTCTACTCCCAAGTAAGCCACTACCCAGCAGGCCTTATGGCTGATTAATTTATATAGCAGCAGCATTATCTTTCACATTGCTTTGATACGCTTTCTTAAGCAATAAGGCAAAGCCCATAAGTTACAACATAATGGTTTCTATTAGCATTCTTAAAACCTACAGTGTTGGGCAGGTTTGTTTCTGGCATTTTCTCTTGATACATCATTCAAATTATTAATTGTGAAAAGGATTCTTTTTATTATTGTAAAGAAAGTAACAGTTGTTTTTATATTAGAGAACAAAATTTATACTGAACATTTGTCTTACAATTTTATTGTATCTCATTTTTTGAATGTGTGTGTGAATGTTCAGCTTCATCTATACCTGCAGAGACCGCAGGTTGACAATGGGGATCCTCCCCTATTGCTCTACACATGGATTTGTTTGCTTGAGACAGGGTTTCTCCCTGCACCTGGAACTTATCCATTTAGCTATCTGACTGGCCAGCATGCCCCAGCGCTCCTGCTATCTCTGCTTCCCCCATTGTGGGGGTTTGAATGAGAATGGCCTCCGTAGGCTCATGTGCTGGATCATAGGTAAGCTCTTAGCCATTGCTCAATCACCATGCCTGCCTGCTGGCTGCCATGTTCTGCCCCACCTCCCACCCCATGGTGGAAATAAACTCTCACCCTCTAGGACTGTGAGCCACAAAATTAAATGCTCTGTTTTAAGTTGACTTGGTCATGGTGTTCTGTCACAGCAACAGAAGAGTAACTACGACGTTACAGATATGCACGCCAAAGCCTGGCCTTTTACATGGCTGCTTCAGATCCAGACTCAGGGCCTTATACTATACAGCAAGCACTTCCCCAACCAAGCCATCTTCCCAGCCCTGTTATCTCAATGTTTAAATAGAAAGGCACTATAGTACACACTGTTCCACCCAAACTTTGCACTAAACTCATGACAAATGTTTTTCAGTGTTTGGTTAAGAGAGTTCCACAAATATAATTTATGTTAATTATTCATTGTTATCATTTATACAAATTAGTTGCAATAATCTAAGTGAGAGGAAGGAAGAAGAGGAGGAATGGGAATAATAATGAAGTAGAGGAAGAGGAAGTAGATGCAGATAAGGAAAAAGAGGTGGAGGAAGAAAATGAAGAGAGTAAGGAGGAGGGGAAATCCAAGCGCTCTTGAGGCTGAGGCAGAAGGATCTTGAGGTAGTTTGGATACAATTGCCCCACATAAGCTCATAGGGAGTGGTACTATTAGGAGGCGTGGCTTTTAGAGTAGGTGTGGCCTTGTTGGAGGAAGTGTGTCACTGTGGGGCGGACTTTAAGGTCTCTTTTGCTCAAGCTTCCCTCAGTGTGACACTCAGACTACTTCTATGATGTAGCCAACATCATGTCTGCCTAGACCATCATGCTCCCCACCATGGTGACAATGGACTGAACCTCTGAACTGTAAGCTGCCACCTCAGTTAAATTGTTTTCCTTTATAAGAGTTGCCATGGTCATTCACACCAACAGAAATCCTAACTAGGACAGATCTTAAGTTTGAAGCTAGCCTGAGCTACATAGTGAAACTTTGCCTCCAAAATAAAACAAGAACAAAATCCTGAAAAAGAGCTACCCTTACAAGTAATTTTTTAAAAAGGCCCGGTGAGGTAAAGCTTGACAAACTTTAAAAGAAGGTAAGAAAAATCCAATCTTTAGAAGTCTTCTACAGAAATGTAGAAAGGCCCATGGAACCAACTATGTGAGAGGCTAGGCTAGGATCTACGAACTCCCAGGCAGAATAAATACAAACATGCAATAACAACAAAAATCTACACCTGACTATATCATTGACAAAAGTCTAAAACACAAAGATAAAGTGTAAATGGTGAGATCAGGAGGACAATACTATGAGTGACAGTTCACATCTCATTAGAAATAGGGGAAAGTTAATGGAATGGGATGGCTGTCAGCCCAGAATCCCATTCAGAACTAAAAAATCATTCAGAAGTGAAAACAGGGCTGGGGAGATGGCCCAGAGGTTACATTGCTTAGCGCTCTTTCAGAGGACCCACATTCTGTTCCCAGCACCATGTCAGGTGGCTCCAGCATCTCCTAACTCCAGCTCCAAGGGATTCAATGGCCCTGTGCTCCTCTGAGGGCACCTGAATTCTTGCATGTACATGTACATGCACGCGCGCGCACACACACACACACACACACACATACACACACATTGTAAAAATGAAATAATTTTTAAATGAAAATCACAAAAGATAACTTTAAATAAGCGATTTAGCGAGAAGTCATAGTAAAGCAAAAGAAAAATGAATAGGAGAACATTTAGCATAACAGGAAATGCTAACAGGGAGAAACCCAAGCTACAGAAATAAGCAGCACCACAAATAACTTTTTCCCATATAAATACATGTACATCAATACATGTATGCATACACACACACACACACACACACACACACACATTGTATACATACACACAACATAACCAATTGTTTAAAGGTAATCCATTGTAGGGCTTCTTGCTCATGAAGAACTAAAATATATGACAATAATGAAAAGGACAGAGTTAATGAAATTATACTATTTTGAAGTTCTTTAAAATTTTTTTCATAATGTTTACCTCGTGTATGCATACGTGGATCACAGTACACGGGATGGGAGGGACAAACCTGAAGAAGTTGGCTCTCTCCTTCCACTATGTCAGTTCCGGGCATCAAACTCACAACATTAGGTTTGGAAGGTGGTGTCTTTATCCACCTCACCAACCCCAGGTATAATTTTTTAATTATTTAATTAATTAATTAATTAACTATTTTACACTCTGGCTCAAGTTTTCCCTCCCTCCTCTCCTCCCAGCCCCTCTCTCCACCCCCTCTGTTCCCACCCCCACCCCCCATCCACTCCTCCATTTCTGTTTAGGAAAGGGCAGGTCTCCCATGAATATCAACAAAACACGGTCTATCAAGTTGCCGTAAGACAAAGAGCCTCACTATGTATTAGGTGGGCAAGGTGACCCAGTATGAGGAGTGGGGGCCCAAGGGCCAGTGAAAGAGTCAGAGAGAGCCCCTGCCCCCACTGTTAGGAGCCCCACAAGAAGGTCAAGCTACACAAAGCTACACAACTGTCACATGCACGCAGAGTGCCCAGGTCAGTCCCATGCAGGCTCCCTGATTGTCAGTTCAGTCTCTGTGAGCCCCTGTGGGCCCAGGTTAGTTGATTCTGTGGGGTTTCGTGTGGTGTCCTTGACCCCTCTGGCTCCTACAATCCTTGCTCCTCCTCTTCTGCAGGATTCCCTGAACTCTGCCTCATGTTTGACTGTGGATCTGCATCTGTTCCCATCAGTTGCTGGATGACAATTGAGCTAAGTGCCAGTCTGGTCACAGGAGATGGCCAGTTCAGACTTTGTATCTGCTACTGTTGGAGTCTTAGCTGGTCCATCCTTGTAGAATCCTGGGAGAGTCCCTCGGGCCGGGTTCTTACCTGACCCCAAAATGCCTCCCTTTCCAGTAGTCTCTTTCAATGCTCTCTCCCTGCGACACTCCCAACCTTATCTCTCACGTTCCCATCCCGCCTGTCCTCAAACCACTCATGAAATTTCTTCTATTTCCCCTTCCCAGGGAGATCCGGATGCCCCCACATCAACCCTCCTTGTTACCTAGACTTCTAGGTCTGTGGATTGCAGCATAATTATCCTTTACTTTATAGCTTATATCTACTTTTGAGTGAGTACATACCATGTTTGTCTTCTTCAGTCTGTGTTCTCTCACTCAGGATAATTTTTTTCTAGTTCCATCCATTTGCCTTCAAATTTCATGGTGTCCTTGTGTTTTAACGGCTGAGTAATACTCCATTGTGTAAGTAACACATTTTCTTATCCATTCCTCGGTTGAGGGATGTATAGAGTATTTGTTTCTGGCATTACAAATAAAGCTGCTATGAATGCAGTTGAGCAAGTACCCTTGTGGTATGATTGAGTTTCCTTTGGTTATTTCCCCAAGAGTAGTGTATCTGGGTCTTGTAATAGGTTTGATTTCCAGTTTTCTAAGAAACTACCACACTGCCTTCCAAAGTGACTGTACAAATTTTCATTCCACATCCTTTCCAGCATGAACTGTCCCTTGCGTTTTTGCTCTTAGCCATTCTGACAGGTGTAAGATAAAATCTCAGAGTCATTTTGATTTGTGTTTCCCTGATGGCTAAGGATATTTAAACAGACCAATAACACACAAGGAAATAGAAGCAATCATTAAAAGGCTCCCAACAAAAAACAAAACAAAACAAAAAAAGCCCAGGGCTAGATGGTTTTTTTTTCTTTCAAATTAAACATAAATTTATTAATGCAGAATACCACTTTCCTGATATTTCAATTTAAAAATAATCAAACCTAAGTTATAGCTCTCTCTAAGTGTATTTTTCTTTTATTATTAATAATATAATTTAAAAATTTTACATGTCTATCCCAGTTTCCTCTCTCTCCCTCCCTCCCTCCCTCCCTCTCTCCCTTCCTCCCTTCCTATTACCGTCTTTCCTCTGTGACATGAACCCTGGCCACCCTTCCCTCCCATCCCCCCACCCCCATTCCACTTGTAGGACTATGCTATCCAGGTTGGGTCGTGTAAATCTGTGAAGTCATTTGAAGTAGGGACTGGGACTCCTCTCCTGTCTCTAGGTTAAGGAGGTATGCCTCCATGGGGGATGCATCTGCAAGGTCCTTTTGTGCACCAGGAATACATCCTGGTTCCACTGTGTCTGAGGTCCCCCAGACTGCTCAGTCCTCCTAGCTGAGACCCATGTTCAGGGGGTCTGAGTCAGTCCCATGCTAGATTTCCAGCCCATTATCTCCTCCTTGTTCAGGTCAGCTGTCTTTGTGTATTTCTGCAACCTGGTCTTGTCCTCTATCTCTGCATCTGGATTCTAGTTCGGCTCAGTGTTTAATTATGGGTGTTTGCTTCTGTTTCCAACAGGTACTAGATGAGGGCTCCATGATGGTGAATAATTTAGTTGATGATCTCACTATCAGGGAAGGGCATTTATGGTAGCCTTTCCACAGTTGCTCAAATTGTTAGTTGGAGTCAATCTTGTAGGTCTCTAGACCTTTCTTTAGGTTCAGTTTTCTCTTCAAACCAATAATGGCTCCCTCTTTTATGTTCTCTGTCTCTCTGTCTCTCTCTGTCTCTCTCTGTCTCTCTGTCTCTCTCTGTCTCTCTCTGTGTCTCTGTCTCTCTCTGTGTCTCTGTCTCTGTCTCTGTCTCTCTCTCTCTCTCTCTCTCTCTCTCTCTCTCTCTTCTGTCTTCTATTCCTACCCTGACTCAATCTTCCTAGTCGCACCTGCTTTCCTCTCCTCCCCTTTTCTTTCTCCTAGTTCTCTCTCCATTCACTGCCCCCCCACTTCCCATGTGCTCTGGGGGACTTGTTTCTTTTGTGAGGGACCATATATGAAGCATATATGAATCTCTTAGAATACACCTTGTATCCTAGTTCCTCTGGTGGTGTGAATTATAAGCTGGTGATCCTTTGCTCTAGGTCTAAAATCCATATATGAGCGATGCAGATTTCTACCAGACTTTCAAAGAAGAGGTAATACCAATACTCTTCAAATTACTCCACAAAATAGGAACAGAAGGAACATTGCTGAATTCCTCTTATGAGGCCACAGTCACCTTGATACCAAAACCCCACAAAGACTCAACAAAGAAAGAGAATTATAAACCAATTTCGCTCATGAATATAGACACAAAAATACTCGATACAAACTAAATCCAAACTAAATCCAAGAACACATCAAAAAGATCATCCACCATGACCAAGCAGGCTTCATCCCAGAGATGTAGAGATGTTTCAACAAATCCACCATATAAACAAGCTGAAAAAAAAAACATATGAAAAAGCCTTTGACAAAATCCAACACCCCTTCATGATAAAGGCCTTGGAGAGATTGGGGAGACAAGGAACATACCTAAACATAATTAAAGCAATATACAGCAAGCCAACAGCCAACATCAAATTAAATGAAGAGAAACTCAAAGCAACTCCACTAAAATCAGGAACAAGACAAGGCTGTCCACTCTCTCCATATTTATTCTATATGGTACTTGAAGTTCTAGCTAGAGCATTAAGACAACTAAATCAAGGGGATACAAGTTGAAAAGGAAGAAGTCAAGGTATCATTATTCGCAGATGATATGATAGTATGTGTAATTGACCCCAAAAAGTCTACCAGGGAATTCCTATAGCTGATAAACACTTTTAGTCAAGTAGAGGAATATAAGATTAACTCAAAAATATCAGTAGCCCTCCTATATACAGATGATAAACAATCTGAGAAGGAAATCAGAGACTCAATACCCTTTACAATAGCCACAAACAACTTGAAATATCTTGGGCTAACTCTAACCAAGCAAGTGAAAGACAAGAACTTCAGGTCTTTGAAGAAAGAAATTGGAGAAAAAAATCAGAAGATGGAAAGATCTCCCATGCTCATGGATCAGTAGGATTAACATAGTAAAAATGGCAATTTTACCAAAAGTAATCTACAGATTCAGCAAAATGCCCACTGAAATCTGAATACAATTCCTTACAGACCTTGAAAGAAAAACACTCAACTACATATGGTAAAACAAAAAACCAAGGATAGTTAAACAATCCTTTACAATAAAAGAACTTCCTGAGGTATCATCATCTCTAACTTCAAGCTCTACTATAGAGCTATAGTAATAAAAACAGCTTGGTGTTGGCATGAATACAGATATATGAATCAATGGAATCAAATCAAAGACCCTGACATAAATCCACACACCTATGAACACATAACTTTTGACAAAGAAGCCAAAATTATACAATGGAAAAAATCAGCATCATCAACAAATGGTGCAGGTCTAACTGGATGTGTGTGTGTGTGTGTGTGTGTGTGTGTGTGTGTGTGTGTGTGTGTGTGTGTGTAGAAGAATGCAAATAGATCCATATATATCACCCTGCACAGAACTCAAATCCAGTATAATTCTTATATTTTACATAAAGTGGCCCAATTGGCTTAATATACTATTAACTCAAATAGATTGACTAATAAAGATTTACTATACAATACAACATTCACTAGTCAAAAATGACCACATTTAAACTTAAATTAATAAAAAATAAATAAAATATTTAAATTTTAGCTCTTTGGTGGTATTTGCTCCCAGGTAACTGGAATGAACTGTTACCTCAAAGTGTAAAGTAAATAAAAACTCTCCTTCCCAAGTTGTCTTGGTCACTAAAACACTAAAGCACATCCTTAAAGAAAACTGTCTGTATCACTCCCAGAAGCTATCAAATGCCAATTGCCCAATTTGCTCACCTGCCCTGCCATGCTGGGATTTGGTCTGTCTTAAACAACGTGCAGGTCTTGTGCATGCTGTAATATTTTGTTAAGACAAGAAAGGAGGAAATTAGAAACAAAAAACAAAAGAAAACAAGCCAAAAACTCAATAGCAATTTAGTAACAGGTCCAGTATAACAATAATATATTGATATAAATGAACTAAACCGAACTAAAGAAAAGGAAGAGATTATAAGATTGAATAAAATCTGTACTTGATTAAACACTTCCAATATAAAATACTTTTCAAGGACCCAAAAATGTTATGAGTAAAAGGAGAAACACAGATTATGCTAATCTAAGAAACTGAGTGATGTTTATGTAATAACATTATCGTTACACATGGTATATATTAAATAAAAGACAATTGCCAGATTTGAAAAATGGTTATGGTGTCATAAAGAAATAAACATTGTTACGTGTTCAACTGAAAGCCTTTGGACAGGTGATCCTGGGTTCTTTATGAAGTAGGTAGTGCAAGCCAGTAAGCAGCATTCTTCCATGGCCTTCCTCCAGGTTCCTGCCCTATTTGAGTCCCTTGTAGAAGTATAAGTCAAATAAACCCTTCCTTTCCCTTACCTTCCCTTTGATTTGGTTGTTGTGTTTCATCACAGCAATCCTAAGACAGCCTTCAAGTACTTAAATCAAAAAGAAAAAAAAATGAAAAAGAATATTAGACATAAACACCAAAATCCATAATTAGAACTGAGCTGAGTTATTTTAATGCATCTCTATAATTTATACAGCTATATTAAAATGAATACAGATACGAATGATGCAAACAATTTTGAATGTTTTATTTAATGTGTGTTACTTTGCATGTATATGCACCACATACATGCAGTACCCACAGAAGCCAGAAGAGGGCATCAGATCTCCTGGAACTGGGTAAGAGAGCATTGTGATCAACCATGTCAGTGATGGGTACTGGATCTCGGTCCTCTGTCTTTCTTTAAGAGCAGCCAGAGCTCTTATTCACTTAGCCTTTCTCCAGCCCCAGTTTGAGCAATTTTGCAATCAGTTTGATCCAAATAATGAAGTTTAGTATACCTTATCTAGCATCTATAGAATAAATATTACTTTCAAGAGAATATGGGATGGTTACCAGTATCATGTGTTAAGCCATGAACGTAACAGGGCAAAACTTTAAAAAACAAAATAAAATATCAAAAAAAAATTTCCTAAATATATGGAAATTCCCCAACATGATTATAACTCTTGAGTTAAAAAAAAAATTCACAAGTGATTTTGGAAAAACCAAAATTTGGGATATAGATAACATGGTGCTTAAAAGGAAATTTAAATATTTACATTTACACTGGAGAAAAAGAACACTCTTAAAAGCCATGGGAAAGAGCAAATTAAACCCAGAATAAGTAGAAAGGAGGGAGGACATAATCAAAAGCAGGAAATGACAAAATGGAAGACAGCTTTTTAAAAATCAGGTAAAATCTTGGCTCTTTGAAAGGTTAACAGTATGATTAGCAGTATTTCGAACACCCCAGTAAAGCTAGCCAGTGTAACCCTTATGCAACCACCAAGAAGGTGTAAGATCTGCCTCCCTGTTCTCTCTCTCACCATACATACATACACATACATGCGTATATACTACATACATCTCAGCATATATATGCATATACATGTATGCATGCATACACATACATGCATACGTATTACATACACACATACATGTATACACACATGCAATCATTCATACATACATACATATACATTCACTATGCATACATATGCACATATATACTTACATGCATATGTGCACCTTCCATGCACATGTACACACACACACATACACACCTTAGCTACTAGTGACTCATGAGCAGGAACAGCAATGGAGACGGCTGTTAACTTGTGAAGAGGAGAGAATCTGTGCTGGCCTCAAGAAAGCTGTGTGGAGGATGAGAAAGAAGCAAAGGCTGCAGGTTTAGTTTAGGGCCCTGGGCACAGATGCTCCTCTGGGGGGGAGGAGGCAGAGAAGAAGGGGGTTTGGGACATAGACTTCCCTTTTAGTCACAGATAGCAACAACATGTTGAAATAGGTCTACAGGTTTTATTAAAGGAGACCAAAGCCCCCATCAGAACATAACAAGAGTGTGGCGCTGTCACTCGCTCTGTGTGGCAGATGAGGGTTATGATTTGGAGGCCAATTGCGAGGCCCATACTGAGAGCCTCTCCCCATTGCTGATAAACCTCTTTGCATCTTATCTTTCTTGTCTCTGACACAGGAGTGACAGTTGGTGGCGCCTACTTCAAGGGGTCCTCTTGAAGTTGATGCATGCACATTGCTTATACAGTAGTGCTTGCATGCTGAAGTTTTTATGCTTACTAAAGTCAGATGGATTCCAGCACGTGGGGTTTTGATGAGGCCAGTGTGCCCACCTGAAAGTCCAGCAAAAGCACCCAACACAGACCTTGACATTCTCGAATAATAGGGCCAGTTTTTTTTTTCAAGTAAATGTTTGAGGTTTTCAAACACTTAAATTCTACATAAGATGTTTTTCAAGCACTAAAATGGAAGGTTTGTGCCAGAAAACCAAAACAAAGCTTAAACCCTCAAATCAGGTGAAAACTTTCCTCTGCCCTAACCACAATTTGCTGCATGATTCTTAGAAACAGAAAACAAATTGTTCTGTGAACACCATCAGAGAACAGTTGAGGAGGCTGTGCAGGCCACGGGGAGGGTTTACAGGGTGTCCACAGAAAGTACGTGTTCCCACTGGGTCGTAGAAAGTGCCACAGCCATCACAGGTGTAGTCTTGTGTCCCTGGGTCGGCTAAGACAGGTGACCTGGCTTAGAAAGAGTGAAGAACTGGTCATGTAGCTCAGTGATGGGGCATTTGACTAGTGTATGCAAGGTCTCAAGTGCTCGGAACTGCAAATATGAAATAACATTTTTTAATGAGTAGAGAGGAGATTTTGTGGACTGGTGATGGCATAGGCAGGTCTTCAGTCATACAACAAGTGCCTACTGCATGTTTAACACTGGGTTCTATTGGTGGAGACATGGCAAGAAGGATAGATTTGCCACTTCTAAGCACAAGAATAAACAGCCTCCAACAGCTGCAGCATAGTGTGATGAGCCCAAGGGCCTCTGAGAACCCACCGTAAGTAGAGATGGTCACGGGAGGGTCCGTCCTCTACAGAAAATGGAGCAGGGAGGGGAGAGGTAGAAATGAAAACCTGGAGACCTGAGCAGAGCCTGGAGAGAGCACGCTGCCTGAAAGTGCTAGAGAAGCCTGGCAGACAACCGAGGACAGAGACAGAAGAGACGGGGCCAGAGATACAGGGCTGGCCCAGGGCCTTAAGGTCAAGGAGTTTACAACTGTCTTCAAAAGGTGAGAGGCCATCAGGGGTTTTTGTCAGGTGCCAGACATTATACCAAGATCACATTGGCTACAGCGGATCGTGAGATCAAACCCCAGATGTTCAACCAGTTATTATTGATGTGACCTAATCCATGACCTGGATAGTGAATGCCAACAACTGGAGAGCAGGTGAGCTGAAGGAAGGGTGGGCAGGCTTGGAACAGTGTGCATACTGTCGTAAGAGCAGAAGGTAGGGCTCACCTCTTAGGTCTCAGCCTAAGGCAGCTGCATGGGAAATACTGGCACCACCACGGAGATTCAGGCATGAGTCTCATTTCAGATGACTGAACTCCCAGAATGCCCAGGAGCTTCCAAGTGGAAGCCTCGGAAACTTGGCCTGAAGGTACAGAGTGGGAAACATCACCAGGAGGCTCTGCAGTCCTGGCCACAGAGGAGGTTGCTCAGTGTGGTGTGGGAGGAGAGGCCATGATTCTGGTGCTGAGCTCTGGAGTGAATGGGGACAAGAATTGGACTGGGAGGTGGGGGTGGGGTGGGGATACTTCCACATGGTAAGGCTGGTACCTAGGGGATGAAGTCTAGGGGGAAACTTCGGCACAGCATCTGCCATTAACTGGTCACAGGTGAGACAGGTCAATTTCTAGCAAAGTCAACCAGTTTCAGGTTTTCCAAAGTTCAGACTTCACCTCACATCCTCAGTAAATATATTTGCACCCTCTTTGCAAGTAGACATTTCAAATGGTAAAGACTTCAGAATGGCAAGATTTGGCTAAACTTATGCAAACTATCAACAGCTGTAAAAAGTCACCAGCACGGGGCTCAGAAGGAGAGGGAACGAGACACGAGGTCCAGAGATTAAGGAGTCGGCTCAGAGAGGCATTGTTCTAGTGTCTCGTGGACATAATTTTCTATGTGATTTTCTAAACCTCACTTGAGACTGTGGGATTGTTCTGGGTTTCTGTTAAATATGAATAAAATGCTGGATATTTATATTAAAATTAAAATATTTGTATCTTCATTGAGACAATAGCACAAAAATGCTAATAACGCCTATGAGTCCCAAGCGCCTAGAATTTCCAGCGCTTTTCATATTTGGAAATGCATAGCGCCATCTAATGGTCACAAGGCGTAAGAGAAAGAGGTATCAAAAAAAAAAAAAAAAACAAAACATAAAACCGATAAAAGTAAAATCTAATACATTTCAAAGTCTCAAAGTTGTTCAGTTAACTGATTTTGTAGACAACAATTTTCCCTTTTTCAGAATTACTGCAGTGTGGGTAACATATTACCCTCCACATACACAGTAACCCTGTGGCACATTTTAAGTTGAAGGACTTTCTATCAAGCCATAACTTGTATATACTTTTTTTTTTAATCATAAAATCATTCTCAATACCTTGGATAAAACAGTATGTTCAACTAGGGTCATTTCATTTTTTGAAGTGTGATTAAGTTAAAGAGTTCCATAGGAAAATGTATCTTAGTATTTGTAAGATAAAAATGTGACCTGTCTTCTGCACACACCATGATTATTGGCACCACGGTCCCCGAAGCCCCTTGAGACTAGGGGGATAACAGTGCAATTTAATGAGGTTTATCTCTGCTGGGTCTATTTTGGAAAGCAGCAACCTGTGGCATGGTCCTTCCATAGCTCAGCCCTGGGGTCAAAGGAATTTTCCATTGCTCGCACATGCCACTTAAGAGGCACAGGGGAAAGAAATTACAGCAACATAGAAAAGGGGTGGGAAGGGCATTGCTGTTCACTGTCTTCATGGATCTGCCCTAAAAAGTAGCCAACCTTGCTCCCCCAAGAACAAAACCCTAAACTGCCTCCTAGCTCGGTGGCACCCTCAAAATTGTCATCTCTGCCCTTCTAACACCATTTGTTTCAGACTCTATATGATTGATAGCCCCACATAAGAACTGATTTAACGTATGCTGCTCTAGGAGGGGTATTAAAAAGAGTAAAGGGGGCCAGGTAGTGGGCACACAACTTTAATCCCAACTCTCAGGAGGCAATGACAAGTGGATCTCTGTGAGTTCGAGACCAGCCTAGTTTACAAAGTGAGTTCCAGGACAAGCTCCAAAGCTGCAGAGGAAACCCTATCTTGAGAGAGAGAGAGAGAGACGAGAGAGAGAGAGAGAGAGAGAGAGAGAGAGAGAGACAGAGAGAGACAGAGAGAGTTAAGGGGGCAGAACCTGATGAAAATACATTGTATACCTGCATTAAATTGTCCAAAAGAAGAAATAAAAATCATTAACTTTTAATTAATCTTAATTTTTTTAAAATTAAGTATGCCATTTGACTCTCCTCCATGATATAAGGTATTTTGATCAACAAAAATCCCCTGAAATATGATGTGCAAACCTGGCATATCCGTTTGTTTATTCTTCTGGAGAGTACAAATCATGTGTTGCCTTGTAGATTGCTTGTGCACAAATGAAAATATATCTCATTAACTTCTAGGCCTATCAGACTTGTGAAAGGGGTTCCATGCTGGAAAAGTAAAAAAAAAAAAAAAAAAAAAAAATCTAGACAATAATAAAGAGAACACAAGAAGAAAAGGAGGGGCAGAGGGGAGGGGAGGGAAGAGAGGGGACGGAACACAGAGGAGAATTTAGGCTAAAAGCATGTTATTTATTGAGGATTTAGTCATTTGCCCATTGAGTATTAGAAACAATGATTTTCACAGAGTGGCAGGAGAGGGAGATGAGGTTGAGAACTGTGGCTGAATGCTGTGGAGGCTGACATGTTCTCAGTTGGGCTTTGCTGTATTCTGCTACCGTGGTTGAATTATCCCCACGGGCCCACCTGTTTGAATACGTAGTCTTCAGCTGGAGGCTGATTTGGAAGGTTGTGAACTTTTAGCAGCAATCCTCTTTGCTTCCTGACTGCAGATACTATGTAACCAGCCACCTTGACCTCCTGCTGCTGTGCCTGCGAACCTTCGCTCAATCCAGTTGCTCTCTCCCTCTCTCCTACCTGATCACATGCCCAAGAAAAGTAACAAATACATACGCACTGCCTTGCTTAAACCTCACCACCATCCTTTAGGGGCGTTCTTCACACTCTTGTCGAGCACCTCTGAAGAAAACCAAAATAAAGTGTTTCATTCTCAAGCTTAGGTCTCCAGAGATGTAGTTCAGTCGGTAGATGCATACGTGAATACATGCATGATTACACTTGGGTTGATCCTCAGCACTACATAACCCAGGGACATTGGTGCACACCTGTAATCCCAGTACCCAGGTGGCAGAGGCAGGAGGATCAGAAGTTCAAGGTCAGCTCTAGCTACATAGTGAATTTAACGCTGCTAGCCTGGGACATATGACACCCTGTATCAAAGAGGGAAGGGAGCAGAAAAGCTAAGCTTCACCATAATTAAGCAGCTTCATTCTCTAGCTGACCAAGAATTAACACTATTATTACCACTCTGGTTCTCCAGGAGGGGGGATTTTTATTTATGTATTTATCCATTCATTTATTAATATGTGTGTGTATGAAGTATGTGCAAGTGTGTGCACCAAAGCATGTATGTAGAAGTCACAAGACAGCTTGAGGTGTGGGTCAACACCTGCCACCTTGTTCCAGGCCAGGTCTCACGCTCACTGCCACATACGTCATCAGGCCATCAGGCCAGGAGCTGCCAAGAATTCCATCTCTGTCTCCCATCTCTGGGTAAGCACGTGCTACCCCACCCAACGTTATTTGTGTTCTGGGAATGCAAACTCCCATCTTCATGCTTGCACATAGTGCCTGTATAGGGTTAAATCCCCTCAGGGACTCTGTTCAGAGGGCGTGAGAGCCTTTGTCAAACAGGAGAGGTCTCTAAGGACATACCCAAGACCAGCTTTCATCTCCTGTTACAGTTTTTTAAGACACAAAAATCTTTGTTGTGTTCTCTGTTCCTGGAAAGAATTCATGTCCACTGAGTTATTTCTTGGAACATGCAGATGCATATGAAAAGGAGAAGTTGCTGGTAAGCTGATAGCATAAAAATAGATGCTGACATGTCTGAAACACTTCTTTGGGAGTCATTTTCAATGCTTATCTACAACCAAACACTGTGTAAGTACATGATCAAGACATTCAGTAGGGCAACATAAGTAAAAAGAACTGAGGATGGCCTCCTAGGACTATGCAAAATTTTAAGTTCATTATCAACATACTTGTACCTCCAAGGAAGAAGATCTTCCACACTGCTGACAGGGATCCCCCAAGGCAGGGGCTGTCTTGGTAAGCTTGTCCCAGGAGTGAAGCACAGTTCAGAGACAGGCTGCTATGTGGGAGATGCCTTCACACAGCTCACTAGCAGAGATGGCTGCTTTGTGAGCCAGAGACCAAGATTTCCAAGCACTTTCTATACTAGCTGGCACATTTTGAAAACTGATCTAAAAGCAACTTGGAAAAGAGTTATAATTACCCACAAGTCCCTTCTGAGAGAGAGCTATGATCTTAGCAAGCTCACTAAAATGGTTGCATTTATCTTTTTTATCTTCAGGTGTTTGAGGAACTGGGTCATTTGGTCCCTTGAGCTAGTGGTACCTGTTTCTATGTGCCAGCAGAGGGCGCACTGCTGCCCTAATGTTAGGATGTAATACCAAGAATAGCCAGAGGTGGAGCATGTATACTAATAGGAGAGCAATGGGGAGAAATGGGAGTTTCTTTGATGGGAGATGTTATTCTGTAAATATGTTTCGGGAGATGTTATTTTGTAAATATGTTTCTAATACTGGTTAATGAATAAAGCACTGCTGGCAAATAGGAAAGCAAGATAGGTGGGGCTAGGAGACAAGGAGGAAAGAGGAGTCAACATGGAGAGCCTGGAGAGGTAGAATGCCAGCCACTCTGGCCAGTAAGATGAGACCACATGGAATACTTAGATTAATAGAAATGGGTTAATATTTAAGACAGAGCTAGCCGATAAGAAATGATAGTAACTGGCCAACAGCATTGTATCAAATACAGAGTCTCAGCGTGTTATTTGGGGCTGGTGCGGCAATGGGACCAGGTGGGCTGGCGGAAAATAACTAGCTACATATGGCGCTGCTGGCGGGAAAAACCTACTCGTAACATTACTCCACTCCTGAAGTGGGTGGGTGGGGGTGTTCTAGGACCAGCCTTCCACAAGCCTGTTTTTTGTTCCTGTTGTGCTTGCTTGCAAGCCTGCCAAACTCTTAGGCTCTGGTGTGCTGTTCCTGTCATGGTCATTTAGGGTAGAGTGAAAAGGGACACATGATACAAGTTTCTGTTTGGAGCAACAGTTGACAGGCCCTATACAAGGGTGGGAAAGTCAGTCCAGACATTGAGGGGTTTGTCCTAACAGAAATTTGACACGCTATCATTTATTTATGATGTGTATGTGTAATGTGTCCATGTGTGCCCTCTCATTGCCATATGGGAGTTCAAAGAGCATTACCTTGTATTTTTTTTTATTCTATTTCCTTTACAACCTTCCACTCTCACACTTGAGTCACAACTATAACAACTCCACAGACATACACACCACTCCTCCCCAACTCTCAACACAGAACTTGGAACATCCATGGCTTCATAAACAGACGGGGAAAGCATGTATCTTGGTGTTTGTATTTTTAATGAGAAAATTCCTCCTTCTTGATTAGAGAGTTTTGTCTACCCCATTTTTTTCTACTGCATGGCCAATTGATCATGCAGTTTTCTAGCTAACTTGTTAGTTCCAGAACTGTGGGGCCAGTGTTCTACATGATGCTAGCCCCAGGCTATCCCTAACCCCAGGCTAACCCACCATTCATTATTATCCTTTGTCACCCTTGTGCAGCAATCTAATGAGGAAAAAAAAAAAAGCTAAGAATGTTTGCATTGTTTAGGCAATCTTTCCATACTCTTTGATTCTGGGGACTGAAATCAGTTACAGACCAAGACACGTGTGGTGGTTTGAATGTAAATGGCCCCCATATTCTCATAGGGAATGGCACTATTAGGAGGTATGACTTTGTTGGAGTGGGTATGCTCTTGTTAGAGGAAGTGTGTCACCGTGGAATTGGGCTTTGAGGTTTCCTATGCTCAGGATACTGCCCAGTGTCTCAGTTGACTTCCTGCTGCCTACAAAATGTAGTACTCTTAGCTACCTTTCCAGCACCATGTCTGCCTGCACAAAGTCATGTTCCTCACCATGATGATAATGGACTGAACTTCTCAAACCGTAAGAGAGCCACCCCAATTAAATGTTTTCATTTATAAGAATTGCTGTAGTCATGGTGTCTCTTCATAGCAATAAAAACTCAAACTAAGACAATGCACATACTCAATATAGATTTCCCTGTCCTCAGCACCAATGGCTTAAAAGAATCATGCATGTAATAGAAATGTACTTCATGGATCAGAATAACTGATGGATCAGATATGGTGCTAATTCCAACTACAAGAAATTCAGAGATAAGTCTTTTCTAATCTATTTTCACAAAGAAGGGCTAGAAGTTCTAAATAAAATCATCAACTTCTTAACATACACAAACACACTACATTCAAATACACACACACACACACACACACACACACACACACACACACACTGTTTAGGTATAGTCTTATTCTATGGGTAGCTTTACTGAGATTAGTTCATGGGTTAAACGGGCAAGTGTTTATATAAAAGACTTAAAACTTTTGCAGGGTAAAAGTGTGAAGCCTCTTTGTTGTATATTTCCTTGTTAGAACAAATCCCAGATTACTCTTTGTGAAGAACCTGAGCATGACAGACCTACCATGCCCAGACCTTCTGTCCACCATATGTCTTGTTTGGTAACACAGGCTTAATAAGAACTTGTCAATAGCTCCCTGGCTTGCTTGCTTATTAAACACACAGCAGAAGATCTAGCTGACCTGACAGCAACTGTGTCCCCAAAGCCTAGCAGATGCTTAATCTTGGCACTCAGGGCTACTCCACAGAGTTTAAAATCTGAACAGTGGGGCTTGGAAAGGGGGCTCAGCAATGAAGAGCACTTGCTGCTCATACAGAGGATCCAGGTTTAGTTTCTACCATCAGAATGATGTAACTGACTGTAACTCCAGAGTTGTGGAGAGTGGACAGATGCTGGGACCTGCTGGTCCAGAGCCTCACCTGGGCTACAGGGAATCATCACTGGAGAGGGTTTTTCACACTTCAGGCCATCACCCAGGGTGCAGCCAGAAGCCACAGTGTGCATGGAGGGCTGCATCCAGCACACCCTGCAGTGTTGCTTACACAGACTGAGCATCAGCATCCACTCTACTCTTTGGTCAGCTCTTACACCCTGCCTCCCACCACACTCTCGGATTCCCTTCTAAAGATAACAGCCAGAACTTACCATCACTTCCCAGCTTGTTCACTCCATACTGCAGTATCTGCAAGAACCACTCACCTTCATCTGCGTGCTCAGCTTTTGCTTATACAGAAAATTAAAAATGAAAGAATGCCCTCTCCTCTGGAGGACATACACTTTGGTTCTGTAACACTCAAGCAGTTGTATCTCATCTCAAAGAATCACCAGAGTGAATAATTCAGAACTGGAAAATAAGTAGATAGAGGTTTCTCATATGCTGTCACCAAACAGTAAGAAAACATCCAGAAGTCAGAGACGAAGGCAGGCAGTGCCACAAGTTCAAGGCCAGGCAAAGCTACAAAGTAAGACGGGGGGGGGGGGGGAGGAGGGACACGGACGGGGACGGGGACATGTGAGGGGGAGAGGGGGAGTAGAGAGGTGGGGGGTTGAGTGGGAGTGAACTTAATAGAGAAGAAAAACAATTTACAGTAGAAACTAAAAATATAAGATAAAGCACTATAAATAACCAAATAGAGAAGACAAGTTTTACTGAAATACAAAATACTGAAGATATATACTGCTGGATTGAATCAACATCATAATAACATCAGGTGTTTTGAAATAATAGCAAGTATAGCAATAATCAAAATACCAACAAAATCTTTTAAACATTAAATAATTAAAGCCTATTTGAAAAAATAAATGTCCCATAGAAACATTTGCTGTGTATTTATTTATGAGTTTTGTTTTTTATGGGATTTTTTGTTTTGTTTTGTTTTTGTTTGAGACAAATTTTCTCTGTGTTCGCTGTCCTGGAACTTACTCTGTAGACCAGGCTGACCTCAAACTCAGAGATCTGCCTGCCTCTGCCTACCATGTGCTGGGATTAAAGGTTTGTACCACCACCACCTGGGGAAAACTTTTAAAATGTTTAACTTTCTTATTCCTGATACATAAGGAAGTACTAAATTTTCCAATGGTACTGCACTGAGTTAAAGAGCTGGCTTGTAGTCATGGAGGTGATGTCTTCCCTAAACTAGCAAGTTTTATTCCATCAGGGACAGCATGGCCGAAGAGACAGCCTCTTCTACAGACTGGTTCTCCAGATGATGTCCTGTCTTGGTGTCCCCTTCCCATTTCCAGTCCTCACCATGGGTGCTGAGTCACTCTTACCTGAGACCCAGGAAAACCTGTTTCCGTTCTGATTCAAATCTGTTTCCTTTTTCCAGACACAGCTCTTCCAATCCCCATGCTATCTGGCCCCTCCCTTCTATGGAATCTCTCCTATTACTTCACCAAGCACTATCCCTATGGGCAAATTCTCTACACAGTTTGAGACCAGTCACATTTTAGCCGGTTAATCTGCTGTCTTTTCATCTGGCCATTCCATACCCAATGCCTCTGTCTGTCATTTAAGACATTTCGGTGCCTAATCCTGGTCCCAATTTTCATCTTATACTGCCCCCTGCTGTTCACCCCACCCAACTGTACTCAGAGTTCACTGTTTGACCTCCATTGTTTTGCATTAACTCTGTTGATAAAGAACTGCCCCAAGGGAAAAAAAGGTGTGCGTGCGTGCGTGCGTGCGTGCGTGTGTGAGAACCTCCTTTGCCTAGGTGCTAGCTAACTACAATTTCTGTAGAACTTCCACTAGGGGGTACTACCCTATAACATTTCAAAAAACAAAGGCTGCCGAATGAAATTCTTAATGAAAATTGAAGTCCAGACACATGGAATTTTAGAAACTTTTCTGAACACATGCTGTAATTTTATGAAGCAATTTAATTTGATTCCTTTTAAATAAAAGCTGCCCCATGGGCAGAGTAATAGGCAACAATCTTAAGCAGTATAAACCTATATAAGAGAACACCAATTAAAAACCCAGACTCCATTACTGTAAGATAAATAGTCATGAATTAAATAAAATACATGCAAGACCTTAGTAGAGCCAGACAAGTGAAGTTATTTTTACTTTAGCAAGAGAAATATGCAAAAGTTGGCTTTGCAAAAACAAAAATAAAGGCCACTCCGATGTTCTGGGACTCCTTGCATAAATAAAATGGAATGAATCTATCATCACTGGGGTTTACCATTTTTACTTGCAGTACTGCAAACTTGTTCAAAGTTAGAGTCTTCTGAGTTCTTTTAGGAGAAAATAAGCTGGAGCTGATGCAGAGGCCATGGAGGGGAGTTGCTTACTGGCTTGCTCAGCCTACATCCTTATAGACTCCAGGACAACCAGCACAGGGATGGTACCACCTACAATGGGCTGGGCCCTCTCACATCAATCACCAATTAAGAAAATGCCTTATACATCACCTTCCCTGTGGAGTGGGGAGGGGAATGGGATGGGAGGGTGGTCGGGGGTCATGAGAGAGTGGGAGAATGGGAGGAGGGAGGGAGAGGGAACTGGGATCGATATGTAAAATAAGATAAATAAATAATTTTAAAAAAGAAAGAAAATGCCTTATAGGGTTGCCTACAGGTCAATACTATGAAGGTATTTTCTTAATTGAGGCTCCCTCCTCCCAGATGACTTCAGCTTGTATCAAGTTGACATAAAACTAGCCAGCACAGATGACTAGGAACAGAGAAATCTCACAGAAAGACATATTAACTATCATTTTGATAAACACATTCATACAGGTAAGCAATTAAAAGGCTAGAAAAAAAATAAGCAACTTGACTATAGTCCCATAGTTATTTCCTCACTTTAGAGTAAAACTGGACTTCCTTAATGCCAGGCCAACATTCTTTCTCCATTATCATATGCCTCTCCCAGTATCTGACAGCTTATTAACACAGACTAAACATATTCCTTAGTTAAAAATAGATTTTTTAGGACAAAATTTTGCTAAAGTATCAAAATAAATGTATTGTGTGACAGTTTGAAAGAATCTTACTGTACATATATTAAGTTTGAATTTTAAGCCCATGTCTTACTTTAGAAAATATTTTTAATTATATGCAAAGTTCACTACCATTTTGGAATGCTGAAAAAGTAATATGTTCAGCCACAGGAGAACAATTGAAGGTGACAGATCTATGAATTATGGAACTACTAGAAAATGACAAACACGCCCGAGGCTGTAAGTGGAAAGCCCTGATCTGCACATGCAAAGCCCTGAGCTGCATCCCCAGGGCTGGAGAAAAAAAGAAGCTGGAAAAGGGTTGATAGAAAGAAAGAATCAAAAAAGGGAAGAAGATAGTAAAGGAGACAAAACACAAAGAAACATAGAAAAAGATCTATTTCATTTCATTCCAAAAGGCAGTGATTTGGCAAGTAGTGTAACAATTTACTTCATGCTAATTACAACCAGTTAAGATTAAATACTTACTTGGTTAAAACCTAGAAAAGATAAGGAAAGAATGAAGTAAGTATTTTAGGAGTATTTAGATGAGAAATTCCCCCTTTGAGATTGATACAATAAAGAATCAAGCAGAATGAATCATTTCTTCACGTGATTGGTACTAAAGTGTTCGAATGATCCAAGCATCTTTTAATACATTACAATAATATGTATAATAAAAGGAGCGGTCTAAGACCAGACCCTACATCATGCAATAAGTTCTGAGGGGCACACAGTGTATATCAGCTCCTAGCCTCTCCAAATTCACCAGCTGGTACAGGAAATAGGACACATACAGGCATCCATCCCTTCAAGTCCTAGGGACACTGGTTCCAGGAACCCTGAAGGATTCCAAGATCTGCAGATGCCCAAGTACCCAATATAAACTGGTGTAGTGTTTGCATACAACATACACATACTGTCAGCTGAATACTTTAAACCACCTCTAAAGTTCTTGCAATACAAGAAATGTCCTATATTGTCTAGGGAAGGACATGAGAAATGTCTGAACATATTCAGCACAGGCAAAATTATTTTCCTTTAATGTTTTCCAGTTCAAGTTGGTTGAGTTTGCAGACATGGATCTCAGCATCACTTTACCTTCGTCTTCAATATCCCACCCCACACAGGCAATCTTTCTCATCTTTCTTGCCATCGGCCCATTAACTTCACCTAGGACTGCCAGCCCAGGGGAACCTGTTATGAGTATGTTTTTCCCACCAGCCTGGACCTTCATCTTCCTCCGAACCACCAACTTGGCTGGGTTTTCTTTACTGTGTTTCTTAAATACTAAGACTCATCACTTCAGTTGTCCCTCCATGGGGATCATAAGATGTTGAACATTTTCTTTTCTATTTATCCATAAACACCCCCCCACCCACCACCACCACCACCACCCGCTTAAACTGGGGCTATCCTGCCTAGCCTGAGTTGCAAGACTTGCTGGCTGGTATCTCTTCGTGTAGTCCTGACACGCACCCTCTGCCCAACCCTTCAACTCCCCCCCCCCTTCAGCCCACTAATACCATCCCTTTCTTCTCCCAGGCAGCTGATATCACCTTTTTCTATACAGAAAGGAACGCCTGGCCTCAGGACCCACTCTACACCGGCCAAGAAGCCAGAAAAACTTCTTAAATGAAAACGTGCTGAGCCTAAAGTCCAGTTGTATTCTTCCTCTGACCTTACCTCCCACTCTATTGGTTTCAGAACCAGCAAGGCACTCACTTCCTGGACCCAGGACCTACTACAGCCTACTACAGCCTTAGTACACCTTGTGTATGTCATCATCTCCCCCCCTCCTCACCCCCAAAATAGCATGCCTCTGCCAGCTACAAAGAGGTCTTCCCTTTAGGATCCAAGTTCTTCTGGGTCATTATCATTGGCTTTTCTTCTCTTCTGACAAATATCTAAAGAGCTGCCCTTGCCCACTGCCCATTTCCCCTCTCTCCCACCCCTGAAGTGGTACCTCAGAAACGAAAGCCAATGACTCCCTTCCATCCTCCATTTCACTTGACTTTTCCGCTGTGTTCAATCCCTTTGGCCATTTTCTGCCCTGAAATATTCTCCCCTTTCTGTTCTTGTTACCTTGATCAGCAGAATGAGTAAACTATTGCCTTTGGGGCATCCAGGGAGATGTGGAGGAAGGGCCCCGAGTTCCTCCGTGAGCTTGCAGGGGTGTGGTGGCCATGCAGTTGGAGACCGAAGATCCATCAGATAAAGTTATGAGAATTGGATTCCTTCCTGCAGCCTGAGTCAGACAGAAGGGTGGGAGGAAGCCACCAGAAATCACAGACATTTGCTTATTCTGTGTCAGAAAAAATAAAACGGTGTAAGGGAGAATAGACCACACTATGGGGACTTGTTGAAAGTGTGGGATACCCTCCCTTAGGGGATAAGGGGTGGAAGTAGAATTGAAGACAGCTAGGTCTTCTGCGGTATTCTCTAACAGCTAACACTTCCAACCTACGTGCATTCAACAGAACAAAACCAACCTTCCACTGCTAAAGTAATTTTGCTTTTTAGTCTTAGTGTCAGTCTCCTGCACACAGATTGACATGTGGTTACACACTAGCTATTGGCTGTTTTGATTCTTACTCCTAAGTAGTATGCACCTGTCTTAGTTTTCTACTCCAGGGATAAAATACCACAGCAAACGGCAACTTCACCTGTACATCACAGTCCATCATTAGAGGGAGGGAGGCAGGAACCTGGAGATGGGAACCAAAGCGGAAGGGACACTGTTACTGCCTTGCTTCCCAGGGCTCTGCTCCCTTTGTTTTTGTATATATTCCAGACTATCTGCTCAGAGGTGGCATGACCACCTTAACCATTAACCAAACAAGACCCCAAAGGTTTGCCTACAGGCCAGTCTTATGGAGACATCTTCTCAGCTGAGGTTCCTTCCTCTCAGATAACTCTAGCTGGTGCCAAGTTAACAAAAACAAACAACGATATCCGGGACAGTGCCGTATTGAACTACAAAGGCTTCAGTGTGGTCTAATTTCCTTATGTCTTCTACACTGTTCAGCAGAGGGCTGAAGACTTGCAAGGCAACTTCTAAAACTATTTTTTAGCAAGCACTTTGATTTTCCCAAGTTTCAGTGGATTTTGAATGAGTACCGAGTGAAATACGTAAAACAGGTGTGAAAGTGTGATGGAGAAAACACTGAAGTTATTTTTGCACTTTCGGAGCTGGAGAAGTGAGTGTACTTCTCCAGCCGAGGAGAACTAAATACAGTGAGAAATGGGCTCTTGTGTATTCAGTCAGCAAACAAAACAAACAACAAAAACAGAATCCTAGGCCACATGAAGAGCTAATTAGTTTTATGTAGCTTATAAATCCTTCTAGTTCAATATGCTTTGGCCTCGCATGGCAAACGACCTTGTCTGTGGATATCAGTAGGTCCCCTTGGATCAGGCTGGTCACGCAGGTAATCCGAAAAGAAAGTCACACGCAGTCCACAGCGTTTTTTCCTCTCCTCGATTTTCCTCTCCTCTCCTTCTGCTACCAGCTAGAGAAGACATTCAAAGGCTGTAAACTTTTCCAGAACTTTCCACCTCTCGCAGTTATTAAGCCAGACTGGATCCTCTGGCCAGAAAATAACTGTTCCTTCAATAAAGGGGGAGAAGTAAGATCCGGTATTGAAAGAGAGTTACCATAATGTAATAACCAGGGCGCTACAATTTGTGCTTGAAAACTAACTGAAAACCAATTACGACTTTTCCTTAAATAGCGAGGATTAACAACCTTAACAAGGTAATAAATAATCAAGCCAACCGAACCCCACCCTGGAGTGAGCTCTGGGGTGGAACTTAATATTTAAGGCGGTCTTGTGACTGGGAGAAAGGAGCCCAGGCTCTGTGAAAGGCAGAAAGGAACCTGAGCAAAGTTATGAGCTACTCAGACCCCATCGCTCACAGTGGGGTGGGGGGAGAGGGGTGGGCTGAGAAGGGGAGAGGGCTGTCCTTAGAGGGCCCAGGAGTCAGAGCCCGCCTGGTGAGTTGAGGAAGCCCGCCCCGCTCACCTGGGAAGGGCGCCATGCAGGGGCGGAGCCGTCTCGGGTCACCTGGGCGGTGGCGGAACTGAGGAGTCTGGGCGGACGCCGGGCACCTGGCGATCCACCTCACCTGCGCCGAAGGCGGGGCGGACGGGCGTTGCGCACCTGCGCGGGCGGGAGGCGGGGCCGGGGAGCAGCCGTCCAGTGGGAGAGCGCGCGGAGGCGGGAGCGATCCCCGGCCTGAGACCCCGCCGCCCACCGGGGACTGGGACCCCGCCGCCCACCGGGGACTGAGACGCAGCCATGACCTGGAGCGCGTCGGCGCGGGGCGCGCACCAGCCGGACAATACAGCCTTCACGCAGCAGCGCCTCCCGGCCTGGCAGCCGCTGCTGTCTGCCGGCATCACGCTGCCGCTCTTCTTCTGCGCGGGCCTGGCTTTCATCGGCCTGGGCCTGGGCCTCTTCTACTCGTCCAACGGCATCAAGGAGCTGGAGTACGACTACACCGGCAACCCCGGCACCGGCAACTGCTCGCTGTGCGCCGCCGAGGGCCAGGGCCGCGCGCCGCCACCCAACTGTTCGTGCTCCTGGTACTTCTCGCTGCCCGAGCTCTTCCCGGGCCCCGTGTACCTCTACTACGAGCTGTCCAACTTCTACCAGAACAACCGGCGCTACGGAGTGTCCCGCGACGACGCGCAGCTCAGCGGCCTGGCCAGCGCGCTGCGCCACCCCGCCAACGAGTGCGCCCCCTACCAGCTCAGCGCCACCGGCCTGCCCATCGCGCCCTGCGGCGCCATCGCCAACAGCCTCTTCAACGACTCCTTCACGCTGTGGCACCAGAGTCGACCCGGGGAACCCTACTTCGAGGTGCCTTTCGACCGCACCGCCATCGCCTGGTGGACCGACTACCACGTCAAGTTCCGCAACCCGCCCCTGGTGAACGGCAGCCTGAAGCTGGCCTTCAGCGGCACGGCGCCACCGCCCAACTGGCACCGACCGGTTTACGAGCTCAGTCCGGACCCCAACAACACCGGCTTCATCAACCAGGACTTCGTGGTGTGGATGCGCACGGCTGCGCTGCCCACCTTCCGCAAGCTGTATGCGCGCATCCGACAGGGTAACTACTCGGCCGGCCTGCCCCGGGGTGCCTACATTGTCAACATCACCTACAACTACCCGGTGCGCACCTTCGGCGGCCACAAGCTCATCATCTTTAGCAACATCTCATGGATGGGTGGCAAGAACCCTTTCCTGGGCATCGCCTACCTGGTCGTCGGCTCCCTCTGCATCCTCATGGGTTTCGTCATGCTGGTCGTCTACATTCGCTACCAGGACCAGGATGACGACGACAACGATGATGAGTGATGCTGTTTCCCAAAGATCCTTTCTCCTGCTTCTTGGCCAAACCACTTTCAGAGGTGGTCCTTTGCTCCTTAACACAACAACTTCAAGCTCACCGATTGTCTCATGTGTGCAAAGGGCCTGGAGAAAGGAATAGCCCGCTTCCTCTTAGAGATAAGACACTGCTGGTTTTGAACTGTAGAATGCCAGATCTTATGATTTCTCCCCATCTCCGTCATGGCTTACTGAATTGACGTGTCAGGTCTATAGCATTCCAGAGCAAAGGACACAGGAGATTCCTGGACTGGAACTAGTTAGGACTAGCAGCCAGCAGTTGGATCCTAATTCTGAGTCTAAGGTTCTGTTCCTTCAGTAACACGCTTTTCTGGGAGGTATATATAGGTTACTAGAGAGCTGGGATGGAGAGTGTTACCCACTGATGGCCTACAGAAGCTTGGAGGAGTGGGGAAAGCCTATTTGTTAAAATTTAAGTCGATGAAGGGGCGTTGAGCCTCTCAGGTTCTGACCCAAGAACGCCAGGGTGGGCAGCCTTCACTGAAGAGTCTACCTTCCTTGAAGAGCCTCTGTGCCCTTGAATTTGGGAGTCTTGAGCCAGGAAGCACTCGGGTTTTTCCAGTAATAATCTGTTACCGTGAACAGTGACAATCACAGTACTCCGGTTTGGTCTTACACATAGGAAGCTTCCACTCTGTGAATGAATGAGAACAATTGCTAAACTCTAGCAAACTAGCATGCAGATCTGCAGGGCAGGAGTGTGCCAACTCGTAGTTAAATGTAAAAGCAAACTTCACAAGACACTGTAAAAACTTGAAAATGCAAGGCCAGTTCACATGGCTCAGGGGGGTGTGTCCAAACCCTAGAAACCGAGATGCAAAAGATCTTAGCCGGAAGCTGTTTTCCTGAGACCCTGAGTGTCTCTTGCCTCTTGCTCAGTCCCTTTTGACACGTCTTTTCTTCTTTTTTAAAAAAATGCTTAATTCATTAATATCATTTTCACAAACAACTATCTTAAACACGAGTTTTAATTTAGTCACAAATGAAATCCATTTCTAGTGATCATGTTTAAAGAATGCCAAGAGTTATATTTGTCTATGCAAAGTAGACTCAGGATTATTTCCACCTTAATGTTAAAATCATTCAGCTGATTTTATTTGATTGCTATAAATCATATATAGAAAGCTATATAAATATAGGTACAATAAAGGGACGTTTTTAAATGTTAAAACCCTCCTTTTATGGAACAACGATGTAGAAGAACTTAAAATTAAATTTCTTAATGATACCATCTTCCAGGTTCCCTGAAGAAAACAGTTACTTGGTATTTGTCAGGGTCTTCTGGTCCCAGCTCCTCAGTGCAGGTATTTTCAGGTTATGGGTATACTTTCATTCCTCAAAGGCAGTACATGGTCTTGAAGTATTTTTTATTTTTATGGCAGTCAAATATTGAGTTGTACTGAATAATTTCCATTCATTCCCTTATTCTTTGTAGTTGATACTTGTCTTGGGTGCACAGCATGCCTGTCTAAGATTGTCCAGGTCAAAAGTGACTTAAAATAATCTTGTCTCATTTTTATGTATATCAGAAAATTCTTTAGTAATTTCAGTGTGCTGGCTTTCTGACTTCTGAATGTGATAAAATTTAATGTCAGATCACATACTGTGATTTTTGACTATGAAATGCTGATGATTGCATGCACTTTTAGAAAGTTGTATTTATTATGAATGCTTGGTTGACCACCTCTTGTGTTTCAGCTAATGGAGTTGGCTACTTTGTTTCCCACTACATAGTTGAAGGTAACTGTTTTGCTATCATTTGTAGAACATCGAGTCTTTTGTTATAAATTTTAATGTGAGACCATGAAGCTTAAAGTCCTGTAATTAAATAGTAGTTCCAGGCCTTGTTTTTAGGATTTTGAAAGAGAATAAAGGTTGTGTTTGTCTTTCTCTGTTATCACATTACTTAGCTCTTTTGAACTGTGATCTTAAAGGCACACACACACACACACACACACACACTGCCAGCTACTTGCCTCATGTTATTAGCAGAGTTACATCGTAGCTGGAATATCACCTTTCAGAGTAAGATTCAGGCAACGTGAACTTACTCTTTGATTGTTAACTTCCTAAAACAGCATTTGAACCTACATCAACATCTTGTGTTTAGGATACACGGTCTTCAACTATTGTTTAATTTGATAGATGGCAATCTCTTTTAAATTTTAGTATGAAATGTTATTAAAGAATGTGATTATAGCAGCCTTGCCTCTCTGCATTTTGCTCAGACTGTAAATTACAGTTAGCTGTTAGTGCTTAAGATTGCAAAAGAGTGAAAGTTTAAAAGAAAATTGTCAGGCCTCTGCCTTAGGCACCCCTGTGCTGTGTGTAGTTTTGTGGTTCACTATCGGGATTCTGATTGATTGCGTCATCGAGTGTTTCCCAATTGAGGTATGTCTTCTAAGAGTGAGACACAAGAGTGAGCCTCAGCAGTCGGACTAGAAATAAACTTTGACCTACTTTGTGAAATAAAGGCACAAACAAGAGTGTTCAGTGAGATACCCACCTCCGTAAAAAAGTAAATAATAAGAGCAAAAACAAGCTGAGGTTTCCAACATGTGCACAGCTGAAGTCACTCAACAATCTGCTCACTAGGCAACTGTTTAAAAATGAAGGACAGATTTCCTTTGGAACAAACGTTATTTAGTAGGATGTAGCCACAACTCCTCTGTTCTAGGTGAGGGTCTTATTACCCTTATATGGACTTGGATAAAAGTCTTCAGACACTATAAATAAAATTAAGGTCTTTTTGATTTGCACTGGGCATTCATTACATCCCACATTTTGGCTATGGGTAAAAGAGAGCTAGTTAATGTTAGTAATCAATTTAAAAAATAAACAAAAAAAACCCACAAAACTTACCCCAGGAGAATTTCCCTTAATTCTCTCTCAAACAAAAATCACTTAAAGGTCCTTCCCACATCTGATTGAAATTTATTAAGGCCCTGAAGAGATCTCACATGACAGCTTCACTTTATTTATTTATTTATAGAGGTTGTACCCCAGTATCTTTTATAATTTTGCCACTAAGAATGGCCATGTGCATTTGGGAAAATTTACCCACCCTGCTCTGTCACCTTGTATGGAGATAGCCATCATCAGAACTCCTGACCTGAGGGAGGTCTCTCGAGCATGCCAACCTTCCTTCGGTTAGCATACCTGCAGTCTAGCCCAGAGGAAACTCCTGTGTAATAAGAGCAAGCACACACCGGGGTCATAGTCAGGAAGGGGAGGATAGAAGGGGAAGGTGACCAGGCACATCCCTAGGCTGCCAGGGTCCCCAGAAGGCATGGGGTCAACAGCAATGTAAGTTTTGGAGAAGACAAGGCTGGCTCAGCCGCAGAATCTGCCAATAACAGACAGGGCTTTATGAAGATGCAATGGATGTAGAGTGGCCCTTGTCTTGTCAATCAATTTGAGTGCAATTTACTTCTCTTTAGGAGCAAAGGTATTGTTGTCAGGGGGCTTCATAGTTGTGCTCTCCACACTGACTCCTCACCAGGCGCCCATGGTGAACGACTCCTTACATAACTAGTGACAACTGTAAATGATGTTCATTAATAATGACATTTTGTTTTTCTTAAAGGGTTTTGCTCTGAAAGCCCACGGTATTTAACACTGTGTGGCCTTATTCATCTTATCCATCAAAATGCCTGGGATTCTACTAACCTATCAAGACCAATACGGTAGAAATAGATTCCTTTTTATTTGATTTTTCTATTTTGTTCAAAACTCTATAAAAATGCATATCTCAGTAGGCAAAGACACTTGCTGCCAAGCCTGGCAACCTGAGTTCTATTTCCAGAACCAACACAGAGAAAGGAGAAAGCTGACTCCTTAAAGTCCTCTGTCCTCCACATCAGAGCCCTTGTACACGTGTACCCGCACACAATAAATAGGTATAAACACAGTTTAAGTAGTATTCCTTAGAAACAAAAGAAAAAAGACTAATACTGGCTGAAGTTTTGACCGCCATTGAAATGGATTGCTTAAATATTTTTGTAAATTATTACATTTTTTGAATGGTGGTGGTACACGACTTTAAACCCAACACTCTGGAGGCAGAGGCAGACAGATCTCTGTGAGTTTGAGGCCAGCCTGGTCTACAAAGTGAATTCCAGGACAGCCAGGCCTGTTATATAGAGAAACCCTATCTCAGATCACACACACACACACACACACACACACAAATGGTGCACGTGTGTGTGTGTGTGTGTGTGTGTGTGTGTGTGTGTGTGTGATGTATGCTTGAGAGCAAGTGTTCACAATCTACAACACATGTAAAAATTAGAGGACAACTTTCAGGAGTCTTTTTTTCAGATTTATCTTATTGTATGTGTATGAGTGTTTTGCTGGCATGTGTGTATATGTACCATGTACAATGGCTGGTGCCTGAGGTCAGGAGAAGGCATTAGATCCTCTGGGACTGGAGTTATCACTGGTTATGAGCTACCATTTGAGTGCTAGGAATTGAATCTGGGTCCTCTACAAAAACAACAAGTGCTTGCCAACTGCCAAGCCATCACTCCATACCGTCAGGAGTCCATTCCATCTTTTTACCATGTGAATCTTAGGGCTCAAACTCACCATCAGGCTTAGTGGCCAGCACCCTTATCTGCTGGTCTGTCTTGACAACTTCCCAGCTTCACCATTTAAAGGAATTAATTTTGTTATGAGATGAAGTCATACACACACACACACACACACACACACACACACACACACACTATATATATATATATGTATATATGTATGTACATATATATATATATATTCTAATTATTTTCTCCAACACCCTCTCTTATTTTTTTCCCACTCTCTCATTCCTACCAGAACTTTTCCTGTGTTCATAACTTAGTTTCTACCTATTTAATTCAGCCAGGGCTGTCATGTAACCATTGAATTGGAAGTGTCTATTGCAGCTTAATGGGGTCATCTGTGGCAGCAAATAGATGGTTAGGGCACCCTGGGCCTCCCCTCCATCCATGCTTGGTTGTCAGTGCTGCTGTGAGTTTGTAATTACAATAGCTGTGCCTTGCCCTGAAAATGATAACTCATAGTCCTTCTCCCTACCCTCTGGCTCTTCCAAATGATGCAAATGTCTTGTTATGGGCTGATCACTCCATCTGTCACTTATTCTCAGCACCTTGTGCAGCCATGAGTTTCTGAATTCTCCATCCTGCTTCATCATTTAAAAAGAAATGCATTCTTGTTATTGAGTTGTAAAGGCATTTCCCGTTGATTTTTTTTTTTCTTTTTCTTCTCTTCATGTGTTCATGCACTCAGGTTATGCATGCCTGTGTATATGTATGTTTTTGAGTGTGGGCTACAGATGCTTGTGCATGCATGGGAAAGCTCAAAATTGTTGGTAATCTTCATTCACTATCCCCCATTCTATTCGCTGAGGCAGGGGTTCTCAATCAAACCCAGAGCTCACTGATATGACTATGTTAGCCAGCTTGCATCCTGTGTCCTCTTTCTGAGTCTGAAATCTCAGGCAGGCTGCCACATCCACCTGGGATTTGCATGGGTCATCTTTCTTTCACAAAGTGCTTTAGTCACCGGGCCAATGTCTATTGTTTCTGTCAACACATCTAAAATAGGAGGCACAACTAAGACTGAGTGATAGAATTTAAAACCCTAATCTTTTCCTGCAAGTCTTTAAAGCTTAAGGCTTATCAATTACTTCAACACAATTTTCAGATAACTGAATGTGGTGATCTGTCAAGTTTTTGTTAGAGAGAAGTCAATTGGTGCTTGTGTTCATTTACATGAATCTTTAAAACATTACTGAATGATCGCTACATAAGTGGCAACTCTCCTGTCTCCAATCCTGTCTTCTCTCCTAACTCACATTTCCAACCACATCTTAGACACACCTGAAGGTCCTCCAGGTGCCACCTGTCTAGGTGGTCAGAGCCAAATTGACTGTTGTCTCCTGCACTTTGTACTCTGTCTTAGCTACTTTGCTATTGCTATGAAGAAATACCATGATCATTTGGTTGAGGGCTTGCTTACAATTACAGAAAGTTAGCCCATGACCAGTTATGGTGGGACGCAAGGCAGCAGGCAAGCAGGCATGGTGCTGAGGCAGTAGCTAAGAGCTTACATCCAGATTCAAAGGCAACAGGTAGAGAGAGACAGCAAGCAAGACAGAGCATGGAATGCGCTTTTGAAACCTCAAAGCCCACTCCCAGTGACACACCTCCTCCAACAAGGCCTCAATTACGAATCCTTCCCAAACAGTTCCACTCACTGGGGACCCCTCACTCAAACATATGAGCCTCCAGGACAATTCTTATTCAAAGCACCACACAAGGCATTCCTGATTCCAAAGACCATTCCTGGTACTTAACCTGATGCACTCAAAGTCCTGAACTGCCTGCTTGGCTGCTCTGTTTCTGTTTTCTCCAGCTGCCAGATGCTGTGGCTTCAGTACCCCAAGGCCCTGCTAGTCAAGCCCATGTCTTACTGCTGCCCTGGCCTCACTTTGTTGTTTCTCACCTGGAAATTGGAGGAGCCTCCCCATCAGGAGTCTAGTTGACTTTCCCTGTTACGGCCACTGCCCCGATAACAAACCTCATGTGTCAGGCTTCAGCTTACAATCAGGCATGACTATGTACTGGAGGGAATCTAAATCCTCAGAGGGCTCTTCAAGGCCTTCAAAGTTGGCTTTGTTCTAGATCTTCAGGCCCTTTGCTTCCAACATCCCGCAAGATTCTTCCTTGTCTCTTCCACTTCCTGCCCTCAGGCTACTCTTACTTCGGGCATTTGCCATTCTGCCAAGACGGCTGTTGTTGCCCTCTGCATCTGCACACTGAGGCTGTTAACTCTGGGTGAGCTGAGAACCTGTTCCCTCTGTTTTTTCATTGCCAATTCCTGGTACCTGGACCAGTACACACAGCTCCTTAAATAGTTGTTAGATGACAATGAGGAAACTGAGAATTCCATTACTTTACAACCATGAAGCATTTCATTTCCTATAATTGAATGTGTTGGATGTAATTCAAGAAACAAATAAGATGCAGAAATGACACTGTAAAAAAAAATTGCAAATTTTAGGGTTAAGTGTGCTGTGGACACACAAGTATTCTGAACAGCAAGGAAACACTAAGCTTAAAGTTCCCATCTGGATAACTAAAATGTTCGGTCAGGGCTTCCTCTGTAAAGTAATTTGCTGAAATGAACAACAGATGGGTTACATTAGCCTTGATAGTGGGATGGTTCCTTTATGCTCACAAGGGCCCCATGTTTTCGATGGTAAACTGCAGTATGTTAATGGAATATTTACATTTCTGTGGTGCTTCTTTATAGAGGACAATTTTTTACTCACTGAAGTATTTAATAATAAAATGTAAAATGAACATTACTTTTCTCTGCTGGGCAATTACCTCAGAATCCATTTAAACAAAAATAGCATCGCGAAGAACTCCCCAAAAAGGAAGGCAAAAATAAACACAATAGTAGCTGTCCCGTTTGCTTGCTGGTGTTTGGTTTAAACATTTGGCACATCTTGGTAACTCCACAATAGCAATTTTAGAACTATAAATGATTCTCTACAGAGGTCACACCATAGTTACTTAAGTTCAGGCTTGATTTCCCTGAGCACTAAGTAGTTATGAGCAAAACATGTTTAGTCTGATCTGCCACAGAAGGGTCATAAACTTCCAAGTCATCGAAAACCATGGAATGTCACTTCAATACATCAGGAAAATTGTACATGGAAAAGAATAATGCAGGACAGGGAAAAAGTATTTTTATGCTTTAAAAGTAACATATATTTCTGGGAAGGAGTTATAAAATTTTGTCACATTGACCTTCCTTCTGATCCTGGAAAACAAGTTAAGAAAGGGCTTTTGATTTTTTCTAATCCATGGAGGAGCCAGAACAATGAATTAGGAAGGGACCTTGGCCTCAGAATGAGAAACGGCCTCTCCTCCTCAGTCCATCAAAAGAGGAAAACAAAGAAAAGTCTCAAGATCCCACAGTGGCTTCCCAAGCTTCCCTCTATCTCAGAATTCTTTCCCAGAGGCTCCGGGCAAGTGTTTCTGTGGCTGCTAAGCAGTGAGTGTTGGCGAAGCCCCAGCAATAAGATAAAATTTCCTTTTATCATTAAACCCAGTTAAATAGCTTACAGGGAAATACTCCAGACGACATGCTAGGTGAACTGCCTTGGTTTTCAGCTTGATCTCAACAAGTTCAAAGTTTTCTCCCTTTTGTTAACCCAAAAGCAAAACTTTGGAGAAAGAAACTGGCCCAAGGTCGAAGCTAGTTGAGAGACAAGCAGGGATCCCAGCTAGCCCAGGGAACTTCAGAAGCTCTCTGGCTCCTGGGCGTCCATTAGCTGGTATTTGTCATCAAGTTCCTAGGTAACTCTCCGAGCATGCTGCCTGTCTCGTCACACTGTGACACCCGGTTAATCCTGGGACGTGGGTACTGCTCTTGTCTTAGTTGCACCTAGGAGAAAGCTGAAGTTATGTGACATGAATTGACCAGCTTCGAGCAGTGTGGCCTGGGGCCAGGGGACAATTCAGGGACTCAGGGTCTCACTGTCTATTTGTGTGTGTGTGTGTGTGTGTGTGTGTGTGTGTGTGTGCTCATAGTGACTGATTGCAAACGTCAACACTAATTCAATGGAAGAAAAAGAACAAAAAAGAATTTGTGGGAGGGGGCCAATAGTAAGGAGGTAGAAAGCCTTACTACTTAGTGTAAGTAATGTAGACATGGTGATTTTATTACAGGGGCAGACAGCTAGGTTAACAGAACAATGGATTTAGATAAGGAAGAAAGAAAGAAAGAAAGAAAGAAAGAAAGAAAGAAAGAAAGAAAGGAAGGAAGAAAAAACCCAAGACACAAAGGGGCCTGTGTGGGAGGTAGGCACACAGCTCTCCATCTGGATCCTCCTTTCTTAAGTGTTCCATGTAGCACTCACACTCTTGAGTACTGCAAAACAGTCAGTGACCGCTGGAGTAATGACAATCTCATGGAGCTTCTAATACTACACTCTGGGGCTGTGTCCAGGTGACTTTCAGTGCTATGGACACAAAGTTACAATAATTCATCTATAAACATTGTGTACCTTGTTAAACTTGGAGTCGGGGGAGAGAACTAATCCAGCATTTTCTTTAAATCGAACAATAAAAACAGGTGAATCTCTGCCCAGAGCACTCTGATGGAAAGTTGGCATGCCCAGGCCGGGCACTAGGGTGAGGCTGGCACGCCTAAGGCATCTGAAGGAAGCCAAGCCCTGAGCAGTGTTAGTGTGGGAGGTGACTTTTGCGTTAGGTGATGCCCGACTCCTCCTCTTTTTCTTTCTTCAGAGTGGAAGCAGGAGGGAACTCAGCTCTTTTTGCACAGCCTAAGTCCTTGCATTTTTTTACTGCTAAGCACATCGCAGACCTTGGAAGAGAAGGCTTCAATTTTCCATCAGGTCTTTTCTAGTCACCTGAATGTGGGCTCCCTGATCCTGCTCAGGGCTGAGACCTGAACCTAACTGACATATCTTAGCTTAAGGTTTCTATGGCACGTCTAATCGAGCCAAGAATCCGGTTCCAAAGATGTACACTACTGCCCTCTTCTGGAAGTATATGGAACCACCGGTCAGGCCGGGAAAGCATTGCTCTTATTAGATCGCCTTAAATCCATGTGAATACTAGCTGTACACATTAAAATCCCTGTTGGATGTGATAGCTCAACCTGTAATCTCAGAACTTTGGGGATGACGGCAGAAAGCGTGCTCTGAGTTCCAGGTCAGCCTGGGCTAAAGTGAAACCCTGTCTCAAAAAAATAAAACAGACTATCGAGATGGCTCAGAGAGAGGATAAAGGAGATGGTCACGCAAGCCTGGAGATCTGTGTTTGATCTCTAACCTTTGTAAATATACAAGGAGAGGACAGATTCCACAAAGTGGTCCCCTGACCTCCATTTGTGCTCCATGGAACAAACATTCCTCCCCAATAAAAATAAATAAATTAAAAAAATTAAGCACATCGATAGATAAATAAGTAAAATTCTTGAAGGTAAATAAAATAAGTACTTATGAACTGCATGATAATTCTGTGAATTTTATGTGTTCCAATTAATTTGTTGAAAAAGACAATGCATGTTTGTCTTTAGTTTTTACTCAAATGATATAGACAATTTTTTCAATAGACTTCCGATGGCTGCTACCATTTTTCCCCCTAAAACACTTTCTTTTTAGAATAAATAAGATTTAGAACTATGTTGCAAAGGGTGGATTTGTGTTCTAATGCTGGGAAAGTACCAGTCATTTGACATTTGATTGCTGTAAGCATAGACACAAAGAATAGGAAACACCACTACTATTCTTTTACCAGATTATTTTGAACAATAAGTATCTCTTTCTCTCTCCTCTCCCCTGCACCCCAGGGGTGGAACTCTAGGCCCTGCACACACTAAGACACGTGCTCTGGACTAATCCATAGTCTGCAGCCTCTGGTTTCGAGACAGCCCGTAGCCAAGGCTGGCCTTGAGTAGCAATTTTCCTGCTTCATCCTCCTGGGCAGAGGGATTACAAACATATACCACCATGCCCAACTGTAAGTCCTTTTTATGTTAGAAACTGTACTTTTAAAATAAAAGACTGATGAATATTAGTGGTTGCCTTCCCAGGAGCTGTATGAATTTGCCACCCAGTGTGACGGACTGTTAAACCCTGTCTATAGCTATTTCTTTCCAAAAGGAAACACTAACAGCTTTTACTGGAGGAGACATGAGTCTGCTCACTTGGGGTCCTAGAAATTGCTAACGCCGAAATGATCAAAACAAAGTGTTTTTGGAATAATTCTGGAATGATTTTAAGCCTTACACACTTTTCTGAGGTTGAAATTATAAGTGAAGAAATAGAAATTTTTATAACACACTTTGAATTTTTGTATGAGGGGACCAGGTACCATGCTCTAACACCTAAGCAAACCATATTCACCCCTGCAAGGTGCACCCCCCCATTTTAACTTCTTTAACATCAAGGCATGTCTTCAATTCTTGGCATCTCCTAATCTGTGGCATCTCACATTCAGGGGATTGGTACCCAGACTTACTGTCAGCCAGGCGACAGTCGTGATACAGTTGATACTGTGCCCTACCATCTGAATGTTGGCAAAACATTGCATTGTGTTTGATCAAATGGACACAGAAGCTTCTTTCACTGAGGGGATTCAGAGCATTTGGCTCAGGACAGGGTGTTTCAGTAGAGCTTTAGCCAATTTAAGCCGATTTACTCTGTGAATTTTTTTTTTTTCTACACAGGGTTTCTCTGTAGTCCTGGCTGTCTTGGAACTCAATTTACGGACTAAGCTGTCCACAAGATCATCAAGATCTGCCTGTCTTTACCCCCTGAGTGCTGGGTTTAAAGGTGTGCACCACCACCACCACCACCACCACCACCACCACCACCACCACCTCTCGAATATTTTTCTCTTGACACATCTCATATATCCCAGACCAGCCTTGAACTTACTAGTTAGTTAAGGCTGGCCTTGAACTCCCGATCCTCCTGACTCTGTGGTGTGTCCACCACACTGGCTTATTTTTCCTCTCTGTGTCTTCGAAGCATATTAACACATAAAAGAACTCTGTGAATAAATCTAGAAGGATCCTTTAAAGGGGGCAAAACACACAAAAGTTTAAATGTAAGAAATGGCTGAGTTTTATTCTAATTGTTAACATTTTCTTTCTCAGCTGCACATACGGTGAAGGCAGGCATTATGACTGATGACGTCTTCGACCCCATGCATCACATAGTATCACAACAGAGCAGTGGGAAGGATGCCTCTGAATTTAAAGGCAGATGATGTACAATGACAGTAACCAAAGAGCACATCACTCAATTTGCACTGCCCAAAGCATCGATCAGTTTTGAGGAGAAAATGAAATTTTCAGAGCTCTCTCCCCACTCTGATGTACTAGATATTGGAAGGATAAAATAACGCACCAGATGCCAACGGGGATAAACTCCACAGCAGGCACATCTCCCTGCAACTGCTGGATGCAGGCCAGCCAACCTTGTGTATCATGGGACAGATACACTAGGTGCTCAGAGATCAAAGCCAGCACGGAGCTCAGCCGAAGCACGGTGATGTCCCTCACTGAAAGGATGCATGGGAAGATTGAGTGTTAGCAGAGTGAGAACGCTGGTGTCTTTCCCAGTCCCCGAGGCCTCCTTTGGGCCAGAAAGCATCGCTGGAAAGGCATACATCATGGATCCACGTATTACATCTCTCTATGGGTCCTCAATATGAGTGGAACGAGAGTGTGTGAAGTTGACGATCCAATATAAATCAGAGGCATTTCTGTTGACAGGAAATAAAGTTAGTCTATCAGACATACTCAGAGCCAATATCTGCTTTCATGTTTTTCAAGTTATGAGGGAAAGATGTCTTCCATTATTGTAAATGTGTCAGAGCTGATCCGGGGCCAGGCTGTTCCTCCCAGCTTCATTTCTCAGCCAAGACTGGAAACCACGCTGTGATAAAATATCACCAAGGGAGGGTTCCAAGTAAAGGCTCCCTCTCCTCGACTGGCCTGGATAAGTACTCCTTCCACTCCCCTCCGCCTCTCTGCTCACTGAATCAGGCTTCTATTCTGTTTTGCCATCAAACATCGTTTCTACCCACTGATTGCCTGCCCCAGGGAGCATTTTAACAAAGCTCAAGGAACCCAGATGTTTCTGCATGCGCACAAACTCCTGGGTGAAAATGTGGGCCTGTTGTATTTGATATGCACAAGTAGAGAGTTAGCAGGGTTATAGCCAACATGTATGCAGAGCGATGCCCAGGTCCACGTTCTTACGACACTTACCTTGGCCTTTCCTTAGGCGAATGTCAACTTGCCTTCACTTGAGTCCCACCACTGATGAAAGAGTTCTATGAAGTCTCTTCCTTCAAGTCCTCCTGAAGTGCCTACCACGGTCCCCAGTAACAAAAAAATGTCCTACTTTCTTCATACAGCTGCAGAATCATTTCTGCCTACACCTTGTAACTTCCTCAACTCTGTAGTCATCCAGAAGCCCCTCCCCCTCCAACCTGCCTTTTTCAAGTTCCAGGAGCTCTCATGAGGACCTCTATGTGAGGCTTAGTGTTTCCTCAGGCAAACACTGGCACAGAACAACCACATGGCAACCATGTCTGCTTTCATAGATGATTCCTGGATGGGACACTATGAAAGGTGGCAGAATGATGAGCGGCCTACCCTGGCTCAGGAAGTAGAGAGTCTAAAAACAGCCCATTTCCTCCAGCTTTCTGACCATGTGACCTACTTAAGTTATTTGTTGTCCTATGCTTCCTCCTCTATAAATGTGGAGGTTTGGTCCAACCCACTTGATTCCTTCCTACTGGTAGAATTCTGTGCCTTACACTTTAGACAGAACTTCGAATAGCTGATATAGGTGTTTTCCCTTTGTTTAATATTAAAGGATTACTCATTTCTCAGAAATATCTTGATTACTTTTATTTTTGTTTTGTTGCATCAAAGTCCGTGGCCTGAGGTTTCTTCCACACAGGACTATTTGGACTTACTAAAGTAATGGCATGATTATAAGTCTCCAGGAAGGAAAGCAGGTGTGTGGAACACAATTCTACTTGAACAAGCACCTTTTGTCCCATCTCCTTTCAACTGCCGAGTTGCAGAACTAACATGTTACATGAGGCATCCTGGAGAACATTGTTCCAGAAATGGTTTCCTGAGAAATGCACTTGTCAGTTTTTAAGAGTTCATAACAAAGAGCAGTGCTGTTACCTTCCACTGAGGAGTGTACGTGCATGCGTGCGTGCGTGCGTGCGTGCATGTGTGTGTGTGTGTGTGTGTGTGTTGCACACATATAAGTACATGAGTGGCCATTCCATGTCCACACACATGAGGAGGCCAGAAAAGATGTCAGGTGTCTTCCTATATGATTATATTGCCTTGAGATGGGGTGCATCACTGAACTATAAACTTGTTACTTGGGTTAAGCTGGTTGGCCAGCAAGCTCTCAGGAGCTGTGCTCAACACTGGGGTCACAGGCGACGGGAAAACCACAGCCAGCTTTAATGTGAATGATGGAGAGTGGAATTCAAGTCCTCCTGATCTCAGAGCAAGCGCTCTTACCCCACTCTTACCCAGTAGGCTATGCCTGCAGCCCTTCCGCTGAGGGCTTTTTAAAAGTTACATTGAGGTTTGATATTTAAAAAAAAAAAAAAAAGACATGCTTTTGCCAATCAGCTACGCAAGGCATGGAAAGAGCCCTCGATGTGTGCACTGTTCTCAATGACTTACTACCTCATCCCAACCCACCCTTCCTTTGCCATCCTTCATTGCTCTCAGCACAAACGGCACAGAGTTTTCCATCATGTGCTCTGAGCCCAGCAGCCAAACTCTTAGGAATTTAAGCCTGTATGTTTCATTGCCAGGCACTATCCCAAAAGGTCACTGACCTTTGAAATCTGCCAGCCTCTAAACCCACTGAAGGGGCTTGAGAGAGTTAAAAGGTTCCAGATGTGGACGGAGTAGCCTCTCCAATTTCTTCTGCCCCTGTTGCTGATTCAGAGTGTGACCTGTACAGGTCATGGGATCTCTATGGGCTTTCAACTCCCCATTTATAAAACGTAGCCAATACATATGGGTCCCCAGGGCATTTAGAGATGCTTGGATTGAGTCACTACAAAGAAGAAAGCTTTCTACCTGAGTTTTGTGCCGTTGCTGATGAAGACCTGAGGTGCCACCTAGCCATCAGGAAGTTGAGGGGGATACATTAAACTCTCTAAACCCTGGAGCTCCCGCTGTTCCATTAAAACCTGCACTTTCACATCAGACAGCATCTAGTTTATAAAGGCACATATTTAATTAACAGGGCCCTGGGGCTGGCAACGCTACTTCTCACATGTAACAGGATACCTGAAACTCCAAAGCAAACCCTGAAAACTTAAACTACTGTAAAATTATAAAGTTTAACATAAAATGGGAAATCTTTAAATAGCTGTTTTGTTCGATGTCCTTAACAGACAAGATTGCCACACAATGGGACTATGTAACTGCTAGCAGCAGGCACTCCAGGAAGATAAAATAAACTGGCTTTATGGACCCAAGGAATTGATTTTTAATGAGATTCTGCTTGGCTGTAATGGCATCCTGAGAGGGTGATCCAGTTTCCATGGCCTCTGGTATACAGTTATAAGGTGAGGAGCAAAGACTTGGCTAAACAATGTCTGTGCATTTACCCTTTTAGTATATGAGATTAAATAAAATAAGTATACTGTTCTGAGACACACTCCAGAAAGTGTACATGAACACACACACACACACACACACACACACACACACACACACCCTCCAAAGGCTTTCCCCAAGACAACTCCAGCTGGGATAGTCTGAGTTTTAGAGGACTAAATAGTTGAAGTTTAATACACACAGTTATCTTTATATCCCAGAGTACAATGACCTCTAAGTTATTAGATGGACTTGGAAGATTCTGTCGCATACTCATAACCTGCATTCACTGATGACTTTTATGCTTACATACAAATGTGTAGAGCTGTGGGTAGACATAGATAGCCATATTCCACAGATAATGGCTCCACAGAAGGAGAACACAGCATAGCATCTTGGTAAAGGGCTTTCAGGCTGAATCTTCCTTCTGCCCCTTCCTAGCTATTTGTCCTTGAAAGTATTAATTAAATTATTTGAGGCCCAACTTCAGCTTCTATGAATGTGGATAACACCTGTCTCACAGGTCTGTAGGAAAGATTAAATGATACAAAGATACATAATAACTTCCATAAACCATGGCAACATAATATTAAAGAAAAAGAAGCAAGCCCCCCTCCCCAAAATTATGCATAACATTTACCATAGACTTTGAGCTAAATGACATTGAACTTTATGCTTATATGGCATCAATAAAATTATATGTAGGATCGGATATGGTGGCATGTATGGAGTTTGGTGGTTGAGTACCTGCTCTGTGTGTGTGCGAGTGCATGTGTGCTTGTGTGCAAGGGTGCCTTGCCTACGTGCGTGCGTGCGTGTGTGCGTGCGTGCGTGCGTGCGTGCGTGCGTGTGTGTGTGTGTGTGTGTGTGTGTGTATTTAAAAGATTAGCCGTCCACAGGCTTTAAGGGAGGAAAACGAGAGAGTGGAAGGGAGGGTTAAACAGCCAGGTGGCAGCAGGTTATAATCAAGGCATTTGTGTCTGAGTGATAGGCCTTGGAGGGCACACTGATTAATCTGGCTATGCAAGGGTCGGTGATGTTCATGTGTCGCGAACATAGACTGCAGTTAGTCCAAAGTGAGTTGACAAAAAAACGTCCGCTAGAGTGGTCGGAACAATGCTTGGTGCTCAGTAAGCAATCCATGGCTGCAAGCACAGCCTTGGGTAGCTGGCTAGGGATTTCTACACACATTCTAGCCTGTTCTCCTCCTTAGTAAGTTTAGTTTCCCTCACATTCTTAGCAGCTTCCCATCCCTGTCTCTGGATTTCTTCTTCCTCAATTTGTTCCTATTGCATTTCCCAGATACCTAAATTTTGATTTTACCTTGATATGATATACAACATAATACCATAAACAAACCTTGTGGGTTCTGATTGATGTATTTTGTAAACTGTGTTTAAAAACTTGACCATCATTCCATACAAGGTACAGAATGTTTCTGTGTGTGTGTGTGTGTGTGTGTGTGTGTGTGACTGTTCACATACATGTGAGTCCATGCATGTACATGTGGAGGCCAGAGATCCATCTCAGGTATAGTTCCTCAGATGCCATCCACTTTGGTTTTTCTTTCATTTATTTATTCATTTATTTATTTAGATGGTATCTCCCACTGTGATCTAAGACAAATTAGGCTGGGCTGGCTACCCAGAGAGCCCCAGAGCTCCTGTTTCTCCATCCCCAGCTGGGATGACAGACACATGTCCCTGTGTCCTGCTTTTTATGTGAGTTCTGGGATCACACTCAGGTAACTGAGTTTGCACTGCAAGCATGTTACTGACCCCGCTATCTCCACACCCACAGACACAGGACGTCCTCACCACCCCCAAAAGTTTCCTCATGCCTGTCTCTGCCAACCCTGTTCTTGCAGAGCTCTCTCATTGTAGATCGGCTCTGCGTGTCAGCGGGCTTGGTAGAAATTAATCACAGAATATTCTTCCCAGCTTATTTTGGTGAACACAGTGTCTCAAGGGTTCCCTCTATTGTGCTGTGTCAGTAGCCCTTTCCTTGTTCTTGCTGAGTGGCTGTCTTACACAGTCATGTTCAGTCTGTCATTCTCCCTTTCTCCCCTGGATGAATAATTTGTTTGTTTTCCAATCCAGAGCTATATGAGTAAGGCTGCAAAAAACACTCCTGCATAACTACTTTTGTGGAGACATCTTTCCATTCCTCCTAGGTAATGCCCAGGAATGGGGCTGCTGAAGCAGATGCCTGTTTATTTTCATGAGAAACCGCCAGTTTTCCCAAGTGACGGGGGCCATTTGGCATCCTGAACTCTGGAAGATCTAACTGTGGTTAAGAGACCACACCAACAAGTACCCATTGTGCCAGGTCCACATTTTTTTTTAACCAACTCTAAAAGGATGCCTGGGCCAGGCAAAACAAAAATTTTGAAACAAAATGGACGTAAATGGCAACAGATGAATTTCGACTTGTTTGATGGCAGAATGTACAACACCAGAGTTCAAGCAAGAGCTTCCCTGCCGATTCAAACCACAACATGAATCACGGTGAAGTGTCCCGCTTGGGTGAAGTGTGAACTTAAATCATAGGTTCTCTGGCTGGGTGGATGCCCCTTTCTGCTCCTGGGCTCAACATCCAGATGGGACTGTCATTTGGCGGGTTGGATGGGGGGAACGCTTGGGGAAGGGTGGTAGGGACATGAATTGCTTCCAATTGGCTGGTTGATTTGGTTATAAAGACAATGCCGTGCCCTGGTCCCAGGGAGCTTTACATCTGTTTCTCATACAGCTCAGCCACCCATGCTGCCTCAGCCGGTCCCTCCTGCAGACCAGGCCAGCATTTTATTGATTTTTCTCCTGCCCTTTTAAAAGATGAAAGTTCCTAAAAAGCTTTTTGCGTGCAAGCGTGTGTGTGTTTGTGTGTGCAAAGGTGTTGGTGACAGCAGTGATTTCAGCCTCAACACCATCCCCACCCCACCCCCAGCAATGTGAGCAACACTGGGCTGATGTGTGTGTGGGGGTTGTTTGGAGGCAATTACTCTGGGGTTGGCCCCCATAGTGGTGGAGCTGGCAGAAGAGCATAACAGTTAGTAAGTGATGACAAAAGATAATTAGTTGACAATGAGTTGAGACCTCATTAACCCATTTAACACCTCGTGGCTTGTGATTAGGCTGAAACACATGAAGATACTTTCAGAAGCATCTTGTCTAATACCAACAAGTGATCAGGTATTGGCAAAATAGTTCATGTTTCTTTGTCATGTCTTCCATTGTTTTGTAGCTACTAACAATGATTATTCCCAAAGTTTACCTTTCCTTTGAAAACCAGGTGTCTAAGGTTTGTGCATTCACTCACTCACTCACTCATTCATTCGTTCATTCAAGTTCACACTACAAAGCCCAAGCTGGCCTTGAGCTCACAATTCTTCTGACACAAACGTGCGCGCACGTGCACGCACACACACACACACACACACACACACACACACACACACAGGGAGAGAGAGAGAGAGAAAGAGGGGGGGTCGACCTTCTTGTTCTTCTACACTTTGTGAAATGATAGAGTTGGGAAAGAGTTGTACTGACCTATCAGTATCTGAAAGTTTAATGGCTGGAAACTCCCACAATGGCAATCTGTAGCTATGCCCTTATTTAGATGAATCTGGGAATATTTCAAAACTATGCCAGCTTCAAGTGCCAGGGGAAATGACAATTTTCACTGTCCTAATCACTCTTTCTAAAGGTTTAATAGGATGATAAACTAATGCAGAGATACCTAGGTCTCCTAGAATTGGTTCAGTCCATTCTGCTTCCAAAATATCCCTCCCTTTAAATCATGGCACACAAATTCCGGAGGGTCTCTTTGCTCCTAAATGTTTCTTATGAAAATTTTCATACCTTTTGGGAAGTACAACTATACTGCTTGTTAAATCACAAACATCAGAAAATATGCTAATATTTCAGAATGGCAACAATAAGTTTTATCACAAATTATTAATTAGTGACAAAGTTATAGCCTTTTTCAATTTTTCTTGTGTGTGTGTATGTGTGTGTGTGTGTGTGTGTGTGTGTGTGTGTGTGTGTGTGAAGGGTGCTCATGCTCATGTGGAGGTCAGAGGATAACTTTTAGTAAGGAGTCTGTTCTCACCTTCCACTTGGTTTTGAGGTAGGTTCTAAACTAACCAGCTTTTGATACAGAAGGTTCATATTAATGAAGCCAAGACCACTGAGTTTGTACTCTTTGAGGATAGTGGTCCTTGCCCTTCATGGGTCATAGACTCACTTCAGGAATTTGGTGGCTCCTATGCCTTTTAATGCAGAAGGAGCTCTAAGTTAATTACACACCAAACTTACTGGGTTTGGGGGTATGTGGTTTCTGGGTTGATATTTTCCTCATTGGCACCAAGAAGATGGCTTTTCTCTTTTAGACATATTACTATATAAGACAAACCAAGGGAGAATGGATTGCCAGAGACTAGATCATCTTCTGATGGGAATTTGGATTTGAGGGAATCAACTTAATTTCAAAGAAATCCAAAGCAAGGAGGGGGTTGGGAGTGCTTTGTTATAAAGTAGGGGTCAAGTGGACAGGGGACGTTTATGGAGAAGATAGATTACCAGGAGCTCAAGGTGAAGCAGGTCCCTCAGTATCTAAGCAACCCATCAGCAGAGACAATGGCTGAAAATGTCCTTCTAAGACCTCTGCAGACTGTGATTGGTGGGAGGCAGGGCCCTGAGTTTCATTTAAAGATGTCTCCAGGTAATCCTAAGGCACAGTTAAGTTTGTGAACGTGCCTCTTCCCTCTTTCTGTTAGTGTTACCTTTATCTGCAAAGCACCTTATGTAATATCATTAGTCAGTCACTGTGAATTAGGGGCTTCCATAAACAGCCAGAAAGTGCTTTTCATAACTCCAGTTTGGGCTGTGAATGTCGGCATTGAGCCCCGTGGCAGGCAGCTGTAAACAATGTCTCTCCACTGCACTTACCACCAGAAGGCCACTTCAGTTTGGCCTATCACAGTGTTTCATTTTTCGGTACTTAGTCATTTGTTACAATAAAAATTAAGTTACAGGAAAGGAACGCTGTGACAGGATAATGGACTCCCACTCACAAGAAGCCAGCCTGTGTCCAATTCATCACCGCGTTTATAGTGCATTAGAAGACATTACAGCCGCAGCATCGTTCCTCTGGGGCAGGAAGAAAAGCCAGAGTGAGAGAGAAAGAGGAATTTGCTTCGTGAACTTGGCAAAAGTGAAATAAAAATAGGACATAGGGTGCTTTCAATGGCCATGTCCAGTGCTCAGTGGCCATGGCTCGCTGTGACCAGCATTCCAACGCACTAAAAGATTAGCTCATTTCATGATGCGCCACATGAGTGGTGTCTCTATCGTCATGGAATGGTTGCCTGGGCAATAACAGAAAAGCACAAATAAAATGGGTGAAGGTTAGGCAATTTGAAATGATTAAAGCCTACAAAATATTTTTGCAAATATAAAGTCCTGGAGAGAACCTTAACAATAATATTAGTCCAATGGATGGGGCCAATGATATCTATATTGTCTGGGTATTTTAATTGGCAGATTGCAGTATCATTATAAACTCATAAGAAATCTGTGTCTGTGTTCTCATGAAAGGAAAACCGCTTATTTGATTTTAGAGAGCTGCACTTTGAACATGGGAGCTGAAGGAATGTGGCGTTGGGTAGGTATGTCTGCCAATTTAGGCCTGGGAACTTAATAACTTTACAGTATTTTTATGATTGGACCCTGTACTGTGGTAAGCCCAAAGGAAAATGAGGGGGCCCCGGCCACCTGGAATAATGGGACCAATGTCTTGATTCTGTGATTTTTTTTTTTAAGTACCATTTTTTTCCAAACTCCACTTTTATATTAAAATAACATTATTTCATAGATAGACAATCTGAGGGAGGGCTACAGGTTTCCTTTTTAATAAAGCCTTTAAATCATTTCGGGATCTATTTGAACAAGAACCTGTGTGGTCTCATTTTGTCCTCCATCAATCTGTGTTATTTCCAGGGTGAAAGGTAATTTTGACCGTAAACATGGTTTCCATCACACATTTCTAATTTTGACCTATTTGTCTTCATTTGATTTACATTGGGTTGAGAGCAAATTAACTATTGCAAGCTTTTATTGAAAATTAATTAGGTGGCTAAAGTGCCCATGGCAGAGTCTTTGCCAGGACAAGTTTCTCTCTGGGTCGCCAGCCTTCTCCAGTTAAAACACCTAGCAACTTAAAAAAAGAAAAAAAAAATCCATAAAACCAATGATATAATTAGTTCCAGAGTGGAACTTAATCCCTTTGAAATCAGACGCTGTCTTCTAGTGCATAGGGGCCATATTAGAGCCAGCATTTCATGGTATCAGGGAATTTTCCTTGTGTGGTGGAGAGTAGCTCATTCTGGCTGAACCACCCCACAGGCCGCACGAAGGTGCCCTGTGGTGCTGGACGTAGCTGTGCCTGGTGTCCCGTTCTGAAGTCAGGGCAGGGAGAAAGGAAATGACCTTAACAATACTATAAAGTTACCTGAGTTGAAAAATAGACTCCATGAATGAGAGAGGGAGACAGAGGGAGAACTTACGTTTTCACAAATCCTGGGAATAAATGTGATTTATTGTAAATAGTTCCACAACATTGAAATGAGTTTTTATTTTCTGAGTATGCTGCTTCAAAGAGGAGCTCCAAGGGCTCGTAAAAATGCAGAGAACAAATAGGGGCCTCTAAGTCCAATTTATATGCCATGCCCACTGTGCACCGAGACACGTATAATCTGTAAAACGTCAGCTTCAAAGTTCCACGGAGATCGGTGTTAACCCTGACCTCTGATCCCGCTGCCTCTGGCTGGGCCTGCGTGCTTCCTTTACCAGCTGTTTTAGATAAATGCAGCCCATTTTTAAGAGGTTGTCTCGGTGGTTTTAACATGCATCGTGGCAATAGCATTAACCCTCACTGGAGAAACCACCTTCTCCAAGAGGACTTTACAGAAGGGCCAATCACTAAATGCCTCGTGCAGAGAAGAGTGGATTAATAAATATGTCATTCTACAAAAAAATATTTAAACAACTCTGGGAGAAAAGAGCAAGGCACACAACAAAAGAAAAGCGCAGAAGTGTGTTTCCTGTCAAAATACCCAGAGGAAACACTTTATTTGGACCGTTCTCTCCATAAAGGGACACAGCGGGCCAACATAAACAGAGAGGAGGAATCTGGTTTATCCCACTTCGGAGTTTGGAGACCATCAGCTCAACCAAAGTTCTGAGTCCAAAACCAGGTTCTCTCTGTCCCTTGAGGTTGTTGCTAAGGCAGGCCAGCGACAAAGGCAAACGGGTAGATTTAGTAAATCAACGCTTCACGATTAAGTGGCATAAATGGCTTCTTGCACAATTAAGTGGAACAATTCGCTTGCTAGGATCAGTTCACATGCCGGGTTTGTGCAACTAAGACTGCAAACAATGGTCTCAGCCAGAGCCATTGGGGAAATTTTTACATTTCAACAGAACAACATAAATCCTGAATTAGTGTTTACAGAGAGCTTACCACATGGAAGGTAGGTCTAGATGTGGGGTGGTTTTAAAGACACAGAAAACATATTTTATTGACCAACCCCCCAAAATTAGCACTCAGGGTTCAAAAAGCCAGCCAAATGTCACATGGATGAGGGTCAGGCTCAGGAGGTGGGATCTCAGTGGAACTGAGGTTTTTGGTAGGATGGTGGGGGGGGGGGCGGTGGAGTCTGGTAAGGTTCCCTGAGCTAGAGGTGCTGGGAAATCAACCCTGGGAGCTTCAGATCAGCAACTGGAAGAAAGCAAATATCCTTGGCTTTGCTCAGGGAGGTTATGGCCAGAGATGAAGAAAAGGATCCAAAATAAAAAGAGACCTCCCCTTGAGATGATGCATCCAGGAGCCTATGTAATCCAGCCCTGCTTAGCCCTGGTAAACTCAGTGTCTTGGGTGGAAATTCTGGCTGGCAAGCATCTTCATGAGCTGTGGAACTGTGCTTTGCAAGATGCCCAGACTCTGAAATGATGAAGAAAACATCACACACCCCTGAAGTGGTCTCAATCCCTTCAAATCCACAAGCTTTTGAAACAGGATCCCAAAATTCTCACGCTTAAACTTCAGGCATGAGAGCACTTTGGAATTCTTTCATGTACAGAGACCAACAGCAACTTAGATAGAATAAGCCACAGTTGTTTTTAACATGGGAAAAAAGTCCTCCAAATAGATAAGAGCCCCTAACAGCGTTAAAGAAATCATTTTGAGAGGGAGCATTTGTTCACCCTGGGATATCTCCTTATTAGAGAATTGGGCACCCTCCAACGTATCACCCAAACCTTCCAGATCTGGACCAGGTGAAAAGACTGGCCTTGAAACTGATCCAGGAGACTTGTCCCTTTTAAGTGGCAGCTTTCATGGAACAGTCACTATTTATATATTATTATAAGATAATACCCATACCTCACCAGGCTGTTGTGAAAATTAATTAATGTTTGCCAAAGGCTTTGAGCTCTGGAAATGAAAGGTAGTAGGAATGCTCAATGGTAGTAGGAATGCTCACCTCCGTCTGTATTTGAAATTTATGAAACAGTCTTTTCTTTCTCCTTTCTCTTCTTATCTCTCTCCCTCTTTCTTTTTAAAAGATAACCATCTCTTCTTTGGGGAGAAAAGGCAGAAACTGCCTCATCCACAATTGCGCTCTCCAAAGGGCAGGTGTGGTGACTAGGATTTGATCTAAAGAATAGACTGAAGTAGAGGCCTCACTTCAAAAGAACATTCCCCATCCCCCAAGACCTCTCCTGGGAGTCTTGGGAGTGTCAAGTTCAATCTGTTATTCCTGCTGAGATATGGCCAAATGGAAAGGCAAGGGCCAGCTGCGTATTGGTGCAGCATATAAACAGCAATCCCAAACTCTGCCAATTAGCAGCCCTGCTGTGGGGTTTAAGTGAGGTCCACAACCTGCTTATTGAAGAGAAAAATGCTTCTTTAATCCTACCACAAGGTTCAAGGGCAATGGTGGGAAACTGGTTCTGCCAAGAATTGGTTCTATCAGTTTGAGAGGGACAGAGTTTGCTGCGTTGTGCTGTAATCCTCCTGAGTGCTGGGAGACAGGATGCTGTAGTGCTCGCTCAACTGGCCCATCTGACACTGTAAGACTGGAAAGAGAACAGAGCAGTGCAAACTCTCAAGTTTAAAGGATCAGAATTCTTCTCCCCTCCCAATAGCATCCCTCACAGGCAGAGAACATTGCTTTCGTTACCTTTAGATCTGTGTCTCATACATATATATTCAACATTGCATCACCATACAAAAGACCTGACAGGCTACTTATCATGATGCTTCAGAGAATCAGTGTCCAAAAAGTGCAGTCTCTAGTGGACCACCCCTGGGCTACAGCACTGCAAGGTAAACAGTAGTGGTGTGACTACATCTTGAAGTAGAGGCACCCAGCTTCCTGCTTGTACAACAGTCCTCTCCCAAGAACCCAAGAGGCCACTCAAGAGATCACACATAATGATCTAGGGATTCTCCACGAGGCCCAACCTTAATGATTCTGTTCCTTTCCAACAGAACTACCCAAAAAACCGAGCCTTCATTGTCACTCGTGATCATTGGGGGTGGGGGGACACACTCAAACTATTAGAAAAGCACAGAAGCATTTCTCCTAGTACTGCCCAGGCAATGCTACAGAGTTGGTGGGACTCGGTGAAGGAGGAAGTGGTGTTCCGCCCCTGAGAGCTCTCTTGGTTTTCTAAAAGCAACTCAGGAAGGAAAGGGTCTATCTGCCTTACAGGTCCCAGTCCATTATCAGGGAAGCCAAGGCAAGAATGAGGGGCAGGGTCTGAAGCAGAGGCTGTCGAGGAACACTGCTCACTGGCTTGTTCCTCCTGGCTTGCTCAGCTTGCTTCAATCCAGACCACCTCCCCCAACGGTGGTACTGCCACAGTGGTCTGGACACTTCCACTTCAGTCACCAACCAAGGCAATGCCCCACAGGCTTGCCTGCAGGCTACTCTGATAGGGATATTTTCTCAGTTGAAGCCCCCTCTTCTCAGGTGACTAGCGTGGGTAGAGTTGAAGAAAATAACCAAGGAGCATAAGGGGTGACCTCCTGTACCCATCTCCACCACAAGACCAGCCAGATTCCTTATGAGTAGGAAGCTCGAAATTCCACTAGTTTTCTAATCCCATCCTTTAGAAAATGTTCATATAGACAGAGGAACCTTTAAAATTAGCTTGCTTTTACTCATTCTAAAATTAAAGGTTTACCTAGCAATGGCCCACCATTAATAACATGCCTCCCCCAAATTCACACATGTGTTGCCAGTCTTCCAGAATGTTTTTATTTTGTTTTTTAATGGCATGTCAAGATTTGAAAGGCAGAAATTCACTTTTCAGTGGAAAGTCAATGACCTATTTTTCTGGTAAATTTGATCGTTTTTAATTCATTCTTTTCAAAGGTATGCACAAGGTTCTCCTTATTGCCCACCCCAAGTTAAGGACCAACAATCCTGAAAATATTCAAACTCCTCTGCAATCAAGGAGGAAAGCCTGGAAAAGGTGGTGTCAGTGTCTCTTTGACTGCATTTGGCCCGTGCATTGACCTATCTGCAACTCACCTTACTCCTGAGGAGCTGTGAAAACACAGAGGGAGAGCCTGCAACTCATCTCAAACTTATCAGAAGTCGGCAACACACATTTCTGCCTGGGCATGAACAGCTTGGAGTTCCAGCAGCAAGCACATGGGAAAGAGAGTCTTAAACTAATCAACAGTGGGCTGTCCTAGAACCTGTGTGAGTGATATGTGAGGCTCTCTGAAGCGTCACTTAGGTACCAATAAGCTGTATAAGTGTCGAGCATGTAACATGCTTTGTCTCTACAACACAAAGAAAAGATGAATATCTGTGCTTCATTTTTAACCCCATATGGTTTAGAAACAGAAAAGTGTTTTGTTTTGTTTTTCTCTACCTCCACAACACAAGCGTAGTCTTTCCGGGTTAGTCCAGGGTGGTGCGAGTATATTCCATTCCCCCAGCAGAGGTCGCTCTTGCCCACCACAATCTTCAAAAGCTCTCTTTCTTGTCTCTATACCCGGGGCTTTAGGTCGAGGCTACAGAGTGAAATAACGTGGGCAAAGACATTATTAGTCTTGAGAGATGGAACAGAATCTGTGGTTTGTGGATTAGTGCTGCAATGTTTGGGAAAAAGGATACTTTAACAATGAGTCTGTGAAGGGCAGGCTTCAGGCTGGAGAAATCTGTCAGTTCCTCTTGTAAAATGGCAAGCTTAGCTCCACTCTGTTAAACCTGCCCACCTTTCTGTCTTCTCTGAGTACCCTCACAGCTGAGGAAACAGGGACAGGGAAATCAAGCAGTGTGTGTTGCCACCCACCCGCCATTCAAAACCCAGCATCTCATCCCATGGCTGAGGGTGGGCTCTGTGATCCACGTTGTTAGGGTTCCTGCATACATGTGATAGGGTTCCTGTATACATGTGATAGGATTCCTGCATACACGTGGCAGGGTTCCTGTATATATATGTGATAGGATTCCTACATACATGTGACAGATTTCCTGTATACATGTAATAGGGTTTCTGCACACATGTTGACAGGTTTCCTGCATACATGTGACAGGGTTCCAGTGCAGAAATCTAGTCTTCTGACCTCCCCATTCAGCATGGTCTTCTATGGAGAAAACAGGCCATCCTGATGAGGCTCTGACAGGACACTGAGGAAGCAGGTGTGGGTTCTAACAGAGGGAGATGACCCACCACACATTGAAGATGGCTGAATCCCAAATGACATTAAAGATAAAATACTCCAGGGCTGGAAAGATGACTCAGGGGGTAGAGCAGGCACTTCTCTTGCGGAAGAGTTTGGTCCCCAGCATCCACGTGATGGGAGTGGGGTGGAGAAGCCATTCACAACAGCCTGTAACTCCAGCTTGAGGACACTGTCTTCTGGATTCCGTGGACATCTACAGTCACACATGCACAAACCACACACACACACACACACACACACACACACACACACACACAATTAAAAATAAATACAATACTTTTAAATGAAACATTTTTTGTGGCTTCTCTAGACCTATCACAGGGTAACCACTGGCATTTAAGTCAGATATTTAGAGGACTTAGGGCAGCAGCTGCAGCTCAGCGGGACACAGCAAGCCCCAGGCTCCCTGGGTTTAACCCCTAGCATGGAAAAACGTAAAGATTTACCTTCCTTTGCTCTCTTTCTTACATGCTGAGGGGGGGGGAGCTTTGCTGTTTGAAACTGTTTGGGGACCACAGCACAGAGAGTTTCTATATACTCCCTGCCTCCCCCAACCTCTGATCCATTTGTTACAGCCCGCAAACCCACAACATTAGCTGCCAAAGCCCTTAGCTTACATTAGGGTTCATTTCATTCACTGTCTGGACGAATGTATCACGACCCAAGTCCACCATTACAGTGTTCTCCAGAACGGCCTCACTGTATGCTCTGACCATCCTTCCTTCGTCTCTAATCCTTCCTTCACCTTCCTCCATCTTTTCCAGAATGTCATAGAGTTCGAACTGTACCCCATGAGGTTTTCTCAGACTGGCTTATTTCACTTAAGATTCCTCCACATCCAGTTATGCATCTATTGCTGAATAATGTTTTGTTGTTTGGCTTGTCTACTCACCTCCTGAAAGCTATCTTGGTTGCTTCCAAATTGGGGAATTTATGAATAAATTTGCACTACACATCTTCATGCAGCAGCTAGTGCAATGGCTCATATCTGGTCAAAGTGCTGAAAAAAAGGTAACTGTGGAGTGCTCAACCCTCCGTGGGACGTCTGTGTCAAGTCCTCCACCAGGGCCCAGAGGAGAGGACATGAGAGTTGCAGGATGAGGAGGAGCAGCATGAAATGCAGTCTGCTGCATATGGCGTGGCCACTGCACCTACAAACTCATTGTAGTCATAGTTACCTGCACAGCAGTCAGAGCAGTTATCCCAGCTGTCGGCACTGATTCAACTCAGATTAAAACAGAAAAGGGGGAGGAAAAAAGGGAGGGAGAGAGGGAGGGAAGGAGGGAGAGAGGGAGGGAGGGAGGGAGAGAGGGAGGGAGGGAGGGAGGGAGGGAGGAGGGAGGGAGGGAGGGAGGGAGGGAGGGAGGGAGGGAGGAAGAATGGAAGGAAGGACATGAAGTTGGTAGGGGGCCATGTGGGGCTGTCTGGGAGGAATGTGACAAGGATTTGGGGATGGACAACTCCTAGGTACGTTGTATACATTTTTGAAATGTCAAAGAATAAATGAAAGATATTCTAAAAGACTTCATGCAGGTTTTAGTGTGAACGTCACTATCACACATAGTATAATAATTGCTGTATCTAATCACACACCCCCTCCACTTGTACTTGTTAGCCAATCATTATACCACTAAGTTTCATAGCTACTGCCTCCCTCCCTCCCTCCCTCCTCTCTCTCTCTCTCTCTCTTCCTCTCTCTCTCTTCTCTCTCTCTCTCTCTCTCTCTCTCTCTCTCTCTCTCTCTCTCTCTCTCTCTCTCTCTCTCTCTCTCTCTCTCTCTCTCTCCAGGGTTTCATTTGTTGTCCAAGTAGGCCTTGAACTTGGAATCTTCCTACATTAACCTCCCAAGTAGCTGGGATATGGCCTGTGCCACTGAGGCTTGGCCCCTATACAACTGGGATATAGCCTGTGCCTCTGAGATCTGGCCTCTATATATTTTTACTTTAAGTTTTTGCAGTTGTTGAATCAAGGTTGTGTCTTCAGATACCACCCGAAGGTTGGAATCTGAGGCCTGATAGACCCCTAGATCCCTGCCTTCTACATCCCCTTCTGGAGAACTCTGTGGCTGAGCTGCAAATGTCACAGGAGAAGTCAGTGTGGAGGAAGCTGTGGTCTCTGCTGAAGCCTCTTCAGTTGGTGACATGAGTGGGGATAGTTGCTTTTACTAATGGTTTGTCCAGAATTAGAGCATACCACGTGGGCTAACATATGCTCCTGATCGTGCTGGGGTTTCCAGTGACTCATTGCCCATATATCTTGGATCATTGAATTAGATGAGTCTCAACTTCATATTCTAGCAAAAATGTTCTGACTGCTTTAGTAAATACTTTGCCTTTTTTTTTTTTTTAATGCTGGGGATCAAACTGTGGAAGAATCACAGGCTAGTTAATCACCTAGGTTCTTCCATCCCCGAATGGTGATTTTGACACTCAGCATAGGATACTTATCAAAGGGAATAGAACTCCTGAGCCACGTCCCTTTTCCTTTGGACTAGATGAGGATCCCTCATTCTGATCCCTCTGACTGTGGGGGGGGTGGTTATGGCATTGCTGACTCAAGAATAAAGGCTGCTGGACAACTAGTGCCAGCTCTTCCATAGCCCTCTGCAGCTGGGACAGTGGCATTTATGCCATTCTGATTTTCCTGTCACTAACACCATCTTTCCCAGCATTTTTTAAAATTTGGAGCCCATATTTTTCCAAAAGATAAACCAACTGCAGATTAGTTTGATGGTTGAGGTAGCATATTGAATGTAAAGATGCAAGTTTTCCAGTTAGTGGGTGAGGGAACACTCCCCCTGATGGGTGAGACAGGAGTGCAGAACCCCAGGAAGAGGCTTTGATGTAAGGTAAAGAGCAATGTCAGCGAGTGGTACAGCTCATGAAACCTGCGGTGTGGGTGACTTGTATCATCAGCATGCCCATTGCTAAGAAATATACCCAGATACACCCAGATAGACCTGGAGCCACATGGCTGTGCAGACACTGTCTACCAAACAGTCGAGTAAGCAGTATTTGGGAGCCATCTTAGAATTATGGAAAAATACAGCCCAGGGGACAACGAGGCTGCCTCTCAGTGGTGACATTCCCAAAGGATCTGGACTTCCACCCACAGGTGACAAACATTACCTCCTCTTCTGGAGGGTCTCTTGAAGCCTCTAGAAATCAGATACTGGGGCTGACTTTGCCCATCAATGCCTTCTAGTCATTCCACCGAACACCCTTTAATCAATCAGCTTTCCAAATTTTGTGGCTTTTCATCTAAACAAATTCTCAAGGAAGCTGGAGTATACACAGAATACACAGAGGGACCAGGAAACAATAGTTAACCATCTACGGAGGCTGTGTCTCTGTAGAGCTAAGGGAAAGAATCATTCTCCTTTTGGTGATTATAATTTGGTTTACTTCTTTGGTTGTTTTCAAATGCCAGCTCTCCCCAGATTCTGAATGGGTGGCAAAAGACGTAGACCTAGACCACAGCTCTGCCTTTGCAATATTCCCCATGGAGAAGAGGGACGGGGCACCGCAGTGTGATGTAGACTGTGCTGGGAGGAGGAAGGAATCGCAGTATGTAATCTTACTCATCGGATACTTCTTCAGACAGCCAGGAGTGCATGCCTGCAGGACAGCACTGGCATCACTGGGGTCAGAAAAAAAGGGACTTTATGCCACGGAGGACAGGAACAAAAGCGTCAGGGTGGATGGCACCTAAGGGGAAAGCTAACAGGGGAACCTGGAAGAGCTACTGTGAGTCAGCTTACAGAGTTTGGGGTCGCTGGGGTAATGGCGGGGTTTTAGCAGGAATTTCTGGATGGAAGACTCTAATGATTGTGCAGCAGTTCTTGGCTCCGAGGGAGAAAGAGCAGAAGCAGAGGGGTTGTTGAGAAGGTACTATCGTAGATGCACAGCTGCTACGATAATAGCAGCTGCTACGATAACAGTTAATGAGGAAACTTTCTCGTCAATGCAAAGCTGTGGGGTGTGTTGAATGTACTCACAGCATGCAAACATATTGATGCACCAGTAGTCTTCATGTTAGGAAGAAGGCCTCATGCCTCACCTGGAGACGTTTTTCCTCACATTGCTGGAGACTAGAGACCGTCAACTTCCAAGCCTCCCCCACCTCCTCCACGGAATCTTCTCGTGATGCCCTTTTATACATGGACTCTTCTTTGTGTGTGTGTGTGTGTGTATGTGTGTGTGTGTGTGTGTGTGTATTAGGTTTGGATGCTAACAGATCTGAGTAAGCTAACTGAATATGGAATCATGGCCTATGCTAGTAATTTTACGATTGCCCCTCAGATGGACGCTTTCCTTCCATGGCCTGTTCTTTGTCAGGCAGCTGATTTGCCACTTTCATTGGATGCACTTCCTACCTGACTCTTGTGTGAGCCCCTTCAGTTTAGGGATGAGTACAGACCCCTCTTGGTGGTAGTCCTGGGCTCTCTCCCGTTCTCCATGTCTTCTGACAAGCCTATACCTCACAGAGTAGCCCTTTTACGTATATGATGCTCATCAGTGAACTCACGTAGGAACTTTCTACATTCCTGCTGGTGTAGGACCTTTCCTGCATGTGTTCCATGATAGAAAGATATGGATGAGGATCAAGAAAGTAGACAGACAGACAGACAGATAATATGATAAGGGAGATAAATAGATATGAAGACTGATTAGATAGATGATAGATAGATAGATAGATAGATAGATAGATAGATAGATAGATAGATAGATAAATGCAGACAGACAGACAGACAGGCAGACAGGCAGACAGACAGACAGGCAGAGACAGATATCCTGGAGTCACAGATGACCTCCTTCCCACCTATCCTAGGGCTGGCTGACTGCCCGTCTGCTCAGGCCCCTCTTTTGCTCATGCTTCTGTTATCTGAGAAAAGGCTGCCCCCACAGATCTGGTTTGAATTTATGTAAAAAAAAAAAATTCCAAATTGATTTGCAAGCTCCAATCTGTAATTCATAACCACTCCATCATCGGTATTTCTTGTCTAAGTGTGTAACTTAGTTGACTCATCACATGGAAGGAAACAAGAAACCTACAGATGTCATCCAATGTTGGGTGAATAATAGAGTCTTTAAGGGTTAAGAACTGGCCACACGCTGTGCCTCAGGTACAGTATGGTTACTAGAGCTCTTCTTTTGTGTTTTAACAATAAAGTAGTTGGTGGTCTGTTGGCTATGGCCTGTTACTCATTCCTGGGTTTTATTAGGATAGCCATAAGCCTCCGAGACCTACCTGATGTCAGTGACATGTTTATAGAATCTTGTTGGATTCGGGGTATATAAAGTATGAGGTGTAATAGGTAGCAGTCTGGAAGAGCAGCTGAGGGCTGACACAAGTCCCAGCCCTTGGTGTGAATATTCAATAACCTCTCATTACAGGCAAAGGTTGACCACCAGATGTCTGTCTCTCAGCCCCAGAGCCCACTAAACTTCAGAGTTCCTCCAGGGGCTGCCCGGAAAGGAGCCTCATAGTTAACCCTGCTGTTCATACATCCTGGAGGTCAGGATATGCCCATATGACTTTGGAGGACCGAATGAGGTGCATTTTCTGGAAGCATCTCAGCTGTTATTCCATAGCCAAGTGACTAATTACTTCTGTCCCAGACATTCCCCAAGTAGACACAGCACAGTATACTGCAAGTGGAAATGCAGCAGCGTGGTGTGGGCATGCCTGAGTTCCTCACACACCAGGTCAGGAGGGGCCCCTGAGCTCACTACCTCACTCTAAACTGACTTTGCACTCCCGGCCTGGAAAACCCCTTGTCCACTCGTCAGGTTCTAGGTACGGTGATCTGTCCAGCTGTGTTCTGACCACAGCTGGTCTAGGAATTAAACTGTGTTGTATTTCCATGGCTTGAGAAGTTTCATGATAGAATGCTCTCAGACAGTTACACGTCTCAACTCCCCTAAATCTACAGGGGAGTGTCTTGTGGCCTCCTAGCACATGCTTCTGCCTTTCCAACATGCTCCATTGCCCTAAACACAGCAGCAGAGGCAGAACACAGGCTTCGTCAGCCTCAGCTCCTTAGGCTGTGTGTAGAGGGAGCTGATTTTTTTTTTATTTAATTGTTATCCTTTTATTTATGAGTATGTATGTATCTATACAGATGAATGCCTCACATGCCTGGGTGCCCACAGAGACCCTAAGAGGGCGTCTGATTCCCTGAAGCTGGATTTACAGGTGGTTATTATCTGCCCAGTGTGATTGCTGGGAACCAAATCCAGGTCCTCTTGAAGAGCAGCATTAGCTCTTAACCATGGAGTCATGGCCAGCCCAGTGAGGGAACTAGTGAGTGTGTGTGTGTGTGTGTGTGTGTGTGTGTGTGTGTGTGTGTGTGTGTGAGGAGTCTGTTGAATTGGCCTTATGAATCCAAAGCCAAGAACTCTAAAATTATAGATGACAATTCTTTGCATTTTTTCTTTTTTAGTTTTCTAAAATGAACACAACTTTATGTTACCACATCTTTGCCTAAAACCTTGCCTTGCATTTGTTTTAAAACAAGATGCAAAGGCTTGCATGTTCCTGCAAACCTGTAATGTCAGTACTTGGAAGGCTAATGCAAGAGGACTATGAGTTCAAGGCCAGCTTGGGCTATGCAGTAAGAGCTTGTCTCTAAAGTGGATCATACAGGCTGAGAAAATTATTAACAAGATCTATATAGGGCCATGCTTGCCCAGACTACCTTTACATAAACAGCTTCCTTTCCCTCTAAGCTGTAGCAATCTGGCAATGCTTTGAATCTCTTTAAGACATCTTGACTTCCTTGAGGGTAATATTCTGTCCACCTGGAATACTTTTTCCTTTCCTTCTCCTTTTCTTCCCTTTGGCTTTGCTTCTAAACCAATACTTCAGGGAGGCCACCCTGGAAGCTTAGGTACAATGTGCCCTGGCACCTTGTCTTCTAGACTTCTCAGTAGAGCCTCTTGGCCCTGGAAGCAATTAATTCTTGGTATGATTCCTTATGCAGTGTCTTAGACTATAACACCAGGAAGTAATGGATGCTGGATCCTCAGTGCCTATCTGAATACCCAATATACAGACTAATATCTAATCGTTCAAATAATTATTTTAAAACACATGACTATAATAAAATAACTTACAGAAAAATAAATATTAATATATTGGTATATTGCCTTAGTTTTTTTTTCCTTCTAAATACAAACACGGTATATTGTAGATGGAAGTTTTGTCCTGCCTGGTCCTGCAGCCATTTAGTCCCAAATAAACACACAGAGACTTATATTAATTATAAATTGTTTGACCTATTGTTTCTTATTGGCTAGCTCTCTCTTAATTATTAACCCATTTCTATTAATCTATGTATCTCCACATGGTCTTGGGCTTACTGGTGATTCCCGGGCCTCTTGCTTCCTTAGCAGCTTCATGACATCTCGCCAACAATTCTCTCTCTCTCTCTCTCTCTCTCTCTCTCTCTCTCTCTCTCTCTCTCTCTCTCTGACGTCCTCTTCCCAGAATTCTGCTAGTCTGGTAGTCCCACCTATACTTCCTGCGTGGCTACATCCTGCCTGTCCATTGGCCAAAACAGCTTTATTCATCAACCAATCAGAGAAACATATATTCACAGCATGCAGAAGGACGTTCATCTTCAGTGTATAAATGAGCATTGCCTGCTGAAAGCATATCCTGTGTGGCCATGTCCTCTTAAGATGTACTGGCTTAGGATGTTTGCTCCTGATGTCAGCTGAGGAAGTTCTGACTTCCACCAGCTATCTAAAGGAAATGGGATTGAATGGGAGCAAATCCTGGGAGCAAATTCAGGCTTCTCCCTACCATACACCTCACTATCACTAATGTGATAACCTTCCTAATGTCTCGACCCTTTAATACAGTTCCTCATAGTATGATGACCCCCCCCCACCATAAAATTTTTTTGTTGCTACTCCATAACTGTAATTTTGCTACTGCAAATCAGGATGTAAATATCTGATATGTAGGATATCCGATATACAACCCCTGTGAAAGGGTCATCTGACACCCCAAGGGTTCCCATCCACAGGTTGAGAACCACTGCTCTACAGTGTTGGCTCGGCCCTCTTAGTAATTAGTATTCTGAAATATGTAGAATGATGTCATTTAATGGTTTTTAATTTATTTCCTTGCCATTGTCAGTTCTCTTTTCCCTAATTCATAGTAAAGGAGACGCTTTTCAGGTTCACAACACCAGGCTGTGCATTCCTGGCTCTTCTGTGACATGGGAAGTGGCTGCAAACAGACGGAGTACCTAGATCACCTCGACTTCCAATTAACTATGTGGCTTCATTCCAAATACTCTATCTCGGAAAACCTATTCCTACCCATGGCTAAGCCCACAGGTGGAGGCATCTTCTAAGTTCCTCAGAGATGTCACAGACCATGCTAGCAAGTCATTGAGTCAGTGCTACAACCCAGTCAGCTAGGTCCTGAGCCACTGCCCAAAGTGGTCCCAGCAAGCAGCTCAAAATATAAAGAGACCTCAGAGTCCTTAGAACCCATGAACTTATGTGCACATTTTGTGTAACCACACATACTTGTTTTATCCCCCCCCCACCCCAGAAAAAAAAATGCTACGTTTCATCAGATTTATTTAGAACAAGAAAAAAAGTGAAGATTACTCTAAATAAACAATTGTACTCATATCTGTTGCCTGGTTGCCAAGTACCATTCTAAGTACTTCATATGAGCAAGAACTTTAATATGAGTGGAACCCAAAGACCCCATGAAATAGATACTACTGTTCCCTTTTATAGTTGAAGAAACTGAGGCACAGAGAGCCTGTTACTGTGTCAGGTCCCACTGATGTCCAGAACTGAAGTGAATCACTTCCAGGGGCTCTCACTCACTCAATTCCAGACAAAAACAAATTGCCAAGAGTAGCAATTGAAACGTCCATTTTCTGGCCCCTGAACTTGGGTGATGCCTGCTAATGTTTACAACCAGTGCTGTGTTTCTACATTCCTCTAGGAAAGGAAAGGCTGTTGCTAAATGGAGTTGATGATGGCTCCTACCCTGGAGAATACGGTGGTATAGAAGGAACAACTCCCTTTCTAGGATGAGTCCTTATAGTGATTCAAACTGATTCTTACCTATCTCAACAAGATTGCAGTCCTTCTGGTGTGCAGTCCAGACAGTCAAATTCTTGATAGTTGAGTTCCGTCTTACAGGGAGGCCTTTTGGTTTGAGCAGGTCCTGGAAAAGGGGGACACGAGTAGGGATTCTGCTAACACCACTGTACGGGTGGCGGGACGTCAACATTTGCACAATTGTGATGTATGCAGTTGTGATCGCAGACTTCCAAGGTCGCTTCTCCAGGACACACCATCTTGGGTTGGTTCTATTGACTCAGATGAATGGAATTTAAATCATACGATACTTTCTCTATACCTTCTGAGGGAACGAGACATGACCTAAGCTGCTCCCAGAGGCCTTTCTGCTGCACACAACACACTTTACAGCTTTTCCCTTTGCAGATGGAAAAACAGAGCGGAAGGGAGCAGGCCCACTGTTTGGCAGCTTCGAGGAGATTTAACAGAAAGCTTAACAAGAGACTTTATTCTCCCTGCTGGGGATTTAGCATCTTCTTGATTAAGTGACACTGAGAGAAAAAACTAAAATAACAGTCTCAGAGACGAGGACGGAGGCAAAAGACAAAACAGAAAACGTGCACACTTGACGTGTGAGGCTTTAGTGGACACCCACCCACACAGCCTCCCTAGCCTCAGCTGAGCGGGTGTGGGGGAAAGTTCTGGAAAATGCACCATAGGCAGGCTTTGGAGAGTATGATCTTCTACCTTCTTTCTTTTAATGTTGAAATTTTGGCAGAGTCCCACTTGCAGGCCCATTAAAATCCAGGAAAAGAAATGGGGGGAGGAAGAAAAAAAGAGAGTTTTTAAAGAGACAATGAACACATCCAGTCTTGCAAAAATAAAATCCTACTCCAGAAAACCTTTGTGAAAATGTTTTTCGGCTCTGAAAAACAGGGGGAGGGGAAGTTGGAATGCTGCTGGGACCAGGGCATGACTATTCAATGTGCCATTTGATTGGCTGTTGTGCACATGCACCTTAACCTTGCTCCATCCTTGGAGAGAAATAGCCTTGTCTTCTCCCCAAATGGAGTGGAACCCATTTCTATGGATGGACTGGATCGGCCTGTGTGTTGATGCGGTTGGGTGGAGCGCAGAGGACAATTTGTTCTCATGCGCTGGCTCCAAAATCAGAGCCTCCCTCTTTGAGAAATTCCCTTCCAGCTCCACTCCACTGCAATCAACAGCCCGCCAAATCCTCTCCAGTCTCAGATTTCCGTTATATAAACTGCGCTAATCAAACAGTCTCCTTCCAATGCAGAGTGAGGCTATTCAGAATAACCATCTCCCAACAAGCCCGTGCGTGGCTCATGTAACCGGAGCCCAAAACACAATCTGAGAAACCTGGTCCCTCACTCAGGTGAGCTTCGTGTCTACTGAATCCCAGTGCTGTAGTTTTGTACCCGCTGACTAAAGCGGGATTGATTTCAGACAGACAAAAGGCGTCTGCCTCTTTCCCCACTGGCTGAGCTCAGGTTCAGGAGCTCAGTGGATTCTGTACTTTAGAATTCCCCCCTCCTCAGAGAGCCCCAAGCACAGCCTTATAGTCAACGCAATTAAATACTTCTAGGAAGCTGTTGAGTGGCTACTTGGCATTCCCGCTGTATGATATTTAAGCCATCTCCTATTTCAGAGTATTTAAATGAGTCCCATTTGGGGAGTGATTATAATTATTTCATGAGGAATGCTCTGTTATATAAATATTTATGCCACTGTTTCCATAAATTCCTAGCAGTAGAATTTCTGAGTCAAGGATATGCCCAGTTTGATGGTTTTTTGTTACATGCTGCCAAATTACTTTCCAGAAAGGTGAAATAGATTTATACCCCCATCAGCCACGGCCTGATACCACATCCAAAATCATTTTATAATTTTTTTTTTTTTTACAAAAATGATTAAGTAGGAAAGAAAAAAAAAAGCTCTCAGAACTACTTTCCTTAGGAAAACATCGTACATACAGGAAATGTCTGGTAAGCCATCCATCTACTCTCTTGTTTGCTGCTAGGGAAATGTTCCTGAGAGGGGAAAACACAGCTGTGTGCGGATACCAGGCCGTTTACAGCAGACTCACCTCCTGCCCACTATATCAAAGCCCTATGTCCTTCCTTTTGTCCTTGCTGTCTTGCAGAGTCTAGTTACAGCTCTGACTTTGAATCCTTCTAGGTGCTCTGGGAAGAGGTGGTCTCTGAGCAGAATAGAACTTGCTAGATGAGGAGAAAGGAAGGCTCAGGTTCCATGTTGTCAGCAAAACCCTCCTATAATCAGAGGCCTGCACATCAAGCCCTTGCTGTTAATATTCTGTCTAGACTTAAGATTCTCTTTCTCTGTCTTCTATGCTTCAACTTTTGACCTTGCCTCTGTTCTTGTATAGGCACAAGTACTGCATTCAGCCATTTTTCCTTTCATGGATTCAATGGCCAAGCGATTTGCCATCTAAGTTGCTACGATGACCCAATGACACCATCCTAGCCCCTTTCCTCTAAATGAACAAAAGGCATTGGCCATGAAGCAGAAAATCCTTCATCTCAGGGACAAAGTAAAGTGACAGTTCCAGCAGAAATTGGGACAGACAACCTTTGCCAATGGTGGGTGACATTATAAAGTACGTCCTTTTTTTGTTTCGCTTTGTTTTTCAAAGACAGGGTCTCTCTGTGTAGTTTTGGAGCCAATCCTGGAACTCGTTTTGTAGACCAGACTGGCCTGCCTCTGCCTCTCAAGTGCTGGATGAAAGGCGTGTGCCACCACTGCCTGGCTGATAAAGCGTGTTCTTAAATTAACTCTTTAACTGACAAATAAAACCATATATTATGCATATGATTTTTAAAAATATTTACTTTATTATTTTGTAATTATACATATGTGTCTACATGGAGGTATGTGCATGTGAGTACAGGTGCCCACAGAAGCCAGAAGAGGGCACCAGGTCCCCTAGATCTGTAGTCACAGCTACTCAATGTGCTGGGGAATAAACTCCAGTTCTGTGGGAGAAAAGCATGTGCTCTTACCCAGTGAACCATCAGTCTATCACCTCTTACTAGGTTTTTATACATGAATCTTTAGTGTGGGAAGTTTAGGGAAAGAGAGTGAGGGTGCTACATATATAGTAGAAACAAATCACTAGCAAAATGATTTCAGCTAAGGTTTATTTTATATATATTTTTACCCAGGAATGTTTCTCCATCTCCTCCACGTTGTCAAATCCTCAGAGCCCTCATTCTAATGTATGCTTGCTCAGGTAATTCCTTCCCCACCATGTAAATTTATTAAGCATTTGCCATATGCCAAGCATTCTTGTTCACTAACATAAAAATGTTCTCATTTAATCTCTTGACTGCAACAGTACTCTTGGAGTACTGTTTTTGTTATAATTCCTGCACTATGCAGAAAGAGACCAAAGCATAAGCAATTATGAAGCTTGTTGAAGATAACAGAGCTAGTGAAGGGAAGCATTCTGACTCTTAGAAACCACTAACCAATATTCTCTATTAACAGTCTATCTAGATTCTTTTGTTTGGAATTTTACACACACACACACACACACACACACACACACACACACACACACACACCCCTGGCGATATCTTATCTGAGCCTTGTAAACTAATCTGATTATCAAATTTAGGCTGATAATGGGCTAATGCATTTCCAGGCTCAGTAAATTGATAGTTGACTAGAGCTTGCACTGTGAAAAGACTAGTAGTGGTGGCAGCTAGGGACATCCAATAATGACAGACAGGTCAACCAGAAGAGGGACAGTATTAGGTGCAAGAAAGGTGTGGTAGGTAAGATAGTCTCGGAAAGTAGTGGGTAAGCCTGTACTATCTTCAGTCACTGGCTCACTCAGCATATGGGGCAAGACACACAATGGATATAATGTGTAAGTCTTTATTAGAGATGACTGATTGTTCATATGTTTGCCATCATGACTAAGAAATCCAAGTCTCCAGAGAACTGCCATAGTCTGTCAATGATGACCGAACACTATGTTTAATGGAAACCACATAATTCCACCATGGTCTATCCACATCTTGTTTTCGTCTACATTTTGTGATTGAGGAAAGCAACAGAAGTATGACACATGCCCTGGATGGACCTATCCATACCCCTGCCTGGTATAAACCAACTGAAATGTCATATATCCGCATCAAGTTGTCACATCCTTTTTAATTTGATTGACCCATAGCATCCCACATATAATTTCCAGCCTCTTTGGGGTTGGGCAGTTTAAGTTAGAGAGAGACGATGTTGTGCTGGAAGGAGTGGCCAAGGAATAATATCATCTTTGGCTTGCATTTGTAGACTTTGGTCCTGGAAAAGTATACGTAGAAGTTTTTAATGAGTCATGAAGGTGGTGCTGACATGTAGAGCAATATTTTTCATGCTCTTCAAGATGAATAACTACACAGTGCCTCCAAGTGAAGGCTCGCAAATGCCTATTGGTCAGAACAAGTGAGTGAGTAGTGAGAAATCCATGGTAAGGCCAACCCACCCACCCATAGTTAGATAAGAAGGATGGCGCATTGCAGACCACATCTTTAAGAGTGTCTTGAAGGGACTGCCAGGAATTAGTAAGACATCTTCATTTGTCTATTCATGATCTAGGAATTAAAAACATTCCCACTTCTAAGGTTACATTTGCTTCTTCCAAGAACTTTCATAGATTTCCATAAGAGTACATTATTTTGCCTTGTTGATTTTTACAAACTGACCAGATAAAGGGGTCAATACCTATTCATATACTGATAGGGCTCTCTCTCAAAGGAACCTCAAGGAATTCATTAATATTATAATGTGCTCTGTGCTGCTTGCCCATAGACCCTTCCTGAAGCCATAGGGGAGAGGAGTATATGTCACACACTACCAGGGTCTGCATGTCACACTACCTCAGCATCAGAAGTGTCTGCCCTGATTCCATCCATTTCAAGCTAAACATACTTAGCAGGGTGTCCTAGTGGGAACTTGTGTTTCATCTCTTCTGGGCAAGAAGCTATTCCCAGACTCCAGGAGGCATACTGGATCTGCCGAGCCAGGAACCAATAGAGACAGAAAGACACAGAACTAACTAGTTGAAGGCTTTTTTTTTTTTTTTTTTTTTTTTTAAATTCCTAGTAGAAAGTTCCAGAGGTGGAACAAGAAAACAGACAACCCTTACCAGCTCGTGTGCATGTTCTTCTGTCCCCCAAGAGAGGAGACAGTGCTCCTAGTGGAGAGTGGGTGTTCCCAGCTGTCAAGGGTGCTTTTGATGTAGAAGGTTCTGGAAGGCACTATTCAATTACAGAATAGCAGCTCAGAAGTCTAGTAAGTGGATAAGCTGCTTTTTGCAATGGATGAGAGCTCTCTGGAGTTGATCTCCGGATGGGAATGTTCTAGTGCAGCCATAGCTTTAGCACAGGGTAGGCAATCTCATTACCGGCCATGCCGGTTTACTAAATACAGACTAAGAAACTGGCTGAGGAGATACTCCAGCCAGCAAAGGGCTCTCAGTGCAACTGGGAGGATCTGAGATTGATCCCCAGAGTCAACATGAAAATTTGGGTGTAGTGTCAAGTGCTTGTAATCCCATCACTGGGAGACAGGAAAAGGACTATTTCTGGGGTTCTCTGGCCAGTTGTGGTGGTGCACACTTGCAGGATTTGCTGAAGGAAGCAGAGGTAAGAGGATCATGAGTTCAAGGCCAGTCTAGGGTTATCAGGGCCAGACAGCCTAACTGATTCCGATTCAGTGAGCCCTAGGTCTTAATAAGAGATTCTGTGTCAAAACAAACAAAAACCAGGTAGACAGCTCCTAGAGTGCACCGTCCAAGGTTGTCTTCTGGTCTACACATGCACACAGGCACACACATGCACAAAACACTCCTACTATGACCCCCTCCTTTTGAGTGTGGTTTGCTTCAAAGAACAAAGCAGAGAGAATACACTTGAGAGCTGCTTTACACAGAGGGGTTTGCTAGATGCTATCTGGGCCAGGGCCTCAAAGTTAACATCCACAGCAAAATCCACATAGCCCACAATAGCCTGAACCTTCTGATACATGTGATGGGAATAGAAATACACCTCTATCATCTCCTCCATGGCAAATCCATAACCTCAGTCTAATTATGAGAAGAGGGAAAAAGCCTCAGTTGAGGGGTATTTTACAAAACACCCAACCCAACAAGTCTTGATCATTAAGAGAAGTCTGGGGACATTGTCTTAGCCAAGAGGATCCAAAGAAGTGATAGCAAATGTTGAATCCTGGATCAAAAACATGCTAATGAAACACACATACATTGTGATATTGTACTTGTGACAAATGTCTCACAGCAATGCAGGTTGATAGCAATGGAAGATGAATGAGGAAGACACAAGAGTTTCTGCCCTGTCTTTCCAGTGTTTTTGTGCATCTAAAATTATTCTACAAGAAAGTTAATCAAAGTTAGTCAAAGAGTGATCTCTCAATGTATACTTTTTGCATTGGAGTTATGAACTATATGAATACATTAAGTCTCTCCCCACTCCTGTGTGTGTGTGTGTGTGTGTGTGTGTGTGTGTGTGTATGCACCTCCTGGGACTATAGCCTGCTCCAACATGTTGAAAGAGAACAATGACAAAGGGGATGCTTATTAGGCAAAATGTTAATTTTTTTTAAAGTATAGCTTGCATACCAAATGAGGGCCAGACATGTGGGGATAAGGTTGCCAGTTGCAAATGTACTCCCCCACAAGGAGCTATTTGTGGCTGCCTGTCTGGACTGCTGGGTTGTGAGTGTGAAGTTTTGAAAAAGCAATTTGGCTCCGAGGGGCCTCCAGAGAGTTTGCTCTCTTGCAAGCTCCTGGCCCTTCCTTTCTGGGTGCTTATTTTCCATGACTGTTTAATGGCAAGCAGCGCCTCTCATTCACTCTGCTGCAAAGAGCCGGTGTCAGACAGGAAGGGAGGGTTGTATATTATAGATCTGAGCCCTAATAAATAAATTCAGAGGCCCATATCATGCTGTATAATGGAGTGTGGGAAAAGAGCAATAAAGATCAGGCAACAGAGTCCTCCCAAGAGGCTGGGGAAGGGGGCAGGAGGTGGGGAGAGGCTGAACTTGGGCCAAATGGTAGGCGCTAAGGATGGAGCTTCGAGCTGCAAGCAATGTGGTTGAACTACACTCATCTCAGGGCAAGACACTCTGTCTAGAAGCTAAAGAAAAAGGTTTCAGGAAGACATCGTCACTTCATTTTAAAGACAAACCAAAGCCAAAGCTTATACCTCCACCCTCCAACTGTCCTTTGATGCCACCCATTTTATGAGTAGAGGGTGTCTGGAATCTGAAAGTTCAAGCAATATTCTTTTGCTATGTGAAATCTTGCCCCTGTGCTGTGGGCTTCCCAGTCCTTCTACCTAGATTCTTGAATGCATTGACACTGTTTAGATGAGTGGGACTAAATGAACTTCAACATTTCTTCCACCTCTAGAAGCCTTGAAATGCCTTTGCTTAGGAGAAATGGGCTCTGTAGTGTGAATCTTTCTAGTTGGGAGGACTGGTAAGAGAAAGAGATAAACTGGTTGCTGAAAATTTAAAGATGGGAATCAATGACTTTTTTTTTTCTTTTTTGGTTTATTTATTTTATTGTTTAGGTTTTTTAAAAGGTGCCTTGACAGACTGGAAAAAAACGTCTCCTGGGATTTCCAAGTCTCTAAAATGTTAAGAGTGTGAAATTGGCCACTGGGAATAAAATGTAGAGACAAGAATTGGTTAGATAGAGGAATTTCTGAGGTTTGAGTTTCACTCATGAGGTTGGAACCAACTCAGGAGGGATCTCGGTCTTCAGAGAAAGCATAGTTCACAAAAGAAGCTTAAAGACTTTTGTTCATGCAGTTTCTTTTCTCAAATACTAACTGGGTGATGGTGATGCATGCCTTTAGTCCCAGCACTCAAGAGGCAGAGGCAGGTGGATCTCTGTGAGTCTATGAGCAATTTCAGTTCAGAGAAACACTGTCTCAAAAACCAAACAAACAAATGACTTTAAATAGTGCTTGTCCTCCATAAAGTTAGCCTTTGTTGAAAGACTATTTCATAGCATACAGAAGGTAGAGCTAGGATGTTTTCATGCAGTCATCACTTCCATGAGACAATGGTCCAACTCTCAGATGACACATACACCAAGTAGTTCAAGTTCATGGTGTCTGAAGCTACCTTCCCAGTAGCTGTCAATAAACCAGAGAGCACACTGTTTGTGTACAAGAATTTTAATACAGGAAATATGAGGCTTCCCCCTGTCTTCCAAAGCCCATGTACATGAGGAATCTTCTAAGAAAAAATGTCACTGGTTGACTTGAAAAGACACACATGAAGATATGAGCCACAAAGATTCTTCTATGGTCTGATTTGCTGAGTAAATGACAAAAAAAAAAAAAAAAAAAAAAAAAGTACACAATCAACTAAAGAGAACTAAAGCAAGATGGTGAACAATAAGGAACCATTTTAAAGACAGCATAAGGGAGGGTTGATTTCTAGGTCTTTGATGCATTAATTTCATAAGTGAAGCACAATATTGTTACGGCATGTGTGCCCCCCCCCCCCGCCGGCCTCCCGGTCCTGCAGCCATGGTCTCGCCGCCACATGAGCCCCAAATAACACTCAGAGACTCTGTATTTGATTCTGGTACCATTATGTTATGGCAGGTTGTTCCCGCCGGCTGCAGCGGGTCCTGCTGCCATGGTCCCGCCAGCATGTGAGCCCCAAATAACATTCAGAGACTCTGTATTTGATATAATCCTGTTGGCCAATTACCATTATTGTTTATGGGCTAGCTCTGCCTTAATTATTAACCCATTTCTACTTATCTAAGTATTTCCACGTGGTGGTCGTCTTATCAGGGAGCCGAGGCGGGCGTCTTCCTTCCTCACCGGGCTACATCTCAACTCCTTCCCACTTCCTCTTTCCTCCTCCTAGTCTCCTAGCCCCACCTATCTTGTTTCCTATTGGCCACAGAGCTTTATTAACCAGTATGAGAAACATATATACAGAATAACATCTCCCATCACAATATTACATACCAAATTGTCGAGCAAAGAGCTGTAATTATGTGGTGGCTCAGGGCCAGTCTGATAACTTTTCTGAGATCAGAAAAGAGGAACAATATCACTTTGAAAATCTAGTTTTCAGAAGGAGGTAATCACTACTATCCAGAGACAGGGGCATGACCAGGCAGTGCATGGGGAAGACATGTTGTAACTGTCCTTGGCCCCAGAGATAACGAGGAAGCGTCACATGACAGCAACCTCACATGATGACAACCTCTAGGGACCATTTGGATTACAAATATTCTCCCCTGTCACCTTTCAGCCAAAAGTCACTTGGGAGAGCCTGCACCAGAAACCCTTCCTTCTCCTACTGAGCCAATATTTAAGCAAAGATCCAAGGAAGGTAACCCAGGAAGAAAGCAGAAGGGAGGAGGGAGGGGAGGGTTGTCAGGAACTGGAGGGGATGGCAAAGAGGGAAACTAAGAGGCTGCTTTGAAGGCAGCTGAGCCCTGATCTGTATGTCTGTTTGGGGACATCACTGTCATCCCTGGAGAGTAGAATGAACAAGGGCAAGAAAGATCAGAGCAGAAGCAGGTCAGACCTTAGGTGGGCATTGTCCTCCTAATACTCCATTTCCCTCACAATGAAGCAAAGAACATGAAGGAAGGGAGAAGGGGTGGTAGAAGAGAGAGATGGCTCCAAACTTTCCTAAAGTGAAAAAAAAAGTAAGGGCCAATGGATTGAAAGATTGGAAGGAAAGAAGGAGGAAGAGACAGGAGAAAACAAGAAAAGGCGGAACTTAAACCCAAACACAGTCCCAACAATGTTGTCTAAGCCTGTACCCCATAATGCTAACTCAGTAGGAAGTCCCCTGGGGGGGGATTAAGCATCCAAAGACAATTTCCAAGAAGTAAGTGTCTGCCACCCATAAGGGTTCTCCCAGTGGGCTTATCTATTAGGTTCTCCTGTGGCTGCCAGGCAGCACCCCACTTGCCTGCACCTTTGTCCTATTTCTCCTCATTTCCTGGCTGATCTGAAACCCTCACCTTTGTCCTAAATCTGAAGCTCAAGATTCATTTTTATAAAAAATGACCTGCCACTATAGTATGTAATTTTTATGAATGTCTACCCAAAGCTAGGAGGACCAAGTAATAAGATTGAAATCCCCATAGCCACATTATTCTGCCAATCCCTCCCTTTCCCCCAGATTTACCAGAGTGCAGGCTGCCTGCCAGGAAAATACAATAAAATGTGGGAACAGGAATAAATAAAAATAAAATGTTAAATGATGTCTCTTTGCCTCCTTAGTATTTCTCTTTCAATCTTTCATCCTCTTTTTTGTTTTCCCATAATAAGTTAGTTTTTACCCAGCTTTTGCCCTTGCCTCCCATGTTGATTTTAATCCATCTACCCTTTCCTTACGAATTTTTCAAGTCAGCCGGTCACTGTCCACACTGTCTTGTAATGTCCCCTCTCACCAATTCTTATGTCCCTCTGTGTGGAGCTGGTCCCTCCAGCTAAAGTCATTGTTGGCCTGTGTGCTCTGGGTCATGATTCTGTGTCTTGGCTGCATGTCTGGAAAAGTCTTACCTGGTTTTCACTATCTCAGCATTCCCTTCTGATTGCTGTTTGTAAGGCCTTCCTCCCTTCATGCCCTAGTGTATTTCTTGAGACATTCTTCAATCCTCAAATTCTCTGACCTTCCTAACAGGTGGCTGTGGCAAGTGTGTGTGTGACACACTTACCTTTCTTTAGTCCCGCTGGAAAAGTTCTAATAACGTTTCCTTCTTGTGTGTGCTAGCTACATCTCTGGCTGGGCCCATCCAAAAAGTCCCTTCTTGCCATCAGGATCCAATGTTTTGACAGAGGCCCTGTTATGGAATGAGGACAATTGGAGCATTTACCACTTCTAGATCCATTTTACAGGTGAGTCACACGAAGTAGGCAGTTGGAATTTGTTAATGGAGCTTTCTGATTTGTGTGTGTGTGTGTGTGTGTGTGTGTGTGTTATAGTTTGGATACATTCTAGAAAAGCCCCATGTATGTGCTAGAAGCTTTGTCTCCAATGAAGCCCTGTTGAGAAGTGCAACCTCGGGAGGCCACCAGGGCTGTGCCCTCGCCTGTGGATTCATGAGTTTATAGAGCTGTGCATTGGTAGATTAAGGTGATGTCTTGAGAGTGGCTTTGTTATAAAAGCAGGTTCTGTCTGAGCCATCTCATCTACTCCGCCTCCTTTGTGAGGCAGCAAAGAGGCCTTCCCCAGCTTGTGCCACACTCTCGTGGACTTCCTACCGTCCAGAACCATGAGCTTAAAAAGGACATCCCTAGTCTTCGCTATTTAACCACCTAGAATAGTCTAGGACAGACGGAATGATTCGGTCTCAGGATCGGGGGACTTTCTAGATTCTTCTAGCCCTACACTGTATCTCCTACCATTAATTGTGGAGCTCAAAAACCCTAATGCTCCCAAACCCACAAATTCTTCATTCCCATGGTGAGAACATACTCGAGTCCTCCCAAGGGTTTGGTGAGAATGCAGGTTCCCGAATCTTACACAGTAAATCCACCCTCACATTACAACCTCTCTGAGCCCCACACTCCCTCCTCGCTACTATACCAGGCAGCTCTGACATCTCCACCTCGGTTCTAATGAGCCATTTTCCAGCAACAGCAAGGACAAAATATGATTTATAAGGAATCTTTGCTGTACAGTTGAAACGCATAATACAATTCTCTAAAACTCTGCAGTTGGAGAAACCATGACAACTCAAATATTATTGTTGCATGATTTTTTTCTTTCATTTTAACAATGGATGCTACTCCTCTGGGTAACATTAAGTACTTTAACCGGTAGGTTAACTGAGGTCTGAGAGGTATTGGGACTGGGACAGTGACAGTGTTGTCTTTCTGTGGTGCCTGTGTACTTGTGAGGCTAACTCTAACTCCATGGGGTATGAGTGACAGGAATCTTGTGTTAAGGAGAAACCACGGATCAACAGACATGGAAATAACTGTTTTCAGATGAAGTCCTGTTGAAGTTCGCCATCCTTGCCTTGGTAGGAAAAGGTGGACTGAAGAACACAATGCTTTCTTCAGTTATGGAGTCTCGATGGCACTGTGGTTACCAAGTGATCGCTGGGCTATTTGTTCTAGAAAGATTATCTGCTATCTATTCACAAATCAAACTCAACTTGGCATCCTGCACTTTATCTGGAGATTCTAATAACACTGCTGTACTTCATTCCTTCAGAGGGCCAAGGACCACACTACTCATCTGTAACAATTACCTCTAATGCACCTATGAGTCTCAAATTCTGCCTCTGCTCCAAAGCCAAAGGAGGTTTATGTAGTCCAAATTCTGGTCCTTGCCAGCTTCGTTTTGTATTGTTTACTTCAGGGACACTGATTAAGTCATATATTATAAAGAAGCCTCCCCTTACTCCTAATTCAAAACAGCTGGGCCAGCTTTTGCTGCCAGCCAAGCCTTACTGTGCATGCCTTTGGAGGGGACACAGCTCGGGACGAAGTTAATGGGGGGACAGCTTTAATATTAAGCAAGGACATCTCTTCGTGCCCTTGTAGAAATGCTCTTTATAGGGCATCAGGTTACAAAGCCTCCGGTTGGGGCAGACGAGGGACAGAGCGTAGAGGGGCACGATGTTTGAGGATCAAAGCATCCAGCCTGTCAAGGGCTGTGATATTTCCTCAGTGAGGAAACGGGTTCACATTTTCTCCCCGAGGGTATACAGACAAAAGCCAAGGTTGCACTCCAAATTCTAAGACATTTATTAAGATGCCAAACTACATCTGTCTAGAGATGCCTCGGCCCCATTCACTTTTCACTTGCAACTCTGAGGGCAAGAGAACATTTCATTCTGTGGCCATGTGGGTCACAATCAGGTGACTATGGACATTTTGAAATGTGGGAGAGAGAGGTGAGGAATGAATCTACATTTAATGGTGATTTAAAAGCGAAGCGGATGTTTGGCCTAAAGCTATGAAGTGATGATAGCTGGCCTGCATGGAGCTCATCTCTCCTCTCCCGACTCGCCTCACCTGCAAAGCTGGAGGAGAGGGCTCAAGTTTATTGGAGAGAGGGAGAGAGCGGCTGAGAGTGCAGGAAGGCTGCAAAGAGTACAGTAGATGCGTTTCTCCTCTCTCAGATATTTCCAGTGTTGGCTTTCTGGAGAGAATCCAGTTTGCTTTAATTTCATTTTACAGTAAACTCTGTATAAATGGACATGAAAGTGCAGTCAAGGTCAGCAGGCCATGGGATGAAACGGACCGGCTCAGAGCCGTTCCACCTTCATGTCTATTGACCAGAAACATAACATTAGCTATGCTGAGGAAATCAACAGAAGATAAAATCAAAACTCAGTGTTTGCATGGCTCCAAGACAGGCCCTATATTTGCCTTTGCACAAGCTTTATAATATCTGCTCTAGCCTGACAGGCGTTTGAAAGAACAGATGCTCTTTGAGAAGGCACATCAGTGCTCGGAGGCCGCCCGTCAAGATGCCAGCACAGATAGATGTGGATATAGAGGCCTGTCTGCCTCAAGGGCAAGGGCAAGACCAGCGTTTTCTGTTTTGTTTCTGTGCTGGCTGTTGTACCTAGGGCTTTGTGAATGCCAGGCACAGGCTCGACCATCGAGTTGCACACCTAGTCCATTCTTCATTTTTAAACCTTATTTTGAGGCAAGGACTCGTTTAGTTCCCCAAGTTGCCCTCAAACTTGCTGAGGCAGACCATGATCTTGCAGTCTAATCCTCCTGCCTCCGTCTCCATAGTAGCTAGGATTACAGGCCTGGATTATTCCTTTCCCCTTGACATGACCCTAAGTTCTTCTTAAAGCTGTGGAGAAGGTTCTGATGGGATGGCCTTTAGCTCATGAGGAGGGGAAAGGTGATGATGATGCCATCGAGGCTGAGGTGATGTGGGTGAAGTTAGAAAGACACATGGAAACTGGGTAGAGAAGGCCAGACCCAGGGGCACAGGAGTGCTTCTGCAGATGTCAATAGAAAGTCAAATATGAATTCAAGCCAGGTCTGGTGGTGCAGGCCTGCAATCCCAGCCACTCAAAGCCAAGATGGATCTCAGCTTAGGCAACTTCCTGAGATCTTGTCTCAAAGTAAAAACAGAAAAAGGGTCTGAAGATCTAGCTCAGTGGCAGAGCACCTGCTAGCACGCAGAAGCCCTGGATTCAAATCTCTGTTCTCCCAACCCACAAAGATGCACAATGAACTCAGGCTACATGAAGCACTAGGGATGTAGCTCAGTGGTGGAGTGCTCGCACAGTACACATACACCTCTGAAGGACTTTAGCCCCCAAAGCACAAAAAGACAAATTAAGGACGTTATCATCATCATCGTTATTGCTATTATTACTGTTTCTTCCTCAGTTCCCTCTCTCCTGAGACACAGTTTCTAGTGAAGGTTCTGAATCTAATGGAGTTTGATGCCTTTTCACAAATGTAGTCTGTCTTAACACTCTTCAATTCAGACGTAGAACAAAGCCTAGAGTGAACATTCCAACAACATTCCAAGGGATGACAGTTTCAAACTTTTAAATGTCAGAATAGCCTGCACCTCTAGCCTGGCCCCAGGCCTTTGCTGTGAAAAAACAGTCATATTAAACGAATTAGTACAGATAGCTGCTTTGATTTTATAGCATTACATGGCAAGGACGGTGAGCTAGAAAGGCAAGCAAGAGTTCTATGTTGCAATCTTGAGGCCGAATTCCTCCTAAAGGAAACTTCAGGTTTGCTTTTAGGGCTTTTAATGGATTAGACAAGGCTCTCTTGCTCTATGAGAGGTAATCTGCTGTATTTAAAGTCTGTGTTTGTAAATATTAGACCTCATTTTAAAACATGTCCACAGCCACACCGACATTTCACCAAACAAGTTGGCACCACAGCCTGGCAAAGATGACAGATAAGCATAACCATCACAGCACTCAATTGTTTAAACCCTATATTAGGGTTTGCAAAGAAAACCCATCGAAAGTAAAACCTAAGTTAATAAGAAATCAACCCTTCTTAGGAAGCTTGTCATCCATGCAGATGGATATGCAGGGGGCATAAGGACTTTCCTTCTCAGAAATATGACCAGCCAGATTCTGGATTTGTGTAAAATGTGATTGCAACCATGATTTTAAGTGCTCTGGCAACGGAAGGGAATGAACCCGCAGAAGCCAACAATGCCCTAGAACAAGACCTCTAGAGGACTGCCACCCCTGATGACCTGAACTCCCGTTTTGAAGGTTCAGGACCCAACAAAGATAAGGGATCAAAGAGGAAGCCTTCACTTAAAGCTGGATCCGTGAGTCATACATACATTTTAGAGTAGAGTAGGGATGGAAGGATATCAAGGAAACGTCATACGGGATGGAGTTAGTCTTTGTCTCGGTTTTTTTTTTTTTTTTTTTTTTTTTTTTGACCTGAATTTGTACTATCTCTATGATCTAAACACAAGAGGAGAATTCAGTTCAAAGTACTTCTGAGTCATCGTCTCCTCAGGCAACCAAGGACTATCGCAGATCTTTTCTACAGTTGTCAACTACAGCTCCGGTTTCAAAGAATCCCTACAGATGAGTACCAAGAATCCGATGTCAGCAACAAAAATCATGAAAAATCATGAAACCCATACACAAACAAGACACAGTAAATGACTGCTGGCAGATTCGGTTGCACAAAAAAAAAAAAAAAAAAAAAAAAAAAGTCCTGCTCTGAAATCATCAGACTCAGAATGCAAATAGTTTTCATTTGTTTTTAGAAATAAAGGTTTGAAAATGCAAACAAAGAAAAGAGGAAATCATTAAAAAAAAAAACAGAATTGCTAGAAATTAAAAACTCGATGGAGGTATTATAAACCAGAAATTGAACAGATAAAAGAAAATTGGTATACTGGTAATGAGATGTGAAGGAATTATTCAGGGTTTAGTCAAGACACACAAAGACAGAACATGTGAAAAAGTGGCTAAGAAACGTAAAAGCTAAGTGGAGAAAGTCTACTGTAAACCTAACAGGCATTCTCATTATTTCCAGAATTACTGAAGATCCTCAGATCCAGTCCAATTCTGGTAATTAATACATCACTGTGACAGAATAAAGGGACAGCAAAATATAAAGAAAGTCAGGTAACATCTGGAGAGAAAGTTAAAAGAAGTTTGGAGTGGTGGCGCATAACTGTAATCCTAGCAAGTGGGAGGCGAGGGCAGGAAGGGCAAGGGTTCAAGGACAGCCTGAGCTACAGAGTGAGTTCTAGGCCAGTTGGTCTACACAGTGTCTCTACCTCAGAAAGAAAGAAAGAAAGAAAGAAAGAAAGAAAGAAAGAAAGAAAGAAAGAAAGAAAGAAAGAAAGGAAGGAAGAAAGAAGAGAGGGAGGAAGAAAGGGAGGGAAGGAGGGAGGAAGAGAGGGAGGGAGGGGGAGGGAGGGAGGGAGGGAAGAAGGAAGGAAGGAAGGAAGGAAGGAAGGAAGGAAGGAAGGAAAGAAGGAAGGAAGGAAGGAAGGCAGGCAGGCAAGCAGGGCCGGGTGGTGGTAGTACATGCCTTTAATCCCAGCATTTGGTAGGCAGAGGCAGGAGGAACTCTGAGTTCAACACCAACCTGGTGTATAAAGCAAGCTACAAGACAGCAAGAGCTATTATACAGAGAAACCCTGAGAAAAACAAAACAAAACAACAACAAGAAAACAAAACAAAAAAACAACAAAAAACAAACAAAAACAATGAGAAAAGTATAAAATAGCAAAAAAAGCAAATAATGTTCTATAACATATTAAAAGGCAAAGCAGAGTAATCTTAATGTGTACAATATAAAATCCAATCTGAAATTTTTATGCCCAGAAAACTTGTCAGAAACCTATATGAAATAGAAATAATAGTAGTTTATTTAATGCCAAAAGATACTCAGGAGAAACTACAAGAATACACTTCGCCCATCCCTCTCCTTGACTTGGACTCTGAGCTCAAAGGGTGTATTTACGAGTTTAATGTACAGGCTTTCCTCCATCCTGCAGTCCTACTCAGTGTCACAGAGAAAAGAAACCACTTATTTGAATCAAGTAAACAAGCTGCTATCTGCGCCTTACTTCACACAGGGATACATTTTAAAGAAACAGACTAGAATACAAGAATAAGTGGTAAATGCGCTGGTTAGTTCTATATCAACTTGACACACGTGAAAGCCACCTGGAAGAGGGATCTTTAGCACAGAAAATGTCTCCTCCAGACTGGACTGCGGGCAAGCCCATGGTACATTTTCTTGACTGAAGATTGATGCGGGAGGACCCAGATCACTGTGTCCCATGCTGCCGCTGGGCCGATGGTCCTGGTTGCTATAGGGAGACAAGGTGAGCAAGCCCCGAGGAGTCAGCCAATAAGAGGACTCCTTCATGGCTTCTGCTCTAGTTCCTGCCCCAGGTGGTGCCCTGCTTGAGCGATGGACTTTCAGTGATGGGCTGTGATGTGGGACAGTGAGTTGAAATAAAACTTTTCCTTCCCAAGTCGATTTTAGTTGTGGTGTTTTATCATAGCAGTGGAGACCCGGACTAAGACAGTAAGCAAGTGTGTTGTTCATAAGTGCTTATTTTATAAAGTTTAAAAATAAACTAGAACTTAGTATCAAATAAATTGGGAAATAGATTTCCTAGAGCTTAAATGTTTTAAGATCCTTGCATTCCTCAGGAAGAGAGAAAAAACTGAAACTCATATATTTAAGTAAAACTAGTGAATTAAATATCTAGAATACACAGTAAAGTAAAAATCACGTGGTATAATGTGCAAATCCAGACTCGTAGAGGACAAAATAATAATAATAATAATAATAATAATAATAATAAAACTCAATTCATCATCAAGTAAGAAGGAAAAGAAAATGGACAAAAGAGACAGGACAGATGCAAAAAAAGCCATCCAATCAGACAGTAGAAATAAAACTAGATGTAATGGTAATCAAAAGAAATGTAAGAAGACAATTCAAGCATTTTCTTAACGATTATTCATAAGAACACTGAATGTCTGAAAGTAAATTATAAAAAAAATGGAGGGAGCAAGGGAGGGAGGAAGGAAAGAAGGAAGGAAGGAAAGAAGGAAAGAAGGAAAGAAGGAAAGAAGGAAGGAAGGAAGATACCAAGAGAGGGCTGGCACTGTTGTTTTACTAACACACCAAAAAAGATTTTGTGTTTATGCAACGCTGAGGACTGAACCAGAGCCTTACACATGCCAACTAAATACCAGCACTGAGCTGTCTCCAGCCCAAAAGAAATTTTAAGAGGATGCAGGCGATATTTACTATTGACAAGTAGGGTCATCGCAAAATAATAAAAGTTCTGATATGTTTAAAAATATCACAGCTCTAAACTGATTTGTTCTTGATAGGTGTGACAAAGATTGAGAAGACATAATTAGAGACAAGCCCAAATGTTTAATGGCATGTACCATAGGAGAATAAGATGATGTATGTTGACCAGTGGAGAACAGGGCTGGAAATAGATGGTAGAACCAGATTACAGCAGGTTCTGTAAGTCAGAGGAATCCCAACCCAATGCATTAGGAAACTGGTACCAAGTTATGGTCTGGGGGGAATGCAGGGAATACAACAGAAATGGTGTTATATGGAGAAACCCAGAAAACATGGCTGTTTGAGGTGGGATGGATGGAGAGTGTATACCAAGAGGTTGCAATATCTTGAATTTGGGGAATGGAGGAAGCTGAAAAAAAAAAAGATCTTTGTCTAAGAATAGTATTGAATCGGTTCCTTCCTCAGACAAAATCAACGGGACACTGTGACTCAGTAGCGAGCTATTTTTATCTTAGGACATGACTGAAGGTGAATATAATTCCCCAAATGACCTGGTGAAAAGAAGTTGGGATGCTTTGTTGACACCCAAGGGAGGCCTTTCTGAACAGAAACAGAGGAAGAGTGGATTCTGGATGGGGGTGGTGTAGAGGGGAGGTGAGGGGGGGATGGGAGGAGAGGAAGGAGGGAAAACTTCAGTCAGGATGTAGAATAAATGAATAAATTGAATTTTTTTTTTTTTTAATAAAGAAGAAGAAGCTGGGTGCCTTCCTAACTAATTCCTGGAAGGCTTGCCTTCTTTATCCTCAGAAACTGAGGTCAATGTTCCCATCTTATGTGGCTTGCCACTTCCTTTATTCTTGGGCCTTAAGAGATCATTTTTCAATGTTTGCTGAAGGGCTGGGACTGGGGGTCAGTGGTGGGGAGCCCACCTAGAATATGTGAGACCTTGGCCTTGGGGGAAGGCAGAAACAAACTGAGTGAAGCATCATGGGAAGACTTTGCAGTTTCAGATAATTTAAAGACTTAGGTTCATTCTTTAACAACTCCCCCACACAGCACAATCAAGTAGATCCCAAGTTATAGCTATTCCATATTTAAAAATCAACCAGTATTCTCCCAAATTAGTTGCACATCAATTACTTTATTGTGTATGTGTGATTTGGTTTTTTCAGGTCAATTTTTTTTTAAGTTTATTTGTTTTTAATTTTATGTGCATTGGTGTTTTGCCTGTACGTATATCTGTGTGGTGGTGCCAGATCCCCTGGAATAGGAGTTACAGACAGTTGTGAGCTATCATGTGGGTGCTCAGGAATTGAACCTGGGTCCTCTGGAAGAGCAGCCAGTGCTCTAAACCACTGAGCCATCTCTCCAGCCTTCAGGCCAATCTTTTACATGAGGAAACACCAACCTTTAAATATGTATTTCAATAAAGTTTGACACAGGTTGAACATCACTGAGATGTTGGGGTTCAAAATTGTTCAGATTTACATAGCTTTTTTAAAAATTTTGGAATATTCATATATATATAGAGAGAGAGAAAGAGAGAAAGAGAGAGAGAGAGAGAAGAGGAAGAGAGAGAGAGAGGGGGGAGAAGGAGATACCCTGAGGATAAGTCTCAAATTTAAGTGCAAAATTCATTTATGTTTTATATGCCCCTTATGCCCACATAGTGTCATGGTAATTTTATCCTACATTTTAAGTAATTTTGTACACGAAGTGAAGTCCCCTACTATGTAATTTTCCACTTGTGGTGTACTTGGTTCTGAGACAGGTTTGGATTTTGGAACAATTTGGATTTTGGATATTTGGATACAGGATATTTAACCTGTGTGTTCTTTACCATCTTTTAGAGAAAGTCTGCTAAGAGACATACTGAATTACCACCAGACTTCAGTGATCTCTCTATTCGGTAGAATTATTTATGGACTAAACCACCCACGTGAGTCCAGCCTAGATCTCAGGCTGATCCTCAGGAAGAGCCTGCACCATAAATAGTAGGAGGAAAACTAGATCCTGCTTGAATGGTTTCATCGCAGACCAAGGAAAAGGTATTAAGTAACAGACATGTTTCCAGGCCCAACTTATTTATGATGCGTGTTTAAAAAAAAGAAAAGAAACGAAAAAACCTGGGGCCGTTTTGAATGAACTATGTGCTGGGACCTCCTGCTACATGAGAATAAAAGTAAGAATTATTTTATAAACCAATAGTACTGTTTTATTATGTCAGACTGATTCTGAAGAGGCCACGGATGCTGACTTACAACCATCAAGAGGGGGCTGCATGACATCAATTCAACCTTAAGCTCACTATTATTGGTAGCTGTTCCCAGCACTGTCTGGATTTGTGCATAACAAATTGTTTTATTTTATGTCATCTGTTACTCCAGCATTTGACTATGCAACAACTCAATCCAATTCTTTCCCTGTCTGCTTTTATTATAGACCCCATAGGCTGGAGCTTACGGCATGCAAGTCTTCAGATTTGAGTCACAAGTCTCCAGTTGCCAGTCATTCACCCTTCTAATTGGCTGGCTATAATTTGGGGTTCCCACAATTCCTGCCTCCAATTTTATAATTTGCTTAAGTGGCTCACAAAACTCAGGAAAATTTGATACTTATGTTTACTGGTTTACTGTAAAGGACATGCAGGATTGGCAGACAAAGAGAGGCCTAGGGGAAAGTCCAGAAGGACCCTGAGCACAAGGGCTTCTATCCCCATGGAGATGGGATGTAATATTTTTGCCAGTACATGGATATCTTCACCAATCTTGAAGCTTCCAGAATCCAACTTACAAAGCTATTAGAAGTTCCTTCCGTAGCTCCATCTCCTCACCACTGATATAAACAGAAAGGGCTGAAACTCCCCAGGTAGCCACCAGATCTTTAGATTAACCCACCCTGGGATTCCTCGTGTGCCCTGCCCTGACACTGCATAGCATAAACTTGGTTATAACTGAAAGTGGCTCATTATGAACAATAGGAAATACTCCTACCACTTAGGAAATTCCAAGGACGTCAGTAGATCTGAGCTAGGAAAAAGGACAAGACCTCTTTTTCTACTGCAGTCTCCTGGGTTTTTGTAGAGGCTGGATAGGAGAGGGGTATTGCTCAAGTATAGATTTGTCTGGGCTGCTGCTGAAGATGCTTATGGACATGGGTTTCTGAATAGATTGCCTTAAAATTCTATTTTCTAACACTACTGCCATTGTGTTACAGGGAGCAGAATGTCATTAGCCTTCATATAAAGCTTTCTTGTCAGACTATCTTTGGATTCTCAGTCTACAAATAACAACACAGAGACTTATTATTAATTGTGGGAACTTGGCCTTAGCTTAGGCTTTTTCCTAACGATCTCTTAAACTTAAACGGCCTTTCTCTGTCAATCTACAGTCTACCACATGGCTCAGTTACCTCCACTCTGCACCGTATGTCTGACTTCTTCAGAGTCCTGGCATCTCTCCACCACTCTTCTTCCCAGAGCCCTCTCTCTCCTGGGAAACCCTGCCTACACTTTGCTGCCTAGCTATTGGCCGTTGAGCGTCTTGTTACACCAATCACAGCAACACATCTTCACACAGGGTACAAACAAGCCTCAGCAGCCCACGAGCTAATACACCAACATACCCAAGGAGTTCTGAGAGTCTGCGCCTGCCCACAGCTGCTCCTGGTTCACCTGATCCCAGGAGTAAGGCTGCCGAAGCAGGACCTATTTTCTCCTGACTTCCTGTTCGACCTTGGCTACAGGACCAATAGCAAAGGTGTCTTCTGCACAGAGCTGGACAGGCAGTTGCGGATGAGGCACCCCTGCAGAGGTACTCTCTGTGTTAAGTTATGGCACAGCTCTCGCAGAGTCTCTCAGGACAGTTCCCCTTATCAAGACATGTATGAGAGCCTCCCTTCTCTGCTTTGAGTGTGAAATGCCCGACAGAGGCGTATGTGTTTGGACACCTGCTTCCCAGATGGTGACATAGTTTTGGAAGACTGTGATCTTTAGGAGCAGGTGCCTTTCAGGAAGAAGTAGATCACTAGGATGGGATTTGACCCACTTCTTTTCTCTCTGCTTCCTGAGTGGGAATGCAATGTGACCAGCCAGCTTCCTGCTCCTGCTCCTGCTCCTGCTCCTGGGACTTCCCTGCCTGCTGCAATGCCTTCCCCTCCAGGGACTCTATTCCTCTGGAACAGTGAGCCAAAAATCCACCAAAACCACCTTTGTCCTTTCTGTTTTGTTCATCTGTTGGGTTTTTTTGTTTGGGTTCTGTTTATTTTGGTCAGGGTATTTTGTCACAGTAACAGAAAAGAAACTCACACACCCTCCTTCACCTTCCAGGCTTTCTATTGTTATTGTTTTAACAGTGATTATATTTAGATCCTGGCATGCTCACAGATTTAATTGAGGGATGAGTGCAGATGAAGGTGAGTGTGTCTATTCTCAACTGGAGTGACTGAAGTTGAGATAAAGCACAAGAACAAGCTCCATGTTCATTGTGAATTTAAGCAGCTCTTAGTGCAAGGACCACAATTCAAAGAGCATTTCTTGAAGGGTGTGGCCATTCAAGAGATACTTTCTATAGTCTTAAAGTCTCCATGTGGATCAAGCCAAGGCAAGCGATAGAACTGGCTGGCTCACGTACCCAGCTCCCAACAGGTGGGTTTGGCTGAATTGTGTTTTTGATGAGATGCTGTCAGCAGGCAGTGAAGATTGGCGTTTTTAAAATAGCCATGAAATTCCTGTTTGTTTGGTGGCAGAAGTTTCGATGAAGTTATTCACAAAATCAGATAGTGACTACTTTATAAAACCCTGGAGGAAATTCCTTCTGTAGTGTACAACAGCTGTAGACTATAAAGAATTCATTTGAGGCCCGGTTCTGACTCCCTCCCTCTGTTCCTTCCTTCTATCCTTCCTTTCCTCCTTCCCTCCCTTTTCTCCTTCTCCCTTCCTTTACCCCCTCTCCCACCTCCTCCTTTTTTTCTTTTTCAAGATGGAGACTTGCAATATTGCCCATGCTACCCTCAAACTCCTGGGCTAAACCGTCTTCCTGCCTCAGTCTTCCGCATGGGGGCTGCAGACCTGTGCCACGTGTATATCTGGAATCCTGGCTTCTCTCTCGTGTCTTTCCCTTGCAACCTTGTATCTTATATATCCTTAGAGTTGCCTTGCTTCCTATAATGAGTGCCTTGACATAAGTAAACACCAGCCGTAACAGTGTGAGATGTCATTGTTTACTTGTGTGGTCAGAACAGAACTGCTCTCTGTGGGGTATCACCTAAAAGCCAGTTTGCTTAGCATATTCCTCATCCTCCTCTGTTGTTCCCATGGAGGAGCAAGCACCTAATGAATGCCCCCCATCAGAATCTCTATGTAGGTTGGGGGGTGGCTCTTCACAGCATCTTTCTTATCTTCTTCCTTCATACGACCACTGGGATGACCTGGTTACCTCTGATAGACATTTAAGACCTGCCCAACTTTATTCCTTGCTCTCCTCACCCCTAGTGAGACCCACAATGCATTTCCATAGCAACAGCCCAGTTCCAGATCTCAGTGCAGATAGGTGTGTTCTGCACATGGTAGCCAAGATGCTTCCCCCTGGCAAAAGCTGATTGTGCCATTTCTTCACTTAGTGTTCACCAGGAATGTTATGCTGACCTTAAAATGAAGCACAAGCTCTTAACTGGCCTTACAAGGTCCCCTCTCTCTTCAGAGCTGACCTTCACTTCTGCTACTCCTTCCCCTACTCTCCACCTGTGTTCCACCTACAACGCTTCTTTCTCTGCCAGGCTCTGGGCATGGACAAGTCACTCCTTCCAAATGGTCTCCCTCTTTGTCTCCTTCTCTGCATCCTTTTAAAGAAGCCATTCACTTAGGACACCGCCAGGTGTGAGTCCTTGAGTCTGGATCTGGGGTCTGTGGGTTTCATCAACATTCTTGGCTGTCAGCCTGAGGCTGAGTTCCTAGTGATACCCTCTCAGTCCACCCACCCTGAGCTTCTAGGAGCTCCTAAAACACCTGGACCAGACTTCTAGGAGCTCCTAAAACACCTGGACCAGACCAGACTTACACTGTCAGCTGGTGTGAAACTGAATTGCAAGGGAGCTGAGGGTGGGCTGTCTTATATTCTACATAGCCCTGGCATGGTACCTGGCATATGTTAGTTGCTCAGTAAACAATCTTTCAATAAAAAAAAATTTCACTTTCATATTACAGATAGCTCATGGAACGGTCCTTTTTTGCTCCAGCCCCATTTGCCATGCCCTCAGGTGTGGGAACAACCTTACCAGGGCCCTGCTGAAGCATTTTTGACAGATGCATCAGGAACAGCCCATAGTGTCTTTGGTCAGAAGTCACTTTTTGCTAATTTTCATAATGCTGTTTGTTTGGGGAGAAATCTAATCCAGATGTTCCAGATTCATTAACATTAAACTCATCACCAAGTGACACCCTAACATATTTTGATGGCCATGAAGTCCTTCTTCACAGAACAGGCACTTGCCATTTGCCAGCTATAAATGAGCACAAGATCTCAGTTTGCATTTGGGTCCAAATTTAAACTCAGCAAGAATTGGGGACCCGGGTGAAGTTTGGCAACTCCATCTTCTCTCTGCTGAGGCACAGATGGGATTTCATAGACTTTGGAATGTCGGTTTCTTAATGATGCTGGTGGATGTCATGGTGTGATGGTTTCTGCCACCAGAAGGGCAAGGAAATGAGACTCTCCCATGCCCTGGGAGTCCTTCAACCCATTGGAATGAGAACTGGGAGTTGGCAATTGTAGCGCCTCTATCAGCTGACTTGTAATGGTGGCCACACCTCCTGATGCCACGCCCAATAGGGTGTGGCCACTGTTATGAGTTCATTGCAGGACCGCTGCAGGCAAAGAGGGCAAGAAAGGTGTTAGAGAAGTGAGTAAGCAAGCACACAGTTACACACAAACACACACCCCAAACTGTAACAACCTAATGATTCACTGATGTACCAGGGTACTGAAGTATGCTAAGCCCTCCAGCAGGCAAAGAGCTGAGGTCACCCTCTTTCCCCATCCTCTCCCTCTGCTTTTCTCTACCCACCCTTCTTTTTCTGACATAAGGGTATTTTTTGGCACAAAAAGATGCCTCCTCGTTCCATTGAGTTAACTCAACACCGCATAACTAACTCAAAGTGATCTGTAAGAATATTTTATGGCTCAGAAAATGTGTGTACAAGGGTGTTCTCTGAAACTGTTGGGAAATGCTGTCTTGGCACAATGAGTTGCTCCCTCTGCTATCTTTGGATGTTACAATATATTTGTTTCAAAAGTTGTTGCCATCAATGGATTGGGAAGATCCAAAGACAAGAGTACAATGCCATTTCTTCTTGAGTATTCAGTACTCATTGCTTAGTACATAGTTCATGAACTAGCTGATGAATGAATGAATAACTCTATGCTTCTGTATTAACCAGAGCTTTCGGATCCTATCACCCAGACTTAGATAGACTTAGAGACAACATAGGCCAGCATGGGATGGAAAGAGGAAGAAGAAAGGGAAAGAAAAGAAAGATCAGACAAGGCTCCTATTTCTTGAAGATCCCATGAGTGGAACTACAGAATTTTAAACAACTCATTCCAGTGGCAGTGACACTATTTAAACATAAGTCTACCTTAGTATCCTTTTTCTCTGTCTTGCCTCTATTTTATAGCCTTTTTCAGGTGGCATAGCCCTGAAAACTTGTCATTTCTCTGCTATCCAAGGATGCCATCAATATGACACCAGCAACACAAACAGCCACATCTGTAAACAATATGGAAGCACCCAAACACCACTTGGTGGTGTGGGACATCCTGTCTTTGCTGAAGTCCAAAGTCAATGGTACCTGAGAGTAAGGAGTAAAGCGCTAGCACCTTTCTCAAAATTGTGCTTTTTTCTGTATATGGTTGGATTTCCTCGGTCATACTGAAAGCCACAAACTTGCTCAACCACACCAGTACTTGGTTGCAGAAACATGGCCTGTCTGAAAGGAAGGGAAGGATGATGTCATTGTTAGCTGTTAAGGACTGGAGGGATTACAAGATTTGAAGTGGGATTTGAATAAACCTCTGATGCTGTGAATACCGGGGCTGATGACGGCCTCTTCACCTGTACAGAAATGCCTCTGCAAACTATAATGACTGTCCTCTTGGCTGGGACTCCGACAGCTAGCTTTTGGTCATTTTTTCCACTCTGAGTTTCAAGGGATTTTACCATAGACCTCGATTCCCCCCACCCCACTTTTATTCAAATCTTTCTGACATGATTTCAGATTGTGAGCAGTCTGGAGTGTTAGAGGGGTATTAATAGAATGGTGCACTTGGCAGCTTAGGAGCTCCAATGGAGAAGCAATTATGGAGGTGAGGAGTGGGCCACAGCCATTTAGGGATCACTGCAGCCCCCAGAGGACTGCACAGCTGTGTTTGGCTTACTTATTCATGTGAGACTGCGAACCAAGACTGCGATTTGCGTAATTTCGTAGCAGTGGACCAGACTGTTAGTATGTCTGATGTGTTCAAAGATCCTACTCAATAGAGTGTAGGTTTGTAGAATTAATAGAGCTTTCTCAGTACCAGGTACTTAGTCCAGTAAAAATCAATTTGAGAACAAATAGTGGCGTTTTGTTGCATCTAACGAGGCAGGCCAGAGTGTCCTTTCGAGAATGTTCTTCTCTAGGAGATGGATGGTCACATGAGAGATTTGAGGATGTGTTCATCTCTATGTTTGTGTTCTGAAGGTTATTGCAGGTGGCAGGCACCCTGGAGCTGCTTGCACTGTCATCCCAGTGTGGGGCCACCTGAACTTTCAGCTTTCCAGCTGTGACTTTATCACTCAATGACAAAAGGGCATTAGCTTTTCCTGCAAGGCAAGCTGGTGTCAGTGCCAGAATCATGGACAAAGACACTAGCTAGCTTTTGGTCATTTTTTCCACTCTGAGTTTCAAGGAATTTTACCATAGACCTCGATTCTCCCCACCCCACTTGTATTCAAATCTTTCTGACATGATTTCAGATTGTGAGCAGTCTGGAGAGCTTATCTTCTTTGGTTCTAGTACTCCGGAAGGATTTTGTCTGTAGTCAGCATTCCTTCTGCATCGCTTTCCCAACAGCATAGCAGGAAATGGTATGGACTCTGCCTCCCACTTCCAAGACTGCCTATGATCTAATCCCTAGCGGGCAAGCAGCCTCTTTCCACAGCACTCAGACCTTTTGCAATCACAACCCTCACACTTGTTGATGGTATGAAGTGTTGCTCCCCCACCCCGAAGTACACGTCTACCTTGCACCATGGAATGTGACCTTATTGGGGGAAAGGTTCTTTTATTAGTCACTTGCCTCATTGTTGTGACAAAATACCTGACGAGAGAAACTATGAAGGAAGGGTTTATTTTGGTCCACAACTCCAGGGTGCTATCCATCACTGCAGGAAGACATGCGGAACGAGCTTGAGGCAATTGTTCACGTCGTGTCCACAGTTGGGGAACAGAGAGATGAATGCTGGTGTCCAGTTCTGTTTCCCTTCTTTATTTAGTCGGTGACCCTGCCCTATGGGATGGTGGTGCTCATAATTAAGATGGATCTGCCCTTCTCTGGTAACCCAGTCTAGAGAATCTCTCACAAGCATACTCAGTGGCTGACATAATCTAGATAACCCTTCACAGGTGTGCCTGGAGGTTGGCTTCCAGGTAAGTCCTGATCATGCTGACAATATCAAACCATCACGGGTTCATTGTAGATGCAATCTGTTACGATGGGGTCACACTGGACTGGGAACAAATGAATAGCGTCCCTATGAGAAGGCGAGAGGACACTTGGGGGCACTGTGGAGACAGAGCAGAGACTGCCTGGTTTAGCTGTAAGCGGAGGGACACTGAGAACCATACAGGTTAGGAAAAGTCAAGGAGGATTCTCTGCAGCCCGAGAAAGTCCAGCTCCAACGGCCCCTTTACTTCTGGTTTCTGCTCTCAATGGGGAGAGAATAAACACTGAAGTCTTCACTACCAAGTCAGGGATGATCTGTTACAGCAGCTGCAGAAAACTAGTACACCAGCCTTGATTTGTTTCTGTCTTCCTCCTCACTCCCCATCACACAGTACCCTTGTCATGGTGTCTGAGTTTGAGATCTTTGTCAAAAGGAGAAAGGTGCTTGGCTGAAGGTGGGTTTCTGTGGAGGTGATGCCAGAAAGCATGGTGAGGAAACAAAGGCATGCGACTGAATGGGAAGGAAGAAAACCTGGGAGAGGGAATCTTAATTAACTGTAAGCACAACAAGCCACCAGAGGCTCAGTCCTACCCGAATTTCTGGGGAGCGATGGAGAATTAGTCTCAAACACTTCGGATCCAGGAGTGGGAAAACTGGAGCATCGCACGCTGATGGTCATCCTTAGTTAGGTAAGAGCTGTCTCTGGGTACCCCTGCCATCCTCAGCATCTCACCTTTGCCAGTGCCTGGAAAAGCTCTAGGGAAGGAAAGCCCCCAGCAAGCTGTAGACAGGAAGGAGCGTGTTCTTTTCATAGGGATCCAGGTGTGGGCCAAAGGAATTCAGGATTTGGCAACCAGGGTGTCTACTGCCACCAGCTCCTGCAAAACTTCTCTTTGTTGACCTAGGGCTGGGGACAGGGCTCCATCATTCCTTCCTTGCCTGTGGTTTTTCAGTGTTCCCTCTTGCCTGTCCCTCAGAAAAAGTACCTTTACACCAGGATGTCTTCAGAAGCTCAACTACTTTCTTTTTTTTCTTTTCTTTTCTTTTTTTAATCAATCCTGACTTTCTACATGGAGCAAGGTCAGTGGCCTTTGTACTCATATATGGGATTCTCTAGTAAAATTATTGTGACACAGTGTAAGGGTGTCCTCAGTTTATGTACATATATTGCCAAAATGCTTTCCAAAATTTTTCTCCAGTTCATATTTCCCATGAGCTCTACTAATTTCAAATTGTATTCAGTGACTTCCCACTCTTCAGAAATTAGGCCATGGCTGTTGTGTAGACATGGTTTGTTGCTTCAAGATTCATGCAGTAGAGACACAGTCTTTGGTATAATGGTGTTAAAGTGGTGAGACCTTTAATAGCTAGGACCTAGTGTGAAGTAATTAGGCCACTGGAAGTTTTGCCCTAAGAAGGTACTAACATAGCCTTGTGTTCTTTCTTGGGACAGTAGGTTGCCGTAAAGGGAGGCTGTCTCATGGGGTGCCAGCTACTTCATACTGCGTCCCTTTCCTTTTCTTTGCCATGGTATGGCTTTAGCAAAAGGGCTCCTAACACAGATTGAACTGATCTTGCAATTTAAATTGTCGGCTAAATACACCTCTTTGTAAAGTACCTGGCTTGAAGTATTTTGCTATAGCAACAGAAAACAAATGAGTATAATGAGAACCACCTTCCTTTTTTTCTTTCTCCTACATTTATTATGACTTTGGTTGATTACATCTTGTCTCCTATATAAAGAACATGACTCGAATTCTTGTATAACCTTAATCAACCTAGCTTTGAATTGTCCATATGTTGACAAATATCGTTCAACAGGTACTAGAATTACATTGGCTCCCTTGAATGGCCTCCTAGACCATCGTTTAGAATGTGTGTCAGGGACTAATGGAGACAGTAGCTCCATTAAATCAGGACATATCAAGTTGACTGAAGCACTTCTGTAAGTTTTCTAGCCTTTGCAGGGTTCCATTGTCACCTTCCACCATCACCTCGTGTGTCACCCTATGCTCTGTCTACCACCTTTTCTGTGAAGTACGTTAACTTCCTCCCCAAAAGACTTCCATTCTTCTTTTGTATCATCTGGGATCCCCTCTTAGTATGTTTTCCCTAGTGCTCTGGAATCCTTTTTTCTGTCTCTGTTGTCCTGGGTCAGAGTTATTAGTTTGCAGGTTGTATATCCCCCCCCACCCACACTCACACCCACACCTTTAACGGACTCCCTTATCTACATCCTTTATGCAGCCTCCCACAGGGAAGAATGAGAACAGTTACACCACCTACCTTCTTAGTGTCCCTTCATGTAGAGCACACAAGCCAATCAAAGATGATGCTGAGGGAAAACAAATGGGCAAATCCTGAGTTGTTTATAAAAAAGAAAAATGATGATTAGTTGCTTAGATTGAACCAGATGAGGTCACTGCATGAACAAACAGCTCATGTTCACAAGGTAAAGTGTAGGGCTCATAGGAGTGTGATAGGCTGACCTTTAAAACCATTGGTTAGCTGTCCCGTCCCCCCCCCCTGCAGTTTTTTCCTTTAAAAGATGCTTGCTATGGGACAATGAATGAATTCCTGCTTGACTAGACTCCCTGCTGCATCTGATTGTCTCTGGGATTCTGGGAAACAGCACACTTACCTTTCCTGTGCACCTCCACACTGCTAGTTCAAAGCTTCCGGAACAGAAGCTGGCAGAATGTTTTCCACCTCATGCTCTAGCTGACAATACTTTATGCCCTAAGGGTTAAGCAACTAAGGTCCATTCACTTGCAGTTATCATCCTGGACCTTGCCCGGTGATTCCAGGCACACTCTGGAGCCTCTTGAGTTTTTTTGAGGTAGCCTGGCTCCAATCATCTTTGTGGCTTTCCAGTCAGTCAGACTATAAAAAAGATCTTAACTCTGCCAATTTCATTCAATAGCTCCTTCCCTCCACTTTCCATCATGCAGAAATCTGCTGGCCTTCTTCTATTCTAGGTGGTGTATGTACTTCTCTTTCTAAACACTTTACACTTTTATGACCCCATTTGTGAGCTGTGCAGCCAGGGAAAGTTATTCAAACAGTTTGCACCTAGTTTTCTTGCACATAAAGTGCAAAACAGTGAAACTTGCCCCGCCGAGGTTTGCACAGAATCTTAAAAGTTCATGCATGCAAAGGCATGAGGCCAGCACTCAGCCTATGGACAGCTTTGGAATATAAATTGGTTACTATCACGATTATGTGAAGAGGGCTTGAGAAGAGAGAAAAGCAGGGTCATGGGCCACTGTGTATACACAATTTGCAGAGGGCTCTGGCCTCAAGTGTAAGAATCTCACCACTGAGAGTATCTGCTGTACATAGACAAGCTTTGCTTATCTTTAACTTCTTATCTGGAGCTCCTTTGTCTTTTTTGTTTTGTTTGTCTGTTTTTGTTTTTTGAGACAGGGTTTCTCTGTGTAATGGCCCCAGCTGTCCTGGAACTCCCTTTGTAGACCAGGCTGGCCTCGAATTCACAGAAATCTGCCTGCCTCTGCCTCCCCAGTGCTGGGATTAAAGGTGTGTGGCACCACTGCCTGTCTGCCCTGAAATCCCTTAAACTTCAATGTACATCACAGTTACTGGAACACCTACTAAAAGCAGATCCTAACTTAGTGTGAAGGGAGTAAGCGCTACAGTCTTTGGTCTTTGTTCCTGGCAAGCTCTTTGGTGGCGCTGATACTACCAGCGTGTGGGGGTACTTGTCTGCTAGGACCAACATCAAATATACTCTTATTGTGGATACTGTTAAAAAAAAATGTAAAACACTGCAGAGAAATTATTTTAGAGTCTCACTCTGATCTGTCTCCATAAGAGATTGTTGCTCAACTCATGGCAGCCTGGAAGTCAGGAAGTCAGCCTTATCCAGGAAGCCTGAGGGGTACATACTGCTCCTGGTTGCTGTGCAGGGACAGTACTTCACAAATCCTTACAAATCCTCAGCTCAACCTTTCAAGGCCCTCACAGGGCTGAGATGGCGCTGGGCATTATCTGCATGTCTGTGCTGGTTTTCCCAGCACTCGGAGCTCCCGGCTTGGCGCCTCTCTCACAGACCACCAGGGACCTGACATTCCCACCCCTTCCCTGGTGTATCTGATTTCACTCTTCAGCTATTGGTTTTAAGTTTCTTTTCCTTGGAAGACAGGGACAGCTGGGAATGTGGATCTCATCCTGTCTGGGTTTTCCCCTGACAAGTGGCAGGAGTGGCAGGATATGAGGTGCTTGAGGACCACTCATGATACTATTATCACCCAGAGCAAAGTCAGCAATGGAAGGACAGGTGCAGGAGCCCTGCTTTCATTTTGCAGGCAAATGGGAGCAGCCAGCCAGAAGAGCGCAGAAATCACAGATTTAGAGGAAAACAGCCGAGTGAGAGACTGAGATGTGAAACGCAGTGGAGTTTTCAGGTCCTGAATTTATCCTGGGTGACATTATGAGTTTGTTGAAACAAAACATCCTTTCAAATCAGTGATTCTCAACCTGTGGGTCCCAACCCACTATAGTTATGAAGTAGCAACAAAATAATATTATGGAGGTTACCACAACCTGGGGAACTGTATTAAAGGGTCACAGCTTTAAGGAGGGGTGAGAACCATTGCTTTGCTTTAAATGCACAGCACCAAAAGTGAGCCCCAGTCTCACCTACGGACTTTTTGGTTCTTAAAGTTGAGTCAGTGTTGACTCATTCAGGAAGGCAAGATGCCAAACACAGAGGATCTTGGAAAGGGGGTATGAGGGTGTGTGGCAACTTTCTTAACTTATACTCCGTTTTCCTATAAAACCAAAATTGCTCAAAATTGCTCTTAACTTTTTAAAAGTGGGCATAAAATCTAACCTCATCGGGCTACTATGCTTATCCAAGCACAGAAAATACATAAAGCACTCACTGAAAGTTGCTTTAAAATGATGCAAAAGCCATGAAATAAATGTCTACCTTCCCTCCAAAAAACCCAAATGCAACACATATGTGGAAGGGGGATGAATAATTTCTGGTGTCCCACAGAAACACCTTCTCCCATTCTCTACTCCTGTCACCAGAGGTGCCAGTTGCCTCAAGAGAGGGATGTATCCCGCAGAGTGCTTATGCACTTGTACATACGGGGGAAATAATACCTTTCAAGTAACTCTCCATTGAACCCTGCCAGTAGGTCGCTTCCTGTTAGGCTCCCCAGCTACCACTAAAGTCGAACTGAAGCTTCTTGTGCCCCAGAACCACAAAAGCAAGACACAGACGAGGAAGCCAAACCCATGCCTTATCTGTAGAAATGTCCCCTTGCCTCCCGTTTCAGGACTAAACACTGGGAAGGATGCAGGTGTGGAGACAAAGACACTGTTGACCCAGCCTTGGAAGAGCACTTGTTTGTTTTGATGAATACCATCTCTACGTGGGTATGCTGGGAGTGAACCCTAGCTGATAACTTACCAAAGTGAATAGTACTCACATGCTTCTTATTATAAGAGGTAGAATCTACACATGGAAACAATCATTGAACTGGAAAGGTATGAAATAAATACTAAAAATAATGCTTCATGATCCCTAACCCAGGCACTCTTTTTAAAGGAAGTGGTATTATGCGTTTATGGTTGTTCCCTGCCCCCCCCCCAGGAGTCAATTATCTACTTTAAAGAGTATATTTATACTGTTTTCTGGTTCATCAGCTTTAAGAAGAAACTATTGAATGCATATTTGGAAAACTAAAATTTTTTGACTCTTTTTAAACTCCCTTTCAACTTTAATTGGCCTTTTTTATTTTTTTAAATTCTGTTAGCTACTTTTATACCTTAAAAATATACCATTTTGTATGATGTCATTAAACAGTACATCTTCTATCAGGAAATACAATAAAATGCACACCCTTCTTCTGTTCTCTTCTTTTTCCCCTAACCTGTGGTTGTATTGCTACTTGTCTGTGTCCAAGATCAGCCATTTTGCCATTGCTATAATTATAAATGAAGTCTCCCATGCTTTGTTTAGAGAAATTATTATTTTCAAAAATCAAAAGAGTATTTTCAGTAACTGAAGACATTCATTGCCAATTGGATGACATCACTCTCTCGACACTTCATTAGTAGAAATGCATCCCATAGATGCCTCATTTTGATATCATGACTTTTGTATTTCCTTGCAATTCTAATTGCTTTCCGGTTTTCTTGTTGACCAGACAGATTTATAATAGGTAGCACCATACTGTGTGCTGAATGGGCAAACTTGAAAAGTATTAGTTCCTGACAAAGTGACAGAAGCCTGTGGTTTCTGACTTTCCAACTATGACCCTTCCTTGTGCTCTCTCTCTCTCTCTGTCTCTCTGTCTCTCTCTGCCTCTCTCTCTGTCTCTGTCTCTCTGTCTCTCTCTCTCTCTCCTTATGACAAGGGTCCCCATCATGCCCTTAAGTCCTTACTCCTCCTCAGATTCATAACAGCAGAGTTGGCTCTGGGATTCCTAAGCTGCATTAGTTCCTAAACTGCTTGACAGAATACCATACAAATGTCAAACTAATGACTATGGTCCATTGTTGACACAGGGAAACATCCATGTTACTTATCGATATTAGTAATTACGATAACTATAAAACTCCTTATCACGAATATTCTTACGTGAGCTTGAGATTTTAATTAAAGCCAAACTTAACAGAAGATGAAAGGGAGTGGGGGGGAACATATAACAGACATGAGGTCTCCATAGGGAATGAGTGCCTGATATTTCCGGACACTCTCCCCTTTCCAACAATGCAAATGCTATCAGTTCCCCTACATTGACTGTGGTGTCTTAATAAATCAAATTATCAAAGGCTCATAAGTGTAGAAAAAGTGAAATGAAAACAAGTGTAACAAGCATAGATTGCCGCTCCAACATCAAAGAACCCAAACCATAAATCCATAACATTCACTTTCAAAAGCCGATGATGAAAAATATGGAATGAGTTTCTTAGATTTAATTTTAAGGCTGCAGAAGTATGTGAAAACAGAAGAGAAATGCTGAGAAGCAGAAATCAGAGCAGAGGACGCTTCATTTCAAAATTCTTAGCTTCTCCAGGGAGCTAAGGAGCTTACATCCATGATGGCTGGAAACCATAGCAGACTTTGCTAACTCCATGATGGCTGGAAACCATGGCAGTCTGCAAGCTCTTTTCTGTATTAAGTCCAGTCATTCAGCTCCAGCTAATAAATCAGAAACCCAAGGGGTATGTAACATATTACTAAATCTATGCAAGAGCTGTGAATTCATCAAGGAAAATAAAGGAAGGTGCTAACTGCCATGAGTGATTCATTGGAAACCAAACCATCCAATGTTAAACTGACTTTTAAATCCATGGTCCCCTTTTGTGTAAAGTCTTACTTATAGGAGTAGACATTGGTCTTTTGTTGTTGTTTGTTTTGGTTTGAATGACATATTTCATTCACGTTCTGATGACTTCCCAGCTTCCTTTTGGGGAATGGGCACTGACTTCTTTTTTTCCTCATTGTGTGTAATCCTGGTGGGAAGTAATGCATTCCCCTGCTTTCTAGTCCTTCAAGCTGAAGGGGTCAATTTGCCTCATCCCAGCCTGACTATGAAGCAGCCTATGTGGTGGTCCAGGCCCATTCAGTGTGATACTTTCCCCGGCCTCAGAGTATCAAATGAAGAATGCCAGGGTGTGTAGTCATGAGGATTTGTTTTCCTCTATTGATGGGCCTTGAGCTCCCTTTAGCCTTACCCATTTTCCAAACCCAGCATCTGTCTCTCCACTGGTCTGCTCCGGTCTCCTGCAGACCCTTTACTTTTTTGGATAGGACCATCAGAGTTAATTTCAGTTATTCATCAAAGAAAGTCTGATGGGCACATTCATTCAAAGGGAAAAAATTCTGTGTATCTATTATGTGTGGCATTAGGGGGCAGAGACATGAATCCTTACCTCAGACCACTGTAACAGAGATTGTTAGATAAATAGACAATTTTATTGTGATACAGGAGTCACTCTGACAGAGATAGAAGTCACAGAGGGAAAAGTCATAGTTTCACTTAGGGTAGATAGGCAGCATCTTAGAGGGGAAGCAGAGAATGAGTGGTTTTCAAGAGGGAAAAAAAGAGTTGGAAAAAAATCCTGCAGGCTCCTAGAGGAAACTGCACACATAAGGGTTTAGCTGTGCTGGACAACCAGGCCACTCTTGGGAACTTCTAAGAGAACCAGAGCACGGTGCGGGGCAAGCTTCCAGGAGAATCGGGTCACTCATCAGAGCTTCTGCGAAACAAGCATGGACTGAATGGGCTACATCATGAAAGACTGTACAGAACAAAATAGTCTCTTTAAAAATTTTTTTTTTATTTATGTGTCTGCAGAGTGTGTGCCAGGTCAGTATATGAGCCCATGAAAGCCAGAGGGGACATCAAGTCTCCTGGCTAGGGGTTACAAGCAGTTGTGAGCTGCTATGTGGGCGCTGGGAATTGAACTCAGGTCCTCTAAAAGTGCAACAAGTTCTTTACATCATTTCCAGTTACACATTTATGGCTCATTTACACAAAATGCTGCACAATCCTTCTAGGTCCCAAAAGTTATCCTTTTGGATCTCATGGGACTCCAGTTTCAGTTTTTAGGAGAATGTCACCAGCTATAGATGTTGATACTCAGAATATTTAACATTACCTACTACTGGGTGATAGGTCTACTGGGGAATCTGTCCTAATCTTTATACCCTGCAAGTAGACTTTCTATTTAATGAGGAATGTGTAGTGGACAGCCTTGGAAAATTGAGACAGAGTGTCCCCTCAGCAAAGGACATAAAATATCAAACATCAATTCAAGGCTCTGCTTTAAAGTAGGTCCTAAAAGAGATAAGAACAAAGAATAAAGCATTCTTATCTATCAAGGGAGAGGTGGCCAACACCGGAAAGCAGACTCCATACACATTTATAGGTGGTCAAAGTCAGACATGGTGGTATAGTCCTTTAATCCTAGCACTTGGAAGATAGAAGCAGGAGGATCTCTGTAAGTTCAAGACCATCATGGTCTATATAGAGAATTCTAGGCCAAGCAAGTTTATGGCTGGAGGTGGTCTACCACCTCTTCAACTTCAATTAAAAATATTTTCTTAATGCCCATCACCTGTTGGCCACATTGAGGCGGGAGTATCTTTAAGAAGTGAGGCCTAGAGGAAGCTAATTGGGTCACAAGGGGCACCATCCTCAGAAGGTATTAATGTTGACCTCCAAGAATAAATTAACCCTCTTGAAAGCAGGCCCTGCAAAGAAAAGCCATGGACAGCTGCCTATGTTTGAGCTCTTCTGCATGTGGCTGGTTCTGAAGATATATAAAGAAGTTGCCAGTTAGATCTCATCATAGAGCTGGGAAATCAGCCCTCATCTCCATGTTCTCCCAAGTAGTAGCCCTTCGGCATCATGTGTGTTTCCTATGCCTGGAATCTTTTGCTCCTGGCCATCATTCTCATGTGACTTTGCCTTTTACAGGTAGGCAGGAAGTGCAGATGAATCCATCTAGACCAGCTCCAACTCTCCTTCCCTGTGGAATCCAAGGCTATTCCTCACCTCTGTGGGCATCATTCTAACAGCCCATGCAATTTCTCTCCTGTATCTTTAATGTTGCCCTCCTTACTGACTCTTCAACTTCAACTAAAAGTGTTTTCTTTCCCTAATGCCCATCTGTTATGGCCAGGGTGTTTTCATCCCCCCCCCTCCAAATGCATAGAATGAATCCCTACCATACACTGTAACTGTATTTAGAGATAGGACTTCTATAGAAGCCATTAAAACTGAAGGAGGTCCCAGAGTGTGACTCCGCTCTGACTGGATTTGTGTGCATTTAAGAAGAGACACAAGAAAGCTAGCACTGACAACAGGGTTTTGCTCTCCCCCTTCTCACGCTTCCTCCTCTGTACACCCTTGGAAAGACAATGTTTAGGACATAGCAAGAAGGTCATGACATTTATAAATCTGGAAATGTGTTTCTACAACAGTGGGTCTCAATCTGTGGGTCGCAACCTCTTTGGTGGTCAAACGACCTTTTCACAGGGGTCACCTAAGAACATCAGAAAACACAGATGTTTACATTATGATTCATAATAGTTACAGTTATGAAGCAGCAATGAAAATAATTTATGGTCAAGGGCCACTACAACATGAAGAACTGCATTAAAGGGTTGCAGCATTAGGAAGGTTGAGAACTCCTGCCCTGAAGAATTTTAACTGATATATATGGATCTAGTGAATTCTAGTCTTTAAAATTCAAGGTATCTCTCTTGGGCTGTGTCCCTTGGCTCTTAATTTTAGTTGAGCCTTCTTCCTCTGTGTCCTAAAATATAATTCTCTTCTGGAGTTATCACGTTAACGTAACTGCTTCCTAGCCTTCTTCCCCTACACTGGTCTTCTCGGAGTCAAGACCAGGTGTCCTTTGAGCTTATGCTCCCTGTGGACCAGTGCATTGCCTGGCACATGAGTGGCCTTGTATTACAAAATGACCCACAAGCCTTCTCTTCTATGCAAATCACAGACCTCCTAATTATAAACCACAAAGCTTTCCTGTAATTATGGCTGTCTATTCTTGAAGGTGGGAAAACAAAGTTATGTAAGTTTAGACAGAAAGTGTTACAATTAGAAGAAAAACATACAAGCTTTACTGAGCCAGCTTTGAACCGAAGACCTAGGCAGGCAAATACGGTGAGAATGTGTTGGCAGCAGCTATTTATTTAAAAGAAATACTAGAGGAAGTTCTGTAGGCAGAAGGAAAATAACACTAGATGGAAACATGGTAATACAGAAGGAATGTAAAAGAGGAAAAGGTAAACACTGGGGAAAGCATAATAAATATTGACTGCCTAAAACAACAACAATAATGTTTTGTGGGATGAAAAGTATGCAGAAATAAAACATATGACAACAATAACAACAGCCAGAGCAGAGCAAATGGGCACCTCCATCTGTCCAGATTGCTGAGAGAAAACACCACAAACCTGGCAGCTTTTAAACAACACAAATCTATTTTTCACAATTCTGGAAAGTGGGACGTCCAAGATTAAGGCACATGCAGAGTCTGGTGCAGACCAGTTTCTGGGTCACAGAGGATACCTTCTTATTGTGGGAGGGGTGAGAAGTCTCTCCGGTACTCTTTAGTCTGTCTGGGTGTTAATTCTACTCCTGAGGGTTCTGCTTCTGAGCTAATCACCTCACCGAGGTCCCAGTACTGTCATGCTGGAGGCAAGGACTTCAGCATAAGGCTTCAGGGGAGGGGACACAAATATTTAGACCACAGTGATGCTTTTAAATGTGATAAGGCATCTTAATTGTCTGAGAAGAACCAATGGAACTAATTTATAATAGATTTCAGCAAATCAAGGGTGCATACTTTGTGTCTCTATAATAACCACAAAAGAAAAATAAACAATTCTCTATATTTGGTTGTGAGCCTAGACTTTAATGGCTGAGCCATCTCTCTAGCTCATAAGAAAAGAATAATTCTTAAAAATGTATAATGAACAAATAGGGAATGAGAAATTGAATAATTTTTTAAATTCTTAATTAATGGCTAATGTAAGAAAAGACAGAAGATGAGAGGAAAAAATTGAAAACTAAATGGTATGCAGGCTGGAGAGACAGCTCAGTGGTTAAGAGCACTGGCTGTTCTTGGGCTGGACCTTAGTTTAGTTCCCGGCACCCATGTTGGGCATCTTACAACTGCCTGTAACTCCAGCTCTGGAGAATCAGACCTGTAGCCTCAGCAGGTACCTGCACTCACTTGATATGAACACAAAAAGACACATAATTAAAAAATAAATAAATATCTTAAAAAATTTAAAAGATGGTGCAAACTGCAAATAAAGATGAAGATGACAGCTTTGAACCCACATGGTTCAGCCTACAGATATCAGGAAAGCAGAGCAGGCCAGGCTGGGGAGGCAATGTGGACATCATGTAGTGTGTGTGCAGAGAGGCAAGAGGAGGCCCACCGTGCCTCGGGAGAAAGATGGACATGTCTTCAGATGGACTTCCTAGCTCAGCCCTGACCACGGGCTCTGGAGAATGAAAACCTCGAGTAGTCTTGCGAGCAACTCCACTCTGGGTTAATTTAGGCCTGGTCCAACCTTCTGCTGCAAGAGAATGACCCCTGACTGAAACAGCCGTCATGGTCAATAGGAGCCTAGAAATATGGTCATATGGCCTCATTAGCTCAGCCTCCAGGGAGAGAGAATGAGTGTCTATCACAAGAATGCTTTCATATTGCCAGCTTTCGGCCATGACGATTTTATATATATTTTTGAAGTGTCATATATGTTCAAAGACCTACATAATTACTCTTTAATCTTAAAAGGAAGGTGGTGTTACTTATAATTAATGAAACACTAAAAATTATAAAAGAAAGCGCCTCAGGCAAATAAACAGAAGAAAAACAAAGGCCCCTCGGTTGATTTTTCTACAATGCCCATCTGGTTTTGGAATTAGTATCTTGCCAATATACTTAAATATTTCTTATGTAAATCTTTGACATTCTTACTGCATTTTCAATTAAAGCCTCTGAATTAAAACTTTGTGCTATGAGTCAGCAGTTAAAGCAAACATGTTTTTTTCATTTACCTTCCTTTGGGAAAGCCTGGTCCCAAATGGAGACCTTCCTTTGCCTGCCTTCCTTTGCTTCTTTTCATCAACCCAGATGGGCATAATTACTTCTGGAGGTTACCACAGTGGTCCGCTCTGCCATTCGATACCATCTTTCCCATGTGTACGCAGAACAGCTCCTCATGCCTTCCACTGTTTCCTACAAATACTGCCTTTCACGGTGAAAAACACAACCTGTGGTCTGCAGATCCTGCACCTGGAGACCCTCCATGTTCCTAGGCGTCTTCATGAAGAGACTGCTATTTTATAGCTATGATGGAGGACACAAAGCGTCTCCACAGTCCGCGTTAAGACACGGGCTCCATTCACTGAACTGTATTGCACTGGTATTCTAAAAACTTCACCTTTGGAAGGTGAAGTTCCAAAGGTCACATGCACGAAAGTCACGAGGTCCACACAGACACCATGAGAATATCCTCCACAGTATGTGCCCAAAGCCATTTGGACTCTCAACATTTGGTTGGCCTTAGGTACATGTCCTGTTGACTGTGGTACATGAGGATGGAGAAGTGCTAAGCACAGTGGTGTCCTGTTGAGCAATATCCAGGCTGGAAAATTCTGCTTCTCTTAAATCAGCACTTCTAAAGGCAGTCCTTGGCCCACTGCAGACACTCACGTCTGCATACATCTATACACCACACACACACACACACACACACACACACACACACACACACACACAGGGGGGGGGGTTAGTCTTCTCATGCTTTGAACATCTACTTCCTGCCAACAGCCACGAGATGAGACAAGCATAAACGAAACAAACAGCGTAGATAACATTATTCTGGAATACATGGGGGTTTGCAAATTAAAGGGAAGTAAAATGTATATTGGGAGGCTTGATCAAAATCAAATTACTCAGAAAAGAAATATATACATTTGTAAAAATCTGCAATAGCATAATACACTCTGGAAACTATCAAAACCAACAGCTTCTAAACAACCAGCCCAGGAAGAGCAAAGATGGTGCTTGAAAAACCCAGGCCCAATTGTCTGATACACTGATGGCAGTTTTCCCTACAGAAGCCAGCAACATCTTTACAGGCCTATAGGTAGAGCTTGAGGCAAAATGAATAAGCAGGTAGAAGTTGATTGTCTTAATAAAGTCACTCAATAGAGGTGAGGAGTACACCAAACATTTTCATGCCTGGGGGATAGCATCACCTCCGACAGGTAAAGTCACATTTCACCTCTCTCTAGTTTTCTTGGAGGGGAGTTATAGGAATCTATGGCCAGGTCTCTCACCAACTATCTCATTTGGTGATTTTAATTTTAGAAGCTGGTTAACCAGGTGACTTTCCTTTTGTGGTAAGCTTTGCATGTATACTATGTCCTTTGGCTAGGTCTGAATATTAATAATTTGTTTACACTTTCCACTGTAAATTCATTCATTCCACTAATAAGTGAATAAAAAGTTAATCCCATTGCTATTGTTACTGCAAAAAAGGAAGTGATGGAAATAGAGGGTGTGTTTGTCAGCATCCGTGACTAACAAATATCTGAGATAATGAAACTTTAAAAGAAATGGAGAGATTAGTTTTGGCTCATGGGGCATGGGAGGGGGGAGTTGGTCTGTGATCAATTGACCCTATTACCTTGGTGTTTTTGGTGTTTAATAATATGTCCGGGAGTGAGTGATGGGGCAAGCTGGTCACCTCATTGCTAAGACACCCCTCTACTGCCAGCCTCTCTGCAGGCACATTCCAATAACCTAAAAGTCTCCTGCCAGGCCCCACCCCTTTGTTTGTCTTTGAGAACATTCCAGATCCAGACTACAGCAGAGAGTAGCCGGTGGGGGAGGAGGGAGTGGCGGTGGTGGGAGTGGATTGTCCTCGGTTGGGTCCAGTGGTGGGATGCATCTATAAGGCGATAATACTGCAACTGAATGAGTCCATAGCTTAGGGAAAGCAAGTTCCGCACTCAGGGAACGGTATATACAGGCCTCAAGTCAGCAGGGAGATGTCTGCCATCAGGGAAAGAAAGGGCAGAGGGCAATGTTACAGCAATGCAGCCAGAGGGCAAGTATCGCTGTTACAGGTGGGTCCTGGTTTGGAAAATACAGGAAAATTTGGAGGATAGGGTGACATACTGTGGGATTTCTGAAGTTCTTTTTGTTTGTCTGGAGGATGGGGACTAAAGCAGGTGAGTAGGAGAGGAGAAACTGGGAGGCTAAAGCAGATGTTCAGATGGGAGGACATCCTCGGCTCTCCCTTTTGTGAGGTAACAGGAAGTTGGGATGGAAGGACAGAAGCCATGGCTGACCTGAGGTCTCAGAGCCTGCTAATGCCAGTTCTCTCCACGAGTGGAGGGTGACTTGAGTTCACTCAGAAGAGCAGTACCATGTCTTATTGTAACCCCCCTCCCCCGTGGAGCGTATTGTATGAGCAGACATTATATATACTATATCTTGTCAGCCCAACAAGCTAACTTGGGTGTTCTTGGTTCTGTTTTTCAGATTTAAAAAATAGAGGCTTAGAAATTCAAAGGGACCAGTCCAGGGTCACAAAGGTAATAGTTGATAAATACTAAATTTGATCAAGCCTTTGCTCTCCCTGGGTGTGGAGGTAGGGGCAGGGAGGAAAAGATGGGGGCAGAGAAGATCCAAAAATAAACAAAATAAGGCTACCATGTTTTATAAATGTTTTACTCCTTAATGGTGTAACTATTACATAAGAATAATATCAAAAAAAAATCATCTCACTGTTTTCACTGGCTTGAGGAGTGTCAAGCATAGACTACAAATTCATTTAAAATGTTTACTTCAAAAATTGTCTGACCGCTAGTGTTAATGGAATGTGGTATGCATCAATGTACAAAACACGGTAACCTGTGATCTCCTTATTGTGAAGACAGAGTCAAGAAGACAGACTTAAATTTGAGGCCAGCCTGGGCTACATGAATTTCATGTCAATAGGGGCTACATACATACATATCTTTCCCCAAAAATCACCCACCATCATTACCCACAAGATGAAGTTTCTCTGTGTAGGTTTAGCTGTCCCTGAACTCATACTGTAGACCAGGCTAAATTTGAATTCAGAGACCCACCTGCCTCTGTCTCCTGAGTGCTGGGATTAAAGGCATGCACCACCACACAAATTTTAAAAATGGAAGTCAGGTATCCAACACCCATAAAAAGAAAGGAGGGAAGGCAGGAGAGATGTCAGTGTGGTCTCACGGGATATTAGCCTTTTCCTGGCAATGAAGACGAGGATGACAGATGGGAAAGGCCCTTTACTACTTCAAGAAGGGAGTATTGTATGGGCTCACAATTCAGACTCCCTCTGATTCTCCCCGAAACTTAGAGGTTTGCAAAAAGAACATTGTGCAGTTTTGTTTTGTAAAGAAACAGCAACCCAGTGTGAATCCTTTGAGAGGTCAGGGCTAGGCCAGTGGCTGGCTGGAGCCCTGCTAAGATTCCCAAACACAGGCTATGTCCCAGGGTTCAGAGGGTCAGGTCCTGGGCCCCTTCCGAAGGTGTCTGTGTACTCCCATTCTCTTCCAGAAAGTGTGTTTTGTGCACTGTTGCTATGATCTGTTCAGAATCCATACCTGTGGGCCGCAGGGGAGTCCCAGAGACAGTGGGAGACACAGCTGCCACTGGGCTAGGCAACTGACTGGGCCAAAGTAAACTCCCCAGGCGATGGGCCAGACCTCTGGCTGCAACCCTGGGGAGCCCAGCCTGGCCCAAGAGCCCTCCCCGCTCCTGCCCTGACTGTGGCCTCCTCCAGCCCACAGTACACCTCTCTACCAGGGCTGGCACTCAGGGCAGAGCTGCCTCCCTTCCTCCTGGAGAGTCTGGCTACCCTCCTCGGCTGCCAAAGGCACGACATCATCAGCTCTTGTCCCTCACACAGGACAGCCATGGATGTCCATAGCAAATCCCATGGGGGAGTAGAAGTTAGTATTAGATGCGCATCTGATATGTACCACTCATGGCATTATCACATTTAATGCACAGCACGTTCTTGTTCTCTCTCTGTCTCCCTCTCTGTCTCTCTCTCTGTCTCTCTCTCTGTGTCTCTGTGTCTCTCTGTCTCTGTGTCTCTCTGTCTCTCTCTGTCTCTCTCTTTCAGATCTCATGTATCCCAGGCTGGAACTCCCTAAGCTATGTTGCTACATACTATGTGGCATTGAGTGCTAGCTTCATGAGAATCAAGTCAACTTCTCTAATTGAGCTGCATATCCAGATCAATATAGTTTTTTGTTTGTTTGTTTGGTTGGGTTTTTTTTGGTTTTTGGTTTTTGTTTTTTTTTTTTTTTCCTATTTAAATCCTTCCCTCAAACTGAAACACAGAGGGACGGAGTCATCTGTCCGAGGGCGTACCAGTTGCTGAGAGTCAAGCTCAGATTTTAACTTCAAAGTCTCTTTACCTAATTTGTAGTCACCCAGTGATTTGACAAATTGTGTACCTACCATGTGCTGGCAAAGGACAGAGACCGTTGTAAGAGAGCGAGTTCCTCCTCCTTTGTACTCCATATATGAAATTCGACATTTTAAAAAGACATTCGTAAGTCTGTGAAATTAAGGTTGCATGCTTGATTTTTATATTGCTCTGCCTGAAAAGATCACTGATGATAAATCTGTCTTCTTTTTGTGCACACTCAGTGTTCACGCACACATACACGCATCACACTTAGGTCACCAACACTGGAACATCATGGAGGGTACTTTCTTTTTAGAAGTTGAGAACCCCAGTAAGAAGCAAATGCCTTTGTGAACATGATGTATTCTGAAAGAGGTGCCTGTCACCTCACTTCAGGATTCCTAGCTCCCCCTTTTCGTTCCCCACACCCCAGTATTCTCAGGGCCCCAGAGCAAATCAGGAGGCCAGAGAGTGGGGCTGGGGAAGCTGTGCTCCCTGGGGTAATTAGCCCTGAGTTACCTGCAGGTGCTACACAGGTGGTCTCAGGCCCCAGCAATGACCTAGGAAAAGCCCACGGGATCCTTCAGCTGCAACCAATCCTGCAGGCTGCCTGCCTGCCTTCTTGACAGAGTCCAGATTTCACTTATTAAACATATTAATCTGAAGTTAACAATTTGTGCTTGTTCCACTAAACGGCTTGGAGAAAGACTGTAAGGAGGAGAATCTGATCTGATGGGAAGGCTTAACCCTGATGGTCCAAGTGGCCTCCGTATCCTGCCTCCGAATTCGCAGAAGTGAAGTCAGAGGGTAGACCTAGCTGGAGTTAGAGAAACACAAACAAAAGCAGTCCCCTTCTAGCCTAGGTCTGAGGACATTGCTTACTGCAGTGACAGCATTTTAAACAGCTGCCCAGAGGGCTTTTAAATAGACTTGATGTAATTCAATGATTTATGGAGCATGGGTTACCAAAATATTAAAGTTTTGAAATGTCCCTAAACCAACCATGCCCCCCCATACTACCCACTCTGAACCAAGAGTTTCTCTGCTGCTGAAGTCTGGTCCTTATGGCTTCTTTTAAAAAGGGGAAAAAGAAAAAGCAGCAGCTCTGAATGAGGGGCCAGAGAAAGATAAACAGCTCTGATGAATAGAGATGACCTTTTGAATATAAACACACTCGCTTGGTCTTCAGCAACTCAGGTCCACTGACTGTGCCCGTCTTCAAGCAACAAGCTAGGCACTTACTCTTTGGGTAACTACTCTTACAAATTCAAGGGAACTGCAGTGGGATCAAAAAATGATTCTGGTTAATGAAGGTCCCCCAGCCAGTACTTTATAAAATAAGTCACATGTGTGTAAATACATTACAGGCTTAATCAATAGCTAAAAGCACACCCAAGTCTGGAACTGGCCAGTACGTTCACCCTCTCTCTCTTGTCATGCCACTGGAGTGGCCTCCTTTTCTTAATCCTTCTGTGTCCTCTGGACTCAAAGGGAATGCTATGAACCCAAGGTTGGGCTCAGAGACTTCTGACAGTGTTGTTTATGTCAAAAATAATGAAGGATGACAGGCTATCACATTTAGACATGTAACATGATCGTTTGTTCCGGGCTTTCCTGCTAAGATTAATTCGGAGACAGCAAAGAGGAAGGAGAAAGAGGAGGAGAAGGAAGTGACTTTAGAGAAGGTGGGAAAAAAATAAAAACTATTAAATACTTACCTTAGGGGCCAGAGAGAGGGGTTGGTGAGATGGTTCTCACCATGGGAAGTTACTTGTCATGTACCATGCATAGATCCCCCAAACCTGAGTAAAAATGGAAGGAGAGAGCCGATTCTGTTCAAGTTGTCCTCTGGTCCTCCATATATGCACAGTGGCACAAGCCTCCCCCTCAATACAATAATATACAAACAAATGCTCCTACTACTATAACAACTATCAAGTACACCTTAAATGTAAGAGAAAGGGACCGGCAGTATGGCCAATGATCTTTACTTAGCCAATGGCAGGAAACAACTGAATGAAGTTTTTATTGAGTCTTCCTCGTATTTTAAGCACATATTTTACTGAAGAACATGACAACAGACTGCACTGATGATAAAAACACCTCAAGTGTGCAAGAAAATAAGACCACTTTTTTCTGGGCACTCTCCATACTCACCATCCTCAATACCATCATAAACACTATAGGGAACCTGGAAGTTGGCAAGACATTCGAGTGCTCAACTAGCATCCTCCTCCTCCTCGTCCTGCAGTCCAGGAGGCAAGCCTAAGCACTAGAACCCTCTCTCAGGGTAGCTAGCTCTTCCTTCCTCAGTTGATTTCACTGAGATAATCCCTCAACAGTAGGCACAAAGGCTTCCTAATCTAATAACTCATGAGTGTGTTAGAGGGTCAGCTAGATGCCTCTAGATCCTGTCAAGTGGACAGTCAACACCAAATGTCATACCTGTTGCAGATGTAAGGACATGTCTATTTCTGTTTGCAACAAATATAGAGGATCCAGGCAAACCAAAGAAACGATCTGTCCAAGTCCAGCCTGGTAAACCAATGACTGTGTTGATGTTCCCTACAGGACTCAAAGGCAGCCGCATCATCAGGAAGTTCCCTGTGCAACTTAGAGTCAGCTATTTTATAGAAGAGTCCCCTATCAGTCAACTGTCTGTAAACTTGTGGTGGGATGAAGGGTCTCATGAGGATTTGGGGAAGGCCTGTGAACCCTGTTCTCTTTCTCTATGAGGAAATGTTGATAGGTCCCATTTCATGAGGGTCTCAAGGAGGTTATCACACCTTCCTGATTCAAGATGACAATGATCCTGTCAAACCCAGAGGAAACCCAGAGTATAGGAAGGTTTCACAGTGTAGGCTTATTTCTATCCACTGGTAATGTATTTAAAAAGAATAGATGTTTCAGGTTCATTGAGAAAAGGGATATAAACACCTTTCCCTAGTCCCATCCTAAATGCATAGAGATACATTTTTATTCCAATCTCATTGGGAAAAGAAGAGGAGATTGGAGAACTTTCTACTCCAGCACCCTAACACGTCTGACAATGCCACATTTATTCATAATCACTTCCTAATGCTTTAACCTTGCAAATTTAATGCGTGGTTCTGAGAACCAGGAAACCCAGGGCTACACACATGGTTATTGGTTCCTATTATCAAACCACATGAACCTGAAGGCCTTGAACCAACAAAGTGAATTCTTCATCTCTCTTCTCAGTTCCCATTAGCTGGTGTTGAATCTTCCAAATTCACTTCCTCCATGCTATTTGCTATGGCTACTGTAGCGATTAAATCACTGTCATGGCCTCAGGACCACAAGGGGACAGTCTCTTCACTGTTTTCCACATTAGCTTTGCTTTACAGGGGAAGAACCTCTCAGAGAAAGATTCTCGGTGGCTTGGTTTGAATTGGGGTCATACTTCTGCATCCACCTCAGAGACAGTGATGGGCTTAGTTTTAAACCCATTATGAGGCTAGAGGGATGAACACATAGCTGAATCAAGAGGGGAGGACAGGAAGAAAGGTTTGATTCTCCCAAAGAAGAGTAAGGAGATCAGTCCCTTTAAGGACAGTCAGTGTTAATTTAACAAGCACTTCACTTTGAGCTAACTGCAGAAGCTATGTGAAAAATCTGCTATGGTACCATTCGCTGTGTGGATATCAGTGATGAGCAAAATCCTTCATCCTGGCCCTCAAGACCTGCCAGTTCTAGAGTAAGATCCTGGAAGAGATATTTCTTTTGTCTCCATAGTACAAAAGACTCAAAGAGTAGGGTGCAGGATATTTACAAGGCAAAATCCTGGTCCTATTCCAGACAGTCTATTTTCCTGTACTTAAGGCATACAACTCCTTCACAGGGTGATTTTGACATACCAGGTTTACTGAGAATATTTGGGGAAATACTAGCCCAGTACCTTATTTGATGCCTAGCCTCCAGGTCTGAGGCATGGTCAAGGTCTACATGGAGCAGATACAAGTTCTGGCCTTTTTGAGTTTTCTCCAAGTGTCATCTGCTGCTTCATTTGCAGATTTAAGAGGTAAGTTGTTGAGGCTGAAACAATGGCTCAGCAGTTAAGAGCACTGCTCTTATTATTATTTATTTTCTAGAGAACCCGGGTTCAATTCCCAGCACCCACAAGAAGGCTCATCACCACCTGTATAACTCTAGTTATGGGATCCAGTGCCCTCCTAGGTCACCAGGTATACAAGTGATAAACAGACATACATGCAGGCAACACACACACACAAATAAAATACATTTTTAAAGGAAGAGAAATGGATTTTCCTTGAATATGTTATTTCTAGAGTCTTTTTCATTAAAGTCTGAAGAGCTCTAGGCATTCTGCCATCCAGTTAACCTACTGCCCCAGGCTTTCCTGTCTATAGTGGCTACTGTGGCACTCTCAATAGACTCTGCTGTAGGCAGAGATCTCATTCTGTCTGTTGCCATATGGCATATAAAGGTCCTCAGTTGACTCTCTTTCCAGGAGCTGCCAGCAGACATCACCAATCTCAGGTCACATTCTCTGGCAGCTATCTGCACTCAGTGACCAGGACTAGTGCAGAGATCTGAACACTTGACTCCCTCGAAGCAGGCTAATTCTGAAGGACTATTAGTCCTAGTGCTGTTTAATCCTCCTCAACCTAGGCCAGTTCTGTTTCCTTAACTCTATGGATCAACTCAGTGCTGATCTGAACAGAATTATGCAACAAACCTCTCTCACAATGTGCTTCTCTGGGAACCTGAGCTAAGACAAACAAACACACACACACACACACACACACACACACACACACACACACACACACACTATGGCAAAGCTACTCTGCTCACCACGGTCCTACTTCCTCATAGCCAGGAGCGCACACTGCCTTGTCAACACTCCCAAACCCACTTAGGGCAGAGATCCACAAGGCATGTTCATGGTAATACTTAGTACTTACCACACTCAGGTAGCACATGCCTGGGACTCCACTTGCTAAAGTACCCTAAAGTAGAGAGGGGAGGAAAATCCCAGGACTTCACTGATGTTGACATTCTTGGTGACAACCCTGGAAGGCAAGAGTTTTCCCTTCTGCAAAAGAGCAACATGGGATAGGAGCATGCATGGATTTCCCTGGAGCTATAGAGAAAACCGGGAGGCCATTAGAAATTGAGTCAGCTGGGCCTAGCATTACAGCTCTTAACCATAAGCCAACGGGCTGGGAGAGGAGGGGGTGATCAGATGACCACTTAACCCTCCATTTTAATTCATTCCAGCAGCAAACATCTGAGTAGCTAACAGGACCGTACGTGCTCTTGGTTTGGATAAAGAGTTAAAACCCTAGAGTCCTGGTCCAAAGCACACTGGTAACTTTTCCCTTCTGTTACATTCCACGCACATACGCACTTCCCGCCTGCTCTTGGCTGTAACATCCTTGCAGAGGCTAAGGCTTATGACCTATCATCACCTTCCAGATCAGCCTGGAAAGCAAGAAAAATATGACGTGAGAGCTTTTCCTCCCTCTAAGCTAGTCTTAAGGAATGAGCCATTTTCAGAGGAAAAGCAGGATGGCTGAAGGGCCAATGCACAGTGGGTTCATTTTAACCCTCTGTGATGCAATAGTAATTATGTCTATATGATTTCTGCTTAAGAAAGGGCAAAGGAGAGTTGGGAGTTGCCTGGCTTGGGTTGAAAGGTTGTGTGAAGCAAAACAATGAGATACAGTTCTTTGGGGAGGAAAGAAATCTAAAAGGAAAAAAAGCTCCCCAGGTTTTGGAAAGGGCAATAAGGAAAAGTGGAGGTGTGTGGTGTCATGCCAAAAGCAAAGCCTGAAACCACAGCCCTCCTTGTATGCTATGACTTACACTGTGGTTGACAAGGACTGGCACGGGGTATGAAACACTAATGCCTGATGCACCTGGCATCTCCTTATGTGAATGGCAAACAAGTCTGTTGATTGATTTCCTGCTGAAGACCATCCATGACAGTTCTGAGAGTGTACAAAACTATTGCCCAATTCTCTTTTATTCCCTCTCCCCTCCCCCTCCCTCCAGTGCCATTTGCTTCCATGGGGAAAGCTGGCAGGCAGCCTTCCTTCGATAGGAAGTGGTCACAGTCGAGCACAATACTGCCTGCAAGGCTGGTTGTTAATGTTGCATTCAGTGGTTGGTAGGGAAGGAAGAGGCCATTGACTTGCAAACGCATGCACATGTGCAAACAGCCCCACCAAGCTCCGTTTGTTCAGTGGCAAATACACTAACTGGAGTCATTCAGTGTGGTCAAGATCAAGGGCCCAAGTCACAACATAGCACATCTGCCTCCCAGAGAACTCCTTGGAAATGTTTCAAAGGGATTGGCTGCCACAAGAGAGAAAAAGAAGAATGGGAGGACTAGCTGGGCTTTGGGCGGCTTTCCTCCATGGTCTGCTTTCTAAGGTGTCTTGATTAGCCACTGAGAACTTGGAGGGGGGATGAATGGTCGGCTTGAGCCTGAGAAGGTGCAACTTAGTTGGTGTCATCTGTCAGCCTGTGCATTCTTAGCATTCTCAGAAGCATCCTGGGGAGAATTTTGTTTCTTGGCTACCGAGCGTAGTTTTCCATGGATTGATCTCAGGGTGGGATTATGATTTCTGCATTAGCATTCTGATTCTTAAATATTGTGTTAGTAATAAACCCACTTATCTGAATGGCAAATAACTGCAAATTAAGTTAATACAAATCAGCTGATCCCTAGTAAGACAGTAAGATGCTATCACATCTGCCAGGGCCTCCCTCGATGGCTCATCCTGAGGGCCACAGACTTCGTGACTGGCCTGGATCATAAATACACTGCGTGCCCAACTTAAGAAAAAAGTAATAGTGAAAACAGTTTATCTCTTGTCCAGATAAGGAGATATAGGCCACGTTGCATATGACAGGTTCGATTGTAAAATATTTAATCACAGATACTACTATGTCTGCCTTAATTCCTCTCTTTGGGTGACTACTTACTTGACACCCTTCCTAACCTCTGATATGTGAGATCTCAAACCCTGTTGTTTGAATTATAGTTACAATGCTTCCCTTGCACTCCATACACAGGTATATACGTGCAAGTGCATTTGAAGTTCTAGCAAAAACAAACAAAAAATCAACTCTGTGCAGCCATCAAAGCTCTGACCCCGCCACTGCCTTGGTTGGCTCTGTAGGTGTCTGAGGTTAATAGAGAGAAGCCTTTGGAAGAGGGATGAGATCTCCCCAGATGTACTGTGTTAGACAGGAGGCAGAGCTGAGCTGAGCACCTCCCCACTGCCGGGGAGACAGGGCTAAGGAGTGAGTGTCTGCAGCGCTCGCAGAACCAAGTTAGATGAATGATGGGACGAAGAAAGGAGGAGGGAGGTACTGGAGAGGACTAGAGGAGCTGTGCCTTTCCTGGTCTTGCAAAAGAAGTGTTAGACCAGTGGTTCTCAACCTGTGGGTCACAACCCCTTTCAGGGAAGGGGGGGTCTCATGTCAGATATCCTGCATATCAGATATTTGCATTACTATTTGTAACAGTAGTAAAACCATATGTATGGAAAAGCAGTGAGATAGTTTTATGATTGGGAGGTCAACACAACACGAGGAGCTGTGTATTAAAGGGTCTCCGTGTAGCCGGGCAGTGGTAGCACAAGGAGGCAGTACTCAGGAGGCAGAGGCAGGCAGATCTCCGTGAGTTCAAGGCCAGCCTTGGTCTACAGAGTGAGTTCCAGGACAGGCTCCAAAAGCTACAGAGAAACCCTGTCTTAAAATAACAAAACAACAACAACAAACAAAAGGGTGTCAGAGTTAGGAAGGTGGGGAACCACTGCTCTAGACAGCTGATTCTGTCTGGCGGCTTTGTTCTCCCTCATAACAGTCTGCCTCGGCGTGTCCCAGCCTTGCTTGGCCATTAGCAGTCCCTCTCCATCTAGGGTCTTTTCTCTTTCTTCCCCCTCCTGTCTCTCCTCTCCCTCCTTATTGCTGTATTTTTTGCTCTGAGGCTGCCTGTCCCCCAGTGGACTGGTGAGTGGAAGTCACTTAGAGGTCAGTTAGGTGAACGGGGCCCTGAGGACTCAACCAGAAGGTGAGGTTAAAAGAGCAGACAGATGGCCAGGGTGTGTGCCTTGGGGGGAGGGGTGTCAGTGAGTGCTGGCCCATGTGTAGAGAACACAGAGCTGTGATGAGGCAAAACTGCAGTACCCCTCCAGCAGCACCAGGGACACATCTCAGCCCCTCACTCTGGTGGAGCTCTGAAGTTCTGAGGGATGCTGGGATCCTAGCTGCACACTGTAGCTCATACCTATGGTACAGGTTACCTCCCGTTTTCTCACATAGTCTGCCCCCCACCCCTCACCCCCCCACCCCCATCACCCCCCACCCCCACTCCTAGAGTGTTTGTTCTGTGCTTGGGTGAAATCCGCCAGGACTCCAGGCATTCTGGTTTCCATCTCCCCACTTTCGCTGCAGTCAGCAGAGCTAGCTAACTGCAAGCAAGCCCAGCGTGAACTCTGGAGCTCAGCTTCTGGGTTCTTGGCTCTTGCTGCTCCTCAGCATGGCCTTCCTTTGCTTTCCAAGCTACCACTTTTTTTTTTTTTTTTTTTTTTTTTTTTTTTGGCTGCAAATGGAACTTTTGTAAGAAACAGCCTCTGAGTCATTAATCCAAGTCAGGCAGAAGTGAAGCTAGCCTGTAGACAGTGTTCTCTGTCTGTTTCTCTGCTGGGAACTTGACATCCTATTGGATCTAGGATATGGCTTTTTCTGTCTCCAGACACACTCTTGAAGTCTAGAATTTACATGATGAGGACTTTTTTTTTATTTCATGTATTTATTTTTACATATATGGGTGCTTTGCCTGGGAGCACATCTGACACCTGCGGTGCCTGTGAAGGCCAGAAGAGGGCATCAGATCCCCTGAAACTGGAGTTTCAGATGCGACCTGCCATGTAGACGCTGGCAATTGAACCTGGGTCCTCTGGGAGAGCAGTCTAAGCCCTTTCTCCAGCGATGAGGACTTTTTAACCCTCCACCATCTCTAACAGCTCTACATCCCACCTTCCCTAACAGCTCTACATTCCGCCCACCCTTTTAGGAGAGAGGAGGAGCCATCATGTGGGGCTGAGCAGCTCCAAGTTAGGACCCCAGGGTTGACCCTGAACTGCTGAAGCCACTAATGGGTAGGGCCTGTTCCTATACATGGGCCCGGAGCATTCTGTACAGATCTGTTAAACACTCAAAAGACGCCGGGCAGTGGTGGCTCAGGCCCTTAGCTCAGGCCCTTAACTCCGGCACTCGAGAGGCAGAGGCAGGCAGATCGCTGTGAGGGAGGCCAGCCTGGTCTACAGAGTGAGTTCCAGGGCAGCCAGAGATGTAACCAAGAGAAACCCTGTCCTGAAAAACTCAAAAGAATTTGAATCACAGGCACCATTTGGTCTATGGCTATGCTCGCTGTGTTTCTCCTCCCTAGACAAAAACCCCACCAGGGCAGGACTTTATGTAAACACTCTTCCTTGTATCTCTTGTCCCTGGGACAGAATCCAAACGTAGGAGAACGTGGGAGGTGCTCCATCCGTGTTTATGATGGAAATGCTCCTCCTCTTACTGTGTCATCAGCCTAAGAGACAGAAGCGCAGAGTCTGGGTTGTCCATCCATCCACTGATTACCAGAGGGACCTCTTCTCCCAGCCCTGACACTTCGGAGAACCCAGTTTATTCCTATCTCCGTAACACCCTTCTTTCCTCTTACTTTTCTCTCCACTTTTGTATCTCTGTAACTCTCCTACTACTATTAACAAATGACCCCATTTCCTCTCTGTTCCCAAACCACTGTCCACGCCGTTTTCCCCTTAGCTTGTCTCTGGTGAGAAAAGAAAAATCCCTCCCAGAACTGTGACTCAGAGAAATGGACTGAAATGTCATCCAAGGACGCCGGGAATTTCTCAGCCTTGCATCAGGAACCCTGCACTGAGAGCCCTGGCTTCAGTCTAGACGGAAGGTTTCAAAACCCAACACCCCGAGACGCCCTTCAGCTCCTCCTCCCAGCCCCGCCCACATTTTCGGCTTCATGGTTGCTGTACTTGGCCACCTTGGGTGAAGGTTCGCTCCCTTCCTAGCAAGTTTCCATCATTGTGGCAAAGAACTTCAGCATCCGTGCAGGCCACGCCCCACTGCGATAGCTCCCCTCCAGCAGCTGTAGCTGCCACTGCCCATTGAGGATGGGGAGAAGTAAGCCACAGGCGGGTTTCACCATGGGCTCCCAGCCAAGGTGCCTCAAACTTTCCACTGCACCTGGAAACAGGACGTGAAAAATACAGGTTAGAAAGGACCCATACTGTTCCATTCAAAAGCCTCATTCATGAAATTTAAAACAAAACAAAACCCTGTAGTATTCAGACTGCTCTGTTTGTTCCTTCTCTTCTCCTCTAGTATTTGTAGAACAGGTCCCAGAGCATGCATGTGAAAAAAAAAAAAAAACCCAGGAAGAGCGCGAGCGGCGGGGGGGGGGGGGGGGGGAGTTGGCGGAAGAAGGAAACCTCAGGCTCAGGCAAGCAGCACAAAGAGGGCACAGACACCCATGGAAGAGAAATAATCCCGCACTCGCATATAACAGGCAGCAACAGGTTAAGAAATTGCCATCCAGGTCACGAGAAGGTCATTCATTGACAAGTTTTTCAGGTTTCCGGTAAATAGGAAAATGACTGGGTCAACTAAACTTCCAGCAACTCTGACTGAGAGCCGCTGGCACTGATCTGGCCCTCAACAGATCCCAGGGGCGTGGATGCGTGATGCCTGCTGGGCTTCTCTGAGGTTGGGACGCTGGAAAGAGCTGCCATCAGGGCACAATGGAGTATGATCAGCGACAACCCTGATCGGGCTAGGGTTACACAAGGAGTTTCCAGAAAACCACAGGACCCGAGAAAAGAGGGGGCTCATCTCTACCCAGGGTGTCTGCACTCCTGGTGGTGACAGCCATTATCACCATGGCTGTGACAAGGGCAAAGCTGGATGCTGTCTGTCTTTTAGAACAGGCAGGGCCTAACTGGGAACAAACTAAATCACTTCCTCTTCTGCTCTGACTTCCTGTCCAGCACCCAGGGAACAAGGATGAAGGAACATTTTCCTTTATCTAGTCTTTGCTTGCTTGAAGGTGTTTGACTAGTAATCAAAACATAACTATACATGTATTGAAACCTTAATAATATCTATTGTGGCGTGAGTGGGTGTGTTTTGATTGTTGCTGGGTTTTGTTTGTTTAGTTGGTTGGTTGGTTTTTGAGACAGGGAAACACTATGTAGCCCAGGCTGGTCTGGAAGTTGTAATTGTCTTGCTGCTAGATAGGCACATGCCACCTAGCCCAGCAAGGTACATTTTTAAAACCTGTTTTAAGTATCAATTAAAAAAAAGATAAATATTAAAATGTAGGCCAGGCCTTATGGCTCACTCCTTTAATCTGAGCACTCATGAAACATAGGTAAGTGAATCTGTGAGTTCTAGGCTGGTCTGATCTATGTAGGAAGTTTCAGGCTAGCCTCAAAAGGAAAAAAAAAAAAAGAAAAGAAAAGAAGATAAATATCAAAAGTGGCAAAAAGAATTTAAGCTCTGCTTAGTCAACCCTGCATTTCCTAAAGCCTTGTATTACTCAAAACCTTTATGGACTACTTAGGTGAAGGGAGAAATCCTTTCTGGCTCACCAACTTCCAAAGAATGGTAGAACTAGCTTTAGGAAGTAGGATGACCAGAACTTGACCACAGTCAGAACTGGAAGACCTGGGTGTCCAGGCCTCTGGTGGTCAGTGGGAGGCTCTTTAGTTTCCATGCTTCTCTTCTGTATCACAGGACTGATCATTTCCCCAGATCCCATCTGGGATTATCCCTAGCAAAGGGAAAATAAATGAGTGGAGATACCAGCTACAGTCAGCTATCACACTCCTTTAGGAAATGTGAGTTCAGGACCAGCACGTGAGAGGCAGAGGATCTTCGTAAATTCGAGGCCAGCCTGGTCTACAGAGTGAGCTCCAGGACAGCCAGAGCAACACACAGAGAAATCCTGTCTCAAAGCCCTCCCCCAAACGAAAAGAAATTGTGAGTTCATTGCAGTTAGATTAAAATATAAGGGGGAAAAATCTCAGCATAATACAAGTTCCTCATTTCATCTGTGACCGGTGGGGGGGAAGTTAATACATTGTTGTAATTTAAAAAGCTGCGCTCTAGAGAAAGACACCATGTGACAGCTCACATAGAGGGGGTTTTATTAGGGGAAAGGGAATGGGAGTGGAAATGAGGGTAGGTAGGGAGCCCAGCCTCTGAGGATGGAGCAGCAGAAGAGAAAGGGGGGAGGGAGACAGAGAGAAGGCAGAGAAGCAGGGGGGGGGGGATAAAGAGAGGAGGATGAGCGGTGGGCAGGGCCCTTTTAAAAGGCAAAGTAGTGAATGTGCACAGATGGTGCTCTTAGTGGCTGCAGCTGAGGATGTATCCTGTCAGAGCCCCAAGGGCAGGCCAGTACACATGCCTGAATACTAACATACATATCCCCCAATGGCCTTGAAGGTTTATTTTCTTAACCAAGTGTGCTAGTTACCCTACATGGCTAGGCTTTTCTAGTCTTTCACTCTTATGAGCTCTCTCTCTCTCTCTCTCTCTCTCTCTCTCTCTCTCTCTCTCTCTCTGTGTGTGTGTGTGTGTGTGTGTGTGTGTGTTTCTCTCTCTTTCCTCTCTGTCTCCTCTCTCTCTGTCTCTCTGTCTCTCTCTGTGTTTCTCTCTCTCTCTCTCTCTCTCTCTCTCTCTCTCTCTCTCTCTCTCTCACACACACACACACACACACACACACAATCTTTTTTTTTTTTTTAATGACAGTAGAGACCTAGACAACTTCCATTAGACCCACAGTTCCATCACCACAGCATCTAATCCTTGAATTTAGGAGAGTACATCCCAACAATGGCATCATGGGAACAAAAGAAGCATCCATGGGTAGAATAGCTCCAAGTGCTAAAAAATCATTAATAGGCTTGAGTAGGAATCCGGACCCATGCTTGGTGGCTCACACCTGTAATCCCAGCACTCAGGAGAAAGCAGCAGGAGATATGCTGAGTTCCAGGCCAGCCTGAGCTACCCTGTCTCAAAGGGGAGAAACAGAAGAGATGGAATGGGCATTGGGGAAGCAGGAAGGCGGCTGTCTCACAGAGATAAGGCACTGTCTGTTCACCAAGAAGTCACAGATACTGCCAAATTCTGCAGACCCGGCAGCCTTGGTGCTCTGAGTGGCTGGTTTGGTGCTTTCAAACATCACTACACTTTCCAGTGGCTTTAGCCCTTGGGTGGAGCTCTGGGTGCCAATCAGAAAGACGTGAACAGATTTCAAGCAGGGATACAAAAGTTAGCTAGAGATCACATTTTCAACTTTGATCATTACAAATGTATGTGTCAAGAAGCCTGCATTTCAAGGCCAGAGAAGGAAGCCGACAGTCTTGAAGCTTTCCTCCTACCCCTTTAATGTAACCCACACTCTGCCACCCTCTGGCTGGCCACTTCACAAACAAATTTCAGGTCTTTGTTCAACATAAAATGCTGTATTTACTGTAGCGTTTATGTATTCATAAATGACTGAACATACTCAGCACGGCTAGCATGTTTATTAGATTCCTGTTTTTGTTTTCATTTCACTGACAAAGTCCTCTGGTGCTATACCCGTGGCCCACTTCTCTGTAAACCCTGTGGTTTTATTGTGCAATTTTGCATAGCTCAGTGAATCTTAGGAATGCATGTATTGTATGACAGCAGAGCCAATGCACTGTAATGGAATATGTAAAACTACCACACTGTATGAAAGTACCTGGCTCTGTTAATCCCTGTGTGTTTCCCTCAGCCATTGTTTGGCTCCCACATACTACATGTGAGAACCCATAAATTAAAATAAGCCTGAACCAGAATCTTCCAGTCTCCTTTTCCTTGCTTGAGACTGAGTCAAATTTCTTAATGGCTCTGCACTAAAGTGACTTACTGAAGCACCCAAGGACTCCTTTCTGTCCTCGTCTTCGGTGGTACACATCTTGCCCTTGTTTAAGACTATGCAATAGAATCCTGATTGCTTCCTGTTGCATGGCAATTTTCCCTTTTCCCCTCATCACATGGTGCTGGCTTATTGTCAAGACTTCCTTTAAGTTGGGCCCTTCCTGGGCAATTAGAGGAGCAGCCTAAAATGCTCACATGGTCTGTGGGATGCACACACTCAGAAGGAGCCTGGCTGTGGGCTTGGCAGGCCCTAAGCTGCCTCTAGTCTTTTCTGGAAGGCTCTGCTTCCTGCAGGACTGCAGATCTGTCTCAGCAGAAGCAAACAGAGCCTAGTCTGCTCTGGGAGAAGGTGAGAAGGAAGGTGAGAAGGGAGGGATGGAAATCAGACCCATGGCTACCTAGAGAAGTGCATTTTAACCACCACCATTTCTGAAACCTCTTCCTGGGGGGATTTTATTATTCTTTCCTGGCTACCTAACACTCAGGGGTTGCAGAGTCAGGGAATGCCCCACTCGGTAAGCTTTATTCTACTTTAAAGAGGGAGATTTTAGTCCTTCCTGTTTCTAAACTCCAGGAGCTTTGTCTACCACTCGTGACTCAGCTGAGACAACCTCACAATGAAAGGTGTAAATTATATTGAAAATGACAATGTCAAAGAGAGAGACTTTTAAACCAAAAGAGGCAGGCAGTAGAACCTCCAGAAATCTGAAAGACCTCCCCTTTTTCCTCCTTTTCTTTTTGTATATCACTCCCTACTCTTCTTCAAATTCATGGCCTCTTTTTTCCTCTAATCGGTTGGAAGATACGTGTATGTATGTATGTATGTATGTATGTATGTATGTATGTATGTATCTTCCAAAATACAACCAGTTTAGTCTATATAATGTGACTTTATACATGTTTTCAGGGTCGACTTTTAGTACTGACAACTGATTGGTGGCTCTCCCCTGGGAGGACCACCTCTCCCTCTCCCAGCAGGCCTCGGTTGCCTCGGCTCTTTGCCCTGTGGTCTTCAGGCACTTAGGTGGTCATGTCGGGAGACTTTATGGGTTTAGATTATGATATCTCTGCGAGAGACAATAGCACAGCAAACTCCCCGAGCCTCTGGCTCTTACAGCCCTTGCATCACCCCTTTCACAACGTTCCCTGAGCCTTAGGTGAGGGAGTGTTCTGTAGATGTATGCAATAGGACCGGGCTCCATACTCTGCGTTTTAATTAGTTATGGTTTTCTGTAGTTGCCTCCCTCTGTTGCAGAGAGATTTTTTGTTGTTGTTTTGTTTTGGTTTTGGTTTTTTTGTTTTGTTTTTTGTGGGTTTTTTTTTTTTGTCTGTTTTTTGTTTTTATAAGAATTGAAGGCTACACATATCTGTGGGTTTAAGGGCAAATGTTTATAGATTGTTGCTAGAGATGATGGTGCGTTTCTAAGTTAGTGGCTACTCGTTCTCCTCCAGTAATGAGGACTTCACTAGCACTGAGTAGTTAGTTAGGTTTACAGTACCAGGCATGTCTTCCCTCCTGCTGAGCAGGTCTTAAGTCCAATTAGAGAACTGTTGGTTACCACCAAGGTATGTGTGCCACTACTGCACCATTAAGATTATCACGCTAAGCTGGTCATTGATATGCTTCACAGACAATACAGTTAGGTTGCACTGCCTTTGAAAGGCATGGAACCTTTCTGTACTATGAAAGCTAATTCTCAAGGTGGGAACATTCAGATCAGTTCCATTTCTGGGGGTTTCTGAGCCCTGTTTCTGAAGTGCCTGGTATCTTCCACCTTTGGAAGGACAACAACAATAGGTGGTGTGTTTTGAACAGTCCAGGGCCAAAAGCTCAACAGTCCAGGGCTTCTCACGTCTGTACTGGGGGTTTTGGTAAGTAGCCTTTGACTCTTAGAGAGAGCACGTCAGCCCACATAAGAAAAGTTCATTAAAAGTATTTATCAATGCACAGAATCACATGTGTTATAGGTTTTTCTTTCAGGTAAATAGTTAATAGTATGATTCCTTGTGGCATTTTCAGATATCCTTATTGCTATTTTACACACCTCCCTATTACTTTGGAATTTACTGCCTTTCTTCTCCATAGATGTCCCCCTTGCCATTTCCCCATCAGATAGATCACTAATATCCTGCTATTTCCATTTCCTATTGCTCCCCAACCCCCTACCCTGGCAATGATTCTGTTTTATTTCCTGATTTCTATAGTTACTTCTGGTTATGCACACACATCTGAGAATTTGGAGCTAGACACGATGAGCAAGAACATGAAAACTTTGTCATGAAAGACTTTCTTTAACCCCTTAATTTCAGCAGAACTCTGTGTGTGGTTTAAGAGAAATTGTCAAGGAATGTATTAGTGCATTTTCTATAGCTGTGATAAAACACTGTGACCGGGAAACATTTAATTTGGCTTACAGTTCGAGAGGGTTAGGTCCATGCTGGTGGGACAAAAGTATAGCAGCAGGGACAGCCGAGAGCTCACATCTAGAACCACAAGCAGGTGGCAGAGATGACACTGGGAACAGCACAAGCCTTGTACAACCTCAAAACTCACACTCAGTGACACACCTCCTCCATCGAGGTCACACTTCCCAAACAGTTCCACCAACTTCAGGCCAGATACTCCAACATATGACCCTATGGGGCTGTTCTCATTCAACCACACAAGGGGATAATATTGCACTTGAGTAGCAATTAAAAGAAACTGCATTTAGTTCCAAATATATCTCCTGAGTTGTTGGCATGTAGGGATCCTCAGTCTGAATCACAGACTCTGATCACAACAAGCTACTGTTAGGATGGAAAAATTTAGCCTAATTCCCCAGAAAACCCAGGAAGCTGGGAGTCTTAAATCCCAAGCTGACGGTCACCTACTTTAATGTTTACGGTAGTGAATGAACACCCAGAAGCCTGTGCGAAAGCAGACTTCCTGGGCTAAGGGCGGGGTTGGATACTTTAAAGTAATTGGTCCGCACTGGATGCTACGAGGTGATTGGTTCACAATGCGCAGGCTTTGTTATAACCCTATAAAAGCTGTCTCAATTCTGTGTGAGAGGTCGCTGAGCCCTCTACTCTGCATGGCGTATGGCTGATGGCCCCAGTATACTGGAATATAAAGAACCTTATGCGTTTGCTTCTTGTGAGTGATTTGTGAGGGGGGGGCACCTTTCCTGAGTGGGAGTGCGAGGGACCACGCTCTCGAGGGTCTTACACTACAAAGTAAAAAGGCACCATGTCAGCCTAAGGAAATGGGTGTGCCGGGAAGAGCAGCTATACAGAAGCATCTAAACAAACGCACACTGTTTTTAAGCAAGGTCAGACATTCACTAGGAAGGCCAAGGGGCTTGGCCCCTGACGGCCGGCCGTGCTTAGAAAGAGTGTGGAGTTCTGTGTTTAAGATGCAGCTCTGGTTATAGCCTTCCTGGACTGGGTTCTTCTCTGTCACCATCCAGTCACCTGACCTTCATAACTCACTTCCTGTCCTCTGTCTCCTTTTTAAAGATTTATTATTTATGTCTGTATGTACTTGTAAATGTATATGCTTATGTGATCATGCATGTGGGCACCCTCAAAGGCCAGAAGAAAGCCTAGAACTCATCGAAGCCTGAGTTACAGGTGGTTGTGTGCCTTCCAGCATGGATGCTGGGAATTGAACTCTGGTCCTCCAAAAGATGGTGCCCTCTTCCTACAGTTACAGTAAACATTAAATGAGCTAATACATGTAAGTTATATGGCACCAGAGAAGAACATTACCACCATCACATTGTGGGTTGAATCAATCCAGGGTTTTATTATGATAGGCAAGCATTCTGCCACTGAACTACAACTCCAAACCCCTCTCCATTTTTTTTAATGACAAAAATCTCACTAGGTAGCCCAGGCTGATATTGAACTCCTACATATAAGTGATCCCTGGGCCATCCTCTCAGATGCTGGGGTTACAGGCAATGACAACTGCTGTTATTTGTTACTGATGGTTTCAAACTAGGATAACATGTGCTAGGATAACATGGGAATGAACACTAAAAACTATTTGTTGTGGTTCTAGGTATTTTATAACTAGATAAGAGTCCTTGCCCCTTTCTGGCTGTTTGGGAACAGGTTATACTATAATACTATATACTATTATTATACTGATAAATATTAAGTTCTGGATTCACTTCTAAGACTTGTGTGCTGGTTTGCATATTAAAGAAGGCACAGGCAGAGAGCAGACATGCAGAGACCTGCCTATTGATGAGCTCCTTGGTCCCTCCTGTAAGATGTCTAGCCCAAGGGCAGTGGCATGCTACACTCTGCTTCTACCAGCTCTGTTTTTAGTAAGTGATTCAGGCTAGTAAGTGATGGAAGCAATTACACAACAAAAGCTGGCCAGTACCAAATACGACACACTTTCCCTCGGCCATTAATTAAATTTTTACCAGCTCACACCTGATGACCACAATAAAGTGTATCTCGCTTTTTTGTGAAGTTTTATAAGTCATTTTTTCCTCTACTGGCTTGGCTGCTTTGCTTCTCTGATCTTCATCTTGAAGCTTGAACCCCAATATCTGTCTCTGGGTTTTTAATCATTCGTGTTACAGGACCAAGCATTCAAATGTATGAGCCCACGGGCACAAGTCTCATTCAAATCATCACAAGTTATAGTTAATATACAATGGATTCCACTTTTTAAAGATTTATTTTCAAATTATTTTTAATTATGTGTGTATACACATCTACGTGCAGGTGCTTGCAGAGGCCAGAAGAGGGAGTTGCATCATCTGGAGCTTGGGTTACAGCAGCTTGTGAGTCCTCCAACCTGGGTGCCAGGAACCAAACCCCAGGTCTCTAAGAAAGAGCAGTACTGCTCTTAATCACTGAGCCATCTCTTCAGCCCCAGAGCCATCGTTTTGTTGTTGTTTTTGAAACATATGTTTGCGTATGTGATCACAGGCACAGTCACTCTGTCATCACCCCAATCCAGAAACCGAGCATCTCTGTTTTCCCAAGCAGCATCCCCACACCACAGTGCAGCCAGTGTCTCACTTCACCGTCTCCAGATTCAAGCAAGCAATAACTAATCTGGTTTCTGTTACCACAGTTTTGCTTTTTCTAGAATTTCATGTAAGTGGAATCATTCTTCATGCCATCTTCCACATCTGGCTTCTTTTTTCTCTGAGCATAGTGCTTGTGAAAATTACTAGATTGTTGCCCATATCTGTGGTCAGTGTCTGTTTGATACGGAGACGTACCACATTGTAAGGAAATCCTCTCGTTTACTTATCTACTCACCAGCTGATAGATACTTGAATGGTTTTCAACTTTCAGCTACTGTAAATAATGTTGCTATAAACACTCATGCATGCATTTCTGTGCAGACATGTGTTTTTATTTCTTTTCCATAAACATCTCAGACCTGAACTACTGGGTCATAGGATAAGTTTATACTTCATTTTGGAACACTGCCACACTGTTTTACAGAGGATGGCACAATTTCTCCTGTTCCACTGGAGACACAGAAGAGTTCCAGGTGCTCCACATCCTCACCAGCACTCGGGACTTAAAGTACTTTTAATTTGGGTGACACCCTGGAATGAGATTTGCTTGTTATTTTTAGTTTGCCTTCCCTTGATGGTGAGTGATGCTGAGCAATTTTTCATGCCCTTATTTAGTGCCTATATCTTCCTTGGGGAACTGGCTGCTGATACCTTTTACACATTTGTTTCTCATGTAACAGAGTTGTTACATATATATTCCAGCCATGCCTTTTACAATATATAACTGTCACATTTTCCCACATCTGTGGCTGGCATTTTTTTAATCTTCTGTACTTTCCCTGGTTATTTTATCTACTTATTCTATATTTATTAAGATATACATATTAAGATTTGTTAATGGAATGTATCTTTGTCTAATTTCCTTTTAGTTTGTTCCACTCCATTATTGGTTGAAGTTTACAGAGGACAGAGAACCCTTGTCTCACCTCAGGCAAGTTTCCTCTTAGCATCTTTCATTTGGTGTCCCTGTTTATTCCCTGTCACTGCTTGTTCCTGTCACCCCTTTTCTGTCATGTGACCCACATCTGACATCACATTTCATCATCCCACCTCCTTACCCCTTTCTAGTGTATGCCAGTCTCTCAGATTTTCCCTATTTTAAATGACTTTGTGAGTTTTCAGATATCTTGTAGATGGTCCTTTGGCACGGTCATATCTGACATTTTTCATGGTTACACCTGTATTAGAGGTTCAGGGAAGGAAGAAGCCACAAAGGTGAAGTGCCATTCTCCCACACCACAGCAAAGGTGCAGGCTCATAGATTACCACTGATCACATCAACCATGATTCCCTGGCCAGGATTTGCTACCGAAGAAGCATCCCCTATTCCTTCCGTTCCAAATTCCATGTTTGTAAGAGAGTAACTAAGCATACTCTCACTCAAGAGGAGGCTGAAAAACAGAAGCAAAAAAGAACACACACACACACACACACATACATACATACATACATATATATGCACACACACACACACATACACACACACACACACACACACACACACACACACACACACACACACACACACACACAGGAATACTTCAGGGAGATTTGTCTCTTCTTGCTGAATTCCCTTATTTATTTGAACATTTTATGTCTAAATCGATCTGTGGGTCTTCATTTTATATCTTAGGATATAATTCAGTACTGCATTGTTCGTTCTGTTGCTGTCACTTTAGCCAAAAGGAACATTTTTTATTGTGATTCCATTTTTTTATTGTGACCCCAGTCTTTCATGGGGTGTTTGTTTGTTTTTTTGAGACAAGATCTCTCTATGTAGCCTCTGCTGGCCTGGTACTCATTATGTAGACCAGGCTGGCCTCCAACTCACAGAGATCTGCTGGCCTCTGCCTCCGGAGTGCAGAATTGAAGATCTGTATCGCCATGCCCAGGTCTGTTTCACAGTTTCTAAGCTCTTATTGGGTGAATACTTTCTTCGGATGATTTTATTTTCCTGAACAAGTTTCTCCCCTCTGGTTCTAACATTTTGCTTTTTAAAGGAAACCTCTGCTAGCTGTGCACCTGACAGAGAATGTCTAGAAAATACAAACCTTTAGAAAACTAAGGAGAGATGGAGCAACCCAGTCAATAAGTGGGCAGACAAACGGACAGTGGGAATGGTCACGAAACTACAGAGAAATTTCAGCCTTAACTGCATTGAGACTCCATCTCAGTCCAGTCAGAACGGCAGTCATTTAGGAAACAAATAACAACAAATATTAGCCACAATGTGAACAGAAGGAAACCTCTATATGCTGTTGGTAGAAATGTACTTACTCTAGCTACCATGGGGAACAGTTGAAAGAAGAACTGCCATCTGACCCAGCTATGCCACTGGTAGGCACTTATCCAACAGACTCTGAAGCAACATATCACAGAGGTCAACAGCATCAGTGTTTTCTGCAGCTCCATTATGGCAGCAACTTGGGAATCTAAGGAGAGAAGAATGAATAAAGACAATACAGTGTATGTGTACAATGGAATTTGCTTTTCAGCCATAAAGAGGAATAAAGTGTGTCATTTGCAGAAAACAATGCAACTGGAGATAATCATAGTAGGAGAACAAAGACAGTCTCAGGAAGCAGATATCAAATGGTTTATCCCTTTGTGGATACTCCATTTCATGCAGATACATATGCTCATGCATGTATAAATGACACAAAAATTTAAGTGAAACTATAAGAGGGACAAAGGGAACTGATGGGGATGAGGGGGAGGGGGAGGGAGAAGGAAGTCAAATGCACTAAGGACATTGTAGACTAGTATAAAAATTCTTATGAAAACCCCATGGTTTTCCATGGTAGCTCACTCCTTTAATCCCGCTCTTGAGAAGCAGAGGCAGGCAGATTTCTATGAATTTGAGGCCAGCCTGGTCTTCTTATCTAATTCCAGGCCAGCCAGAGCTACATAGTGAAATCCTATTTCCGAAACAGCCTGTTGTTACAGTAGTCATGAAGCAGAAACAGACATGTCTCTGTGAGTTCCAGGCCATCTATGGCTACATACTAAGACCCTATCTCAAAACAGTAACAAAAACACTGTTTTCTTTTTCTGACACATTTCACTTGCTATTTGAGAAAGTCTCACCATGCTGCTAAGGCTGGTCTTGAACTTGTGATCCCTACTCCTTAACTTCCTGAATGCTAAAATTATTGCACACAGTCATCTCTGATTCATATATTGGTGTTTTGAGGCTCATGTAACAGAATACTGTAGCCTACATGGCTTCCACAACAGGAATTTGTTTTCTTGCAGTTCTGGAACTAAGTCCCCTTCTCCTGAACATGTGTGGCTTCCCCCTAATAAAGTGTCTAGTGGCCCCACAGTCTGTTCAAGAAATGATGTTTTCTAGTTTGAAGATTTTTGCCAAGGGTATTATTTTTCCTTGCTAGGGATATCATCATGACATTCTGAGTGAAAACACACAGTATAATTCTCAGCAATCCCATTCAATGTTTAATGGTGAGTGTCTTGTGACCAGCTCAGGGTCTTCAGAACCTCCAGGTATTTCTGGAAGGGCATACCTACCTCTTAGACAGGTGCCAACTTACTCTACCTGCCGAATTTTCCATGTTGCCATGCCCAACTCTATGGAGGCATTTTGTCCACCCCAGTTTACACCAATCTCTTTCTGCACTAAAGAACTATAATCGAGGTCTGGAGAGATGGCTTAGAGGTAAAGAATACTAGCGGCACTTCCAGAGGACCTAGCTTCAATTCCCAGCAACCATCTGTAACTCGGGTTTGTTAAGGGATTGTATACCCTCTTCTGGTCTCTTGGGGCACCAGGCAGACAAGTGGTAACTACTGACCCACATGCAGGCAAAACATCCATATTCATAAAACTAAAATAAAACTGATCCATCCTGTGCATATGCCCAGAGAATTCCATACTGTATAGAAATACATTGACTTGGATAGCCTTTGGGTCTGGTTAATTTTTATAAATTTTATAATAAACTTCATAAAAATAAATTTTTTAAATGCTACAATGCAAAGCTATAGGTGAAGCATACCTGCACGTTTCTCTTTTGAGATACATACACATACATGGGATAACACCAAAATTATTTGTAATCTCAGTATTGTCAATATATATACCCACTCAAGACTAGTCCTGAAGCATGTTGGGTAACAGGTAGATATTAGGTAGATATTTCTTTTGCAAGACTGCTATGGATATGAGATTTGGGTCACTTCAAATCAGCATGTTAGCTCCACCCTGGCTGCCCAGTGTTGATCGATTGCATGAATGCGTACAGTAATTGGGAACAATCTATTTCCCAGGGTACTCTGTCCAAACTGGACCGAAGTTGGCTCTGTATAAACCTGGGTCCCTGGAGCTCCTCAGAGCACCTACTGACCATGCATGCCCAGGACAGGAAGGAGAGGAGCATCGATCACTGCCCACGTAGACCCCAGTCCACACTTAGGGTGTCCTGCTTGGACTTTACTGCCAGTCCAAGCAGAAGGGCACTTTAAGGGTGCGGATGACATACATGCAGTGTGAGGCCCACTATGAGGCTGTTTGCCGTCTTGAGGGTAATATGGAATTTGCTATCAGCAATGGTCCAGCGTGGAGCGCAGCTCTTGGATGCAATTTTAATTCCCGGGCGATTCCTGTGTGGGCTCAGGGCTGACTACTAAGTTGTTTCTAAAGGACTGCTATCTCCCTTCCTCTGACATGGAGAGTAAAATACTAGAGAAATGAGCTTCATGTCACCCTGGAGACTAAAACTTCAGGCCCAATAGATTGCATGTATCTGCCCTCCATTTCTTAGTACCACTCAAGGCTGCACACACAGGCAGGGCTTCTACTTATCATGGCCTGATCAAGTGCCTTTTTCTCTCTCTCTCTTTGAATTAGCCTTTGTTGTTATGGCTACTATTTCTGATCCTCGGTCTTTATTCTACTAAGAGCTGAAAGTAGGCTCAGGATATCTGGGCAGTGTCTTAACGAAAGCTCTACTGGGCTTTTCTCCATGGCTAGGCATAAATCATTTTCTCTGGTTAAACTGCCTAAGACAAAACCCAGAGGAAGAACTTGCTTGCTTAGGTTTTTTGTTTGTTTATTTTTGTCTTGGGGGATTGCTTTTTTGTTTTTTGTAGGACTACATGCGGAAGTACAGGTGATGTGACTTCCAGGCCTATTTATCCCCATTGGGTAGAAAAGATCTAAGAGCAGAGAGGGAGGAGGAAAGGACACATTTCCCCAGTGAGAGCTGTCACAGGCCGGACTGCTGACAGCTGCTGGGTGGGTTCAGACCCAGCTACAAAGCTGGAGACTGGGTTTGGATGCCTCCAGACAATGCACACACCAGCAAAGGAAAACACCCATATCAGTGTCTTTGACACTATCCCAAGTTCCTCTTCAATAGTATTATTGTTAGAAATTCCAGAAAGGAAAACACTGAACTATAAAACATTACACACATCCTCTCTGGAAGAAAATTGAGTGTGCAGATTCTTGGATCTGTCAACATAGTTCTTGTCTACCAAGTTTCTTCGTAACCCAGGGAGAGTCAGAAAAATTCCCTGCCTACCTTTGTGGTGACGGAGTGGAGTAAGCCTGTTCAAGGACCAAAGTTTCTAGCTCTGTATGCAGTCTCCTTCTTGGTCTCCTTCCTTCTTGGTTGTAGGAGGCTCCTAAAAGTATGAACTTTCCAAAGAAGAAGAGGCTAGGATGGAGATGAGGTCCTGGGGAAAGCAGACAGCTCATTCTGGGGTGGGAGGGGGTAGGGGGTGTGATGCAAGAGTTTGATAAACTGATCTGTTTCACAGAGGCTAGATAACCCCCAGAGGTGCGGAAGTCCTCTGAGGCTGATGACAGTGCTGTGGCCTCCCATCTTAAGCACTACAAGGGCCAGAAAAGAAAGTGGTTTGGGAGATCTGGGGGGGCCTGAGTTTGTAGGAGCCTAGAACTCTGCCAACCCTCAGCCCAGCAGGGAAGGACAGGCAAGGAATTCTCAACCCCAGCCTCCCCTCCCTCTGACCCCCTGCTGGGCATCCCTCTGGCTGAACCCAACAAGAACTCAGAGGGCAGAGTCCAGTCCTGCGGTCATAGAGGTCAGCCTCCTAGGACAGGATGGAAGGTAGCCAGTGGAACAGAGGGAGACCATACCCCACAATAACACATTCTTAAATAAGCATCTGCAGTATACTCCTTCAGAGCTGTGTGATCGCCTCATCACGCAAAAAGACTGCAAAATGCCCCACTTTGTTCTTGCTGCTATGATGACTGGAGTTAGGAGACTCTGTAGGCACTAGATGCTGAGCAAATGTTTAGGCACGGTCGGGTCCTTTGGATGCCATCAGGCTACCTCCATATTTAGCCTCACCCTTGCACCAGCGAAGCCCTCTGGAAGCCCCAACAGCATCCACCACAGCCACTCTGCCTGCTGGCTATTGATCTGCCTCTCCTGTGGGTGGAATGTCAGGGAAGTGGCTGGGAGCCTGCTCACCAGGAGCCGGGTTGATTGCTTTGGAGACCCAGCCCTCTTCTGGAATTTAATAAAAACCACCCCCTCGCTGCAGGGTGGGGGCACTAGCTCTTAGCCTCTTAGCTCTTTACTGATGCTTTTTCTTTGGGGGGGGGGGAGTTGCCACTAAGAGAAAGAAAAGAATTTGGTTTTTCAAAGATGGAAGAAAATGTTTTGCATTTACAACTTTGCTAATTTAATTCCGCTGCACCGAATTCTTTGATGGCTATCATGGCTGAGGGAGCAAACTTCAAATACTTCTGCTGCTGAGCTGTTCTCAGCCTTTCCTACCAAAGTCTCATTACTCTCTCTCAGTTGTCCCTTCTCCCCTCAAACTGGGTGATGTGACTTGACGTTTTCCAGGCAGTTCCAGGTATATTCCCACACATGACTTTTGCATGCCTCAGGCCAGAGGCCCCCAGTACAAGACAACCTGAGGCAAAATCTAGAGACATTTTTTTATTGTTACCCGGGCATAGTGTTATTGTTTTGCAGCTGCTGTGATGCAGCTGCTATGGCCTAAGAAACACAAACACAAGATTGAGCGCCCACGTGGAGTTTATTGAGAGAGGGGAGAGGAAAGCGGGGAGAGAGAGAGATAAAGGGGGCCCCAGAGAGAGCGAGAGAGGGAAGCAAGAGAGAGGGAGATGAGAGGGACAAGAGAGAGCAAGAGAGAGCAAGAGAGAGCAAGAGAGAGAGCAAGAGAGAGCAAGAGAGAGAGGGACACTTGGCGCGCTTGCTTTAAAAGGGGAGCTTGCGCATGCGTAACCCAGTCTCTGCGGCCAGGTAGCTTGGGCAGTGGGGCTTGCATAACCCAGTCTCCGCCCAGCCAGGTAAGGCCTGACTTAGTGATTATACGTCCCGCCCATCAGAGGCGGGGCCCACAGACTGCCCAGCCTCAACATTCCCACCTCTTATTACTATTAAAAAGGTGGGGGTTGGGCATGGCCCAACAGGGTGAGACTGCAGGTTTCTAACACATAGGGAGTGTTGCCGGCATCTACCTAGTAGAATCCAGGCGGGGAAGAGATAAGCATCGTACGGTGCTCAGGACACCCCTTCATAGTCAGGCAGTCTCCACTGTCACAGAGCTGAGGTTGATATACCCTCTTCACACTGAAAACATATCCTTTCACTGATGCCAAAACCTGTACTGCCCAAAGCACTGGCCACTCACCGCATGTGGCTTTAAAATTTTCATTTAGTGTCTGTGTGTGTGCCATGGTGTACCCGTGAAGGCCAGAGGACAACCGTCAAGAGATGCGTCTTTCCTTCCAATATCCCGGCCTCAGGGTTCAAACTCAGGTCCTCAGGCTTGGCAGCAGATGTCCTTACCAACTGAGCCATCTCGAAGGCCATGTGCAGACCTTGAGCCCTTTAAACGCAGGTGGTCCAAGTTCCAAGTGTGTTGTGTCACACGCTAGCCTCGTTTCTCAGAGTTCATACGAACCATGGAATGTCAGTTGTTTTTGAAATAATTTTCTCATGGATTTCATGTTGAGGTGATAACATTTTAAACATTATGACTTAAATAAAATACATTATTATGATTGACTTTATCTACTTCTTATTGGTTTATTAATGTGACCCCCTAGGAAACCTAGTTATACATGGGCTGGTATTCTTTCTCTGTCGGTACTAGCCTAGTTCAAAGACCAACAATTTTTCTGTAAGGACCATACACAGTCTGACCCATTTCTCTTTGTATCTTGATTGCGTCCACATCATCTGTAGCCACGTTAAAACATATCAATCTTTGGAAATGTAAAGTCCTTGAAACTTTAAAAAAAAATAGACACTAATTTTGAAATCTAAAACCAGCTCTTTAAGGGCTGGTCAGATGGCTCAGCAGGTAAAGGTGTTGCTGTGCAAGCCTGACAGCCTAAGTTTGGTCCCTAGAACCCAATTAAAGATGGAAGGAGAGAACTCAACCCACAACGCTGCCCTCTGACCTCCACACATGTGCTATGGTACCTGTGCTCCCTGCCCCCACATCACATGTACATACAGTGTTCATGAGCATCACACACACATACCAATACTTTTAAAACTAAAACGTAGAGAAATGTTAGCGTATATTAGTTGTAGACAATAATGGGTTTCCTCTCGACATTTTCAAGTGCCGGTCGTGCACTTTGTTCATCATCTTATGGCTCTCTCTGGTCCTCCCTTCTCTGAGCTAAGAAACAAGCCTTGGTCTCTGCTACAGCCTGTGGCCATAAATGATAAAACCAGGAAAGTTGGTTGGCCTCTCCGAAGCTGTCCTCCCTTCTGTCCTTTGCAGTGAACTCCTTGGGATTCTCCATGGCCTTTCTTCTGTAAGTTCTGCAGCCCACATCTCTAAATCCCACCTCCCAGATCTAGATCCACCCACCCCGTGTGGCTGATAGAAGGGACAGCTTCAGGCCATCCACCCACCCCGTGTGGCTGATAGAAGGTGACAGCGTCAGGCCCTGTGAGGGATCTTGCCCTCAGAGACCTTTCATTTGCTTTGTCTCTAAATGGAATACGTGGATGAGGGTGGATGTGAGGACTAACCACACAACCAACACTCTTTGGTCCCTCATTCTTACCTCCTATTACAGGCATCACTTTTCTGTGATTAAATATTACAAGCATTAAAACGTTTTTGACCCATACAGATGGGAAAATATGAGGATATTCGTTATTCTCTGCGCTGCCAGTGATTATTTTTAAAACCCAAGTTTCATCGAATTACCTTATAAAATCTATAGAATTATGCTGAACCACTTCCAAGCAGTTGATTGTTTTTCCAGGGAGTTACATCCCATCCATGCATAAGTGTGTATATGTTGGCAGCTTGGAATTAACAGTGTATTTTTTTTTTTTTTTTAGCTCTAAATTCCTTTCAAATGGGAACAAAGTGTTCTCCTGACCCGTCCCACACTCCATATTGCTGCCGACATCTGCAACTAATTGATGATCTATAAGTCAAAACTGTGACCAATGCAAAAAACCTTTAGCAAAGCCTGCTTGGGCTTGGCTGACCCTCTTCAGTATATTTCAGATTAGACTAAAAGAGCCACCATTTAACTGCCCAATGGAGGACCAAACAGTAGCACTGAGTATTTACCAAACATCGAATAATAACATGCTCAGATAACAGGCTTCCCAGTGAAAATCTAATTTAGAGGCTTTGCAACACTTTTGCTTTTCATTTGAATTTTTAAAACCCACACATTTCTCAAGAAGTATAGAAATAAACGTGATCAGCATGTCATTTGAGTGACCAAAATAACTCTTTGAGTCGGCAAAATCAAATTATGACCATCTGAATTTTTGTACTACATAATGACATTTTAAGAAATCACAGGAAAAGCCAACTTGTTGTCCTGGTAAGGAATTTGGGGGGTACATGGCTCTGAGCTGTGGGCTGAGCTTTTGGCCAGCTAGATGACACTGGGCAAGCTCCCAACCTCCTTGAGCCATTTGCCTGCCTGTGAAATGGGACAATAGCATTGACCTACCTCCCCTCCCAAGATGAACCCTTGTGAGAGCTCAAGGCATTCCCTTTAAAAAGAGGTGTTTGACAAACTCCAGACTGTGTTTGTAACGGTTACAGAATGCGGTCTAAACTAGCAACAGTGTTTTTTAAATGAAATAAAGACAATGGAGTTTGTAGCTATTTGTGTTGACTAACTGGCCTCCACCAAACTCTTTAGAACTCTTAAATAAATACATCTGCTTAACTCACGTTAGATCCAGCAACACACACCTACCTTTATAAAAAGCAGCTTTTGCAAACTGTCAACCACATTTAGACAGCCTTGGGCATTTCCTCTGACCAGGGCCTCAGTTCTAACCCTCTGCAGCAGTCGGTCACAGCTCCAGGCAGCTAAATTTCAATCTCTCTCAACAGATGACTGCTTATGTCTCCAAGTTGTCCACAGCCTAGTCTACATCTATTGTCTGGCTACTCTAAACCATCCCATACAAAACTACCTGTCTATGCTGGTGTTCAAGACCAAGTGTCGTATAATCAGAGCATATTGGTGCAACCCAGAATTCAAGAGGTAGATTCAGGAAGACCACAGGTTCAAGGTCTTGAGTTACATAGAATTTGAGGGCTGTTTGAGATTCCATGGGAAAGGAAAGAAAGAGGAAGGAGGGAGGGAGGAAGGAAGGGAGGGAGGGAAGGAGGGAAAGAGGAGAGGAAGGGAGAGAAAGGAGCCAGGTGTGGTGGCACAAACCTTTGATCCCAGCACTCAGGAGGCAGAGGCAAGCAAATCTCTGTGAGTTTGAGTCCAGCCTGGTCTATAAACTGAGTTCCAGGATAACCAGGGCTACACAGAGAAACCCTGTCTCGAAATAAATAAACGAACAAACAAACAGGAAAGAAAGGAAAATAGAAAAGAAAAAGGTAGGGGTCTGTCTGGGGACAGGGAAAAATGACTCAGTGGATAAGAACACTTGAGACATGAGTTCAAAAATCTCAGTATTTATGTAAAAAGTAGGGTATGTTCCCCCATGGGCCTGTAGCCCCCGTTGTGGGGATTGGAAACAGGAAGACTGTTAGGCCTTGCTGGTCACTAGCCTATCTACAGAGAAATACTGTCTCAATGAATAAGGCAGGATTACAGAGAAATTCTGTGATTCTATGGCCTCCTAGGGCCTCTTCACGAATGAGCACATACACAGATGCATACACCACATGTGTACACAAAAAACTATTTAGCCATTTTCATGAGATGTGATAAAAATCAAAACAACAGAAATTTCTTTTCTAATGTTTATTTATAATACATGCGATTTCAAAATCAGATTAGATGTAAAAGGTTACAGTGAGCTGAGTGTGATGGGGCACATCTTCAGTCCTAGCATTCTGGATGAAGGAGGGAGATCTCTGTGAGTTCAAGGCCATCTTGGTCTATATAGTGAGTTCCAAGACAGCCAGGGAGACATAGAGAGATACTGTCTCAAAAAAAAAAAAAAAAAATATATATATATATATATATGTATATATATATATATATACTTGTGCATTTTAAAATGATCAAGAGTCTCTAGACTAAAGCTTACATTTTTGACCGTTGATGTTCCCTATGCACAGTGGGCTCTGTATAACTAGACATTTTTTCCCCTTCCCAGCTGCCTAGATTGGTAGTCTATAAAATGAGGTGGCAGACACAGAATCCCAGAGTCAGCTCTGCAGGTGCAGAGGCCACATTCAACCTCAAAGGATAAGCTCTATGGACTGGGACATTGACAGACCTAGCCCCCTCCCCCTTGTCCTATAGGGTTCTGAACTTGGCAGGGTGCAGACAAGTCCACCAACCATAGGTCCACCCATACCAAAGCCCCCAAGTCCTTAAGGCAGCTGGGTTACCTCACAACTGAAGCCAGACCACCAGGCAGTGCCTGAAGAGAATGCTCAGGGGCCACACTGAAGGGAATATTATTTTTGCACACCATGAATTACTGATGGGCTCATCTGCCTCTCGTCCATGATCAGGATAAGGTATATCCATGTGTCAATCAAACATCTGTAATGACTAGCACCTGTTCCTCGTCCAGCCCAAGTGTGCCTGGCAGCAGGGGAAAGACAGGTGGTATGTCTAAGTACCTCCAAGGTGCTTAGGCAAGACTCTTGGTGCATTTGTATGTTATCTCATTTACGCCATGGTCACCTTCGTAATTTTATTCTCATTCAACAGCTGAGAAAGTTGAAGTTTAGAGACATTAGTCACATGACAAAAGTCTGGAAAATTATAAGTTAGAATCCAATCAAAGTTTGACAAATGAGTTCATATGTGGGAGGTGCTTCAGCAGACCAGGAGGGGACCGCTAAAATTGTCCCCTAAGACCCACCCCTGACAGATGGATGCCTATGTGATATTGCAGACACAAACATACACATGCACACTTGTACACACGTATGACACATGTATAATCCCCACACACACATATACATATAGCATGGTATAGAGAAACATGATTGTTCGTTCTATCTGTTCTGTGTCTCCTAACTTAAATCACTCAAGTCCTCTGCTCAGCTTGGATTCATTCCTAACCAAGAGCTAGCCAGGCCCGAGAGCTCGGGTGTCCACCACTTATGTCTCAGGTTTGCTCCTCAGAGAGCTACAATTGACCACAACTGCCTTGGCACCATTCCATCACGAGGGAGTCACTGAAGTGGCATTTAAGCCCAGAGCGGAAAAAACACCCGAAGCTTGTTCATTTTTCTGACAGGTGCTGGAGTCCAGGAAAGGTCAGATTCCAGCTCGCAGTCACATCCTGGCTTAGTTGGCTCCGGGCACACAAAGGCCTGTCTGTCTCCCCAGATCGAGGGGAGTGGGGATGCAAGCCAAGGGCTTAAAATGGCCAGCCGATGGCCCGCTCCTGCTGATCGGCTTCTTCACGGACATTGGCCTAAATGAAGCATTGGGAAGGCCCAGCTGCCAAGGATGTGTGAAACAGGCAGGACGAAGAAGAATGCAGGCTTTTTTCTTCTGTGTAATTGCCAGAGATATTAACCCCCCGGCAGCCCATGAATCCAGGCCCTGACATCGGCCTGCTGTGGTTCATTTGTAAGAGCCCTGGGACACTTCTGTTTCATGTTCAAAGCCTTGACTGGCTGGAAAATTGAGTGAGAGCTGTCTTTCCAAAGCCCTCCACAAAGATGTTGGGAAAAAGAAGTGTGCTCTCTTCCATATGGTACATCCGGGTTAGTGCAGCCCTGTGGAGTTATTGGAACAGACCGGGTGTGTTTGAATGCACGTAGCCGCGCACTTTCAACCGGGAGCGTTTGTTTTCACAGCCTTTATGAAAACATCTCCCGATTCAATATGGTTCCAAGGACCTGCAGCCCTGTATTTACAGTTCCTCACCAGCAGCTATAGGCTGTGGTGGTTTAATATCTGTAAATATCCATGAACCTATCTGAAAGATCCCTGTCCCTTCTCTAGTCGTGTGCCAAGAACTTTACATCAGATTGTGGTGCAGACAGGAAGCTGAAAGATACTGTGGTTGCTTTGTGGTTGCCTTGTTAAGGGTGATTTTGACCTTTTCTTCATTTTATCCCCTGCTCATAGGTTCTCATGTATCCCAGGCTAGCCTCAAACTTGCTGTTAGCCGGTGAACTCCTAATTTTCCATATCCGCATCTGGAGTGTTGAAATTAAAGGCTTGTGTAAACACACTCAGTTTGAGTCCTTATAATAAGGGTTTTATTTATTTGTTTTGCCGGGCATAGGTTGGGGCATGCAGCATGTTCCATAGTGTACCTGTGGCAGTAAGAGTCAGTTCTCTTCTGCCATTGGCTCCCAGGAATCAAATTCAGGTCACCAAGCTTGGCAGCAAACCATCTCACCAGTCCATGATCAGAGTACTAATAATTTAAGAAAGAGCAACTGCTAATAATACAACAGCTGTTTTACAATGATTTTCCCCCTGTTAGTTGAAGAAGTCATCTTAACAGTGAAAAAAAAAAAAAAAACTGTGCAGGCTGAGGCCTGGCTTCTTCCCAGCTATTCTGGAATGTTCCAGAGTCAATGAAGATCCTTAGCAAGAGGGTGAGCTCCCCAAGGCTGCAGACTTCATCTGTGTCCCTCTCCTCCGTGAGTTCTGAATGCATCCCCATACCCTAAAATCCTGTCATTGCCCCTTCAGTTGGTAAGCTACTCTGTTAGACTAACCAATGATTTAACTATCTTTTGCTAGCAACCTATTTGAAAAGGCAAGGTGTCCTCAGGACCTGTCTTACAATGTGATTTTGGCTTCCCATCTCCCATCAGGGAACACAGACATTCTCTGGGTGAGCATACAAACCATTATACTTGCTATGGTCACTAGGTAAGATTGTTTCAGGTATAGTCTTACAAATGTATTCCAATTTATAGAAAAGGTGCCCGAGGCTCAGAAAGGCAGGCCCTATGATGTGACGGATCCGGCACACGAATCCACGTCAATTTGATGTCAGAGACAGCTCTCCTAGCTACCGTGTTATGGTGCCTCTCGACCTTGCTGGGGCTATTCAGAATAAAAAGCAATCTTGAATTGCAGATAAGGCATTAACTAAAAAACAAACAAACAAAACGAGCTGTCAGTATGTGCTGGGCAACATAGAAGCTTTATGAAAATCTTGTATTTCTGCAGGGTAACTATTCATACCCCCATTTTATATGGTAGTGGCTTGACAGACACAAGAGACAAAATAAAATCGAAGCCTTATCCAAGAGTAAGAGAGAGGCCTTGGCACAGACGACACGAATCTGGCAGCATTCAAGCAGCTTGCTTCTGTGTTACTGTTCTTATTCTTTAACACAATCATGGTGGCACCTACAGAGCACAGACTGCCACACGTCCCCAAGGGCTCTGTCCCCAAGAAGCTTGCGGATTCATTTGGGGGGGTTGTTGACTTTCCAAAAACTATGATTCCTCTGACTTACACACCGCCTGGGACTCGTGTGTGTGTGTGTGTGTGTGTGTGTGTGTGTGTGTGTGTGTGTGTGTGTGTGTGTGTGTGTGTGGTGTTTGTGCACACCCAGCTATGTGTGAGAGGGAACTTTCCCTCATTGAAACAGCTAATTAAAATCTACTTCAGTACTTAATGCGTGTCACTGCTTCTCAGCCCACTCTTTGTGGCAAGCCTTTTAATTTGATAAAGAACTTCCAACAATGACTAGCAGAGGCCAGGTGAGTTCACTGAGCCCTGCAGGTCCTTTATTTTACTTTCAAGGTGTGCCTTCCCATAAAAGGCTCAAGGTTTGTGCTCACAAATGACTTCAGACGATGCTCCATGCTTCAGTGAGAAACGCATGCTTGGCGTGTCCTGGCACGTTACTCATAAAGTCCTCAATTTCCGCATTGTGTCAGGCTTTCGGGGAGGCCAGAAGCCCAGGGAAAACCCTCCACACTCAGTCGTGTGGACGCCAGAGCTAGCGATGGAAGATGGGTTCCCTCTGAGAGTACAATGCTGAAAGATGACCTGGCTGTCATATCGGACGCCATTTATCCCATTTCTTTAAAGTAATCTGAGAGTCCAGATGGGCTGTATAAACAGAGCAGGAGGTTCCTGGGAGTTCACTGGCTTAATGAAGCCCGTATGTTTGACTCATGTAATAAGTATATAATCATGCTGATGAAATTCACTTAAGCTTCAGCCACACACGCTGTTTCGGCAGCCCTGATAATGTCATAGCTGCATTGGAACAAGATAGGTGAGGTACAAAGTGGATGATGTTTCACAGGGAAGATGGGCTTCAGAGGACACCTGGGGGTGGGGGATAATGAGCTGTGAACAGCTGGCCCCTAGGCCGACCGCCTCTGAACCTGTGTTCTCCATCTGCCAATGTGAGATGATAAAGGCCTAGCTCACGCATGTTCTTGTTCTTAGTGTCTAAATGACGAATGAGGAGGAGGCACATCAGATGAAAACTCCCTGCTGAAGGCAATGGGAACCCTACCTCAGCCAGCAGGGACAATGGAGAAACTTTGTAAACATGCAGTAGTCCAAGTTCCGAATGGAGGGTAGACTTGCTTCAGGAAGCAGCTGACCTAGCTGTGCTCTGTACCTCCTGGGGTGTTCAGGGGTTCCCGGGCAGCTACCTCCATTGCGAGTCTATCACGAGGCACCAGCAGTACCACAACAGAGGATCAGAAACAAATGTAGTAGGAGAAAGGCCACTCATTCCCTTAAGAAGAAAGCAAGTTTTACCTAAAGTGCCCCAAGCCTGGCCTCAAACACTTTTTGCTCTCAAGCCAGACCCTGGCAGTAAGACTGGGTTGTGATGATTATGTATCCCTGATCACAACGGCAGTATCTAACCAGAGCCAAAGCATACCAGACTGTGAAAACTGATAGCATTCATCTCTCCCCAGCCGTAACTTTGGTGACCTTGTAATGGTGGCTTGAAGTGGCCTTGGTGGGACTGTTTATACCACAGGGTTGGCAGACCCTGCCTGCCAGTATTTTCTTCCTGAAGATCCAGGCATATCACTATGACAAGATCATCCTCCTAGAGGACCCAGTCCAAATGGGGTTCTCTGAGTTAGGAGGACGATGGCAGTAGATTCTGAATTCAGAATTAGCTGTGGGCATGTAAGTGTTTGGACTGTTCACCGGACATCCATTGCAGCCCTCCGGGAGTCTAAAATGCAGCACTTTTGTTTCTTTGATTGGGGGGGGGGTGTTCTGTGTATCCAGGCTGGCCTGGAACTCAAAAGCCTGCTGTCTCTGCCTTCCAAGTACTGGGATTAGAGGTGTGTGCCACCACACCTGGCTTTTTCCGCACTTTCAGTCCTGATGATGAATTAACTTTAACACGAGACAATTGAAACGACTTTATGGCATCCTACAACAACCTGGACTTGGGATGTAGCTCAGTTGGTGGAATGTTTACTTAGCAAGCACCGAGTCCTGGGTTTGAGCTCCAGCATAAACTGGGCGTGGTGGGACACACCTGGAATCACAGCACTTGAGAGGTAGAGGCAGGAGGACTAGACGTTCAGGGTTATCCTCAGCTATATAGCAAGTTTAAGACCAGCCTGGGCTACATGAGACTACCTTACCAAAACAAGCAAGCAAACAAATTGGGGAGCTGGGGAGACGATTCAGTGGTTAAGAGAACTGGCTGCCCTTGCAGAGATCCTGGGTTCAATTACCAGCACCTGCATGGCAGCTCACAACTGGCTGGAACTCCAGCTGAGCATTTGATGTCCTGTTCTGGCCAGTAAGCACGGCGAAGAAAGTTCCTAGTTCCTTTTGGCTAATTTGGCTCTCTCCACTTGGTGTCAATTATAATCCGGGAAAAGGCTCTTCCTGCTTCTGCCTCTGGGTGTCAGGCTCAGTACACGTCGTCGGGTAGAAACTATGTACCACCCTATCAGATATCCCGGTGACCTTGGTGCAAGTGGTCTGAGACACACACCGAGAAAAAACACAAGGAAATGTTCCCCTTAGTGACCTTCCCCAGAGGTTGACAACTATAATCCATGAGCTAAGAATGTTGTTGTCTTCTTCTTTTTCTTCCTCCTCCTCCTTCTTCTATTTTTAAATGGTTTTTAAAACCCAAAGAATACTATTTTGTCTATTAAAGTAATGTAAAATTCAAATTGCAGTGTCCACAAATAAGTTTTTATTAGAACACAGCCACATGTGTTTGTTTGTATATTGGCTGTGGCTGTCCTCACACATAATGACAGAGTGGAGAAGCTGCAGCAGCGGTCATGTGACCAGCAAACCTCTTGGTTCCTATCTGCCCCTTTTTGGAACTGTCATGAGAAACACTGTTGTTTTTAATGTTTTATTTCTTTGACGTGTGTGTGTGTGTGTGTGTGTGTGTGCATGTGTGTGTGTACGTGCATGCGTGCACATGCACCATGGTGCATGTGTGGAGCTCAGAGAAGAACTTTCATGAGTCAGTTCTTGTCGTCTACCAAGTGGGTCCCAATTCAAGTCCTGGTCACCAGGCTTGGCAGCAAGCACCTTTAATCAACTCAGCCGTCTTGCTTCTCCAATATGTCATCTTTCAAGCACCAGGTCCCCAATGGGCAGACACCAAAAAGTGACTGAAGCCTGTGAGTCAACCTCCAGCTCCACATACTTTAGTGCTAGAACTGATAGCTGTGAGGTACCTTTCTCTTTGACAGTTAAAGAATCTTAGAGATTGGCATCAAACTAGTCTGTCCTGGTGACCTACTTCAACCGATCCCAAGAAACTACTATGCTATGATCCACAGAGCTTCACACACACACACACACACACACACACACACACACACACACTGTCCCGGTCTGTTTTCTGTTCCTCTAACAGAATGCCTGAGGCTGGAAGATTCATGACAACTAGCCAGATCTAGTGAGCCTTTATGCTGCATCATGGCATGGCACACAGCATGACAGGGCAACAGTACACTCAAGGGTACCATGCATTAAAGAGGCAAGACACAAGGGGAACATAGGGACCCAGCCTCCTTAATTCTGATCTCCAGAGGCTCTGCAACCTTGAACAAGCCATGTAAAACTCTAGAAGTCTTGCTTTTTCTTTCTTCAAAAATGAATGTAGTGGCCCAGGTGGCTACCATACAAGCAAAAGAGTAGACCTGTGTGTGGTGGCAGAAAACTTTTCCCATAGCATCCATGCCCTTGTGGTCCTGTTTTTCAGACCCCAACTCAGCTGGGGGGTGTGATCTGACCCACTGCTGAGCAGAAGAAACCATTTCCAGCTCGTGACTGCCTTCAGATCCTGCCAAGAATTAGTGAGTTTGTGGTGTTCCCACTTTCTATCAACCCATATTCTAGACTACTAATTGCTGTATTTAGATAACCTACATGTAACTGACTGTTTTGAGAGAAGATTTCTTTATGTAGCCCAAGTCAGCCTTCAGCTCACAGCTCTCTTCCTTTCCTTTCTCTTGAGTGGTGGGATTACAGACCTGAACCACCCCACCTTGGCTTGGTCAGTATTTTGGTTATTTTTCTTAGGACCCTTTGACTCTTTGGAAGTAGGAGTATCATTTACTCTCTAAGCACAAGAACTTTGGAATCGACCCCAGTTCTAGCTGTCCAAATCATGAGTGTTGTAATCTTTCTAGCACTCAGGATTTAAAGCTGCAGAAGTCAAATAACAATGTGTTTCCTAGTGGGGTTTTGAGAGGAAGGAATGAATTGTGTAAAGTAGTACATTTATGACTGAGAGCATAAAAGCTCAAAAATGGTGACATGTAGTCCTAATGACCTACAACACGCCATCCCTTTAGAAAGGACAGCAGGGATGCTGACACAGGCACTACACGCTCTTCTCTGACCCTCACGAGGCCCCAAACACCCACAGTCTCAGTACTTACTTGTACGTGGGCAGGCTCTGGGGACCACGGAGACAGGGCAACAGCAACCATGTGCAGTAGCTGGGAAGCTCAGACAAACATCCCTGGCATCCAGGGCTTTGCCAGCACCTCCTGCTGCTGGCTGCCACATTTGGAGCTGAAATATTAGCATTCCGGCTTGCATCATTCCCCTCTGGGTAGCATGCTTGCTGTGACATTATCCATTCTTCCTCCTTGTCACCAGTATACGGCAGATGGGAGGGAAACTAAATTCATGGGAGGGTTGGTTGTCACGGCGTTTTGCCTGTGAGCTCTCCATAGATGCTAGACTCTACCTGATAAACACCCAAGTACTTCCCAGGGCTCTGAGTGAGGGTTTCTTTGCCAAGGCACCCTGGCTACTAAAGCTAGAAAGAATGTGTGGTACTTCCCAACCTCCCTCTGCACTCTCGCTTCCAGAGAGCATCACTGTCTCAATGATGCACAAGGACCACACAGGGGCACAAGGCCGCTTGCTTTAGTCCTTCTGCCTTTCTGATTCAAAAAACCAACGGGTTCAGGGCCCTGGTGGCTTTGTGATTGCTCCGTTCCTAGGGGGCAAAACTCCAAGCCCCTGGAGTCTCTTTCCAAGACATCAAGGTAAGATTTATGCAAAGGAAGGAAGTTTGGTGGGTCAGCGAGAAAACCTTGGCTTTGTGGGTGTGACCTAGGCCTGTTCCAGAGGGAGAGCCAGCAGGGTCAAGTGAGAGCATCATGCCTGGGACTGTGGTGCAGGCACCACAGTCATTGCTGAAGGTGCCAGAAGAATGGGGGACAGCCAAAGGCCAGCATCATTGACAACAGGTGCAGGCAGACAGCGAGGGTAAGTGGAACCTGCCTATCTTGTCATCTGGGGCCAGAGTGCCCATAGCACTGTGGATCCCATTTCTTCTATGACTCTCTGAGAGAGAAAAGGAGAAGGGTAAAAATGACCAGCTCTCTCTGGCTTGATGGGCCTCTGAGAGGGAGACATCTTTTCTGGTGGTGGTCCTAGTAGAGCTGCCTGATGGTGAAGCTGAGTGTCATAGGTCAACAGGGCTCTTCTTGCCGGTGTCAGCTCTACCCAATGGCTCAATGCAAAAAGCAAAGCAAAACAAACAAACAAAACAAAACAAAACAAAACTTGGTTGTTTTGCTGGTGGTGGAGACACATGCTGTTCCAAGGGCTAGGGGTTGTTGTCTGCCAGCCCATGGCCACGGGCCCACACTCCCTGAGGTGTGATGGGGGTGAGGAGCAGCAATAGGTTGCTGCCTCTGGGACCTGTGCCCAGTGTCCTGGCACAGCTGGAATGACCTTGACCTTGGCCAGGTCTTTGTAAGCAGTCAGTCAGGGGAGGAATCTCATGATCAAACAGCTTGGGCTTGCTGGAGGACTTTCCCTCAGGTTTCAGCACCACCCAGGGTCACTGCCCTGTCCTTGCAGCTCTCGTTAAATCCCCCGGGATCAGTTCTGAGTTCCAATTGTTCACCTTGTGCTAAATTTGTTTAGCCTAAGTAGGCATACCTAAGGAATAAATGTGCCAAAGTTGTTCTAGTCCCATCTGTCGTAGAAGGGGAAGCACACGCAAAAGGAACAGCAGATGTCCCTTTCACATAGCTCACCTTTCACACCCTTGGCCACCGGAAGCTCACTCTTCTCATGCACTTGCTCTGAACTACACTTGCATCAAACATTTACTGTGCAACACCCTCCCCCTCCCCCAAATCTGCCATACCCAAATGCCCATACTCCTGCAAAGCCTTCCCTGAGATCTTGCCCATTTAAAATCCCAGAGAACCCACAGGAGCCTGCATTACTTACTTTCCTATTGCTGCGACTAAACACCACGACCAAGGCAGCTTTAGAAGAAAGAGTTGAATTGGGCTTACGGTGTCAGAAGGTTAAAGGCCATAATGGTAGAGCAAAAAGGTGATGGGGGGAACTGCTAAGAGTTCACACCTTCATCCCCAAGCGGAAGATAGAGCTAACTAAAATAGTACAAATCTTTTGAAACCGCAAAGCCTACCACCACTGACGTACTTCCTCCAGGAGGACCGCCCGTCCTCATTCCCCTGCCCCCCCTCCAACAACCACCACCTGGAGACCAAGTTTTTAAACATATGAACTTATGAGAGCCATTCTCATTCAAGCCACCACAAAGCCCTTCTCTCCATCTGCTTAATAAATAATAACTTAGCACCTGCCTGAGTCAGATACCATCAGTACAGAGAAAACCAAATGCCTCTCCTCTCTGCCTTAATGAATATAAGAGGATGCAGGAGTTCAATAAGGACTTTGAAGGTGGTAAAGCAAGAAGCTGGGTGCAAACAACAAAGGTTAAAGTGGAGAAGCTACTGTGGGTGGGAGAGCAGGCACTGCAGTGAAAATTAGATGAAAGGAACCCAGGGCGTGGGGTCCTCAGGGAGGAGGGGCTGAGTGGTCCAGGCAGAGGGTGTTCTATGTTCAGAGAAATCAGTAGGCACAAGGACAATTTCCACCCTTAACTAGAGGACAGACAACCTCAGAGTTCCATGGAAAATAGATTACTGGAAAGGGATGCATGGTAGTGCAGGCTCAGCCTGCTCTGAGTACTATTTATATAATGTGGAGTGTGTGTGTGCGTGTGTGTGTGAAATTTTTATGAATGCATGTATGTAAGCATGTGTATATATGCATGTATCATGCACATATGTGTTTTGTAGCACTGGGGATAGAGGCCTCGTGCATGTGAGGTTAGCACCCAGTCACTGGGCTGCATCCCCAGCAGCTAATTTGATTTTTAAATCTCTTGGTAGGTGTGCACTTGCATCCTTCACAATGGAACACTTCCTACTTTCCAAGCTGAGTGTGAATGAAGCCATCAGAAGCAGGCTTCCTTTTGCTCATTTGTATCTATGGCAACAGGTCATTCCGTGGAGCACAGATGGGTGGATGAGATGTGTAGTTGGTGCTCAACCTCCTGAGCAGGTTTCACACTTGCCTTCCCTTTCCCTTGCTCCTCCAAGGAGAGGAAGGATTCCCAGTTGACTCCTTCTCAGGGAAAGAGCATGGAGGTCCAAGCAGCCAGAAGAACTGCCTTGACCTTTGTCCTGAGGTAACCTTGGCACCTGAGGCATGATGTCCACAAGCCTGGAACCACTTCAGGCTCCCAGTGCCTTCCAGACGATGGAGGTGCCAAGGCATTCTGCAAGACCAAGCACCTTTTATGGCTTCATCCATGTCCTGGACACAAGCCTTAAGCTTGTCATAATCTCCTTACAATTGTTTACAAATGGTTGCTCTATATACAGCTATATACAACACTGCCTGGTTAAAGCAAATGAAGTCCTCTATGCCATAGACAAAATGTGATCTGTGGCAACAAGTATCACTCATGGGCATCTTTTTCTACTTCAGCTCAAGTCCGGTTTCTGCATTAGGCAAGGGGAGCCAGGAAGCACAGTCTAGCCCCTGGCTTCAGAGAGCTTATAGTTGGAGAAACAAACTAACTTGGAAACAAATAAATGGTACAAAGTGTTTTAATTGCTGTAGACATCAGTCTGTACATGCAGTGACCAGTGTCTCCTGGAGAAGAGGTGTGGAGACCAGAAGGCTGTCCACTGGGGAGGGAAGGAGTGTATCAGGCTTGTAGGTAAGGGAAAGGGCCCTTAAGGCAGGAGCTCTGTGAACAAACAGGTAGTGAGGCTACGAATGTAAGTCACCAGTAAGGGTATTTGTCAAGGTTCAAGAGTTGTAGGCTGGAACAAAAGGGAGCTAGATAGTGACAGGGCTAGGGGTGCTGGGTTTGAAACTTTGATTTGACTGATGGCATAGACAGCTGCTGAAAGGGCTGTAAGTAGGGTATGGGGTGGTGATGTCACGTTCATTCCAGGAGGGGTTGCTGAACTGGTTGGATGGAGGCAGGCAGAGGGGAGTTCAACCAGGAGGCCAAGAAATTGGACCAGGCACAAGTGAGGCCCAGCACTGTAGATGGAAGATTCTGTCCCACCTCATCTCACAGCTGTTTACTCCCAAATAAAAACACAGAGGCTATATTAATTATAAACGGTTTGGCCTATTGCTCAGTCTTATTACTAACTAGCGAAACACAATTCTTATCTATGTTTAGCCACATGGCTTGGTACCTTTTCTCCGTAAGGCATTCTCATCTTGCTTCCTCTGAGTCTGGCTGGTGACTACATCTCTGCCTTTCCTCTTCCTAGAATTCTCTTTGTCTGGTAGCCCCGCCTGCACTTTCTGCCTGGATACTGGCCAATTAGCATTATATTAAATCAATATGAGTGACAAATCTTTACAGCGAACAAGAACATTATCCCACATCACATCACCTTGAAAGAGAATGAAGATGCTGTAGGCGTTACGGAGTTGGAATCACTAGGAATGAAATACTGACTATGTGACAGAGCTGGAAAAGGAAAGCCAGTCTCTGGGTTGCCCCGGGAGTGAACTCGGAAGCCATTTAGGCCCTGCAAAGGGCAGCTCACAGCGCTGATGTGCAGAGCAGCCTCAGGCAGTGGCCACATGGTGTTTGCTTGGTGGAGTGTGCAGGTGGAGTTTGTATAGACAGATGGGGTTTCCCCCACACATGTGCAAGCTCATGCACACTGTGGGGCATAGTAGGAGCCTGGATAAAAAGGTCTTCACTTGGCTCCTACTATTAGAGCCAGACCTGGAGGCAACATGCAGGGTTAACTTCTTTTCTAGACTATCTACAAAACCCCCTGTACCCTGCTCCATGCATACTGGTCTGACTCAGTCTCCATGACCCTCATCATCTTGGTTATCCTCCTGTGATTTGACACGACATTCTGACAGACTAGGAATTTGGGTAACTGCTGTGTACTCTCTACAATCAGGGAGGCTGGATTCAGTTATGAAGGAGAAGATGATTTTTAGAGGCGATTGGGACTGAAGTTGGTGAGAGAAAGAGAGGCATACCTTGGGGGGGGGCTCCCAAACTGTAATTCAGAGGAGCAGGGGTGGAGGTGGAGACATTCAGTGCCTGCATCTCCCACGAGATGTTGGGGCCCATAAAATTGGCTCCCTTTCATCTTGACTCAAGGTCAGAGGGTTCCAGCCCATTATTGCTCCTTCGAGTCAAATCCACACTATGTTTGGCCTTAGGTGTGGCTATTGTGTGTCATGCCTTAACAGCAGGATATCTGGCCTGAAGTGTAACTAATGGATGGTATTGGGCTTAGGGTGTGGTTACTTGATGTTTGCGGTATTAAAAGGTATAACTACTGTTGCTTGTTCTTTGTATCATGCTAAGGAAGTCTCTCCCCCCACCTCCCTGATTGGGGTGTATAAGAGCTTTGAGTAATAAACTTGGAGCTGATCCTAGTATTCACTAGACGCCCTCCCGACTCTATCTCTGTCGCTTGTCTAATTCTTTCCTCAATCCACATTTCTCCTTCCAAACACAGACCACCAGACTAGCCAGCTGGACTGGACCGTCCCCTAAAGAGAAAGGTGAGGTCCATCCTGCTTTCTACCTGTTTTTCTAACCCAGATTTCCCTACAGTCTTTCTCTGGTCTTCTTTATAACAGCCAGGTTCCCCCCCCCTTCCTCCATCCTCCCTCCCTCTCTCCTCTCCCCACCTCCCTCCCTGCCTCCATCTCTATCATAACACAGTGCCTTCTCCCGGAGAGCAACAGCCATCTGGATATCTTCTCAATGTCTGGCCACCTCATCAACTCATCATCTCTTTTATAATCTCATCTGAAAACATATCCTTTCTCATTTGCTCCTTAATTTCTCCCTCCTCCCAATGCTTCTTCATCCTTCTTCTCTAAGACTTTATTATGACTTTACAGAGCGCTGGGGGATAGATCGCCTGGAAAATGTGGAGTGTAAAGTAAATGTATATGGTCCCAGCGGTCCAGATCTAGTCCAGCTGTATAGCTTCACAGGTCCAGCTGTTTACTATGCACAGCCCAACAGCTTCGTGATATGGCACCGGCTTAAAAGCCACCTTGTTACCTGCCGGGCCTTCCATGTCATTTCATGTATGCAGTTAACCTTGGATCTCCATGACTCCGACAGCAGGCCTGATAGCTGACCAAGCCCAGACCCCTGAAAAAAGCAAGTCTGAACCCTCCTCCAGTCCAAGAGGAGATCAAATATTAACTGCAAGCAACTGGGAGCTTCCTGACACTGGTGTCCCTGTGGTGTTTCATAAACCCTGACAGCTCCTCACCATTGTTTCGGAGGGGAAGCAAGCACCCCATCGCCTTCCCTGGAAATAAATTCTCTTTGCCTGCTGTGAGTCATGTCCCAGCATGAAGGAGGGGTGATGAATGCACCGACCAAAAATGCCAAATATGACCCGAAAGAAAAGGGTACACATGTCTGCATCCTTTCCAAGAGCTCTTTGCAGTTCCTTTTAATTAGCTTATGCCGTGTTCTCCTCGGGTGGGAGCAGGCCAGGCTCACCTGTCAACAGCTCTATCTATAGCAGAACCCCCACCCCTCACCCCACCGTCTCTGCTGGCCGAAGGCTTGCTGACCCTGAGGCTCAGCTGTGAGAATCAATCATCTCCTTCCAGAATTCATCATTCAGCAGCCCAGGGCCTCGGCTATTTTTATCGCCCCCAGAAGCCAGTGGCCAAGGACGTGCCGGGCTACCTTTGCAGGGGGGATTGCTGTGGAAGCAAGCTGTGGGATGTCAGCACAGCCAAGCTTCTGCCTCAAAGTTAAATCTGAAGAGCCTGACCTGGAACAGAACCACATTTGATCTCCATTGAGCAGCCTGCCCCAGAGGCTTACACTGGGGAAACAGATGTCTCAAAAAGGGAATGAGGCCAGGGACACAGTGAAAGGACTAAGGGTCGGAAGGAGAGGGGAAACAGTGTGCATGTGGCCTGCGTTACACTAAACCAGGGTGTGTGATCATACTCTCTAGACACCTAACCTCAAAGACCTGCGCAGATGCAGAAAAATAAATAATAAAGAAACCAATAACAACAACAACAACAAAAACTTCTCTTTCTGACAGTTGCCAATCTTTCCGGGTGCCTTCTGTGCACCAGACCTAAGACTGGCGCTAGACTTGTAGACTCTTCCCTGGAGTTGTCCAGAGTCAAGAGGAGAGGACAAATCAGGCCAGGCATCAGAAAAGCCAGGTAGTCCCACTCCATGGTCCTTTGTTCACGGCAGGCTAGGAGCTGGCCGGGTCCAAGTGCTGGTGATACTAAAGCAATTTATACTTGCAGAGGTCCATGTGATACCCTCGACAGGCCCCTTCAGCGTAACCCCTGAGGTAAGGCTGTATTTTTAGTCTGTGTAAAAATAGTCTGGATGGCTGGTTGTGCACATGTGTGCTTTGCTCTCTGAAGGGAGGGGAGGGAAGGCTGACAGAAGGTGAGATGCCCTCAAGCACTTTGATCTCAGCAAAGAGGGGGCATGTGAACCCTGGGGCCTTGAGAAGCTGAAGGCAGACTGCAGTGTGGGATCGTGGGGTGAAAGGGAAGTAAATGGCATCCAGCCTCTCTAGAATCCAGAGAAATGAAATTAGGTGGCCCAGGAACCAGGGTCTTCCCGGGCTGGGGAGAAGGCCAAGATGCCTGCAGCCACTCACTCTCTCACTCACTCACTCACTCACTCTCTCACTCTCTCACTCATCTGTTGGGAACTAGCTGGGGGCAGTTTTAAGGGTAGCCCCACTGAGGTACCCTGCAGATGTGGAGAGAGAACTCTGTCATATTCCTACCGGTAGGAGTGGAGAAGCAAGATTTGCCCAGTCCCCTGAGCCAGTGAGCTGTGGGTCTGGCCCCAGGTGGCAGCAGCCCTGGAGATAAACCGAGATGTTCATCAACTACCCCGGGCCCTGGAATCCAACAAGGCCAAGCTTAGCTCACGGTGGCTTTCACTATGACCAGATACTTGACAGCTCTGACATTGTCGCATCTGTCCCATATTAGCCATGAAAGGTCACTGACGCGCAATCTGGGCAGCCTGATGTAACTTTTCTAAAGGAAAACCTATAGACCTTTAAAAACATACATTTGAAAGCTGTGTGGTTCGTGCCTGTAACCCCAGAACTTGGGAGTCAGGAGGATTCCAAGTGTGAGGAAGAAAAGAAGGAAGGAAGGAAGGAAGGAAGGAAGGAAGGAAGGAAGGAAGGAAGGTACGCCCTTGAGCTAAGTTCTGCTTTATAAGTTTGCCCAAAGCCAAGGCTATCCAACCATTGTGGAATGGCAGAGCACACTCTGATACACCTAGTTAGTAATTAAACATCTGATAAACATCTAACGATATGTGAAAGTGCTAACAGCGCAATGCTTGATTTGAAAGGCAGGGTAAAAGCTGTGTGTAGCATATGATCTCAAGGTTTTTATTACTGTAACAGCTGCTACAAGGAAAATGTGCTGTTTTGGACAAATTTGTTCATAAGCCACCTGCTTGAGGGGAAGGAGGAGGACAGGTGTGCAGAGCAAGAGAAGAGATGATTTGGGGTCACTGTGGAAGGGAGCAGGCAGTTTTGGGGGGGGGGCCCAATCCTCTCCAAGTGAAAAGCTCCTCCACTGAGCTGGCTGACTATGGGACATAAAGAGCGTGATATTCCAGTTGAAGGCACTACCATTGTTGTGAACTAAACCTCAGCTGTGTGCTTACCCAAAGCTTTCAATAAAGTCCACCAAATCAATAACTGTTTTACCGGAGTGAGGATTTAGGATGAAAACCCAGAGAGATCCTGAGGTGCAGAGCTACACAATGGACATAGATGCTCAAGGACTATGATTAAGTTCATAAAGTGTTTTCCCATGTGTATTCTGTAGAGAAACAGAAATTATAGAATGAACATATATATATATATATGCATATATATACAAATAGAGAGAGAGAGAGAGAGAGAGAGAGAAAGAGAGAGAGAGAGAGAGAGAGAAGGGATTTTTTTAGAATGGCGTACAGGCTGTGGTCCAGCTAATCCAACAATGCCTGTCTACCAATATAAGGTCCAAGAATCCGGCAGTTGTTCAGTCCACGAGGCTGGACGTCTCAGCTGCTTCTCAGTGTATCCTGGAATGCCAAAGACTGCAGGCTCCAACACCAGTGAAGGAATGGACTTGCCAGTAAGAGCAAGAGCAAACAGGCAGAGAGGCTCGGCCAGCAGAAGGTGTGGCCTTCCCACCTCAAAAGATTGGGATTAAAGGTCTGTCTTCCAACTTTAAGTGATTTCATTAAGAAAAAAAAAATCCCTCACAGGTGTACCCAGCTGCTTAGATTTTAGTTAATTCCAGATGCACTACTAAAATTGACAGCCGAAAACAGCCACTGATGTAATATGGTATCGGGGACCTTGATGGATCCCATGGTGGGTGAGGGAAGTTTTACTGGGGGAAGGGAAGGGAATGAGGGAAGGGAGAGAGAGGAGAGAAGTGGGAGGGGGAGAGAGACAGGAAAGGACCCCCTTCCTCTTCAGAGGTACATCAGGAAGAGAGCTGGAGTGGGTGGAGCTTGTCTCTTAAACGGACCTTTTGTGCCTTCCTACAGAGCCAGGGTACTGCTTGCCATGTGCCCCAAGGGGTGGGGGCAAGGTGTGCCAGGATGCTAACAGCTATCATTAGGTGAATCTCTGAGTTTGAGGCCGGCCTGGTTCACAGCGAGAGTTCCAGGAAGGACTGTGCAGGTATGGCTCAGATGGTAGAGTGCTTGTCTACCATACGCAAGTCTTGCGTCTGAGTCCCAGCAGTGCATAAACCAGGTATGGTGGTGCACGCTCACAATCGCAGCACTGAGGATATAGAAGCAAGAGGCTCAGAAGTTCAAGGTCAACCTCAGCTACAAAGCAGGTCTGAGGTCAGCTTGGGATAGATGAGATTCCACTTCAAATTTTTTTCAACTCTTCTGTAATAACTCTAGATTTTACAATGTTGAGAAGAACATTGCATGTAAACACTGTTATTCCATATGGTATGAAGAGTCTGCTCTGGGCTCTGGGTTGATGCCCAGCTCCTACCACGGACACTGACTCTTCACATAACTGGGGTCAATTCTGGGACCCTGGGGCCCTGCCTACTCACTAACACAGAGAGATCACATGACACTCAGAGACACATTCCAGTGTGGTCAGCGGCCCGGATCTCTCTGCTGATGGCAGCACAGGCCCACGAACAGCCAACTGTTCCCCTGCAACTTGAGGTGACACTGACGTTGTGAGGAGATGATCTGTGTTTATAAACTCACTCGTGGAGCTTTGCTTCCACTGCTGGAGACCTGAAAAGGGGTTCTTCCCCAGGCACCAATCCTCAAGCTCGTTTCAGGAAAAAGAGAGGGACTGGAGAGAGATTATTTGCAGGTCTCTTTTCTGGATGGTTCCCTCAAAGTTTTTGACTGTGGTCAACTATTTGTTTACTTCATGCTTGTGGGAAGGAGGGAGGTCAGTATAGACAGAGGAGGGAAGAGGGACAAACAACATCAAGACTGTTTGATGAAGCCTTAAGGAATCACAGTATTTTATAGTTACCTAAAATTAATTATACACAAAAACTGTGCATATGCATTATATATATATATATATATATATATATATATACACACGTATACACACGCACACGCACATGTGTACACAAACACACACACATTGTGACGTCAAGCCACTTGTGCTGACAATGCTCCCCACAAGAAATATAGACTAACTTTTCTAATGGTTGCTCAGGGTAGCACAAGTGGCTCCCAGAACCACAGAGGTCATCAGTGTAGTCCTTGGCTGCTTCTCAGGGGTTAAAGGTCTATTGCCGAAGGCACCACTCACTAAGGATACAAGAGGGTGATATGAACTGGATCTGACCTGAAAGCCTGTTGCCTGTGGTCTAGCTTTCATGGTACCAGAATATACTATGAATATTCCCGAGGAAGGGAAACAGTTAAACAGTCCCACTGAGGTGCAGTGCTCTTAAACCGTCACGGTGACCAGTGTGCCAAGGTGTCTTTAAAGGTGAGTTGGGGTGTCAAACAGCTGTCTAATTGGACATCAAAGCCACTCAACAAGAGGGAAATCATCTCTGAACCCTAGCCAGCTTCCCAGTATTAGTGAGGTTATGGACCTTAGAAAAATTCTACTATCCCCTCTCTGCAAGGCCAGGATTCTTTACTACATTCTAAATCTTATCCTTATCCCCACGGATAAATGTAGCTGCCATCCTTCATCAAAGAGGCTCCTCTTCGTAATTAATGGACACAATGCTAAGACTGATGATTGTGGGGAGGAAAGGGAGAGGGTAAAGTGATATAATTCTATTTCTATTAAAAACATATTAAAATTATAAATATATACACACAATTTTATAGTGTAATAATTTTTAATATGTATAATAATCCCTTACTTATACACGCATTCTACAATTATTAAATAAATTTACATTGTATTATTTTCCTAATATAAAACAATGCCTCTTTTCAAAAGTTTGATAGTAATTAGTTCTTAGATTTCTGCTCACTTACCTCTGGTAGCATCTAGCAATGAGACATTATGCATTGACATTGAGCAGTCTGACACTGCTCAATAATCCAGGCTCAGCAAGACAAATACCACGTGTTCTCTCTCATACCATAGAGTCTAGGTCTTTATATGTGTGCATATATGTGAGTGTGTACAGGCTGTGAAGCTAGGAAGGGACCATGAGAGAGAAAGAAGTTTTAAGTGAGGGAAGAGGGGTGTAGAATACATGAACCATGGAAGTGAAAAGGGGAGGGGGGAGAGAGCGAGGATGAGTGATAAATAGCAAAGACAAAGTGTTATGAATGGCATAATGAAGCTCACTTTTTATTTTGGTTTTTCCAGACAGGGTTTCTATGGGTAGCTTTGGAGACTGTCCTGGAACTAGCTCTTGTAGACCAGGCTGGTCTCCAACTCACAGAGATCCTCCTCCCTCTGCCTCCCGAGTGCTAGGATTAAAGGCGTGCACCACCAACGCCCAGCAGAAGCTCACTTCTTTGTAGGCTAATTGGAAGCATTTTGTAAGCGTGGACATCATTTGCATGTAAGTAACTAACATTTTGTATTTTATAACCCCTTCTGAGCTCCTCTGCTGGCTTTGGACCATAACCCAACAGTATAGTCACTTTTTGCTTAACGAGCACACAATTGTAGGCAAATAGGACGAACAAGTCCAGTGTTCAGTGGCATAGAATTGAACATTATTAATGCTATAGTTAACATTAATTTGTTGTATTTTCAAAATAACTAGAAGAGATTATTTTGGATATTTTTTTATTTTGGATATTCTTACCACAAAAAATGAGAAATATTTGGCATAATAGATATACTTATTATAATGATTTGGCCATTATTCATTATATATATATGTATATATATATATATGTATTGAATTATCACCCCATAAAATGTATAATAATTATTTGTAAAGCTAAAATTAAAGCAGTTATTTCTTCCTGGAAGACAACAACCTAGGATTCTATTTTGAACTGGGTTCTTTTTGCTTGGAAGGGACCCTAAAGCACAGCAGAGCACACAACTGTAGAAAACTCGATTCTAATCAATAGTCTTTTTCCAGCCCTTGGGTGCTCTGTCCCACTCAAGAATCTTGACCCCACCCAGAATCTAGAGTCCTGATTCTGAAAACAGAGATGAGCCAGCCAGCCTGTCCTCAGATGCTTATATCTTCTTCTTCCATTTTCTAGTGAGGTTTGAGCATAATGGCAGAAAAAAAAGGAACCTACAGTGTAAGGAGCTTAAAGGAAAACCAGGCCACACATCACCCTGGATGCCTGGGTAGAGGAGAAAGCACAGATGAAGGGTGGTGGCAGCAAAGAGTAGTTTTGAAGGCTGCCTCTCAGAGAACCCCTACCATAGCCAAGGGCACCGCTGCCCCAGGGACTCAGCTACTTCAGCCTTTGAACAATTAATTAAAACTGAGCCTAGGGGTCCAAGTTACACCAAATAGTGCTCCAATCCCAGGGGTCCAGATTTCTTTCCATAATCCAGGTTGTATGTGCAAAAATAAATAAATAAATAAATAAATAAATAAATAAATAAATAAATAAATGAATAAATAAATTATTTAATTAAACCCTAAACCCCTAAGAAGTCAAGTTTTGGTGACAGTTCTTCAATCTTTATTAACTGTTAAACCAACAAGCCTACTGGAGAAGGTCTCCTCTGCCCCCTTGGCTGAAATGCCAGGACTGATCAAACACCTGTTTGCCCTTTCTACCGTATGTAATCTACATGTCAAAGAGCTGGGCCTCTATATTGTCATAGCTGAGATGCCAAGGCTCAGAGAAGTTAAAAAGCATGTTTTGGGGAGGCACAGATAAGACGTACAGAACCAAACTTGGTTCTAGAGTCTAGATTCACCTTTGTCAAGGGAGGTTGGCCGGCCTGGGTAAGTGTCTCTGGAGGAGTGAAAGGAGGTGCATAGGTAGAAGGGGGCGGTGTCTGGGGGAAACAGTGGGAAGGAGGCCACCAGGAGCCACCAGAAAGTAGTGTGCTCAGTCAGTTGGAAAAAGAAACTCACTCTCACAACACTGCTGAGAGACGTGGGGCCACCGAGGAACCAGAGCCAGAAGCCACTCCGGCTGGCCGTGTGAGCTTAGAAAGGTGAGTGAGGGAGAGGACAAAGCGGGGAGAGAAAGAGAGAGGTGGAAGTCTGTCTGGACAGGGAGCAGCGTGCTCGACCAGCTCACTGGGAAGTGAGGCAGCCCTGGGGAGGACACTGGAGAGGGTGATGAGTGTGGGCACGCTGAGTCTGCTTTCCTGAAGACTGGCTGCTGCTGTTGCTGCTGCTGCTGGTAGTAAACAAGCAGATCTGGGGTTTAAATGTGACTGCACAAAAGCCAGGCTCAAGCTTCATTCCCCAAGTCAAACCAAACAAGCAAGCAAACAAAAAATAGCCCTCAAGGCAACATCCAGTTGGGTTTGTACTATAGATGTGTCTTCATCAATGCTGTGAAGAGATACCGTGACCAATGCAGTTCTTATAAAAGAAAGCATCTAATTGTGGCTTAAAGGTTTAGTCCATTTTCTTTTTCTTTCTTGGTTTTTCAAGACAGTTTCTCTGTGTAGGCCTGGCTGTCCTGGAACTCTCTCTGTAGACCAGGCTGCTTTGAACTCAGAACGCGGAGATCCACCTGCCTCTGCCTCCCCATTGCTGGGATTGAAGGCGTGCACTACCACCACTGGGAGATTTAGTCCATTTTCATCATGGTGGGAAAGACTGCAGCTCTCAGGCAAACCTGGTGCTGGAGGAGAAGCTGGGAGTTCCACATCCAGATTGGCAGGCAGCAGGAAGAGAGACCCTGGGCTTGGAATGGACTCTTTGAAACCTCAAAGCCCACCCCTAAGGCCATACTTCCTGATGACTAAGCATTCAATTAAATGAGCCCATGGGGGCCATACTTTTCCAAACCACCAGAAGATGTATCCATGGTGGGAACTCTATACAATAAACACCACAAGAGCCACATTACTCATGTGACAATGACACAAGTTCTCAGTGCGAGTTTACTGACTCTTTGTCACAAGCACTCTGTCTCCAAAACAGCCCAATAGCATTGATGTAGCACCCCTTTCTAGTCCCCACAACTCTCTCCTCCTCCCTCATCTCGAGGGTTCTCCCTTGCTGTGAAGAAACAAGAAAACCGTGTTTCTCAAATTGGGGATCACTGTGGCTTTTGTTATGTTCCCTTGTACATAGCAGAATATCTGCCTCTCTGAAATGTTTGGTGTCCCTGCTGTCCACACTGATTATATTCAGCAAGGAGTGGCATCGTCACCGGCTCTGGAAAACTCTGTGAGCCTGGCCTAGTCTTGCCTGTGCACAAATAGAAATGGCTAGATGAAACCGGGGCTGACGGAAAGGGTCTGGCTGAGCCCCAAAGAAAATAAAAAGATTCGACCCCAAAGAGGCAGACAGTCCTGATTCCCGGGCATACAAGGTAAACGCTGAATGGAAATCCAACTGTTGCAGAGAGTGATTGCTCAGATGGAGCAAATGTGCTGTGAAATCAGCCTTGGAAAATCATCTGGAGTTCATCTCAGTGAAATCCAAAAACAATAACTGCCTCCCTGGCTGCTTCAGAGGGGCCTCAGGATCCCCCCACTCCCCTCGCCCCCACCCCCGCAGAAGCCGAAGAGGCCCCAGGTCTCCCAACTCTGCCCTTGTTTATTTACAGATCTGCCTTTCTTTTCCACCTTAGGTCACCCTTCAGCTCTGCCCTTTCTAACCCCTGCAGAGCCCTGGGCATTCATAGGGCCTCTCACATGACAGGCAGCAGGAGATACAAATAAAAGAGACAGTGAACTCCAGGGCTACCTGGCAAACTGGAGCCCTGCACAGCTGGAGGGGCGCTCACACAGCTGGAAACGGGGTAAAGGGCTCCCCAAGCGTTTCCCCAGAGAGCTCCTCCTGAAGTGTGGAGGGCTGAGGAGAGCAGACCTAAGGTTTTACTCTGAGATACGTAGTTGGAGAAGTCCTAGTCAATAGATGAGCTTTGCTGTGGGCTTTTGACTGCTGCAGGGCACACTCGAAGCCATCAGGGGAGAGAGTCCACTCTCTGGTCCCTGGGGCAGATTCCATTCCTGCAATGTGGCCTGTGCACATTCCCATGAAAAGGTCATGGCCTCACCAGCCAAAAAGCCTTGCAGTCTTCCACACCACTCATTAATCAGAACGGCTCCTGCAACTGACACTGGTTGGAGACTGGGATGTCTTAGGGATTAGTTGTCATGTGAAGAATAGATAGGGTATGTGCACCTGCACACACAGCAGCACCTGCACAAGCACGCATGTGCGCGCGCACACACACACACACACACACACACACACACACACACACACACACACACAGAGGAAAAGTGGACTATGGACATAGCTCATTCGGTGTTTACCTGGCATGTACAATAAGCAAAATGAGGACCTTCCTGAGGACTCATGGTTCCTGTCCCCAAGCTTCCCATCTTCCCTGGACTCCCTCCCAGAACCCGGAGCCATCCTATCCTGGATCTGCATTAAAATCTCAGATGGGCCAGCTAGCACTGAAGAGGACAAGCTGGAGAGAGTCATTGTGAGGATGTCTGTAAGTTTCTCCGCAGACGAAACTGACAACATGTCAAATTTTCCAAGCCAGTTTCCAAAGCATTGTGCTAATGGATCTTCCAGAAGTCCATCTCTCAAGAACCTGAAAGAAAGATTTGGTTCCCAGCCTTTGCCGCATCTCACAGGCTGAAGTCCGAGTCCGTGTGGGTAGCACATGCCCACCAACCAACACTCACTTGTGTACAATCTCAACATCCTGACTTCTTTCCAGAACTTTCTCTCCCGTCTGTGAAAGCAAATTGGAATAAAAGTGATTGAGGGACATTATTATGGGGTGATCTAGAGTTGACTGTAATTTTCTTTTTAAGTTGTGTATTATTCACTGACTTTGACTCTTCACTGTGAGGTAGTTAACTGTTATCCCTGGGCAGTCTCAGTGGGCTCATGATAAGAGAGAAACCTGGAGCCAGGTCGTGGTGGCACACACCTTTAATCCCAGAAGGCAGAGGCAGACAGGTCTCTGAGGTCAAGGACAGCCTGGTCTACACAGAGAAACCCTGCCTTAAAAAATAAAAAGAATAACAGAGAGAAAGAGACGGACAGACAAACACTGGAGTTAGCTTAGAGCTCCGGAGGGTTTCTCTTTGATCCCTGAACACAGAAAATCTATTCCGCCCCTGAGGTCTTATGTGTATATGGGTGGCAGGTTGGAAGGGGAGACAAATAGCATGATATTATTATGGCCTCATCCACAGGATTTCAGAGGCTGGTGTCACCTACTAATTTATAGAAGCAGCTTTCTTCACCTTTGGTTGATGTGGACTTGAAAATTCCATATCTGGTAGAGTTTTGGGTAACTAATGTACAATTACATTGTCAAGATGGCCATGTTATGATGGATATGATGGTGGACTTGGAAGAGGGAGACTGAAGGACCGAGGGTTTGAGACCAATATGGCCACACAACAAGACAATGTTTCAAATTTAAAAAAAAAAAAATCTAAATAAGTCATGAGACCTAGTCAAGAGAGATATACAGCATACATATGGGTGAGGTTTGTGGGGGTAATTCTGGTTGCTTGTAGGGAGCCGTTACAAGTACCGTTGGTAGACAGGAGAGATGCCCATGCGCTGGGTAACTGTCAAAACCGTTGGTAGACAGGAGAGATGCGCATGCGCTGGGTAACTGTCAAACCCTGGGTCCCTGCCTCTCCCATGGTGTCATATGGGCCGATGAGCAGCAGCCAGTCAGGGGGTGACACGTCCAAGGCAGAGGCTGCTAGCCTATATAAGGGATATTGTGTTTTGTGTGTTTGGGGTCTCTCTGTCCTGTAAGCTTATGCTCTCCCTCTCAAGAGCATTAAAGCTTTACTGCAGAAGAATCCTGAGTGTGCTGCGTCGTTCTTGCTGGTGAGACAGTAGCGCGGGACATTTGGTGCCGAAACCCGGGAATCGAGACCTCATCATCGTCAGCACCATCAGAGACCCCTTGGCTACAAGGAGGATTCAGAACTGCAGGTAGATACGTTCGGAGAGGTATGTCTTTTCTGGACTTTGGCTTGGGACTGTTGCCACCTTGGGACAGTAGTGTCGAGGCTTTAGTGCTTGTCCTTGGGGCCATTTTGATCTTTTCCGCTATCCTGTTAGCAAAGTGTCAAAGTACCCTTGAGGAGGTCCAGAATAGCATGTCAGAAACCGAGCGTAGTGAGAGGTTGGGCGCGCGCAGAAAAAAAAAAACCGTCCACAAGAAGGAAAAAGGACCCCCCGGTGAGTCTAGTGACAAGGGGGTGTATCCGCCAGATCACAGGGATCCTCCCCCTCCTGTCAAACCAGAGGGAGGAGCTGGCTCTTACCCTGTACGTAAGCTTGAGGCCTTAACTCTTGATAGCTCCAATGATTCTGAAAGCTCAGGGGATGAGGTCTTAGATACTGAGGAAGAAGCTGAGCTAGATGAGGAGGCTGCTAAATATGAGGAAGAAAGATACCATCCAGATGACCATATGCAAAATAGTAAAAAACCTCAGAGATGGCCGTTTCAAACGGCCCTCTCACAAGTGGTTCCCTCCGCGCCTCTGCCCTATGAGACGCGCCCAAGGTCATTTTCCTTTCTTTCGGAAAAAGTAAAAAGAAAAATGTGTCTCACCTTTCCCATCTTTGAGGGCATTGACGCATCACAGCGGCTACATGCACCTGTGGAATATAATCAGATAAAAGAGTATTGTGAGTCCAGTAGTAGATGTTACTATACTTTATGTTGGGATGCTCAAAAATTCCCCCTTGCGGTGGTAACTCGAATACCACGCTTTGTGCCCGTTCCAATAGAGGCACCCAGCAGCATGACATTATTTCAAGAAAAGAGGGACTTTAGAATCTCAGCAATTATTGTCGCCATCATGGCTACTACTGCGGTCACGGCGGCAGTGACAGCCTCTGCCCTTGCACTATCCACCTCGGTGCAAACTGCACAGGCTATTAATGGCTTGTCAGCTACTGTCTCCGAGGCCCTGGATAAGCAGGCCTCTGCAAATACTCAGATACAGGGTGGCCTGATGCTGGTAAACCAGCGCATTGATTTAGTGCAGGAGCGGTTGGACATGTTGTGGCAGATGGCACAATTAGGCTGTGAGCAAAAGCTCCCCAGCCTATATGTCACCTCCATCCAATATGAGAATTTTACCAAAGCAGCTAATTTGTCTAAAAGCCTTTCTCAGTTCATGTTGCAGAATTGAACCTCCAAGTTTGAGCAGACACTTCGGGAGCTGAGAGCCGCTATTATCCAGGTCAACTCCACTCGTCTTGACTTGTCTCTGATGGAGGGATTGTCGTCATGAATTGCCTCAGCTGTTTCTTATTTCAAAGAAGGGGTGGGGTGGGATTGTTTGGCACAGCCGTTTGTTGCGGACTGTTGTTGCTTCTTTGACTGGTCTGTAGGCTCAGGGCTCAAAATAAGAGGGACAAGGTGGTTATCGCCCAAGCGCTTGTAGCTTTGGAACAGGGGGCTTCCACAGATATTTGGCTAACAATGCTTAAGCAGTAGGCCGTCGGTCAGACAGCTCTTGCACACCCAGAGCATAGGCTCATTGCACAGAGTAGAGTGTCTGGTCTGAGCAGCCCATGAGGGATGCCGAGCAAAGCATCACACAGGAAGTTGCCTGGCTCTCTGGGAGGCATGTTGTCCTGCATAAGGGTTGCCTGCCCTAGTCTCCCTTTCCCAGAAAAACGGCAGAGGACAGGTCGAGGTCACTTCGGGGTGAGTTGACAGCCCCATAGCGACTCTCGCACATGGTCTTAATTTTTGATCTGGGAGGTACAACCTCTGTCTCTATCCCTCGTTATATGGGTGACCTACCTTCTGAAAATTGGGAAGCCTCATTAATTCTGTTCCTATTAATTGACTCTGTTTAAAATAAATAAAAAAGGGGGAGATGTAGGGAGCCGTTACAAGTACCGTTGGTAGACAGGAGAGATGCGCATGCGCTGGGTAACTGTCAAAACCGTTGGTAGACAGGAGAGATGTGCATGCGCTGGGTAACTGTCAAACCCTGGGTCCCTGCCTCTCCTGTGGCGTCATATGGGCCGATGAGCAGCAGCCAGTCAGGGGGTGACACGTCCAAGGCAGAGGCTGCTAGCCTATATAAGGGATGGGTTTTGTGTGTTTGGGGTCTCTCTGTCCTGTAAGCTTATGCTCTCCCTCTCAAGAGCATTGAAGTTTTACTGCAGAAGGATCCTGAGTGTGCCGTGTCGTTCTTGCTGGTGAGACGGTAGCGCGGGACAGTTGCTCATGAAGCTGAGGTATAAGTGTCTCAAGTTCGAGGCCAGCCTAGATAATTCAGCAAGATTCTATCTCACAAAGCAATGGTGGGGTTGTGCTTGGAAAACTGCTTTGTGATGAAATGTGTGTTTTGTCGGTTGGAATACTTGAGCTTAACCCACAATCCAGGGAGAGAGGGGGCCAGTATGGTGCCAGATGCCACAATCCCAGTTCTTTGGAAACAGAGGCAGGAGAATCAACAAAAGTTCTAGGCCAGCCTGGTCTACAGAGCAAGTTTCGGGCTAGCCAGAGCTATAGAATGAGAGTCTCAAAAAGTTGGGGTATGGGGTTGGGGAGGTAGCTCAGTCGATGAAGTTTTTGTCACACAAACATGAAGACCTGAGTTTTATCCCCCAAATCCATATAAAAATTCCATGATGGTGCATGCTTGTAAGCCAGGTGCTGTGGAGAGGAGACAAGCAGACAGATCTGGGACTCTCTGGTGGGCCAGCCTTGTCTGCTTATTGTGTGTCAGGTCAATGAGGGACCTTTTTTCAAAAACAAGATAGATGATGCCTGAGAAATTACATCAGAGGATGGGTTTCCACATACATGTGCACATGCTTGTGTTCATACAGGAACATGTATCTTCAACACACACACACACACACACACACACACACACACACACACACACACACACACACACGAAAGTGGGCCTGCAGATAAAATTCAGTTGGTACTTATCTAGCATGCACAAAGTTCCAGGTACAATCCCAGCCCCACAAAAACTGAGTGTGGTAGTGTTGTGCCCAGATTCTGAACCCCAAAATCATCAAGAAACTCGATCCCATGCAAAAGTAAAGAGTCTTTTATTAACAAATTAACTGTGTAAACTCGGGTCCTCCATCCGATTGACACAGCAGGAGGAGCAAGAAGGACCTGGAGGGACCACCTGGCAGGGAATTTATCAGGGTGGAGCAAGGGAAGTGTCTGGAGTCTACAACAGTCTCAGGATTGGTGCACTTCCAGGTTTGGGCGGCCAGGCCTGTATGGATTGGTCAACTGGTTGCTATGGCCTATAGGCCCACACAAGGCGGTTGCTATGCTCTGTTGTCGCTGGTTCAGTAAAGCACATCCAGAGCCACCAGCTAACTTCTGATTTGTTCCTTGCCACATAGAGGTGTCTGGCTCCCTAGTGACTAGGGGGTCGGGCAAGGTCAGGAAGCTCAGCACAGGTTGCTGAGTCAGGGACCTACATCTTGCTGGGGTTTTTCTGCAGCCTGTCATGGCTGCTGAAGCAGGGTGCTGAGTGAGGGCCTGATTCCTTCAGTAGTACATGCCTGTAATCCTAGCACTTGGGAGGTAGAAGCAGGAGGATCAGAAGCACAGCCAGTCCAAGGCCAGCCTGAGAAAGATGAGATCCTGGGGGTGGGGGGTGGGGCCTTAGCAAAGAGCTGGGGATAACTAACACAAGAGCAAACAGCATGGGAGAAATAGAGTTTGTGAGTGTAAGGATTCAGGCATTGTGCTGGCCTGCCCCTGTCACCTGGAGAATGCACTCAGGCAGTGCCCTGGTCAGCCCAGGTGTAAAGGACCCCTTTAAAAGAAAGACCTCTGCCCATTTCTCCTCTTTCCTGCTGTTCCCCTGAGGCATGACAGGACTTTTCTTGTCTCCGGCTTCTCTTCTGTCCTCTCCTGTCTCTGTCTCTTTATCTCTTCTTCCCCCTCCCTCCCTTTCTAATAAAACTTCTCACTTAGGCTGTGTCTGCCTGGCGTGTTTGTCCCCTCGAGATTTATCGTAACAATGAGAATCCCAGGTAAAGGGGTGGGTGGGAGGACTTTATTTTATTTATTTTTTTCTACATCTAGATTCTAGAACTTGCTTCCTGGGTCCTACATTTTGGGCCTCCAAAAAGCTGTCAGCTACATTCTCTTTCCCTCCTTTTCAGTGTTGTGAGCTGTAGGCAGAGCTAACAGTGGCCATCCCCTGCTTTTACCCTCCCACCCAGTCCTTAAGAATGGTAACCACCCTCACCCCTCCTGGGTAGGCTGCCACCCACGCAGGCTGGCCCAGGCCTCCTCTTTCGAGCTCACTGAGTATTTAGAAGAGGTTGAAAATAGGCAAGAGACACCAGGGTTCGAGTCTGGGTTTCCTTACCATGCATTTGCAGATGATCACCTGTGAACAGGACAAATCCTGCCCTCCCGCCCCCACCCTTGGGGAGGAACCCTTCCCGCCCCCCGCCCCCGCCCCCCCCAGGGCTAGAGGAAACAGTCAAATATGAACTTTAATCTCTAGGATGGCAAGGACTTTTTTCCATTTTGACTTTCCGTCCCCTGAAAAGGTGCTCAATAGAGGAACATATTTTAAGAAGGAAGTGTCTGCACGCTAAGTGTCATGGCAAGAAATGAAGTGTGCTAAGATGGGGACCAGGGCTCTATCTGCAGGGTGGAGGTGCTCTGTGGACCTTAGCAAAACACTTAACGGTTTCTGTTCGCATTGCCGTGATTACATGCGTGTGAGAGAAGCAGTTTTTGACCTGTGGTTCAGAGGGTAAGGCTATTTACAGTGGGGAAGGCACCGCACCGGGGCAGCTCTGCCCAAAGGACCAGGGAGCCTGGCAACCAAAGCAAATGGGACAGAAAACAGGGCTGGAGTATAACCCTCCAGGGGCCACCGCAGTTACCCAGTGCTGCCACTCACATCTCACACCTTCTCAAGACAGCGCTATAAGCTGGGAAGCCAGTGCTCCAACCCCCGAGCCCACCAGGGACATCTCAAATCTAAGCCACCATAGCACTGTTGCTTGGCTAAAGTTCTAGTTTCTTTAGTCTTGCAAAGTGACATGGATGGAATGGTCGCAAGTCTAGAGGCTAGAAGGTCGTGAGCAAGATGTGTGCAGGATTCCTTCTGAGTTCATAATTTGTAGAGGGTAACCTTCTCCCACATGCCCCTGTGTGTGTGTGTGTGTGTGTGTGTGTGTGTGTGTGTGTGTGTGTGTGTGTGTGTGTGTGTGTGTACACCCTGGTGAGCTGCCCATGTGTGTGTGTGCAGAGGCCAGAGGTCAATGTTGGAATTTTTTCCACCACTGACCCACCCAATTTTCGGAGACAACGTCCTGCACTGCTGGCAGCGCCACCCCCACCCAGGCACTGGAGTTACAGATGTGCACTCCTACACCAAGTGCTTTACACAGGTGCTGGGATCTGAACTCAGGTCCTTATGAATATAAGGACAGCAATCATACTGGATAAGAGCCATCCAAAACACTCCATTTAACCTAATTACCTCAGGGAATGTCCTGGCTCCAAATAACGTCACCGTCTGAGGTATTAGAAAATTCAACATATGAACTTGGGGACGGCCATCATTCAACCTACAATAGCAGTTAATAAATATGAACTGCAGTTAATGATGACATCAGTAACAAGAAAAAGTAGAAATAAAAGTCAGTTACCAACAGTAAATAACTTTCCCCAGTTAACTCAGAACCTTCTAGTGGCTCTGTATCACCCGAGATATAAAGGCCAAACCCTTCAAGCTGCCAGTTAAAGACTCCTGGTCCCCCAGTAAACCTTCACCTTGTGTCCCTGCCCTGTCTCCATTTCCAGACGACACTGCTACACCCACGGCATCTCTTCTTGGCTCCTTTGCTGGGAGTGTGCTTCCCAGGGGAGGCCTCTCCTCTTCTCTGCTTATTCAACTTCAACTCCGCAGGAAGCCAGCGCTGCCTTTGTCCCTTTGGGGACGATTTCTCGGGCACAGTTTACAGTCAGGGTCCCAACACATTCAAGAGACCACGAGAGAACACAGATTGTTGCCAGAGAAGTGGGGAGAGCAAGGGAGTCAAGGAGGGCTCTACCTACGGCCGGCCGCCACCTGTTTCCTACCGGAGCTGTCCTGAGCTCTAGAGGGGCTGGCCCTTGTCAAAATCATGGCAAGAAGGAGAAGTGGAGGGGAAGAACTGGGGTGGTTTGAGCAAGACGCCCCCAATCCGGGCATTTAAATACTTTGTCCTCAGTTGTTGGCTGTTTGGGCTAAGCTTATGAGGGGCGTGGCCTTGTCACTGGAGGCAGGCTTTGAGGTTTCAAAAGACGTTTCAAGCTCACTTTTTCTGCTCCCTGCTGTGGTTCAAGATGACAGCTCTCAGCTTCCAGCCTCAGTCACCAGGTCTGCTATATAGGGAAGAACCCTTATCCCTCTGCCACAGAAGCCCAATAAAACCCTTCCTTCTGTAAGTTTCCTTGGCCCATGCTTTTATCACAGCAATAGGAAAGTAACCCTTGCAGAAGTCCCGCCTCACTTTTCTTCTGCCCTGCTGTCTACTTCCACGGCCACCAGTCCTGCAGGGACCTAGCAAAGAGCATGGACTCTGGGATGAAAACGGGGCAGGCAGAATACTCAATATATGCCTCTATCTCACCTCTTTCTGAACCCTAACGCTACCTTGGTCTGGACCATTTTTGTGACCTGTGGCTACTGAGAGCCATCTTGGCTGATGTCATCTTCCCTATCAGTGTGGGACTGTTGTAGTGGGTCTTCACTCCACCCATGACCTCGGACTATCTGGCCTGACAGAGATGCTTCTCAACTCCAATGTGACCTCTTATAGGGAGGGGGGAGGGAGGGGGTCATGCTCTCTTGGGTGGTGAAGACTGGACGGGATGGGTCAGGCAGTGTGAAGCAGGGTGTGGTCAGTCCCCAGCTTTCCAAGGACTCTGCGCTGGATTTACCAGTAACAAAGATAGCCAAATGAGTAACCTGAGTTTGTTGTTCACTAATCTCCCTGTGCCTAGATCCCCTCAGCGCTGAGAACAGAGCCGTGCTGGTCGGTAGTGTGTGCTTACTGAAACGGAGCTGAATACAGCCTGGCCTTCCAGAGAAGTGTGGGTGGGATCCGTGCAAATACACATTGAAAACTCTCCAACTCTGGAAGAACAATTGTCAGGCCCATTTCCTGCTGTGTATGGATCCAGGAGACACTGGGAGCTTGGCAGCCTGACAGCTGAGGAACAGCCAGGGAATTTAGAAGGAGACAGAGAAAATGAGTCCTGTGGGTCTGGCCCAGTACCATCAAAAACAGACACTGGCAGAACCTCTCATCCCAGATTCAGGGGCCAAGGTGGGTGGGTGCTGGCCAGCTCCCCGCACAGGTTCCTGGGGAGCCAGAGCATTTGGAATGCAGAGAGGAGGCAGCAGCTTGAAGAGGCTGATGGTTCTGTCTGCGGCCACACATTGCTAGAGGATCACAGTAATGGTCACCTAAGTACAGATGTGTCTATCCTGACACCTGCCATATTGAGCCTCTGGCAGAAACTATCTACCATTGACTTAGGCTAACTGCTGAATGGACCAGAAGCAGACACTTGCCCACAGGCTAAGCATCGATGTGTGATTGTCATTCTAACATTCTTTTTATGTTACAAACCTTCATGGTCATTTCATCCACCCCTTTTGAATTTAAGAATGAGTATTTGATTCCATTCTGGCCAATGGAAATAAGTCCGAAAGGACTTCTAGGAAAAGAGAGAATGACAGACCCTCTTCTGTCTTTAGATGCAGGATCTAAGTGTGATGCCTACTATGGCTCTATCTAACTAGCAGAACATGGGACAAGGGCTAGGAGCATAAGCCAGAGGGATAAAAAGAAAACTCAGCCCCGAAAGTAACCAGCCCACAAACTTCATGACCTGGATAGTCCCATTCTGTGAGATAACAAATGCTATTGTTGCTAGTATCCGTGAGGCGCCTACTACTTGCAACCAAGAACACCATTTGATGCAACAGCAAAGACAGTTGGCTAAGCCAGGTAGACGATATCCCTACAGGATCTGCTCAGGAAAGGTCTGGTTCCAATGGCTTGGTCAAGAACTTCAACTGTACATAAACATTGATACCTATCTTAATATAATATTTCTGTTAATTCTTTGATAATTTCATACATCGTATTTTGACTGAAAAACATTTAATGGTTGTGAATCTGTTCTGACATCTGTGACTTTTTAAGCAGTTGTCAATTTTAAAGTATAAAATAAAGGGGGCATCAAGCCTGTGGCACACCCCCTTCTACCATATGCTCACTTAAGAGAAAATGTGAATGAATTTTAAGAGTATATTTTTAAGATTTCTTTTTTCTTCCTTTCTTTTCCTTCCTTCTTTCTTTTTCTTTTCTTTTTTGATTTTTTGAGACAGGGTTTTTCAGTGTAACATCTCTGGCTATCCTGGAACTTGTTCTATAGTCCAGGCTGGCCTAAAACTCACAGAAATCTGCCTGCCTCTGCCTCCCAAGTGCTGGGATTAAAGGTGGGTGCCACCAATGCCTGGCTAGATTTATTTTCCTCTGTGTGTGTGTGTGTGTGTGTGTGTGTGTGTGTGTGTGTGTGTGTGTATGCATACAGGTCACCTAAGAGGCTAGAAAAGGACATTAGATCCCCTGGAACTGGAGTTACAGGTGGTTTGGGGCATCATGATGTGGGTACTGGGAACTGAACTCTGGTCCTCTGTAAGAGCAGCCCTGGAGAGGTAGCTCTTAAAGAAGAATATTGAGTAACAATACTGCATGGGTTCTCTGATTCTTTGGAGTCTTCATTTCTGAAAGCACCCATCTTACATTAAATCTATACTAAATAGAGGCATAAGCTTTTCCCAGTTAACTTGTCTCGTTTGATAAGGACCTCTGCCATAAACTAATGGGTGAGAAAGTAAAGTATTCCATTCCTGTAGTGCAGTGATATGAAGTGAAATATAGTGTATGGTATGTGACTCTGAAAAGTGGGCAAACCGGACACAGGTCACTTGGAAGTGCCTAGTGTCAGGTCCAAAGGAAACTCCATTTCCCTTATTCTGGTAGTTAGACAAAAGCCAGTATTCCTGAGGAGCTATTTCCCTTACCCCTGGAAGAGGAGACATCTGGGGTGCCTGTTAGCACACAAAGCCCATGTTGGCCTCCAGGCTCTCTTGGTATCACAAGTACCTGTTACACATGTTGGACAGAAACCATACAAAGACCCAGGGAGATGTGTCTCTCCACTAGCCAAGGAGAACACCCAGAAGCAAATCCATCTCTCCTTGGTCCTGCTAGACTGAACCTTCATCTTGGCCTTCCAGCCTCTAGAAGCATGAGACAATGAATCCCCATCGCTTGGCCACAATTATGTCTTAGGGGCTGAGTTTTTGCCCTTCATATCAGTAGCTCAGGGCAGGACCTGGGAACACAGAGCTGTGACTTTAGGAGAGAGGCCTCCAGGGCCTGAGGACTCACAGGACAGCCCTCCCCATCTGTTGGCCTCATTGTTCTCTGGCCTTGCCCTCTACTCTAGGACATTTGTAGCAGACACTGGTCCTCCCTCCTGATGGGAGCAGGGCTTAAAGGAGAACCCCTGATGTTCTCTCAAGCCCAGTTATAAGAGTCAGGGGAAGGATGAGTTTTACTGCCAGGAAGAGAAACCCCAGGAAGCCAACTTCTCTGTTGCTGGAGACTCATGGGCAGTGGAGGGGTGGGGGAGGATACAAGATTCTCCAGCCATGACTCACCCTACTTTTCATGGGGAAGGGGAGTGGAGAAGGTCCAGAGTGGCCATACTGAAAAGCAGTTAAACTCCTATTCATTCCGCAGAATTGAAAACTGTGCCATCTGGTTCTGTGCCAGCTGCCACAATTGAATGTGCCACAAACACCACCATGTGGATTTAGTGTCCCGATTCAGGCTGAGCACAGGGCACATGGGCTGAGCTTCAGGAAACTTTGTGCTTCTGCCTAGCTCTCCGCTCCATTCCTGCTCTGTCTGGCCTCTTGGGATCACAGGAGGGTCTGCCCTGGGGTGGGGACACCACCATTGAGGAGGATTATGCCCAGCAGATTAAGAGTAGGAACCAAGTTGGCAGGGCTTCTGTCCTAGTGGTCCAGCTAAAAGGAAGGCCCAGGCTGTTGGGAGGGGGTAGTGGGAGTTTGTGGCTGGAGCCGGAGCTGCCTGAATTTTCCACTCCCAGTGTTTCTGAGCCTGAGAAAACACTTCTAGCAGCAGAAAGACTTGGATGGACACTGTGGAGGAAATCCCCAAAGTGAGGGGGGTCCAGCAGGGAGAAAAATAGACTCTTTCAGAGAGGCAGGAGATTGTCAGGTGCTAAGTGGGGGGTTTGAGGCGCAGCCAACGGGCTGGTACCACACCACATCAGAGTCCCAGAGCCTCGCCTCACTGTCAGTCAGTCAGGGCTTGGGGGTTGGACTTCAGTATTTTCAAGCCAGTTGACTGGCATCAGCGTGCCCATATGCCCAGTAGCATTTATGGGACACCGAGTGTTTACAAAATGTATTTCTGTCAGCACAGGCTTCCCAAACAAGAGCAGATGATGTGGACACCCTTGTGCTTGAGTTGTGCTGGGTGAGCCGTGCAGCTGTGTCTCCCATTCCTTCTTTCAATGCAGTAGACTGGAGGCCCTCACAGGAGGGAACGGCTTTCTCAGTCAAGGCTATCCAAGTGACACTTGTGGTGTGCCTTGCCCAGTGAACACACAAAGCATCACAGGTAGGGGCATGTGCATGGGAACTTTTCCAGCTGAATGGAATAAAAGCTACTGAGAACAGGGCAAGCTTTGCAGATGAGGACCAGGGGATGGCCCTAGGCTTTTGAAAGCCAATGAGACTGGATGACACCTGCCCTTGTCCCAGCATGATGGCAAAAGAAAATATTTTGTTTTTAGAAGAGAATTTTATTTCCTCCTGTAACACACACTTTGATAAAATGATCAAGTGGCTGCTGGGCAGGATGCAATGTGAGAGCCCGAAGATGAAGGCTCTCTCCTCTCTGCCTGTCTTGAAACCACTTAATATTTCCCCTTATTGGTGATTCCAACTCACTCAATTTCCAAAATAATACATTCAGAGTGTGTGGGAAAGGAGGTTTGACAGGGCTTGGAAAGCTGTAAGGAGTGAAAGAAAGTCCTGCCTGGAATCCACTTTCCACCCACACTAGTCATCAGCATGTGTCACAATCCAGGAAGAGAGCCTGTGAGTCCGTCAGCATGGCTTCCCTGAATCCTGCTGTGCTGTGGGAGTTTATTCTAGGAACCACACTGTAGAGCGTGACCAAAAAGTAGAAATGCAGGTTTTACATATTTTATCCCCTAACCTAGCACTTTGACCCTTTCCAGAGTGGTTTGGGATGGCTGCTGTGATTAATCAAAATATGTTGACACTTGATAGGTCCAAGATGAGCTACCGTCAGAGACGAATTTGCTGAGGGTTTAATATTTTAAACGCATTGTCCTCACCTGATACTTAATCCCTCCCTGCCATGTGAGACAGGGTTGCATGTAGCCCACGATGGCCTCAAACTTTGCTATGTAGCTGTATATGACCTTGAACTTCTGATCCTCTTGCCTCTACCTCCCAAGCGCTAAGATTACAGCCACCCAACACCATACGTACCCAATTTGTACAGTGCATGTACAAATGCTTGTGCATACTAGGCAAGCAGTCTGCCAACTGACCTACATCTCTGATCACCAAAAGAGGTTTTGTGTTGATGTTTGAAAACTCAGGAGATACGATATGTCTTTAAAGAACAACCAGGTCATTTAGGTCAGTTGCTGGCCTGATAGAGTGGGCAGCCCATGCAGAGGCCAACACTCTGTCAGTCGAATGCTGAGAGCACAGAGAGCCAAGTTAGCAGAGTCTAAGAAGGTGGAGTAGTGGAGCCAACCAAGCTAGCATATTTCCTTGTCCTCGGCCCCTGTAGGTGCTCAACTCACTGCCATTAAATTAGGATCCCTCTGAGTTAACACTTGAGTTAGTACTTGTCAAATGACTGTCACAGGTTAACATGATATAGGCAGGAAGCTTCTCACAAACCAGTTATGTTCCATTTCAAGGACAACCATTCATTCTGACATTCTACCCTTTCACTGTTTTGCTGTTGTTAAAATGTGCTCTCTCTCCCCTGCCACTGCTTCTTTTAAGACTGCGGGGTAGGGAGGGTCTCATGTTTCCAAAGCTGTCCTTGAACTTGCCTGTAGTAGAGGAGGAACTTGAGCTCTTGACCTTCCTGCCATCTCCTGACTTTGGGGGTTACAGATGTGCACCACCATGTTTGGTTTATGTGGTACTGAGCATGAAACCCAGAGTCTCCTGCACATTGACAAACACTATCAACCCAACCACATCTCCAATCCTAAAGTGTGCTTTTGTTTAGGGAAAACTGGTGTCATTAGATGGGAATTTTCTTTTTAATGTTCTCACTTAGCAAAATAAAGGCACGTTGACTAGGCTTGGACTATTGTTAGACTTGAATTTTGATGTTTTTTTTTTTTTTTTTTTTTTTTTTTGCCAAAATCCTTGGAAAATTTACTGGTAGGAAAACCTTCTGTATGCTACCCTCAGCAGAGTGTGGTGGCTCATGTCTAAAATCCCTGCAGAAAGCAGAGGCAGGAAGGTTGAAATAAGTACAAGACTAGTCAACACAACATGGCAAGACCTTGTGTAAATGACAACAAGGAACCCCTTAAATGATCGTCTAAGAAAGCTTGTGTTTTGGAATGCAGGCACACATGTTGAATCCAGAGTAGTGTGCCGTGAGGATGAGCTGCATGGAAACCCTGCAGGGAGAATCCCAAGGAAAAAGTGTTTACTTGTCCTGCTTGCCGCAGCTCCTCCTGCTTGGCTCTTCCCCAAAGACCAAAACCAGATGGACATATGTGCACCAAGGACAAGAGGAACTGGGCAGATTGCAATCTAGAAGGGACAGTTATTGTGGGTGATTTAGCAGCCTTCAAGGACTCCTGTCAGAGTTCTCTATCTCTCTAAAGCCCCAAACAAGAGGAAATTGCCTCAAAAAAAAGGAGGCAGACTGAGTGTGGTTGTTCGAGGCCCAAATGAAATGCCTGTCTCTATTGGCCTCTAGGCCTATCCAGTCCTTCCGCCTTCAGAGCCTTTGTCCTCATTTCCATAGTGGCATGAGCGGCGCTTTGGGTGTTTGTGAATATGCCATTTTCTTCATGCAAGAAAACATGAAAGCTAAATGGCAGTAAGTTTGCATCTTAATAGACACACGTGAGTTCAGTACAAGCTCAGTCAGCTCTTTCTAAGCATCTTAGGGATATGATGGCCTTGTTAATAACCCCAGAAGCCAAAGTCTCCCTTAGCAACACCAGAGCCGGAGCCACATCTCACTGATGTCATACTGTGCAGCTGATGTACTGAGTTTACAAGAAAGACAACAGCTTGACTTGTCTAGCTCAGGTGTCATCAAATCCAGGGATGTAGAGTTGGCTTGCATGTGTGGGGACTCTTCTGTTTCTTTAACATTGACTGACACACTCCATACTCACTACAGGAATGTGTATCAGTCTGTGTCAGCGTATTCCTCCTACTTTACAACTTGTTGATCACTTCGAGGCTGTTGGGAGTGGGCGTGTAATCATCACTACCTTGGATCTTCTGTAGTTGTGTGGGTGTGCACTAAATTACTTATATGTGTGTACATATCCCAGAAGGGTTAGCAAATTAGTACACCGAGTCTGTGTCAACACTTCTATTTGAAACAAAACCACTCACAATTCACTTTTGGCTTTACCAACAGTTGTTAGCACCAAACTAGAGGTTGATGAAGCAGGAAAAATAATAAACCATGTGAGGTTATTCTCTAAAATAACCTCTTTTAGAATCACTCCTTTACTGAAAAGGCAAAATGGAGCTGAAGGAAGGCTGGAGAAATGCAATAATGATGATGATGATGATGATGCCCAGAAAATGAAATGGCTTCTGTACAGCCAAGAAAAAAATGGATTTTTTTTTTTCCTGGAAAGATGAGTGATAAACTGAAAAAAAAAACTATAGAGTTATAAAACGTGTGAAAGATGTAAGGGAGACAAACAGAAAGTCTGTTCCAGGTTTCAGACTAACGGACTTTTTTCCTTTCTATTTTGGAGAGAAAGGCAAAGGAAAAGGAATCACTGCCCTTTAGACGCTGTAAGATAAAAGGCAAAAGGTACTCCTTTTGCATGGGGGACTGGCAGCAAATAGCTGGCTTAGGGATGGATGGATGGATGCAGGAGTCATAATAAATTATTAAAGAAAACCAGGATGTGGGAGGCAGGAAGTAGCTTGCTAGCTGAAGATGCTGACATTGTGGCCTCCACTAGTCATGCCTCAGAGGACATGTCATGCTGAATGGATCATAAATTGATATAGAAACTCTTACTGAAATGTCCATTTCTATATTTCCTGTTGAGTTCACATGTCAGAATTAGAGTTTCATCCATATGCATAAATTATCCATCTTCTTTGACAAAAATGTTTTATGGCTTTGCTATTATACAAATACAACTATCTTCTAATAAAGGCCTTCTTAAATTGGTAAGTGTCTCATTTAACAGCAGGACACTAGTTAACAGGCCTTCTGGCCGATCTCTTTTAGTAACATTAACACAAGTTCTCCTTGGTCCCTACATATCTCTTTCTGGTTCTTCCAAATCACCACACATTCCCGACACTAGAGTCACAGAAATGACCCCTCTGATCTTAAACTCTGTTTTGGCCTTGAATTGGGGACATCGAGTCCTTGTACCCAAGCCAGAAAGGGTCATGTTCTAAATTCATGGAGAGAGGTGATGGGAAGGGTTGGGGGCTCTTCCTGAATTCTGTTTGATATGGTTACCATTCCTCTTGATTCTCCTGACAGAGCATTTTCTTAGCAGATAATCACACTTTACCCTGCAGAACATGTGATTTGTATTAATGCTGCCCAAATGGCTGGTAGAGCAGCTGGTTTTCCCATGATTTCTGGACATGGGTGGTGTTTGTCCTAGATAGTGCTGGGATCATCAGTTAAAAGTAAAGTGTTTGAGATTTTGGCCGTCTACCTTGCTCTAACTGTTATCCCACCAAGAGCAGAAAATGACCTTGTGGAAAAACCTTTCTTGTTTCAGAAAACTAGCTGTAGAGAGGCTTGGCAATTGCTGGAGTGGAGCCTGGGTGTTTTTGTAGACCAGTATGAAATGAACTCGCAGGAACAAGCCATTATTTCTCATACCTATTTGCTTCCTTCAAAGGCTGTCCAGCATTCAAGCTCTCAAACCAAACACACACCGACGTGTTTCCAAACTATTTTTTCTCAGGGCAAAAGAGAATTTCCCATAAAGCACCACCCTTCTGGACAAAGCATCCTGACCACGCCAAAGTAAAACCACGCCTAAAGCATGTTTCTCAATGTTAGGGTGCAGTATGGGTACACAATCTCAGCCCAGTTCCCCTTGGCCATATAAAAACATGTCACATAATTGTATTTTGGGTTAGGGAGGAGTGTTACAAAATAAATATTTCCCCACTAGAGCACACTGGGAAATGTTTGCCGACACCTCCACTCAAGCCAGCAGGTTTCCCTGGAAGAGTTTAGCAGAGAGCAGGCCCCTCCTTAACGAGGTGCTGGAGTCAGTTGAAAATTAAATATTAATTTACAAAAAAAAAATGCTGCATTAAAAAAAAATCAAAACTTAGGTCTGCAAGTGGGTGTCTGTGCTTCCTCAGTCTCTGGCCTGCAAAATGTCCCAGGTCAACTGAGGACCATCAGCCTGTAATGGATTCCATCTCTCTCTCTCTCTCTCTCTCTCTCTCTCTCTCTCTCTCTCTCTCTCTCTCTCTCTCTCAATCTCTCTCTCTCTTTCTCTCTCTCTCTCTCAATCTCTCTCTCTCTCTCTCTCTCTCTCTCTCTCTCTCTCTCTCTCTCTCTCTCTCTCTCTCTCTCTCTCTCTCTCTCTCTCTCTCTCTCTCTCTCTGTCCTTGGAAAATACCAAGTCCTTCCATGCTGCTGTTTGGTTCTTCTTTCCTTTTATCTTACTCTTTGTTGTTTTCTTTGCGCTACTGGTAACTCCTTTCTCAACGTGCTGGTGACGGTGCATCTAATTCAGAGCGGCAGGAGCGATGAACAGGAGCGCTCCGGACCCCACCTGATGACTCCCAGTTCTGAGCCGCTATTTGGGGCCTGGCCCAGCTTTCCTCTGGGTAAAGGTTCAAGTGTGAAGCCAGAGTGGAGCATGGGCCTCCGCCAGGACTCAGTGTCTTCATTCTCCACTACCCACGGCTCTCAATCCCGTGCCAGCGATGCCTGGCCCAGCTCTGTGCAGCTCCCTCTGCACTGTAACACACTCAAGACTCACACAACTGTCAAGTTCCATGATGGCTGCGTGCTCAGAATTCCAGTGCAAATGACGTACATCTCAGTCATCCACTGGTTTAATCACTCACTTCATAGTCTCAAGGGCTGAACCTAGGGGCCCATGAGGGCAAGGTGAGTCTTACACCACTGAGCTAACCTTCCCGCCAGAGCACATTTAACGGATTTAGTTTTATTTATATGGATGTGCATGTCTGTATGTGTATGCTATATGTGGTAAGTGCTTGAGGCCAGGAGAGGGCAGTAGATCCCCTGGAGACTGAGTTGCAGATAGCTGTGAGCCACCTGGCATGGGTGATGGAACTGAACCTGGATCCTCTGGAAGGGCATGAGCATCTCTCCAGCCCCTCATACAATTTTGTCCACTCACATTCTACAAATGCCTCTCTTCACACAAATGCTAGAATTTCAAAGTGTCAGGGCAAAGAGGGTAGGATTTCGAGGCAGGTTGACCTTTGAGGTACTCTTCCTTCACACCTGCCTGCTCCAGACCCTGGGGATGGAGTTTCAACATCTGAGACCAAATGAATGGTATTTCAGCACCATTTCAATCTGAAAGGGTTTTTGTTTGTTTTGTTTGTTTGTTTTCCATTTGGGACATGGGGAGTCTAACAAAAAGATCAGTAAAAGTGCTTTCAAGAAAATAGATGTGTAAGAATAGTCAAGAAACATTTGAAAAGAAACACAAAGAGAGTGGCACCATTTTGATTAGATATGAAGGTGGGTGAGTTTCATTTCTTCCTGATGTGCAGTACGCTCAGCTTTGCCCATTCTGACAACAATGAACTCTATCACTATATATATATTTTTTAGTTCATCAGAAAGGTAAATATCCAGAATCTCAAATCCTGGGATCTAAGCAAAGAAAGCCAAAGGAGATAGAATATGAATAAGGGCTTATGGTTGAGTAGGGATAGGTGAAACCCTAGGGAACACATGAAAAATAAAAGGGACTAGAGGACAACAACAACAAAACAACCAATTTCCGTGGGAGGAGAACTCACCAAGAGTGCTAATTTCCCTGCAGTCTCTTCTCTGTTTTGGCCACCACACACTGACTAAGGATCAAAAGCAGGGTGGTGGCCTAAACTGACCACCCTCCATGGTTCAGGCTAGAGAAAGGATAGATGGCACCATTGCTAAAGGCACAGAGCTCCTCCCTCCCTTCTCCTTTGATTCTGGGGGAGGGTGTTTCCAGGCTGCTGCAATCAGGGTTGGCTGACATCAAGGCCAGGTGCAGAATCATTGCAGCTAGGGTACAGTACAAGACACAACTCTTGATCTCCAGGCAGTCAGGACATTTTTTTTCTCCTGTTGATGACATGAGGTACAGTTGGGCTGTTGCAGGTAGAGGGGCAAGAATTCGGAGAAAAGCCTACCCCCTGAGACTCAGAGGGCTGGCTAGTTTCTTGTCAACTTGACACAAGCTAGAGTTATTTTGGAAGAGGGGACCTGATGGGAGATGTTATTCAGTAAATATGGTTCTCATACTGGTTAATGAATAAAGCCCTGTTGGCCAATGGGAAAGCAAGATAGGCGGGGTTAGGAGACAAGGAGGAAAGAGGAAGTAGGTGGGAGGAGTCAACATGTAGAGTCTGGAGAGAGCAGATGCAGGCCCACAGCTCTCTGATAAGATGACCACGTGGAAATACTTAGATAAGTAGAAATGGGTTAATATTTAAGACAGAGCTAGCCGGTAAGAAACTAGTACCTGGCCAACAGCCTTATATCAAATACAGAGTCTCAGTGTGTTATTGGGGGCTGGTGTGGTGGCGTAACCAGGCAGGCTGGTGGAAAACATACACGCTACAGGAACCTCATTTGAGAAAACGGCCCCCATGTAGGAAAGCCTGTAGGGCGTTTTCTTGAGTGATATGAGATGGTCTAGCCCACTGTGGGTGGTGCGACCCCTAGGCTTGGGGTCTTGGATACTATAAGAAATCAGACAAGCCAGCCACAAAGAGCAAGTCAGTAAGGCTTCTGTGGCCTCTACATCAATCCTTGCCTTCATGTTCCTGCCCCGACTGAGACTGGACTAGGACTAAGCATATTCCATGTTCCCAAATTATAAATAACAGCAGTTTACCTCAGAATTAGAAGGCAATAGCATGGGAAAAGACCCTTTTGCAATAGACACACAATGAAGGCTGAGACTTAGAGGTGCAGGGGAAACTTGAAAACAAAAACCTAAATCCCTGGCACTCACACCATACACACAAAGTAATGGAAGCTAAGTCAGTAGTGTACCAAATACCACAGCAACAACAAAACCAAGTCAGTGGCAATCTTGCCTCAGTGTCCTCCAGACAATGCATGAGCCAGGACCTTTCCAAGAACAAGCCCTATTTACCTCCTTTGTTCTACATGTTGAATGTTCTCGAATCCAATTTAAACTTGGTTATATTGTGTGGGCTTTTTATTGAATATCCCAGATGTATAAGCAGGATTTATTTTCATCAATAGGTGTATTTATTATCAGTGGTTAGTGTTTGGGCAATTTGAGTCTTTCAAGGGACTAGTTTGCTTACCACACAAGCCAATACCCAGTTACCAGTGTCATCAAGTGGGTGGTCAGAGAGTTCTTTTACCCTTTTGTTGTCTGTGGGGTCTGTAGTGATCCCCTCTTTCATCCCTGGAGTTGACCACTGTGTCTCTTTTGTTTTGTTGGTCCATATGGCTGAAGACATAGCTATTTTATTGGGCTTTTCAAAGAACCAGGTTTTGCTGTCACTGACCTTTCTTTTCCTTTTTTTCTTGTTTTCAATGTTATTGGTTTCTACTTATTTTTATTATTTCCTTTGTATTGAGTTTAATTTGTTCTTTTACTAGTTTCTTTTTTTTCTGCAAGAAGACGTTTAGATGGATATATATATATATATATATATATATATATACACACACACACACATATGTATGCATGTATATATATATATATATATATATATATATATATATATTTATCCTGGATTCTTGAATGATTTGGAAGCTTGTTGCTTTATATTGAAAAATTTAAAAGTTTTCCAGAAATTTTTCCATTAACAATTTCTGCTTAAATTTCACTTTGGTCCAATATGATATTTGTGTGATTTTAATTTTTTTTAAAAAATTACTAAATTTTGCCTTATGATTCAAGATATGCTGTCTTCAATAATATTGCAAGTGAATTTGCAATGAATACATAATCTGTTATTGCTGCATAGAGTTAGAGATGGTATCAATTAGGTAGGCTGGGTTGAGGGGTTGTATTGTTGATTTTTCTCTCTGCCTATTCTAGCTCTCCTGTAGAGAGGAATATTTCTCCAATGAGAATGGCAGGCATGTTATTATGTTTTGAAACCTTTCTAGGTATATTCCATACAGGTAGCTATTTTGTCTTACATAACTGACATCTTTTGAATTGTATATCATTTCTTGTAACATTTATTATGAGATCTGCATTGTCTGATATTAATGTAGGCACCCCGGTTTACATTGATCTATTATTTCCTTGGAATATTTTCTGTTCACACTTGAAAGCTCATCCATGCCCTTACATTGAAAGTAGGTTTCTTGCAGACAGTACATAGAGTAATTGTGCTTTGTTTATGCAGCCTAGCAATCTCCAGTGGATGTGTTTACTGTGGATGTCACATTACTGTGCTTACTCCTATGTTTCAGGTAAAGTCTGTGATACCAACCTGGGATGGAACTCAGGAGTATGGAGCCTGTCTAGAATGTGGTCATGGATTTCACCCTCATACCTCATACAAAGCACAAGTGCCATCTTACTCGTGAGGATTGTTGTGGCTGCTGACCTGTCTACATTTCCACTTTCTCTCGGGCTAATTAAATGTCTTTTTTCATTAACTTTCATCACCACTATTTGATTTGTACCTGCTTAATTCTTTTTAGTGGTTGTCCTGGGTTCAGAATGTATGCATTACACTGGTCAAAACCTACCTTCACAATATATATTGCTCACTGATAAGAATGTCACAAGTTTTTCTTGTCTCACAGCTTTCTACTATCATGGGACATACTCCACTTCACATATGCTATGCACATAATCATTGTTCCGTGACAGCCATGTATCGTTTAGAATAATTTATACAGCTCAGATGTATTTTACTTTTTCCTCCTATCTTTATGTAGATTCTTTTGTTTCTTTTTATTTATTTATTTATTTATTTATTTATTTATTTATTTATTTATTTATTTTGCTTTTTTTTCAAGACAGGGTTTCTCTGTGCAACAGTCCCGGCTGTCCTGGAACTCACTTTGTACACTAGGCTGGCCTTAAACTCACAAAGATCTACTTGCCTCTGCCTCCCTACTGCTGTGATTAAAGGTGTGTGCCAGCACCACTTGTGGTTTTATGTAGGTTCTTGTTTCTATCTTGTCCCTCCCTGTTTCTCCTTGAAGGAATTCTATAAAAGGTTCTTGTAGCGTGTCGACCGGCAGTGGGTCAACAAGTCCTGGCTCTGCATGTCTTCTTCTGTCCCCTTCCTGTTCCCTTCTTTCTGTAGGTCTCTCCTGTATGTCAAGGGGAGAAGTGTTTATACTCTCTCCTTTAGGTGGTGGTTTGTTCTGGAAGTGAGATGGGGAGAGAGGTCTGAGTGGCTTTGAATCTCTGTGCAATGGCTTTTTCCTGGCCTGCCGCATGGAAGAAGGAGACAGGTGTCCACAAATAGAACACCATATTCTGCTCTGAGTAACATCAGAGATGTCTCACCACATCCTCACATGATCTTTCTTTCCTCTGTGCCTACCTCCTGCTGCCTCATCTCATAAGGACAACAGTCACACTAAATTAAGGCTTGCTACAGGCCTTTGTTTTTAATTTAATTACCGCATAATTTAAGTCCTACATAAACATGATAAACATGTTGTATTCTGAGATTTGGGGGTTAGGGTTTCAACATAAAAATATGAGTAAGGCATAATGGTAAATACCCATAATTCCAGGATCCAGAAGCTTGAGGCAGGAGGATTTCCATGACTTCAAGGTTACCCTGAACTACACAGCAAAACCCTGTTCCAAATTTAAAAGGAAGGACAAAAAAAAAAAAAAAAAAAAAAAGCAACCCAATCAAGAACAACAATAAAAACATATTAGCGTTGAGAAGTAGAGCTTGTAATAACAGTGTGGGGACTGTTAGCATCCTATGACTCAAAGGTCAAGAGGAAGCGGAAGTTCCAGAAGGCAGACCTCATGAGGATGGTTGCACAGGGGAAGCTCCTGGGTAGAAGCTGTGCACTGTTAGGTCACTCACTCATGCAACAGTGGCTGAGCTGTGTGAGGGTCGGGGCAATTCACGGGCTGACCCTACTTTTCTTTCACTCTGAGCTGTCACTAGTGCTTCTCTGGCTGAAGCCAAAGCAGAGCCAGAGGTAAACGAGACCACTGACATAGTCCACTTAGGTCAGTCTCCCAGGCTTAGCGCAGGAGGATGGGGCCGGGCCACTGCAAAGTGCCCAGCATGATTCCCAAATTGAATGCGGTATTCTGCTCTGAGAACTACACTTTAGGAGAAAGGCACCCAATTGCCTGTTTTTCAAGGATTCATGGCTATGTTCTAAGGTGAGAGGACACACAGATTGTGGTACTTTCCTGAGGAGACATATCCTGACAGACTTCAGCATTGTGCTCCAAAGGCTGCACTCAGTGAGTCTTCCATGCTGCTCAGAAGGACAATGGAGAAGCATCTGGTATGACGTGGGCGCTGTTCCTCTCCTCAAGGTGCCTTTGGCGTACTGTGTCTAAGAATGTTCCTAGATGCTGGCAATCACACCTCTAGGAGCCTCCTGCCTTCTCCATCTGGAGTGTTCACCACCTCCTTTCCACTGGCCCACTCTTGCTTACCCTTTCAGAGGTGCACCACTCTCAGAAACCTGCCACAGACTCTCACACCTGCTCAGGTAGCTTTCAAGGTGTTCTCAGAGCTACTGCATGCCGAAAGAGTAACAGGTGACAGGCGGTTACCAAAGATTGCAAAGTCTTTCACAGGAAACTAGCTTTGGTGGTGGCAAAGCTAAGGCTGATCTCCATCCTCCCATCTAAGCATACCCTGAGGAGACTGCACTGATGGCTAGATGCTCGCCAGTTAGCAGAGGGGACAGGAAGAGCCGAGGGAATGGTCACATTGCCAGGAAGCAATAGGCAGCATTGTTGTAAACTCCTTCGTGCCACTTCCTTAGGGACACAGACTGGCCCTGCCATGTTACCATGTACCACTTAAGATCTGGAACCACCGAGCAGCACACAGCCTATCTGATGGTCCAGAATCCAGCCCTGGGAGTCAGTCTTCATCCTGAGCCCTGTCAGCTCTGGCACTGGACATTTGGTTCGAACTCTCTGAATCTGTTCTACTACTTTAAAAGATGTAAAGAATAATGCTTTCCATGTTAGACTGCTGTGTGGGACGGGGAAATGATAATGGAAAGCACTCAGTAATGGTTGCTCTGCTCATTTTATTGGCAGAAGCATTTGGTGATTCAGAAGGAAAATTACTCTGGACTAGGTGGTCAGGGAAGGCTCCGTGGAGCATGAGGCTTGGATGGCCCTGGGATGATGGCTTGGGGTTTCTTTGGGAATGAACAGAAAGATAGGGTTGGTTCATAATGACCCCAAGCACTAGCGTGGCTGGTCCAGACCCCTGTCCAAGCAAACCATCGAGCATCCTGGCTTAGGTAGCAACCCTCACAACAGCCTGACTCCGGGTCTGGCTATTTCCCCTCCTCTCTGAACCCCTATGATTTGCTACATGCCATGTGGCCTTCTAATTCCATCCCGAGGCTCCAGAGGTGCAGATCTGCAAACCAGCATGATTAGCCACCCTTGCTGGCTTCCCATTCAGCATATAAATCTAGTGCCTGGGATTACCTCATGCCAGAAAACCGAAATCCAAGTCAGATGGTTAAGGCATTAATAGCAGTGAGTGTTGTAAAGACTCAACAATGCAAACCTTCCCAAAATGAACCATCCTGACCTCCCTCGCGCTGACAATGCGTGTGTGACATCATGTGTAAATGAGCCTTAAATTTGAACCAGGTGCTGAGAGCTGTCTGGCGTCTCCTGGCTGCTGTATTAACCACTAACATGCACAAGGGGATTCTGGGGCAGTAAAATTGGAGCGGGACCCATGGCAATGACCAGGGCTGAGCATAGCAGCTGTGGCAATGAACATTCAAATCACACCCGCCCGCTTGGGCCTAGGGCCCCCAGCCCCTGTAAGGCATATTTCCGGAGGGCTGCGGCGCCCAGGGAATTTGGCTGCCTTCACTTAGAGGCAAAAGCTTCCCATGCAAATCAAACCACTGGACTTGCTTCAAGCTCTGGTTCCATTTGCATCCCTGAGGGCTTGCCAAAGTTAGTTCTGGGCCTGGAAGACTATCACTCACAGGTATGCACAGCTCCAGATATAATTTTGGAAGACCCAATTTACTTTCAAACAAGAGTCAGCTCTGAGATCCCAAATTACCAGGTTGGGACCCAGAGATAAAGGTGCCTTTGTTCACCTGGCATTGCAGATTCCCTTGATGGAGCCACAGCACATCAAGTATCTCAAAGGCTCTGGAGCATTAAAGGACATCTGGAGGAACTGAATTAGGTGTGCAAAATGGGTGCAAGGTCCCACTGTTAGTCATAGCTAGGAGAGAGGAGTAAAAGTGTGCCGGAGAGAAACAGTTCTTAAAATGTAAGCCTGAAAAATGTGAAATGGGTTTTGCAGTTTTTCTTTCTTAGTGGTTCCTGCCCATGGTGCCCAATCCCAGGCTATTAACAGCTTGGTTTCTGGTATGACTAACAAGCCCACAGAAGCCAGAAACAGTATAGGAGAGGAACCAGACACAAAGCCATTCTTTCTTGGTGGGGACTCTATAGAAGCTCTACACATCCTGATGAGTCACAGAAAGGTTAAAATCTGTATCCTACGAATCCTGTAGGATTTCAACCCCCAAGCATCCCTTCTTGTTTAAAAGGACAGCTCTCCCGAAGGCACAGTGCTGCCCTATGAAGTCTTTAATTTGGGTGAGGGATGAAGTGGGGGTGGGCAGCAGGTCCTCGGTGGAGATAGAAAGGGGCAGATGTAGTATCCTTCCTGAAGGCCACACTATATCCTATAAAGAAATAAACTGTAGCATTAAGACATCCGGGATAGGTTTTCTAAGTAATGGAGCAAGCAGACATGTTAAGTCACTGCTTGGAAATTCTTCCAGAGGAGGCGAGTTTGGTGGACAGTAAGGGCTAGAAAGAGAAAAGGCAAAGGCAGCACAAATGGCTTATGCAAAAGTGTGGAGGCAAAATTCATGGGAGACCCCTTTGGATGGTAAAGGTTGCAACAGGATCTAAGACCATGGTAGACTGCCTAAAACTCTGGGAAGGCTCTCACGCCCACTAGCCCTAAGACCTGAGACAAAAAAAGTGTGGGTTTTAGATGGCTAGCCCTTGAAGGTTAACAGTGCTTCTTTTTAACGTTTGGAAGATGACAATAGTGTTTAATACACAAGCAACTTGTCCCTTTCTGCCACTGTTTTTTTAGTCCTGTGTTATTCTACAGCCTCCAAGGAAAGCCACCTTCCACTTGAAGGGAAGTTCATGCTAAGCCTGGTTTCTAGCACTCTGCTAACACCAGGCTCCCGCTCCCCAGGGCTGCTTCTCAGCTCACTGGACATCTTTCTCCAAGCAATGTTTTTCTCACTCTCAATTATACCCTGCATTTTCCTTTGCATGCACTTTGCAAGCAAACACCCTTCCTTTCACTCTCCGGCTCACTTCGGTTATCTTTTTTATATCAGCCGTTAGTAGCGCCACAAAATCCTCATTCCTCACCCAGAAGGCAGGGAGCCCCTACCCCTTGGACTTTCTCAGTGGAATTTTTAATGTTCTTTTTACAAAATCTTTCTTCCTTCCTTCCTTTCTTCCTTCCTTCCTTCCTTCCTTCCTTCCTTCCTTCCTTCCTTCCTTTCTTTCTTTCTTTCTTTCTTTCTTTCTTTCTTTCTTTCAACAAGCACCCATGAGGGACCTAGTTTACATGGGCAAGGGACGAACTAATTCTGCCCTTTAGGATATAGTAACTATCCTAGTATTGCATACACGTTGCCTTTATAGGATTACAACCAAATAAAAATCAAATCCTATACTTAGCAATGACTACTTAATCCTGTACCTCTGTGACAGGAAAGGTCACAGAGGTACATAACCCTTCATAAACCTTCTCAGAGGTAGAGCAGAGCATAGTTCTAGGTTTCTAGGAAATGGCCACTATGTAAGTAAGTTTTATTTCTCCCTCTGGAAGTGGCATAGTAGAATGTTTAGTAACTGAATCTGGGAGTCATTAGACATCATTTGGGGGATTTGATTGAAATGAAATTAGTAAAGCCTTTTTTTTTATTTCACTGATATTATAATGCATGAATGCAACTAACGCATTAGTCTGGTTAGTTAATAACTTGAGAATTACTCTGGATGGCTGAAAACAAAGAATTTATCTGAGTGCAAATGAATGACAAATCGTTAGACAGAAATGTGGAGAAGCTCCAAGAATTTTGCTTCTCTATGAAATGTAAACACTGCCATGGTTTAATCATTCCTAATTGGCTGGAGATGCATTTGATAAGCTGATGATGTTTTAAAGTAAGAACGGTTCATCAATGCCCCCCCCCAATTTATTTGAAATGTTGGCAAAATTCTGGAAATTTATAAATCAAGGATTGTTTAAATGGAGAGAAATCCAACTAAGTCATTTTTATAATCAAGATCTGTTTTAAACACATTTCCCTCTAAATATAATTGAAGTCAATGAGTATGAGACATGAGGAAATCATAACTGAGTTTTTGAATATGGACTCTGGTTATTTAAACTGGCAATTTTCAAAGGCGGCTCTATAAGGTTTTCATTGTTTCTTGAGGACAAAACAGACTACACAGCAAGTTTCCTACAGATCCAGACCCGCTGAACCAAAGAGCGTCTTCACAGGAACCTATTTAGGTTTCTCATATTGAATGAAAAGAACCGCTTTTAACGTCAACATTACAAATGCTCTAAATATTTTTTGAAGGTCCTTATGGGCCAAAAGAAATGCCAAGTGTAGAAAACACTGAATTAGACTGTGACTGTCTATTATGCGCTTACAAAATTCTATTTGGGTTGGTGAGATGGGCTCAATGTTTAAGAGCATTTGTTGCTCTTACAGAGGGCCAGGGCTCAGTTTTCAGAACCCACATAGCAGTTTGCAACTATCTGTAACTCATATTTCAGGGAACCCAATGCCTTCTTCTGGCTTTGGTGGGCACCAGGCATGCATGCGGTGTATGTTTCATATACCACCTAAAATAAATACAAACACCCCAAATATATCTAAAACTTTCTTTTAACTTTTAGACAAATAATTTCTATTTGTAAAGCCATAGTTGTGAACTTCTAACATTGAATTTCAATAGACTCCACTTTTGGAACTAAGCACCTGTATCCTATGTCCTCCCTTTGTTAATGCTGTGGCAATAAACACAAGTGTTATCTGGAGCATGTGGCAGAGCAGGCTTAGATGCTACATTAGAAACTAATAGAGCATTTTTCAACACAGTACTGACTGTGTATCCCCTATGATCAGAACATTTTTATGAAAAATAATACAAATCGCTACAGTTGGATATAATTAACTAGTATGATAATTAACACAGCAGTTCAACTTAAGATTATATTTGAGATGTCTGACTTGGGACAGGTCAATCACAATTGTTACAAGCTTTCATTTCTTATCTATTAAAGGGGGGGCACAATTCCTACCTCCAGGTAGAAGATGTCATGCACTTGGCATAGTGCTCGTCCCTACACAGACACACAGCTCACTACTAACACACAATTTCATGAGACAGATGGCCTTCCATTTCTGAGAATGCCAAAGTTCCTCACATTTGAATGGAGTGGCGATCTGGCTAACAGAACAAGGAAACCATTCCCTTTGTTCTATTGGATGGTTGCTCCCAGGGGCCCCGTTGTCCTTGATGACTACGCTCACCATCTATCTAGAAGCCGAGTCAGACATTGTGATCCCAAACCAAACTCCAAGTTCCTATAAGGCAAGTCCGGAACACTGCGGCCCTGAACTACCATCTGGGTTGCTACTAAAGGGAGATAATAGGGGTGCTGTGCTGCCCTAACCCCAGGTCTCCCTCTGTAAAGGGCTGGTGTTTTTCTAGCAAGAGGTATTTCTCTACAAGTACAATATGGAGACTATCAAAGAAGGAACTCTCAGATCAATGAAGTGCCTCCATTCTGTCATAGTGTCAGATCTGCACACCGTGAGTGGGGCTGGTTGGTTCAATCACACACCTGTCTCGAGAATAGTCCCAACAATCTCCCTAAGGACCATGGAACTCTGAGAGGAAGCATGCATGCCACTCCTCTCCTTTCTCTCCACCACACATTTGGTCATCATAGTGGCACCCTACTGCCCAGTGCCACAAGGTGCCAGGCAGATCTGTGAACACCTTCAGCCAACCCAGGCCTTGAGGACCCAGGCTGGCCTGTGGGTGGCTTCCACCTGCCTGAGTCGAGTGCCCATGTGACTTTATACGTGGGGTTCTCTTCGCACAAAGCATTGTCACACTTTACCAACCTTACTGGCTTCAGAGAGATGCTGGCAGGCAAGTTAAACGGAGTGTAAGACATTTCCACTCTTCTGCTGCCCTGCACTCACTTTCGTCTGTCCCTGTCCCTGTTGCTGCCCCCCCTCTGCCCTTAATTTTGCTTTGCTCCACTCTTTGTGATACAGTCACTTTTGTATCTCCCTCCCTATATATTATGCTGTATCATGGCATTATAGAAGGTGAAATGATCAAAATGCAGTCTTAAATTAGCTGCTCAGTGAGTTGTCAAACACTGTCTTGAAAACCAGTTTGCACATACGCTTACACAGAAATTTAATTTATGGGGATGGAGAGATAGCTCAGTAGTTAAGAATGCTTGCAGCTCTTTCAGAGGTCCCCAGTTTACTCCTGCCTCTAACTCCAGCTCCCAGGGGATCCAACAAGTTAAGCTGGCTTCCAAGGGCAACTGTACAGAGGGACACATAGACATATAAACAAATGATAAAGTAAAAATCGTTTAAAATTAAATTTTATTTAGATATGGGTAATAATACAAATTTAAACAAATGTTAAATTTCAATGGTGCGTATGTGTGCAGATTAGTTCAACTCATATTCATGTTTGAAAATTTTCATAATAAGAAGGTAGGGCACACTAATGGAGTAACTTTATAGTAAACAGCAAAACCCGAATTATAGGATACCAAGGGTACTGGCTGTGTTTGGTGTCAGCTGAAATCCTCAAGACTGAATGGTTCAAACTGAATGAATCTGAGAATAGAAGCAAGGGCCGGTAAGCCTCCAAGTCAACAATGATCCAGGATCCAGGATCCAGGAAGAGCAGTGATAGCGCTGGCCTGCTGGGGTTTCCCCTGCATTGCTTATTCTGGAATGCTCTCTCCAGGGGAATGGCTTCCCTGCATTGCTTATTCTGGAATTCTCTCTCCAGGGGAACAGCTTGGGAGGGCAGGGCCTTTTGGAGATGATGGGACTTTGAGGGCTTCCCCTCATGGGTAGGCAATGCCTTAATGAAGGGAGATGCCTTTCCTCTTGTGGCTCTTGCCCTTTTGTCATCAGAATGGTGGCCTCTCGGCAGGATGCAGTTTTCTAGGTGTCCTCTCGGGACAGGAGACCAGGCAGGTCCTCATCAAACACCATATCCAATGCTGTCTAGACACTGCCCTTCCCAGCCTCTAGGACCACGACCAATGTATTTGTGTTCATTATAAACGGCCAAGCCTGTAGCAAGGAGACTAATTTCAGCGTCTTTCCTACTAATCACACCTTATCTCAAGGGAACAGCACACAGGCAAAGGGACAATTCTCACACAGCATCAAGAAAGCCAGAAGAAAACTCTAAATACACCATACAGTAAGAGCTCATAAGTATTTACTGAGAACCAATTATAAGAAATAACCACCGTGTTGGAGTACTGGCCTAACACAGAGAGAAACATCAGAACACAAACGCAGCTACAGACAATGTTTATGAGCTATAAACTTGATAAGAAATTAATGAAACATATAAGGAACTGTAATTCAGAAATGATAACAAACCCCAAATAATTGGATTTTAAAACAAAGCAAAAAGATTGGCTATACATTTCTCCAAAAAAAAAAAAAAAAAAAAGACATACAAATCACTTAGTTCTAAGGAAAGATACTTAATACCATGAATAATACCATGAATAAGTACTGAACGGTAAAACAAAACCTCCCTGAAATAGCAGCTCAGCCCTTAAGGATGGTTTTTAACAAAAAAGCAGACAGCAAATGCTGCCAAGGGTGTGGGGGGAGCAGAACCAGTGTTGGGGGGAGGGCAAGAATACACAGCAGCCAGGGGACAACTCAGGGATTAGACGTAGAACCACCCCGTGACCCTGTAATCCCATTTCCAGATAGTTACCCAGAACAACTGAAAGCAGCACACAAGAGGTCTGAACATTCTCATGTGCTCTACAGCATTATCGGCAACACCCATGAGGTAGAAACGGCCAGTCTACTGGTCAATGAATGAAGAAATCCTGACGTGCACACACAGTGGAATGCTGCCCAGCCTTTAGAAAGAGAATCCTGTGTGTGCACGGATGAAACTGGAGAATATGCTAAGTCAAACAAATCAGGCCCCAACGGGCAGACTTTACAAGGTTTCTCTACATGGAATGGTTTACACACTGTCCCTACATGGTCCACTCCAGGAGACAGAGGGCTCCAACTCACAGAAACAAAGACGCACTGTGGGGTTGCCCAGGGCTTCGGGGATGAAGAAGCAGGAACTGTTCAGTGGTATGCAATTGTAGTCATGCCAGCTGAGAAAGTTCTAGTTTCTACTGTGTGCATATAATAAGGCACTCCACTCGGAAGTCTGCTAAGGGCACAGATGGAGTTGAACCTTGCTGACCACAATTCTAAGTAAGACGGGAAGCCTGGAGGAAGGTAAACGGGATGTAAGCCACCATACATTTTCAAACAACAACTCTAGCTTTGCTGTGCAAATGGGTTGCAGGTGGGAGCAAGACACCAGCTGGGAAGTTGGATGGCAACAGTGGGGCTGAGAGCAGAGACAAGCCATGGAAAAGAACAGACTCTGATATGGTGAGTTCCAGGTGACTGTGGGACAACAAGCAGAGGATCTCGGAGTAACCAGAAAACACAAATGAGGTTTGGGGCTGAGAACCTGAAGGCTGGGTGATACTATAGGGCGTTAACATAGTACCAGAAGACTAATGTAGAAATAATGTAGAAGGGGTGTTTCTAGCAGTGCTGCTCAACTGTGAGAGAGAGGAAGAAACGGAAGGGTAAGGAGGAATATCAAAGAGCAGAGCTGGGACTGGTGCACTAAGTCATGAGTTTAAAAATGCCAGTTACAGGGATAGTTAGCTGGGAGTAACTAGATGAAAAGTAACACACAATGTAACAGGTTCATAGTCAATCTCCTTACACACACACACACACACACACACACACACACACGCACGCACGCACGCACGCACGCACGCACGCACGCACGCACGCACGCACGCACGCACACACACACACACACACACACGAGGAAAATGTAAGTGCAAAACACAAATCTCTCTTTTTGGTTTTTCAAGACATGGTTTCTCTGTGTAACAGCTCTGGCTGTCCTGGAACTTGCTCTGTAGACCAGGCTGGCCAGGAACTCACAGAGATCTCCTGCTTCTGCCTCCCCAGTGCTGGGATTAAAGGTGTGCGCCACCATACCCAGCAGTAAACCTCCTTTAAAGCAGTTTCAATTATCCAGTCTATCTGAAAGGTTGTCAGAGAAGTCCAAGTTGTATCTGAACTCTTCTCAGGCAAGATGGACAGCTGGCTCCTACGGTTGCTACTTCAGGACAGAGCCAATTCCCCGGGACTTACTTATTCTATTCAGTGACTATTTGCCCAGCCCTTTGCTTTTGTACTTCAGTCCACTGATGACATAAAAATATATATGCCTTGAAAGAAATGAGAGATGTTTTTTCTGAAGGTCACGTAAAAAAAAAAATAGTATCCCATGTTACAATCTCTTTTCAACCATCTGTCCTCCACTCTGGCAACTCAATTTCCCTTTCTCCCTATCTACTTTGTCCCTCAGGTAAATAGAGCTCTCATGCCCACCTGTCCACTTGGCTGACAGCCAAGACGAGTCTTCCTGCTCTTCTGAGTCGCTCTTCTTGAGTGGCAGTGTGGTGAGTCAAGACAATAGCGCTCTCTCTCTCTCTCTCTCTCTCTCTCTCTCTCTCTCTCTCTCTCTCTCTCTCTCTCTCTCATACACACACAAACACACACACACACACACACACACACACACACACACACACACACACGCAGGGGGGGAGAGCGAGAAAGGGGAGAGAGTCAGACAGAGACAGACAGAGAGAGACAGAGACAGAGAGAGAGAGACAGAGAAAGTCAAAGAACTTCCACTTCAAGTCCCTTTTCTAATTTGTCTACCCCACCATCAAAGCCTGCAAGAGCATGGGCAGGAGAGTGAAGAAACCACTCATTTAAATCAGAAAACAAACTTTTCAGTATTATAAATGATTCTGAGATGTCCTAAGGACAGAATGTTATGATGTCAGAGTCTGCATGTTCAGCACGGTGTCATTCTAGAATCTGTTGGTTTAGCATGCAAGATGCAGAGGGTAAAGCCATTGCCGCTCTGGTGGGTTCCTTTGTTCCTCCAATCATCTCTATCGCTCCATATCCCACTGGCAACACCAACACTGCAGACAGCAGAGGAAGAACCCTCACATCCAGCTCCCCACAGGGTACCCAGTAATCTGATCTCACAAACATGCAGGGCAGAAGGAGGGAGAAAAACCTGCCCACATCAGAAAGAGATCCTTCAAATTCACTAACCTTCGTACAATGTCGGTCATTTTATGTGTGTTAAGAATACTTTCCTACTAGGCTCTGAAATGAATCCTTTCAGGTTAAATGGCTTTAGCGCGTTCCATGAGTGGGATACATACTACAAAGAGCACACTGAGAAATCAGCCTTCCCACGCTGATCTCTGTTCACCACCTCCCTACCGTAGGAATATGGAAAAGTGTGTGTGTGTGTGGGGAGGGGTGGAGTGTATCACAATACGTGGAGGTCAGAGGACAACTTTGTCTAGTTGGACTGCCAGGCTTTCCTGGCAAGGACCTTAACCCTAAGTCATCTTTAGAGCCATAAACACTTTCTTCAGGTTGATTTTGTCTTTTTGACACAGGTCCTCTTTATTATGCAGCTCTGGCTTTCCTGGAACTGTCTATGTAGATGAGGCTGGCCTGGAACTCACAGAGACCCACCTGCTTTATCCTGCTGGGATTAAATGCTTACACCATCATGCCTGGCTTTTTAAATGTAGATCTTTATACACAGGCAAACAAGAACATAACTTCACCCCCCCCAAAAAAAGTTATTCAGAATTCAAGAAAGCCAATTAATTCTTAACCTACTAAAGACACACGTGAAGTTAACCTGAAAATGGGACCTGCCTGCTTTTCCACGGGTGAATTTTCCAGGGACTAAGCCAGACTTCACAGAATATATTACAGTGCGGGACTGAACAAAGCCAGGGAGCTTTAGCTGGCCTGGGAACCCACTACCCATCAAATGGCACACTCAAAATCACCAGAGAGTAGGCAACCCACTGTCTCTCAAGACTCCGGTTCTAGACCTAAATATGATGACAACCTTAAGATCCTGTTTCTAGGTGGGAAAGGAAAACAAACAAACAAACAAAAGAAACCGCCACAAGAACAAAGCTCTCCAGCCGGTGGGTGTTTAAAGGACCTTTTGCACAGTAAATCAACAGGATGCTGTCCTGCTTTCTCCACAGCCAGACTGAAATAATACAGCCCCAACAGAGGTGTGAATTACCCCCATTCATCTTAATGGAGTGTTAACTTCAAAGGCTTGTTTTAACTATTTAAATGCTAAGCTCATGAGTAAACATTGTTAAGAAAAAAAAAAAAAGTACAACTTAAACATTCACTCTGAACATATGAAAGTAATTTACGGTCTTGGCATTTTGTCTTTTAATTTAGCAAATAACTCTCCAAATGTTAGAAGAGTGTGTATTTTGTGCATTTCTTAGTTTTATTTTAAATAGTTATTACCTAATAAATTATGACCATTAAGCCCATAAGGAGAAGGCCCAGATTTCTCAGAAAAAAATGCTGGAGGTACTCGGACAAGGTTATGAAGGGGCCATGGCTTTTGCAAGCCTTCTCATCAGCTTCCTCGAAATTCGCAGAAAATTTGATCTCAAACAGGCGACCAGGCAAGACAGGATGTTAAAGTAAAACTGACCACCGCCACCAGCTATTTTTTTTTTTAAATAGTAACTCAATTTTGTGCAGTGTTACAAAGGGTATTTGTTTCTTGCCAAACCTCCCAGGGCACCAGCTTAAGAACAGGTGACAAACGTATTAATTGATGCCCAGCTGTCACCACACTTAACATTTGCCCCTGGGGGCATCCTTGCATCTGTTGTAGATTTAGGGTTATTTTGGTATTACCAGAGTTAAGATTTATTTAAGCAGCTGAACACCTATGAGCATTATTTCATAAACAGAAGAGTAGGTAAGAGTGAGGGCTTCAGTGAGCCCTGAAGAGAGGCGGGAGGAGAGGCCATGTTTGCCTGTGTTAGGGCATGCTAAGTGCATGCGTTCAGCTTCAGAATGGCGTAAGAAGTACACAGCTGGCAGGGAACTGTGGGAAAGCACTAACCTCTGCTTCCGGCGCTAGCACCTGGGGAGTGAAGGCTAAAGAGACTCAGGTCAGTTATGCAAGGAGAAGATGAAAACTCCAAGACCTCCTTCCATGCCCTTGGGTAAATGCCATTTCATTTTAGTGCTCCAGATAAGGGATCAGACAGAGAAAAAGGACAAACATCTAGTAAGAAAGCCTAGTTGGTCTGCATCTAATTTATCAAAGGCCGATAGTCATGAAAATGGGTATTAATTCCCTTTCACGGATTTGAAAGTAGAGGCTCAGAGGTTAAGAGTTTCCTTAAGACTTGAATCCAGTTTTTCCCAACCCAAAGCTTGGCCTTTCCAGTACACCTAGAGCTCTCAAGTTGCCAGCGTTCCCTTTGATCTTTTTAAAAGAGAAGCTCTGTTGCCAAACTTTCAGCCTCTTTCCTAAGTAGGAGGCAAAAGGACACCTGCAAAAGTGTGTGTTTCCATATATGCAAATTATCACTTTGCATGAAACTCCCTACTTTACAAGTCAACTGCTACAGGATTTAAAAATCTTCTTTTTTAATCTTTATTTTATGTGCATTGCCACTTTGACCTAGGGTACCAGATCCCCTGAAACTGGGGTTGCAGACAGTTGTGAGCTGCTGTGTGGTGCTGGAAATTGAACCTGGGTCCTCTGGAAGAACAGTCAGTGCTCTTAACCACTGAGACATCTCTCCAGTCATTGTTGTAGGATTTTTAACATAGGTATCCTGGCTGTGGCAGGCTGCCAGACATGGGACCCTTTACACTGAATCCTCATGGCAGAAGAGTCCCAGTTTCATGCTTCCAACTGGGAATCATGTCAGAAAGCAACATACAATAATCTAAACAACATGAGACAGATCATCACTATGTACGTTTTCTGGGAATACTGTTATATATTATAGTGACAAATTGAGAAGGTTTGGAGAGCTTTCAAACTTATACAAGCAACAGGAAATTCTCAGGTAAGACTGGGAGGAAGGGCCATACCCAGTAGAGAAATCCCAGTTTCTGATGAACACTGACATTAACCAACACTAAGAATCAATTTTGTATATAAATGTGATACACTGGCTTCTTAGAAAAACAAAAATTGGTTCTTTATATGTTGTGGGAAGACAGACCAACTTAAGACTTTCTTAGAGGCCCTCCTGAGAGGGAACTTTTGTTTTATGTCCCTGCCTAGGAGTGGCCTTGGCAAGGCCTGACTAGAGCTGGAGCCAATGCCTCCGGAGTCAAGGTTACAGTTTCTGGGAGCTGACTCTTTCCCTGGGCTGTGGTTATCAGTTCTCAGGCAGCTGTATCTGAGGTATCCCATGTTCTTTGCCAACATGTCTGACTTAGTTGTCTGCTGACTTTGCTTCCTGGCAAGCCATATATATGATGCTGTACTTCGTAATAAACTAGATTGGCTTGGCATAAGCCAATAGCTTAGACAAAACCTTTTGGTCCCTGCTAATGCTTTTGTCTCATTTACTTCTCATCTTCTTTATGCATCATCCTTGGTCCTCTCTCCCAGCACCTCACTGTTATTACAATACATATTGCACATTTTAATTTTATGTGTAGGAATAGTTTGCATATATGTATGTATCCCTGTGTACCACATGTGTGCTTCGTGCCTGCAGAGGCCAGAAGATGGTGTTGATGCCCTTGGAACAGGAGTTACAGATGGTTATCAACTGTGCTGGGAATTGCACCTGAGTTCTCTGGAAGAGCACTGAATGCTTATTCATTGAGCCATCTTTTCTTTATATTTTAAAAATGTTGTTCTGTGAAAGCTTGTTAGAAAAACAGAGCCAGACAGTGGCGGTGCACACCTTTAATCCCAGTACTTGGGGAGGTAGAAGCTGGTGGATTTCTGTGAGTTTGAGGCCCATCTAGTCTACAGAACTAGTTCTAGGACAGCCAGAGCTGTTACACAGAGAAAGCCTGTCTCAACCTCGCCTCCCCCTGCAAAATCACGAGTATTCAACACGCACAAAGAATATGTAAAACAAAACAATGAGCAAACAACCCAATTTAAAAATGGGCAAAAGAATTAGCCACTCATCTAAGAAAATAAGCAGCAGTTGGTCTCTGAAGTATGTGTGATACCCACCTCACTCTATTAGGGATCTCAAAGCAGAGATGGTACCACATCAACTAGTGAGACAGAACTCAGCATATGACACTGCCGACACCAAATGCTGGAGGACACAGGATTACAGAACACTCACTCATTGCTGGCAATGATACACAGTGTTACAAGGGCTTTGGAAGAGTTTGGCTGTTCCTTATGAAACAAAACATACATTTACAATGCACCAAGTGTTCCTTTGTATTGAACACCCCCACCCCAAATGAAAACATGACCATGTAAAAACCTGCACGCAAACATTTTCAGCACCTTTATTGATAGTTGGCAAAACATGGAAGAAGTAGGAAGGTCTTCTAAGAGGTGAGTGGATCAACAAGCTTGATACGTCCCTATAATTGGATATTATTCAGTATTAAAAGGAAACAAGCTATTAAATAAAAAGTCGGTCTGAGAATGACACAGGGTCCTACATGATCCCAATCATGGCATTCTGGTAAAAAAAATCAGTGGTGACCAGGAACAAGCCCTATGTCAATCTTTAGCATCCCTGGGGATAATATGTGCTATACTGTCACAGGGGTTCATACCAGGGAAAGCTAGAGGTTAGGGCGGGAAGTCACATGGAACCTCTCATTTCATTTACTCAATAAAAAAATGAAGGCTACTTATTTTTTAAAGTCACAAATGGCAGGTATGTGCCAGGATGGTGGCAGTCATGTGTCAGGATGGTGGCGCACCTTTAATGCCAGTACTTGTGAAGCAGCAGCATGCAGACAGCTGTGGGTTCAAGGCCAGCCTGGACAACACAGCAAGATCCTGTCTCAAAAGCAAAACAAAACTCCCACACAAAACAATGATTCAATGTATTTAAGAACAACATTCTGAGTATTTCTAATTTTTGGTAAAAATTAAAATGACTAAATTCCTACTTTCTGGTGTATACTGCTGCTCTGCCTTCCTTTTCTGGCAGTAATTTTCCTGAGTATAATGTCCATATCCAATGCCTTCCAGAATGATTCCTTCTTGCTTACAGAGGTAAATTATTCTTTGCAATAGAGAATTACTTTATTTATTGTTGGCCCAGTCAAAAATGATGAGTGCTAAACTGAAGCTCCCAACCAAGGTTCCCGTGATGAGCAGGGACAAAGCCTGTGGAGACAAAGACACAGTGAGGGTAAGTAAGCCTCTGCCTTTCTCTGAGGCATAGCTCAGGCTAGTCTCGAATACCCAGCAATTCTCCCACTTAGCCTGGTAAGAGCTGGGGCTACAGGCATGCACGGCATACCTGGCTCCACAGTGTACTTTATATAGTAAGGTACATGTTGACTTCTTAGACAGAGATACAGTCATAAAAAAAGGACAAACTATTTCTTAAGATGGAAGCCTTAAAGGGAACAGTCAAAAACAACCTACCCCTAGCTTTTTCCACGAGAGAAAATCCTCTCTGCTAAGTTTCAGATAAAATAACCCCGGGAACACAAAAATCAAGCATGTTGAAGTGCTGGCACCTGCAAGGCAGAGAGGACAAAAACAAGACACTGCTGGATTCCGCTGTGAGAGCTAAGATTTTATTATCCCTTCTATTTCCGCAGAGCTAGAAATCAAATCTAAGAAGTCTACCACTGAGACGCCCTCCCCTGTCCCTTTTATTACATGATTTTTTAACATGGAAACTTACCAACTACACCAAATACATTCCTAATGTCGGGAACATATATTGCAAGCAAAACAATGATAATGTTGAGTGCTAACGTTGTCAGAGAATGCCGAATCCATGAAAATGGAAAATTTGAGAAAAGTATCATCATTAAAGCTTTTCTGGCCTGTGTAGCAGAAAAAAAGAGATTCGGGCAAAAAGGAAGGATCAAAGGCATAGCATTTGCTTAGAAAAACACATGTATAGTAATCATAATATTTTTACCCCAGATCATTTATATTCCCCAGACACAGCATAAACTATCATTATGCAGTGTTTTTATACACAGAAATCTTTCTGAGTGAGCTTCATAAAAATTACTTTGCTTAAATTCCACACAAAAGTTTCACAGGCAATTTTTTTTTTAGATTCTGTAATTTGAAAAATTACAAGCAATAACTATGTTATGAAATCACAAAGAACAATTTTCATTAAATTCAACAGGCAAACAAACTTTCAAGTGAGAAAAAAAAAATAAACCGTGGCATGGAAAAGAAATACCATTCTGTTTTATTTCTGTTATCTGTTCTATGGCATGGAAATACAAAACAATAGAATACAATAAAAGGTTCCCACATCTTCCCTTGCTAGGGCAGGCCACTGGCAACCACAACCCATAAGGACCCGTGGTCCTCCAGTCTCACATGGAGGGACGAGAATTCTGGAAGGTCCTGGTCATTAGACACTCACATGATTTCAAGAGACCCAGGCAGAAGCATTTCTACCCACTGCCATTGTTTTCATTTTCACGGAAATTCTTAAGATTCTTATGTGTAGCGACCGGATACAGAATGGGAATCTGTTCCCCCTCTTAAATTCTAGAGCAAGTACAAAGCCTAAGCATGAACTTCCCATGGGAAGCAACCTGTAACAGGCCAAGAGGGGCTTGTTTCTGCTGACATGACTGCCTTTGCTTTGTGCATATTCTTTTGAAAACCGAATACAGAAAGACAGCACTCCCCCCCCCAAAAAAAAACCCACTTTAGAACTATAGTCTCTAAATTGAAAACAAAACTGAGGGAGAGGCAAATCTAAACAAAATCTCAGAAAGCACAAATTAGCTTCGAGGTTTGCTGTTATTTTTGGGCTTTCATGGGACCATATGCTAGTATGAGGTCTTGGATCAATTACTTGACAAATGAATAAGATACACAAGACTAGATGTGACTCAAAGGTTCTGGCCTGCAGAGAATTAGTGCTGCCATCTTAGGGAGTCACGACACTAAGCAACAGAACCTTTAGGCATACTTACAGGGAAGTGGATCAGAGGGACTGTCAAAAGTACAGCAAACAGTATGCACAGCTTCACAGCCATGACAACAACATCATGTGGCAAGTATTTACTATAACCTTGTAGTAATTCTGACTCCACTTTGTCTGTAAATAAATGAAAACAACAGCAGCGGCAATCAGGGTCGCGTTGTAAACTACGGGCCACTATATCAATAATAGCAAAATTATTTTGTTGGCTTATTGCATCATAGCAGGCTTGGATCCCATTCTGAAATTCATTTCTGGCCCTGTTCTCTCTGCTACTTAATGTTTTCCTGAGATGCACACTTTTCTCTACAATGTATTGCATTTATTTACCTATTTGGGTGTGCCTGTGACATGGCACACATGTGGGGCTCAGAGGACAACTTGTAGCAGTTGAGTCTCTCCTACCGTGTGTGTCCTGAGAATCAAACTTAGGTCATTGGGCTTGGTGGCAAGTGCTTTACCTGGCTGAGACAGCTTGTCAACTCTTTTGTATTCTTTTAAGAAACTTTAAACCAGGACACACAACATCTCCAAAATTAGGACAAAATATCTTTATGTATGTATGTATGTATATACATACATACATACATACATACATACATACATATATATATATCATTAACCAGGTGTGGTGATGCATAGCTTTTATCAAAGCAATGGGGAGGCAGAGGCAGATGGGTTTTTGTGAGTTGGACCTGGTCTACCTAGCAAGTTCCAAGCCAGTGAGCAGTGAGGCCCGGTCACAACAACAACAACAACAACAAAATCAAACAAAACACAAACCAAAGCAAAACGCCTTAGAACTTGTCCATAATTTTAAGGAAAGTGTCTGTAAAGTGCTTGCACGTGTACTGCTAAATTTGGTCACCATGGCAACGAGATAGGTAGGCTCACAAATACCAGGCAGTTTGCCCGTAGCAGGGGGGCAGGGCAGAGCATCCCACACTTTTGTGATAGCTTTCCCTCTATACCAGCGTGTTCTCAAACTTCTCAGCATTTTGTGTATTTACTATACTTTCAGGGGTTGTTTCTAAAGTCTGAACAGCGTTTTGTGCATACTATCAGCTTTGTCTGTCTCCATCTTGTATAAGAGAAAATGGTGTCTTTAGTCAGGCCAGAGAGAAACAGGACTGAGAGATGCCAACCCCACCTTCCATTCGCATGGTTTCCCTCACCTAGGTACCATGAGGAAGAATGAGGGTGTTCACAACACATCTCAAGCCCTATGGACAAAGATCAGTTTGGACTTAAAATACAATGAGGCTTTCTCATGTCAGAGAACAGGGTTTTAGGAATAAGGCAATTACATTTTATAAATACAAAAATTGGAGGAAACACAAAAAATTCAAATATGCCTCTGTTTTTCTAAGTCTTAAGAGATAAAAGGACTCCCTAAAAACACCACAGAAAGTCTATACATCATGAACAATTCTGAGTGGCAGGAGGGAGATGAAACAATGAGCTACAGTGATTTTATAGTGAAATGATAATGTACACTCAAATCCTACTCCCGCTAGCAACGTCTCTGGTCTTAGTTCCTATGTCTTCAGATGACAATAATTCATGGGCCTCAACAGCTACTGAATGCACGGAATGGCCAATATGTGTGCTGCCATTCAAAGTCGGGGGCCTCAACAGCTACTGAATGCACGGAATGGCCAATACGTGTGCTGCCATTCAAAGTCGGGGGAGAGACTTTCTAGAAGCGAGATGCAGCACCCTCGGAAGCTTGTGGTAGCAATGGGAATGCATGTATGAGGAAGCAAATGCTCCAGTCAGCACTGCAGTGGAGGCATCATGAGCAGGGGGAGAAAGAGGGTAGCGAATGAATGAGGTGGAGAGGCACTGAAGACCCAGCAAAGACAGTGCAGCACAGGGTTTGGATATGACAAAGCTAAAAGTGCAACTGATTAGGAATTGGTTAATTTTAATTGTCAAAATCTCTGGCGTGCCTGTGGGGTTGTCCTGATTAGTATAGTTCTCTCTCTTCTCCTCCTCCTCCTCCTCCTCCTCCTCCTCCTCCTCCTCCTCCTCCTCTTCTTCTTCCTCTTGGGTTGTCCTGATTAGTATAGTTCTCTTTTCTTCTTCTTCTTCTTCTTCTTCTTCTTCTTCTTCTTCTTCTTCTTCTTCTTCTTCTTCTTCTTCTTCTTCCTCTTCTTCTTCTTCCTCTTCTTTTGTTTTGTTTTTCGAGACAGGGTTTCTCCGTGTTGTTTTGGATCCTGTCCCGGAACTAGCTTTGTAGACCAGGCTGGCCTTGAACTCACAGAGATCCTCCTGCTTCTGCCTCCTGAGTGCTGGGATTAAGGGCGCGTGCCACCAACACCTGGTCCGATTAGTACAGTTAAGGTAGGAAGACTCAGTGGTGGGTGGCTGAACAAGACCTCATTACTCCTGAGTCTTCTGATACCACCCAACCCCACACCCGCCACTTCCCTGCCATGATGGACTGAATTCGTGAACTGGGAGCCACAATAAACCTTTCCTCCCTCAGGCTGCTTTGTGACCCAGGTACTTTCTAGCAGCAAGGAGGAATGTAACTAAGACAGAAAGAGGAGAGTATTGTGACTCAAATTACAAACAAGTACAGAGTGGAAAGAAAATACCAGAAACAAAAAACAGAAAGCCCTAATCACTAAAGTAATGAGGCTCTGAGCTAGGCTAGTCATCATTCACGGGCACAGGAGAAACAAAATTGTTTACAGTGCTACAGACAAAAATTACAGAATGAAGAATGGGACTAGGTATGAAAACTGGAGGAGGCAAGAAATCTGGATTCTATTTCCAAATCTGTGAGATACTCAGGAGTCTTTGGAGAAATATGGCAAACTATTTCCATTTTCTGAATCATAAAATGGGCTATTAACACTTCTTGTTTAACAACCTCACAGACATTAAAATGGCCTGGTTACCCAGTGTTTGGGCACCGGCCTGGCTCACCAGAGGGACACTTTTCCTCTTTAACATCTGTGATTAGAACCAATATGATTAATGTAGGTTGATACTAACGGATCCCTTTAATCTGACAGAAGTCCAATATTAACTAAGCTTTGAGAGTCTGGGATAAAGGTTCCAATCAGCTCCAGAGTGTTAAGAACTACATTTACTAGGAATACTACTTCCCCAGGGGGAAAACCTTCTGAGACAGCCATCCTGTATTCTTAGCTGAGCCTTAACATATGCAATGAACAATTACAGCACATTTATTTGGACTCAGAAAAAGCTTCACAAAATTCAGAAAGGACCCGATGGTGATTTTTTTGTAAGTCATTTGTACCACTGGTACCAAGGAAGATTTCCGAAAGGGCAGCAAGAATTCTGGCTTGCATGCAAAAGCTGCCTTTCATTCCAGGCCCCTTTACCTCTCTGGGATAACACTGCTATCCGAAAAGATGAATGTCAAGGTTGAACTTCAGCTAAGCCTACCAAACTAACAATTTCCTGTTATTAGACAGCTCTGACTACACCATTTGAAAGTCACAGTAGAAGGTGTTTCCTGATTATGATTAACAATGGGGGGGGGGAGATCCACTACAAGGAATAAACTATTACTCCTGTCCTCTACCTTTGGGAGGGCGTTGTCACCCATCTGTTAACTGCCTACCCACTGTGTGACCCTGTCAGCTGTACATTTCTTCAGTACACAGCATGTGAGCACACAGGGGCTACGGAGAGGGGCTATGGAGAGGTCCCTGACAGCTTGACCTCTCTAGGACACACTTCATCTGCATGATGAAAATAACAGTGGGTGGATATCAGACAGGTATGACAGGGACTTAGGTAAGCCTAGGTTTCCTAAAGTTCACTTTAATTAGGACACAGCAGTATGCTTTATGTTTTTTGGAGATGGCAGAGTGTTGAAAGCACTGGATTTGGAGAAGGAAAAACAGAACCCAAGCTTATGTTCCACGTGTTTCTGGCCTCATCACTCATCTAAACGAACCCGCCTGAGTTGTTGGGTGGCTGGCATTGTGCTCGGCCGGGGCAGCTTGCTTTTCTGGACGATACACACAGAACTCCACTACTCTCATCCTGCAGCAGGGTAAAATGCAAGCACAAACTTCGATGAGTGGGATGGATGACCTTCGTGGGAAGGATCACACAGAGCAACTATAATTGTGTCACACACTATAGAGCACGTGCTGAAAAGCTGTCACACAGAAGGAGGGCTGGGGAGAGGGCTCAGTTGGTACAATGTTGCCTTGCAGCTATGAGGATCTGAGTTCGATCCTTAGAGTCTATCTTTTAAAAAAAAAATCTGCGTGTGGTGGTATGCTGTGGAATAATCCTGTACACTGTGAAAATGTATTCCCCTGATTGTTGATAAAAAGCCCAGTGGCCATTAGCTAGGTTGGATTTTGGGGGCAGAGAGAATGCTGGGATGAAGAGGGCGGAGTCAGAGGAGTTGCCAGGAGACACAGAGGGAGCAGGAGATGAACATGCCATGCTAATGAAGGTACTGCCACATGGTGGAGCATAAATAAGGAATATGGGCTAATTTAAAACATGAGAGTTAGCAATTAACAAGCCTGAGCTATTGGCTGAGCATTTATAATTAGTACTGTGTTGCTGTGGTTGCCTGGGAGTGACTGCCAGGACACAGAAAATCTCTGCCTACAGTGCTATGTGCTTATAAACCCAGTGCGGGGAGGCAGATAGGTGCGGTCCCTGCAGCTTGCTGACCAGACAACTCAAAGCCTTCTTGTAAATTTCAGGTCCAGTGTCAGACCCTGTCTCAAAAAACAAAAACAAAACAGGGTAGAAGGCTCCGGCACAATGACACCTGAGCTTGTCCCTTGACCCCCACCCTCACAGGTGCACACATGTACCTGTGCATACCACACACACACACAAGATTAGAAGCATAACAGGGTGCCTAAAATTGAGATGATTGTAATAGTTATGATGATGGTAACATGTAGCTATAAAGAGCCCTCACATTTGAGAAGGACTATTATGTATCAAATAGTATGGCAGAATTTTATATAGAATTCATTTCTGCCCCATTATAACCTATGCAGTTATGTTCTTAATTATAGATTAGAAGCTGAAGATGCTTCGAGGTAGAGGCTCCCCTCAAGGCCATAGAGCTAGTTAGGGAATGGCAGTCAGTTATATGACCCAGATTTGTTGGATTCCAAAACTGGTATTGTTGTCAAAGGGCCTAGGCAACGTGGTGGTGTAAGAAAACATTGTCTAAAGACTTGCAGCTTGGAGAAACTGGGAGAAAAGTGTTAAGTCCACAGCTGGTGGCCACAGAAGTCTCAAACTTGAAAGGTGCCCAGAGCCATCAAGCAGGTCACCAACAGCTAAGCACCTCCAAGCAGTAAGAGTCCTTCACTTGTAGTCACTATAAAACATTTAAACATTTATAAGCTGAAGAGTACATTCAAAACTGGGTGAGCTGAACAGCATGTGCTATGATGTGATTGTTTGCAAGTTTTGCTCATATTTTCTTTCTTTTTCTAGACTTTGTTTTTGTTCTTGACATTCTTGTTGAAAGAGAAAAAAAAAAAAAACAAAACCAAAAATGGAAACAAAGCAAAACAAAACAAAACAAAAAAACCCCCAACAAACTATGCAGAAAACATTTCTAAAATAAGTAAAAGAGAATTTTGTTCATGTTTTATAATTTTTACAAGTGTCTTTAAGAAGCTTAAAGAGAAAGGCCCTGGTGCAGCTGAGGCAGTAATGTGCTTAAAAGCACAGGCTATACAGATGCAGATGGAAGGCAGTGATGCCTGACAGCCGAGGGCTGTACTATCTTGTGCTTTCTGGAGCTGCTCTTTTGTAATTATTGAGGTGGTTTACTCTCTTAACCTCTAAGTTTATCATCTAGAGTCTAACATACTGAATATGTATTTTTTTTTTTTTTTCATTTTTTTGAGACAGGCTCTCACTATGTAACTCTGGCTATCCTGTCACTCACTATGTAGACCTGGGTGATCTTGAATTCAGAAATCCTCCTGCCTCTGCCCTCCTGAGTGTTGGGATTTAGAGGTGTGCATCACCATGTCTGGTACTGGATATGCAATTTTAAAAGGCCCAAATTGTTATTTTTATAGAGATAGTAATATGCTAGCAATTTTACATAAAAGTCTAAGAAAAAAAATTCTAGGGGCTAGAGAGATGGCTTAGCCGTTAAGAATGTGTAGTACTCTCACAGAGAACAGGAATTTGACACTCAAGTTGCAGGGGGTAATTTCAAGTTTCTGGGGTAATTCCAGCTTCCTGGGACCTGATGCCCCCCTTCAGGCCTCCACAGGTACTCCACTCACACTGCACGCACAACTCTCCCCAACCCCCCCCCCCCACTAAAAATCTAGCAAGAGGGAAAAGGTTCCCATGAAAGTCATTACTCTTAAGCCTGATACTCCTTTGTCAGAGAAAGAACGTAACAAAGTCTCCACAGTGCCAACATGCAGCCAGACAGATGAATTTACTAGGGAAAGGTGGGAAGAACAGCCACAGGCATGTGTGTGTGTGAGGTCACTTGTGTTTCCTTTCTCACCTAGGGTTAAGAATACACTCACCGTAAAAAGTGAGATATCCAAAGAGCGCTGACACAAAGTAAAGCAGGAAGCTCAAAGCTATCGCTGTATTGGTCACATTCTGCATCCTCTTCTTCGAGGGGCTGAAATACAAAAACCGGCAAGAGTTGGTAAAGCCAGTGATCCGAGTCATACCTGGAGAAACAAGCATCTCTCCGGCTGGTCAGGACACTCCAGACAACTATGCATTCATCAATGACTACACATTAGAGTTCACAAGAGGACGCTCACTGGAAAAATGGCGTCACTGGCAACATTTCCAATGAGGACAGAACTGGCTCTTGCTTGCCTTGTCTGCTTTTTAACTAACACAGGACAACAAATTCAGGACGACAGAGAAGGACTCGTAAGTGAGAATGTGATTTAATCGGCAAGCCCCAGAGGCAAATGCACATTCCCAGCGTTCTACAGTACCTTTGAAGCTCACAGTATATGGGCAATATTGAGGTATGGCAGAGAAAGGAAAAAGCCATGGTTGGTATGGCATAAATACTCTGAAAAAAAAAATTTAGAAGATAAAATCATTAAATGCTACTCCATCTTTATTTGATAACCCACTTGGTTCTTTTTTGTTTTAATTACTCTTAAAAAATTATGTATGTGTGTGCCCACCTACCCATGCCACTAAGCACTTGTAGGGGTCAGAAGACAACTCGTGGCAGTCAGTATTCTCCTACAGCGTGATTCCCAGTGTGTAGGGCTTGGTAGCAGGCGCCCAACAATACAACTGAGCTACCTTGCCAGCCCAACGATAAAGTTCTTTTAGGGACAACTTGGTTGAATTTATTCCATCTTTTGTGAATGATCTCTTTATAAGACTTCTCAGAGCGGTGTGTGTGTGTGAGTAGGTGTGTGTGTGTGTGTGAGTAGGTGTGTGTGTGTGTGTGAGTAGGTGTGTGTGTGTGTGTGTGAGTGGGTGTGTGTGAGTAGGTGTGTGTGTGTGTGTGAGTAGGTGTGTGTGTGTGTGTGTGTGTGTGTGTGTGAGCTCTACAGTCTCCAGCAAACACTGTATCTTACAGGTAGGTTGCTTGCTTATCCTGACCCCAACAGTTTCTGGCTCGCCTCTCATATCATGTTGCTTTATTATAATCACCACCTTCCACATTATTTGAATAAGATAGAAATAATTTAGGTAAGATATAAATAGCTACCTCTATGGACATTTTATTATAATTGCCAGTCACTCTTAAGGTACGGCCAATTTAGATACTTCTCATTACCCCAAGCAGCAATAACACTTAATCTACTTTTACTTGACTGAAAATAGAAAGAAACCACATCTTTGTGCTGCCAGAATCTTTGACCAAGATCCCTTTTAATGAACACAAAGATCATTAATCCTAGACCTGAAAAACTCCTTGCGATCCCATGTAATACATAAACCTATAGTTTCTTTAAAAAATATTATTAGACTACTTAACAAGAGCCAGAGAAAACTAGCAAGCCAAAAAGTTACCCTGTAAAATTAAATTACTGTCTTTAACAAATGGATGGCAATGGTTTTTCTTTTCTGGTCTAAAAATATTTTTCCTTAGCTAGCGTTAGGCTATTCACCAAAAGAACTTCCAGATGAAGACCTACTTTGGGGTATAGTACCTAGGAAGTCGTGTTCCCTGAAGCTGTGTTAGGGAATGAGAGTTTAAGTCACAAATTCTCTGTTTCATATATTGCTCAATTTCCCAGCTTGTCAATTATCCTACCTAGGTCTTTAAGGCCTGTGGAGGTCTTTACCATGGGAAAGATGTGGTAACCTCCCTTGTGAGGCTTGAGAGACATTTCTTAGTTAGAAACTGGGGATAAAAAGAACAGTTTTGCATGGAGGACTAACCACATTAACATTCTATACTAAAAAAGCATTTCAGCAGAAATACAAAGAGGAGAAGGAAGAGGCTCCCAGGAACAGGGAGACAGCTTTTCCATTAGAGGCAAAGCGGGGACCAAAGCAGGGTTCCTGTTTCTCTGCTCATGCTCAGGGGCTCTTCCAAGCGTTTGTAGGATCCTACAGCTCTCTTAGAGTGGGCATGGGACTTGGTCTTCTGGTCTCTGCTCTGAGCATCATAAATTCCCTCTTGGAATGCTGTTCAGAAGGAGTACGGCAGTGTTGAACTGCTGGTCCAATGATGAGGCTGTTTAGCTAGAGACCAAAGTCCTTCTCACAGGGGAGGAGTTTTTGATGTAATTGGCGATTTAGCTTTACAAGTCCAGAGCGCAACAGGAAAACCGTATCCACAGAGGACCTCACTGGCCAGACCAGACATTTGGTAAATCTGTTCTTTTAGGCAGTGGCCCATTTAAAACAGGCTCTATTTAAAGGCATGCCAAAAGAAAGAAAAGAAAAAGGTGGCTGTTTCATAATGGGCCACCCTGTGTTAAATAATATTATTCTTCTGGTAGGCAACCCTATACTTAGCACTTTCATGAAAATTAATTAGGTACAGGTATAAAGACCTGAGAGACCCTGTTACACAAATCTCTTAAAACTTGAAATGTGAAAAATCAGCCGAAAGTATCTGTTAATAAGTTACACACCTCTTTGGAGAAGTGAAAGAGCTTTGGTTTACAGTCATCTGTAGCATTTGAAATCTGTTTAAGAGTATTGAGGGGAAAAAAGAAACCAATAGTGATTAAAAGTCAGAATACAGCAACAAATACAATGAATTTATTACTACTACACTTTGCAATCAAATTACTTCAAAGCAAAGTTCTAAAATAAAATGTAACCATTTCTTTTTCATTAATTGGAAAAAAATAATCATTTACCCTCTCTCTCCCCTCCCCCCCCATTTCTTTTTTAGCTGAAAAGTTAAAAATAAAAGAACCTAAAAATGATCACCTGGAGCGCTTCATCGATGCATTTTAAGGTCACTGGACAAGGGATGGACCATTTTTTAATTACTACCTGTAAAAGTAGATACAACCAACACTCAGATGATCTGTAGTAGAACTCACCACAAGCTGATCTCAATCAGGACAGCGTTTTAAATGTTGCCAAACGGGAGGCTAACAGACGAATCCTTGCCACTCCAATCTCCCCCAGATGCCACTCCAATCTCCCTTTAGCACTGGGTGGAGAGGGAGGGCTCAGGGTACCTCACATCTGATCAGTGGGGGATCTTGCTTATGAACGACAGTGTGCTCCTGTGTCAGTTTCCAGAACTCCAGCAGTACTCTGATGGTTTGTTTGTTTGTTTGTTTGTTTTTTAAAACGCAACTCCAAAAGAAAGCATGTTTTCAATGAGAACTGCACAGGGTATGATCTTTGTGTCAGCACGAGACAGGGCTGGCATAGTACTCAGATGAACAGCAGCTTTAATACAGGAGTGTGACCTGATGCCCACCCACGCTCACCTCTTTATTTTTTCACATTTGTGTTATTTTGGTCAATGTGGAGAGAGCTAGCTAGAATCTGAGCACAGAGCTAGGGAACTCCAGGTGGTAGAAATAAACGTAAAAAAAAAAAAAAAAATTAAAAAGAAGCCCAGAGGGATGGCGTTTCCCAGAAACCATCAATGAACATGTTTCAGGATTTGACTCTTAATTGTGGCCATCCTGTTCCTAGAGCCACAGTTGTGGCTGTGTCAACGCTGCCATTGTAGCCCTTGTTGCAGGCACATAATTACTCTGTAAATATTTGCTTCAGGCTAAATCCCAGCATACAAAGGGGCAGAGAGAAGAAAGGAAGCATTTGTCTGCAGGAGACCAGTAAGTAAATACTATTCCTATTTGGAATTTATCTAGTTTGGGATTTTAACAAATTCAATCAAAATTTTATACAGTGATAAATCTAAAGAAAACACATACTTTTAGGATTAAGTTAATGAGCCAACCCCAGTCACTTTTAATTTAAAATCTCACCCAAACATGGGGTGGGAATGTCTAAGAACAAACTGGGTATTTGCAGGTTAAGTTTTCAATATAAAACCAAGTTTAACCATCAAAAGAAAAGAACAAACCCAGAACCAAGAATGTCATCTTTTTCTCTTCTGAAAAGTCGAAAAGTCTTGAGAGAGAGAGAGAGAGAGAGAGAGAGAGAGAGAGAGAGAGAGAGAGAGAGAGAGAGAGAGAGAGAGATGGGGGGAAAGTCTGCTCTCTCTCTCTCTCTCTCTCTCTCTCTCTCCTTGCTGATGTCACTCCAAAACAGTGACCTCTTCCTGGGACCTTTGACAGCAATGGCATTCACTGAGCTGCTGAGAGCCAGGCCGTGAGCTCCACGTGGGCACTATCCCTTCTTATCCCTTCTCCTTTTTGCTCGGCCACCTGCTACTTTAGAAGCCTTCAAGTCAAAAAATTCTCCAAGATACAATACAATCTATTTCACTCATTAGAAAGAATTATTAGCAACCTGACTTTACACTAACATAATTTGGTTACAGCTAATTCCTGTGCAAAGGGTCATTCACCTATCAAAGATGCCTGGGGCGGGGGGAGGAATGGGGCAGCCAGAGATGCAGAGAGGGGAGGAACAGACAGAGACCCACCAACAAGACAGGAGAGTGTCCCAGGGTAAGAAGGTAATCCCGGGGGATGGAGAGACAGCAAGAAGAATGACCTTAAGCACTTAAAAATACTTAATGCACTCACACAAAGGGCCTTCCTCCTCCTCCCTGCTCAAGCCCTACCCACCTCTGCAGGTCAGCTCCAGCTTTAATTCTTTCTTAAGTCCCTTACAGAGCTCTCAGCAACCCCTCCCTCCTCTCAACTCCAGTGACTTGTTTCAAGGTGACCAAAAAGGTAAATTAAAAAAAAAAAAAGCAATTGTTATGTCATATTGAGCCAATGATAAAATAAAATTTCTTTTTGAACTTAGATACTCTCAAGGGAAAACTGACACTACGATTCTAAATGAAGATCAGGGTCTTCGAGAACAGCTAGTAGAGATGCTTTGATCTAGAAGAATATAATTAAGACAATGTTTTCTGGATTGATTGCATAAAAAGGCAATATAAATGCAATAGACTTATACATGCATGTTCCAAAAATAATCAATGAACATACTGGGACATGTTTTGAAAAAAGTCAGTTCATAGTGTCATTGTAGGCCAAATTTCAACTCTTCTCACAGGTAGAAGTATAAGCGGATGATTTGTAGAACATCACGATAAATATAGGAGAATTATTTCCATATGACGACCGAAGCAGAAATCTGCATCGAATTAAAGAGTATCTACTATGGCAGAAACAAAAACTATAACAGACATATTGTATCAGTACATTTCACCTATGTTAAGCTATTGACTGTGAAAACTGAATTACTTCTACCTATGAAATGCCTGCCTTGTTGAATAACTATGAGAAGAAAATTCAGTATGTTATCTACACTCATTTGAGAATCATACATTCCTATGTGTATGTGGGAAATCTTTTAACCATGTAGATGCTTTTCAACAATTACCTTATGATGAAAATACTTAGTTTCTAAAGTATGGAACCTAAAAAATACATGCTCAGTTCATTATTTGAATGGCATCAGGGTGGGCAGAGGGATAATTTTTATGTAGGTAAATTCAACAAATGATTAAGCATTGTTAAATATTTTCAGCCTTCAGAACATTCTTTACAGTATACGTTTATGAATAGTAAAATCAGAGTTACTCGCACTTATTTTAGTTGTTTTATCCCATGTCTCAGATGATTTAGTCAAAGACAAATGTAATGCAAACATGACTGATGTATATATACATGGTGAGTATGTGACTTCATGTTTGTGGGGCTGTGTGTGCTGTGTTTGTACGAAGCTTTGTGTGCACGTGTGTGTAGTGGCCGGTGGATGCATATTGTGTGGCTGTGTGTGCACATGTGTGTATGCACACGTGGAAGCCAGAAGTCAACGCTAGGTGTCATTCTTTAGGAGCCACTCATCTTGCTTTCTGACAGTCTTTCATTGGCCTAGAGTGTACCGAGTAGGAGTAGCAAACGCTATTGGCTGAACTATCTTCCCAGTCCAGAGACTGTTTTGACAGTTTTGGAATTTGGCTTTCTAACCTGATGTGTGACATTACCCCTTGATTCATTTATCAGTAATTAAGGGAAAGCTTAAATACTTAGAAAAAGGTTACTTGGAAACATATATGAGTGTGTGTGTGTATGTACGTATTTGTGGCAAATTAAAAATGTTTAATCCCATGTAAGGCTTGGCACTTACATACTTACTATGGGATAAACTACAGTGCAAAGAAAAAAGTTTTTTAAAAAATTATATGCAAAGACATATCTGTCTTAGAAGCATTAAAAAGCCATAAATTAAAATTCTCTTTTATCCTTATGTTAAATTATTTATAAATATAAGTTAAACTGTCATCTGATGTAATATATAAAATCAAACTAATTAAAACTACATTTTCTGCATATGAAAAAAAATTAATTCCCAATACTATCTCTATGAGAACACCCATGCTAAGTAAGCAGCCTGGACAGGGCTGCACGTACAACCCAGCTCCCTTTTGCTAGCAAGTCTCAGAAACCATCACTGGAGCAATGGAAGTCAGGGAGTGCTGTGTTCACCGATTGTACAGAGCGCAGCCCTTCTGCTTCTCCAGAGTGCTGTGCTGTCCAGGGGTCTGTCCCATCCAGAGTCTTAACAGCAGGGCTCTGCTAACCACAAGACACTAAATTTGAAATGCCCTTTTAAGCTTCTTTAAAATGAACAAAATGAATAATCCTGTGACCCAAATTGTTTGCAAAAAGAAAAGAAAGAAACCAATACTTTTAATAATATAAAATGGGCTACTGTGCCCAGCACAAAGCCGTTAAAAGATGTCATTAATACAGTTGTAGTTTTGTGATGAAATAAGCAATGTATTATATTTTAAACTTACCACAAGAGCAAAGAACACCATAAAGAAAAATGATAAACTGCTTGTGTAGCCAAGAAAGCCTGTAAAATACCAATAAAATAAAAAGCAATTTATAGGGCAAGTGATCCTGACGCACAAACAGGGCCCTGCATCGCAGGCCTGTTTTCTATTGCAGCTTGGTATCTGGGCCTAGGGCCCGTCTGTCACAGGTCATTATGCTGCTCCGCACAGCAGAACGGGGACTGGCTTGCCACTGGTGGTGTACTACAGGAGAAGGCAGCTCCTCCGTGCTCTGGTGTAACGACTTCATTTTAGTGGGGCAGACAAAATGCTGCCACCAGCCAAGTAATAAGTTAGCTGGGCAGGGCTGAGGGACTGAGCAACTGAAATAGACTTAGTTTAAAATGATTTGCAGACACCACTCTTCTAATAAAAAGGTACTGTGAAGCTTAAAAGCCTCCTGCTCTCTGTTCTCTCTCTCTCTTGTGCCGCCCACCCCCACCCCAGCAAACAAATCCTGTGCTCCTTCACAGACTTACCAATTTTGGGAAGAAGTGAAAGGGGGAACACAATGCCAACACAGATAATGAGTAGTAGTGTCTGTCCATCAAGATACCAGGACCTATTAGGAAGAACATTCTGTGTTAGGCACAGGACATGGAACTCATTCATGTCTATTCTAACACACGCGTACACACACACACACACACACAGAGAGAGAGAGAGAGAGAGAGAGAGAGAGAGAGAGAGAGAGAGAGAGAGAGAGAGAGAGAGAGAGAGAGAGCGAGCAATTATCCATTAGGAAAAAAACCCTATCATTTTGTTAAATGATCTTAGAAAAATCTTTCTTTTATTATTTATTTATTTATTTAATACGCACTGGTGTTTTGCCTGTGTGAGGGGGTCAAACCCCTGGAACTAGAGTTACTGGCAGTTGTGAACTACGGGTGCTGGGAATTGAACCTGGGTCCTCTGGAAGAGAAGCCAGTGCTCTTAACCCCTGAGCCATGTCTTCCCACACCTCTGAAAACCTTTTCTTGTTAATCATGAATATGCATTCAGAAAATCATGTTGATATAAGCCTGCACTCTCAGGAGTTGGGAGGCAAAGGCAAGATCAACAGTGTGAGGCTGATCTGGACTAGATAGAGCATGTTTCAAAATAACGCCTAAAGGAGATGCCATTTCCAATTACCAAAGGAACACTTAAACATGAGATAGTAATCCATGTTGGTGACGAGTACTGAGGTAAGCCAAACACTGCTGTAATAATTACCTCATGAAAAGCAATTTGGCAAAAGATGGTGAGAGCCTTCATATAATTATGCTCTATAACACAAAATACTATTTAAAACAAAGAAACACCAGCAATAGTTACAAAGATTTTTATAAAATAATATTTGAGAACATTAAAAATAATAAAAATTTAAAAAGTAAAAAATAGTGAAAACTGGAAGCAAACAAGTATCTAATACTACAACTTGGAAGGAATTTCTATAGTACATATGTGTGTGCAGTCTAACACTGTTTTGAGAAAGAAATACAGATATCATAAAAATGGGCAGGAACTTCACTGTTTCTGGGTGATAGTCATTTTTTTTCTCTTCATACTTTGCCACATTTTTCCAGAAGGGATGTGAATTACCAGCTTAAAACACCAAACTTTTCTTTAAAGGACAGTAGACTACTGAATGAGAATAATTAGTAGTGTGATCATGTGCTTGTTAATAAAAAAGAAACGTGGGCCCGAGAGCCCGTCAGTAAAGTGCCTGCCTTGGAAGCCTGAGGGATTGCTTTTGATTCATAGAACCACCTAAAAAACAGCTGGGCACATGGCATATCACGGGTGCATGCCAGGGACGGGGAGGCGGGCTTGCTGGCCAGGCAGGTCAGCCTTGTAAGCTAGTTTAAGGATAACGAAAGACACTGTCTTAAAAAGAAAAGAGGTGAACAGCACCTGAGAAACGACACTCCAAGTTGTTCTCTGATCTCCACACATATGTGCATATACATTTATACATGTGTGCATACACATTCATGCACACTTAGGAAGAATGAAAGACACATTTCAGTACAGAGAGGGAAAAGTAACACTCTGAATATATATGTATATATACACACAAACATACATACATATGTATATATATATGAAGTCAGAAGGATATGCCTAGAATACAAAAATGACTATTTCTATATGGTAGCAATACATGGGTACACGTGTATGATTTTAATTTCTTAATCTATCTAAACGTCAAAGTTAATTTCCCAAGACCTTAATACGTGCACACTTGAAAGACAAACAATTAATACAAGAAATACAACCAGTAAATGTATATAGGAAGAAAAATCTAATCACAGTTGCCAATTAAGTGTATCTATCCTGAGATTATTAAAGTTAAATTATAAATAGTCAAAGAAGTGATATAATTGGCCCATAGGTATTACTATGTTATTGTCCAATTAGGACTCTCTGGAAAAAGAATGGTAATATGTAACCAGCACAATGAAAGCACAGTGGCAATTAACTAAGAAAATCAGCAAAACAAATAAACACAATTGTACCACATTTAGAAAATAAAATCCAGGGTAGAACGGGATTGGGAAACATCAAAAATCAATAGGGATTCCTTTAGTAAGTGCTTGGTAGATGATTTCAATCTCCCTCTGTGGTAATCCATCTTCTCACTCTCAACAGGTGGCCAGAGTCCATTGCCCAGTCAAATTAAGAGAGTCTGCCTTTGTCTGGGTGTAAGAGCTGGCTTCTAGCATGCCCGGCCTTTACTGCTGAGTGCATATCATTACAGCTTGGCTTGTGAGGACCTTCTTTCTGGTACCTTCATTCATTTCTGCTGGGCAGTGACAACCTCCTCTTTAGTAGAGCAAGATGAGCAATAGCAGTGCAAATAGGACCTTGATCATACTTTCCCCTGTTCAGCTCACTCTCTCTCTCTCTCTCTCTCTCTCTCTCTCTCCCTCCCTCCCTCCCTCCCTCCCTCCCTCCCTCCCTCCCTCCCTCCCTCTCTCTCTCTCTCTCTCTCTCTCTCTCCCTCCCTCCCTCCCTCCCTCTCTCTCTCTCTCTCTCTCTCTCCCTCCCTCCCTCCCTCCCCCAGGTCCTGCTCTAACTTGCATTCTTCACACTGTCCTGCACACACACACACACACACACACACACACACACACACACACACACACACACACCTCCCCAGGTCCTGCTCTAACTCCTGTCCTTAGCAAATTAACTACCAGAAGCTATAAGTGATGCACAAGTGTCCCTGCTCTGCAGGGTCTGATGCTGCCTCACAGCCTGGTGTGCAAGAAGAGCTACAAACGCAACCATATAATAAATACAAACTGATACTCAACATGCTCATCTGCTAATCACTCAAACAAAAAACCAAATAGGAACTTCAAAATACTCTCACCAAGAAACACCTGGCAACTAAATTCTGAAACTGGCAGCAAGCCCGGGGCTCTATGTCTGAAATGTCTTTTCTTCTGGGACCTGGTATCAGACCCAGACAGTTGCAGTGCTAGTAGGAAATGGCCCCAAGGGAACAGCGGAGCAGATTCCATCTGTTAGCACTGCTGTTCCTGCTGGATAACAACACTACATTGTATACTGAATATCTGTTAAGAGGGTACAGATTGTGGTCAATGTTCTAATCATAAAAACAAAGTAAAAATGCTCACAGACCGACCTGACCCAAACCCCCCCCCCCCCACAGTTTCTCTTTTTCCAGACAGGGTTTCTCTGTGTAGCACTGGCTGGCCTTGAACTCAGAGATTGCCCCTATATCTGCCTCAACCACCTGGTGCAAACTGACTCTTTAAGATGAAAAAAACGAAACATTGGGAAGGTGGAGTTGTATGAAAGGGTGTTAAGCCACAGGGCCACAACGTCCCCTTGCATAGAACTAAAGGACCACTAAAATCCTGAGGCAGGGCTGCTATGTGTGACCTGAGGGTGGGTTGGTGTACATCTGTAAGAGGGGCATGACTGACAGAGCCCTGACTGTAGGGTGCGAAGGCATCAGACTGGCAGAGCTCAGGAATGTTCGGGCTGGAGGGGGCTCAGAGGTTACCCTGCTGAAAATCTTCATTTCATGTGTCTTGCAAAGGCCATAAAAGGACCATGGGCTGGTGAGAGGAGCAATGCCTCACTCCAAGCCTCAGGAGCTACCCTGAGTTTACGGCATTCTTCCAGATGCCCCCTAATCTATTTCAAGGTCACAATTCGTTTTCTCTTTAGGGCTGAACTTACAATCTTCATAGAAAGGGGTTTTAAAACAGTGTTTCTCTAGGCCTGGAGATTGGTTATGAATCGTTTCTTATAGTTATTGATCATTCATTCATTATCAATAAGGACCATGAATAACACACAGTGGAGTGAATGAATTTCACTTGCATGTACCAGACATGTGCACTGTGTTTGGCCATGGAGATAGTCCAAAGAACAGATGAGATTAAACCTAGTCCCAGAGAATACAAACCAGCAATAAGCAGTCTTAAAAAGTACCCTGTAAATGCATTTATTTTATAAATCAAGATTTTAGGAAAATTTACTGCACTTAATTTTTTTTTTTCTAAGAGGGGGGAAAAGGAATTATCTAACCAAACTCCTGTTTTCCTACTGTGACCTAAATATACATTCTCTTTAAGCCAAAAGAATTAGAGTAAAAAGTTTTATACTTCCTAGAAAACTTGTTTGATCTGTGGATTTAATCTTATATGATAAAAACGCTCCAACTATGAAACACAGTATAAATCCTTAGCTGTATTGCAAATGTTTGGCACGCAGATGTTTTTTCCATTTTTAAATGAAAACCAGATTTATTTATAAGTTGCTTTAATTTCATTCTCGAATAGGATGGAACAAGAGTATCGTGTGTTCTCAATTAGGATCTTGCTCACATCCCATATCAATTATGTAACTCAAATGCAAGACAACTTAATTGTGTCAATCATAGTCCCCTGACAAGACCATTAAATGTTAACAGAGAGCTCCCAACTTTTAACAGCTATAGATTAAAAAAAACAAAAAAACAAAAAAACAAAAAAAAAAACAAAACAAAACCAAAAACAAAAAAAACCAAGCAAGTTATTCTAGGAAAAAGATAGATGTATCCTGAGTTTGGTATAATCATTTCTGTTCTGGATTTCCAATAGTAACTTTTGAAAATAGAATATAATGAACACAAAGTGATTTGAAAGCATCTTCATAAATTGTTATAGTTCATATAGTTCATAAGTATACATCATCCTTACAGATAATCCAGAAAATAAAGACACCTGAAAGACATTAACTGAAACTTACGGTAAACTAAACCCTAAAATGAAACGTCAACACCACATGATCTCAGTGAAGAAATCCCTGCCACCCAACACCATCTAGAAATAAACTGCCCCAAAGCAACATTCATTACTGCAACATTTGTTTCTGACTTTACAAGGCTAGGCTTTAAAAACTAATGCCCTGTAGCTAATTAATATAGTTTCTTCATAAATGGATAGGCTGCATGTAAAACAATGTGAGTATCAAACATGTGTGATTTTAACATGCAATGGGCAAAAACTGGTAATGGCCTTTGAAGCATGCAGTTTGGAAATGCCCATTTGTGATAGAAATAGAACATTTCCATAAAAGTTTTACTAATACAACTGAAACGAGTTAATTTCAGTTGTTTAAAACAAATGCTAAAACAATATACATGGCGCGTCATTTAAAAGGAACAATGCTTTAGCAGACAAAACACCTTCGTTTTAATACTAGTTCTGCTATACAACACTGTAACTAGTTCTAAAGTTACTTCAAGCATGCTAATAGAAGTCAGGACCAAACAAAAGATAAACAGACTACACAAAGACAAACTCAGGTGACACATGACAGCCATTAGGACTATCTGAGTTCATTTGTGTTTGACTTCCTGGAAATCTGCATAAAAAAGGAAAGTCTACCTTTAATATAATTGTTGTCATTGGAATTTCCCTGTTCTCCACCCTTACACTGTGCTAGATATACTTGCAAGCATGCACATGTGTGCCCTCTTATTTGATCATCATAACTCTAATAAGGAAGCAACTAAACAAAGGTAGAGTCATTGGTTTGCTGTGTTTTTTTGAGACAGGGTTTATCTGTGTAACAGCTCTGGCTGTCCTGGAACTCACTCTGTGGACCAGGCTGGCCTTGAGCCCGAGAGATGTGTGTGCCTCTGCCTCCTTAGTGCTGGCATTGAAGGTGTGCACCACTGCCCAGCACCCTTTTTTTTTCTTCAATGATTTATTCATTATTTTATATGCTTTGTTGTTTTGCCTGAGTGCTATGTCTGGCTACGTGAGGGTAGCAGATCCCCTGGAACTGGAGTTACAGACAGTTGGAGCTGCCATGTGGGTGCTAGGAATTGGACCCAGGTCCTCTGGAAGAGCAGTTGGTGCTCTTAACTGCTAAGCTATCTCTCCAGCCCTTTCAGAATGCTTGTCTGCTTTTGCTTTTTTCTGGTATTAAGAATTGACCCCACGGCCTGGGGCATGCTAGGTGAGCACTCTGGAGTCATACTCCCAGCCCTCATTGGTATCCTCACAACATAAGGTAAAGAAACCTACAGCTCATGACAAGTTAGATGGCCAATAGTTAGTTAGTTACTTGAGACTAATGAGCATGAAATGAATAGAACATATTCATGTTTTCTTTTTATTCTTTATCACACCGCCTTGAATTCTTAGCTCTATGAACAAATTTCTCACTTAGTATTCAAGTAACAAAAGTAGTTCTCACTATTTTTACAGAAAATACAAAAAAGTATATTTCACACAGCTACTTCTTAGAGTAGTTAGGTGTCAAACAGAACATAATCAAAATGCCACCAGATTAAGTTGAGGTAGCTGTGAGCACGCTCTGGGACCCTAATGAGCTATGAAGTGCCACAGGAAGGAGCATCTTCTGAGGATGAAGACAGTAAAGGACTTTATTACCCTCATTTTAATCACATCTCACAGTTCCTCTTTAGACCAAAGGAAACCCAGACCTTCCTTACACATACCCATCTGCACCTATTCACTTCTTTAAGAGAAGCGAGCTCTTCTAAGCTAAAAACAAAATTCTGAAGTTTTCCTCTGCATTGCAGATAAGTTTGGATACTGAGGAAAACTAACCAAACACTCCAGTCCAGAGACAGGGCATCCTTTGTTGTGATTTGAAAACTGGGTAGAGAAATGGGACAATTAACAAGATTAACCCAAGTTTATTTTTATTTTCAAGTTTATTTCTCTGAAGAAAAAAAGAAGAAAAAGAAAGTCTTTTTCCTTGCTCTACATATCAAAAAGAAAAGCATAATTAACTTGGGATCCTTCCCCATAAGAAGAGCTAAGTCAATATATTTTGTAGGACCCTGTGTTTTTAAAGGAGAAAGAAAGTATGTTGTGGTTCAGTATTATTCACAATACTAAGAAAGGCTAAGTGAAAGAGGTTTCACCTATAACTCTTTATGCTGTCTAACACAAGTTTCACATAGTGGATGCAACCATATTATTTGTCACAACAACTTGCTGAGAAGTCACAGCAAACATGACTCACTGTCCCTTCAACTTAGATATCCTCAGGCTTCCCTCCATCTTTCATATCCTTAGATGGCTTCTTGACTCTTCTCCAAGAGCTAATTTGGACTTGACTTGGCCTTTACCTTCACGGAGCACCAGGGCTTGGGGCTTCAGTGGTTGGTAGCACAGTGCTCTGGCACGGTGGATTGTCAGTGGACATGTACACAGCGTATTCTCTATCATATTCCACCCATGAAACCTGTAAGTGTCCCAAGGACAGACACTTTTGTTTCCCCTGCCACTCAGGCTTAATGAAAACATAATGAAATGAAATGAATGAATGAATGAATGAATGGGTGGATGGGTGAATGGATACAATGGAACGTTTCTTCTTACCCACTGTGGTCTCCAGGCAAAAATTCTGAAATAGCAGCAGGAAGCTCTGTTTTAATAATTAAAAGATAAGATGACATAGCTGCAAAAAAGAACAAAAAGAACTCCTATTAGAATTTTAACCATTCAAAGGGTAATTTATTCAGAAACACAGATGTGCCTTGGATCTAGGGTGCCATATAGAAGATACCTCACAACGAACTAATGCAAACACGTATACAGCAGAAATGAAGGTAAGTGACTGTGTAGAGAAGAATTGGTAAGTTTATCACATAAACTTTGTTTACACTGCAAATCTGAAGATAAGAAAAAAAGGGGGGGTTGTAATAGATTATTTATAATAAAATTGTTTCCAGCACTCAGGAGGCAGATCTCTGTGAGTTCAATGCCAGCCTGGTCTACAAAGTAAGTTCCAGGACAGCCAGGACCACACAGAGAAATTCTGTCTCAAAAAAAAACAAAACCCAATCAACCAAAAAGAAAAAAATATTTAATAACTATAATTAATAACTGATCACTTGCTCTTTTTATTTAACTGGGAAGAAACACCTTCTGCAGAAGCTCAATCCCCTCTTTTTCTTCCTCTCTCTGCTACATACTATTACAAGACATAAACAGAAGAAACAATAAATTAAAGCTGTTCTCTGATTCACTGCATCATTCAGCCTGCTAAGAAGATAGAGTTTCTAATCCTTGCTCCATCTATGTAAATCAGAAACCAAAGCCAGTTGGATGGTGGCACACACCATTAATCCCAGCACTTGTAAGGCAGAAACAAGTGTATCTCTGTGAGTTCGAGGCCAGCATGGTCTACAAATCAAGTTCCAGGACAACAAGAGCTACACAGAGAAACCCCATTTTAGAAACAAACAAAACAGAAACCAAAACCAGCAGTGCCACTCAGTTTTTATCCGTTGGCATATGAGAAATATGCCACTTAATAAAGACACAATTCCTCATTTGTCATTAAAACACATGCTGGGGTTGGAGAGATGCTTAGTGCTTGGCTCCCAGCATAGCTGGGTGTCTCACAACTGCCTATAACCCCAGCTCCAGGGGATCTGACGCCCTCTTCTGTCCCCAACAGGCACCTGCGCTCACAAATAATTCTGCAAGCCTTCTACCGTAAATACCTCTGAGGAGTAGGGAACTCATTTTGGCAAATACGGAAGGAGAAGCTGAAATACTCAGCTGTGTGGAAACCCAGCTGTCTGGAGTCAGAGCTTCAGTTTAACAGTTTTCCTCAGGGATGGATCGAAAACACACACACACACACACACACACACACACACACACACACACACACACACACACACACACACACACACATTTTTTAAAAGAGCCAATGAAAAATAAAAACCACCCTTGAAGACTGACGAGTGTATTCTATGTGCACACTGCTTTTATTACTTATTTGTATTTCAGGAAACATTCCACTTTCTCCCTGGACTTATAAAAACTGAGAGCAGCACTGAGCGCCAGGTCTGAACAATGCAGTCTGGAGGAAGTTGGATTAAAAGGTGCATAGTTTAAGGACAGTGAGCATTTCTGTCAAGCTGTTGGGAAGCAGCTGACCTCTGCAGTTAAAATGCTGTAATGATTTAACCCTGGAGAAGCACAAGGCACCTTGGCCTGCAGGAAGAGCAATCACCACGTGCACAGACACAGTCTTTTTTTTTTTTTTTGTAAAGTAACAGGTACCTATGGTTAAGTTAAATTTAGAACACGTAAGTAACAATCATTTTTCTGCAATGAAAACACATACCCATGTCTTGTAATTTAAGACTATTTCTTTTTCTCCAGAAGAAACATGGCTGCTCACCAAGGGCCACCAAGACATGCCTGCAAGTCCTTAGCGGTGGCTACTACAAGCGACTGCACGTGGATGTCTCCTACCTTGCTCTGTTCTCTCAGAGGAAAAATACCAGCAGCTGCGCACAGGAGGGAGGGAGGTCTATGCTAACCTCTCCCACTCAAAGATTCGGAATTGTCACAGCAGTTTGTTTTCCCAAGAACTACTACATGTACATGATGTGATGAAGAAATAGACTCGAGTTTTCTGAAACTGGCCTAGAAACTACTTAAACACATCTCGAGGGAAGGAGGGGGTGAAAAGACAAAAGTACATTCAACACAAGGAACACAGACTTCGGACTCAGGACTTTTTATTATCCGCTCATCAGTCCTTTTGCTGGGATTAATCTGACATTGTATGCATTTCTAAAGTTTCAGACATTCAGCTCTCCCAGTAATTTCCTATTTTTTGATCTTTAATTGTAGAAAGGCTACAATGAATGTGAGATTATATTTCTTTCTCATATACAATCTGTCATTCTTTCCAGAATTTCTATTAGCCTCTGGCTAATCACTCGATCACGTCTGTGTTGTAGCCTTCACTCTTTGGTTTTCAAATGGGAGTCCTGTTTCACTAGATTCCAGTCTGAAGAGCCATGTGTACTTAAAGAAATACGAACTCACTAGACATATGTTTCTCTGTTTAAAAAAAAAAGGCCTCTCAGAATACACGAGTATAATAAAACATGTGAAACCCTGTTTCTTCCTTGGAGAATGCTGGCGTGTTTTAAGAGCTACAAAACCACAGAGCCTACCATGGGGAAAACCCCACTGGTTGAGCAAGTAAAACAAAGAAATCTCACTGCTAAAATTACTTTTTCTTAACCACAAATAAATTTTCATGTAGGTACTACCATCTTAACATACAGTATATACTACCGAGAACAAAAGATTATTAGATAATACACCGTTAGGAAATACATCTTAATTATGGCCACATTAAAAGATCAAGTCAAGAAAGTAAGCTGAGAAAGGTTTTAAGAAAAAAGTAATAACAGCAGGAAAGCTCACATATTCACTGTTTTTAACTAAAAGGTCACTAGGTCAAACAGCTCGATGCCACACCTTCTGTCCTATGTCTTCTATTAATGGCACAAGGAAATGCTTAAGACTTATCTTGGAGACAGGTCATAAGCAAGAATTTATAAATGATTTTAGCTGGTATCTATCCATGGTATAGATTCCAAATATAAGACACACTATGTTTCTCCCAAATTAATGGCTGTACCCCACATAATCTGTAAGAGCCATGGTTACAGTGGAACAGTTCAGGCCTCCACAACACTAAAACCAAGATCTGTGCTACAAAATACACCTTGATGACAGTTATCAGCCATTCCAAATCATTTAGTTTCACCACATTATATGAACTGATATTCTTTTCCCTTCATTTTAAATGAAACTACCCTGGAAACAAAACAAAAATTTCTGTCATCCTAGTCAAGACACAGAAATAGAAAGAACCCTTTAAAAGCCACATGGAAAAGCAGTAGGAAATTAGGAAAACACTGAACCAGGGGAATCTAATCGGGCAACAACAGTGAGTAAGTATCATTACTGCCCGATGGTCATGAGAGACATGAGCACTAACTACTGGTGGTCAGAGAGACATGAGCACTAACTACTCATGGTCAGAGAGACATGAGCACTAACTACTGATGGTCATGACAGACATGAGGACTAACTATTCATGGTCAGAGAGACATGAGGACTAACTACTCATGGTCAGAGAGACATGAGCACTAACTACTCATGGTCAGAGAGACATGAGGTCTAACTACTCATGGTCATTACAGACATGAGGACTAACTACTCATGGTCAGAGAGACATGAGGTCTAACTACTCATGGTCAGAGAGACATGAGGACTAACTACTGATGGTCATTACAGACATGAGGACTAACTACTCATGGTCAGAGAGACATGAGGACTAACTACTCATGGTCAGAGAGACATGAGGACTAACTACTCATGGTCAGAGAGACATGAGGTCTAACTACTCATGGTCAGAGAGACATGAGGACTAACTACTCATGGTCATTACAGACATGAGGACTAACTACTCATGATCAGAGAGACATGAGGACTAACTACTCATGGTCAGAGAGACATGAGCACTAACTACTGATGGTCAGAGAGACATGAGCACTAACTACTCATGGTCAGAGAAACATGAGCACTAACTACTCATGGTCATGGGGAGACTTGAGAACTACTACATGACAGTCATGGGAGACGTAAGTACTATTGCCATATGGTCATGGGGAGATGTGAGTATTAATGGCTGCCCCGCAGTCATGGGGAGATGTGAGTTGGGACAGAGGTAGAGAGAAGAAAGGCCACAAACTGAGAACAGCTGCCCACTCTGGACACAGCACGTCTGTGACATGCTTGGCTATATTATAAGTGGTAGGAAATTCTTTGGGTATCTAACTTCCATACCAACCTGCCTGGCAGACACAATTTTATCCACAGAAACGAGAGCCATGTATACTAATCTGTTATGTGGGTGCTGGTGCAAACAGCCAATCTTACTTGAGGAGCTCACTCTATTAAATGCTAGTCTGTTCTGGGCAGGTGGAGAAGCAATTGACCAAAGCCAAGAGAAATAAAAAAAAGTCTATCAAAGAGGCCTCTCTAAATGAAGTCATTTATTTATTTGTTATCGGCATTTAAGCAACAAACTGCTGCTGGCTGCTGAGTTTAACCATTTCAGCTGGAGACACATTGCACTGTTAATGGAGTCCATCTGGGGCTATAGACCTTTAGTTGGAGTCATTGGCTCAAAATTCACGTAGCTTCATGCCAGGACTTCACAGCATGGACTTCACAGCATCTGCTGCCATGATTTAGCTATATGTTGGTGGAGGCATAGCTCCAAAGAGGAAGTCTCCTGCTCACACATATCAGGGATTTAACACTTCACTGAAACCATATCTGTAAGCTTTAGGAACCAGTGCTCTCCAACAATCTCAAATGTTTCTCAGATTGTCATCTGTTAACCATACAACCTCAAGAAAGAAAGGACTCGACTGAGTTTGGGCCTAAACAATCGTCAGTCTAAAAGACAATCACCCATGTTGTTAAACACTTAGGAGACTGCATGAAGATGGGATGGCGGTCAGCTATTTTAAAAATAGACCTGGGTTTTCAGCACTTGGGGGAAGCCCAGCAACTTCTCAGAGGATTTAGTCAGTGGCCTAAACAAACAGAGGCGCTGTGGTTTGCCTTTCCATTGAAGAGATTCAGCTTAATTTCAAACTTGTCTTTAGTCATGGGTAATAACTAGTTTATTGAAGAGATCTCATTAACCTGGTGTTTTCACTAAACGTCAAAATGCCATGGAAATTCTATCCCCACTCAAGTACTATACAATCTCCTTTTTAAAAAGAATCCCCCTCTTCCCCATCAAATCTCTGTAAACAATGTAATTTCCCTAAACTGCAAAACTGGGAGAAAAAAGATGGTGGGAAATGTTCCTTCACTCTCCTAAAAGAGCTTTTATTTTATAGTTTGTTAAGACCCTAAATCTAAAGATGGACCAGAGAGCCAGGCCTAGCGGCATTAAGCTCCTGGGGGGGGGGGGGGGTTGACAGGGGAGGATGGGAAGTACAAGGTCTGCTTGGACAGCCCAGTGAGACCTGGTCTCCAAACCAAGGCAGGAGGAGGGGCGGTACAGCTAGGAGAAAACGCTGTGATGGAGAGCTTGCTTAGCATGCATGTGTTCAATCCTCAGTAACGCACACACGCACACACACACACACACTCAGAATATCCACTATTTTTACAATCTCGTTATCAAACTTCAATGGAAATCTTTGCCAGTACATTGTTTCTGAAGTCTCTTTAAAATGACATGTCACTACTAAATCTAGTCAAGGCAAATGCTTGTGAAAACAGACTCCTTTAAAATTTCCCATACTTCTAGTCTTTTGCAGTATTTTCTAGAATTTGGGGATAATATTGTTCAAGGGTTTTTGTTTTGTTTTAAGCTGCAGTGAGTCTGACCAGCAGATGGTGGTGTAACAGCACTCCCAACCCCAGCTTGCTGAGAAGCAAGACAAACTGATGCATCTCAGACTGGCTTCAAAAAAAAAAAAAAAAAACAATTTAAATTGTCTAACATTACATCATGGATTTGTCCAACAATGGGAATCTGATCTCTGTAGTCATTTTAGACGAAGACCCTGTGCTGTCTTGGTTCACAGGCTGCTCAGGTTCTCTCACTCATGGCTCTAACTGAGGTGTTAATCAAGTCTGTGAACATTAACCACCTTTGCTTTAATCGTCTTCCAAGACTTTCCTTGGCTAACTAAGATGAGCTGGAGTTAGCTGTTTGATTTCTAGAGACAGTGTAGCCTATAGAATGGTCTGCTGCAGGAAGATCTCTGTGAGTTCGAGACCAGCCTGGTCTACAGAGCAAGTTCCAGGACAGGCTCCAAAGCTACACAGAAAACTTGTCTGGGGGGGGGGGGGAGGAGAGAATGGTCTGCTGAATAGATTCACTTTAATGTAAAACAAACTACTTCTCAGATTGTGGGACAAATGTGTAATACAACAGAGTAGGTGGGGGCTGTGCAAACTAGCCCCTCCCACCACACCACACTTCATAGACCTCCTCCCAGAAGGCAGTTTACTGAGTTCAAACCCTGAGCTAGCATTCTCTTGCCTGCAACAGCATCAAACATTAGAGTTCTAGGATTCCCCCTTTCTCTATTCCAGCAGGAACTCTCAGCAAATGCTAGCAATAGCTCTGCCTGAGGCAGGGGACACAGAGGGCTACACCTGCAACAGCTTCTTCCAGGCTCCGGGTCACCACTGCTGAGAGCGCAGAATCACAAGTTAGTAATATTTTCTAGATGGCTCTCTACTTTCTAAAGGCCAATAATTCTAAAACCTTAATGTAGTAAGTGGCATTTTTAGAGGTTATTTGAAGGAAGCCCCCACCAAAATCTCTTAGGAGATCACACTGGTGCCCATTGTTAGGGCTGGTGCCTCACTGTTGTTTACAGACAGGAGAAGGGAATAAACCAGGGCTTCTACCAAAAGACCCACAGAATAAGTAGTAAAGAGAAATTATGAATTTATGATCACTTTGTCTCGTTTTTTTCCTTTTAGTGTTGGGGGTGGGAACAAGAAGGCTGAGATATTTAAACATCAAACAGCACAGAGAACAAGCTAGGATTGGGGGAAAATATGGATGAAATATATCATATAAAAATTTTTAACAAAAAGTTTAAAAGAGAGGGGGGGGGAAGCTGGGTGTGATGGCTACAGTGTTTGTCAACTTGACAGGATCTAGACTTCCTAGGAGACAGGCCTCTGAGGTATTGCCTAGCTTAGCTTTGGTGGGAAGAGCCACCTCAAATGTGAACAGCACCAACTCCATGGCCCGGAGCCCTGGACTGAACTGAATGGTGACAGAGGGCTGCACACCCCCAGCCCAGCCCTCCCCTTCCTGCCCGTGGCCACCAGCTGACAGCAGCCTGGGGTAGTGCAGCAGCTCCACCTTCCCTGGTGATCACCTCCCCTAGGGCTGAAGCAACCCCCCCCTCAGGAATTCCATTGCAGGGGCAGTAATCCTGGAGTGTGGTGGTGCACACCTGTGATCCCAGTGTTCAGGAGGCCAAGGCCAAAAGACCAAACGTTACAGGCTAACCAAGACCTTGTCACACACATAAAAAAGACTGCAAGAGTTACCATTAACTGAACATACACACTCTGCCCCATTAATGCCTGAGAGAATTAACATGCCTTCTCCAAGGGCCACGTCAGAGGATGAGGGGAGACTCTGAGCTTTCTATTTTCCATGGGAATTCGTCAACAAAGACCAAACCAAAGCTGAGAGTGGGGGGGTGGTCCTTGAAGCGCATGCCTGCTTGACCAAAGACTGAGGTCAGAATCTGAAAACCAAGCCAGGGCTCTGCTCACAAGGGTGAGCTTCACATCCCATGACAATGAAGGAGTGTCATTTATGCATTTAGCTGGGAAAAGAAAACCTCGGAAATATGCTTTCACTTCTTACTCATGGGCTCTCAATAAATAAACTCTCAAGTGATGTGAATAAAATAATGAGGACATCATTCTAAAATAAGCAAGGCTAGCTTTGCTGAACTTTCAGGACGTTTAAAATGCTGCCACAGCGTCTAAGTTGCCTTTCGAAAATTCTAAAACAAGCAAGCAAAGCAACAACCTTAAGAATGCAGAGACCCGATGATTTACATAACACCAAATCCAAGAACCTTTTCCACATCAGCCAGACAATTGGCCAAACAGTTCCATTTGAGTGCTTTCAGGGACGAAGCACACTTTTTAAGAAGTGTAGGTCATCTCCACTTCAATCACAAAGCTTATTGACAGGGCTATTGGCTAAGTCTGACAGTGTCCCCAAACCGTGTGTCTAGGAAACAGAGTCCTAACATACAGAAGTGTTTGCGGTGGCATCTGATGGGAAAGGTTTAGGTCATGAGACTCCAACTTTACAGGCAGGGTTAGCCCATTGTAAGGGCCCAAGGCTAAGAGTTTGACACCATGGTCTACACTACCATGTGACAGCTTCTGTCACATGATCACATTAAGAAAACCCTCACTGGGTGTGGTTTTCCTTGATTACAGACTTCCTGCCTCCAAAAACTGCTGTTTACTACAAATTCCCCAGTCGATGGTACTTTGCTGGGCAACACAAAACAAGGAAGAGTATTCTAGAGGAAGAACCTAAGTCAGCTTCTCGGTGAACTTGTATCATCAGAACCAAGTTTGCTTCCCAGGAAACACTGGATTAGTTCAGTTTCTTTATCATTCACAGTCAGCTTTGACACTAGTAATGGACCTAGCATTCTGGGTGTGTGCAGGTCAACACGGGGCAACTTTCTCAATTGCACCTAACTGAACCTGGGGCAAGTGGATTCAGCTCGACTGCTTGGCCAGTGAGCCCCTGAGATTCTCCACTCGGGGGTTAGGGTGTGCATCCTCCCACCGGGCTGCTTACAGGTGTCTGCACTCAGATCCTGTTAGCAAAGCAAGTACCTTACCAACCGAGTTGTCTCCCCAGCCCCACCATTCCCCACTTATTTTCACTTAAAAAATTACATGTGTGGTGTTCTGCTGGCATGTATATTTGTGCATCCCATGCTTGTAGTGCCCAAGGAGGCCAGAAGAGGGCATGGACTCCCTCTGGAACTTGAGTTACAAACAATTGTGAGCTGCCCTGTAGGTGCTGGGAACTGAACCCATGATGGGAGATGTTATTCTGTAAATATATTTCTCATACTGGTTAATTAATAAAGCACTGTGGCCATAGGAAACAAGATAGGTGGGGCTAGGAGACCAGGAGGAGGAAAGAGGAAGTAGTTGGGAAGAGTCAAAATGTAGAGCATGGAGGAAGGAAGACGCCTGCCTCGGCTCCCTGATAAGACAACCATGTGGAAATACTTAGATAAGTAGAAATGGGTTAATAATTAAGACAGAGCTAGCACATAAACAATAATGGTAATTGGCCAACAGGATTATATCAAATACAGAGTCTCTGAATGTTATTTGGGGCTCACGTGGAGGCGGGACCATGGCGGCAGGACCAGCTGCAGCTGGCGGGAAAAACCTGCCGTAACAAACCCAACCCGGGTCCTCTAAAAGAGCAGCCAGTGCTCTTAACTGCTGAGCCACCTCTTCAGCTCCCAATAGATATATCTATAGAGTACTAATCATTTAAGTGCCTCTTAATCCAGCAAAGTTCCAGACACTGTGTTGGTTACTGGAAGTACAAAGAGGGATGGTGATATGGGATGTCCTTCTGTACACTTTGAATATGTGTTGCTTTTATTGGTTAAATAAAGCTGCTTTGGCCTATGACAGGGCAGACTATAGCTAGGTGGGAAATCCAAACAGAGATACAAAGAAAAGGAAGATGGAGTCAAGGAGATGCCTGCAGCCTATGGAGGAGTAAGATCCCAGAGCATTACTGGTAAGCCACAGGCCATGTGGTGATACACAGATTAATAGAAATGGGTTAGTTTGATTGTAAGAGCTAGCCAGTAATACGCCTGAGCCATAAGCCAAACAACTATAATTAATATAAGCCTCTGAGTGACTATTTTATAAGTTGCTGCAGGACCAGGTGGGACTCAGGAAAGCATGCTGGTTACAGAATGTGACATACTGAAAAAACTTAAAGTGCAGAACAGAAATACATGTGGAGATAACCTCAGATAAGGTTAACCCCAGCGAGGTTCTAACAGCCACATCTAAATCAGGTTAGAGAAAAAGAAGTCGCTACAGTGAAAACTATAGGAAACACAACAGGAGGCATCATGCCAAGATAAAAAGCTTGGATTCCAATTCCCAAATTAAAAATTCATAAATTATTAATCAACGGTTCAATCCGATCTCAACTAAATCTGATAGGTCTTAATGACGACCTGCAGAGAAATCACCACTAAGCAGTTATATTTGCTAATTAAAAATTATTCCACAACAAATCCTGAAATCAATTACACCACAAAAATTCCCAAGGGATGACGTTAGTGTTCCTGGTTTCTGGAGTGAAGTATGAAGTTACTGTTTCGTGGACATTTAAAGCATTAAAAGGTGACACTCAGGATTCCAAAAAACTCCCACTGATGGGACACCCTCCCCCACCAAAATTCTCACTAAAGGTACAGTTTGGTTGAACAATACCTAGAGTGAAATGGCTCAGATCTGAAGCTATCATCTTTCAGTTACTTAAAACTATTAGATGTAAGAAAATGATTAAAACTTCTTGTGAGCACACAATCTTGTGTAAGATCCTCGTGGGTTTTCTATGACTCTGACAGTATTTAGCATTTTAGCTAATGGTAAAAAGAAACAAAGATTCAGTTCAGCTTTATGCAATATCTTTACAACATGTTCACACAGTTCTCACTTTAGAGTTAAGTGTTTAATACATTCAGTCAACTGTCCATGATTTACAGTGATTTTCATTTCCACATGGTTCTCATAATTAGGATCAGTTGTATGACTAGTTTTTAGTAGGAACCAAGGGAAAGATAAACTTGAGGATGCCTCTTGCCCTTAGACGTGTTATAAGTCTCTTGGTCATTTTTAACTTCTTAGCTCTAAGGGGACATTGAGCATACCTGACTGTTCACTTAGCCCACGGGGCACTATTCCTGCTATAGAAACATCTGTCAGTGGGAGAGATTGAGGGAGAGAAAGCGAAGGGAAAATAGTTCAGGATCTCTTTGAGAGCATTTTCTAGCTGCATCCTCTCACCATCACAACCAGAGAAAGCCTAGAAGGCTGTGATCAACAGTCAGCTGCAGCTGAGGTCTGAGGCAGATTTATCAGTGCTACTAGAAATCATCCAAGGAATATTAGGAGGGATGGCTGCATCTACAGAGATTCAGTGTCCCTATAGGAAGGCAAGGACGCAGAAAAACAACAATTTCCATTACCTGTATGCATACATGTCCCATTCTCAGTGCTTACCTCCAATATTCTGAATTATTATTGTGCCTGCCACCACCACCTAAAAGAGAACAGATGTATTCAGAAGATAAAGGGGGAAACAGTAGGAAAGGACAGAAGTTTATTAAAATTAACAACCAATACCACAAAGACAGATGCACAACTCATGACTGAAGGCAATGGAAAGAATAAATTTTGTCAGCTGTTTGTACTGTGTAAAATTAATAAATATCACATAAAAGGTCTTTCCTCAATACCTCCATAGTTATTATAAAGATATTTCCGAAGTTTTTCTTAGCAGTCATGTTTGAATAGCTAAGAAGTATTAAAAAGCTAGTAAGTGGGGATTACCAACATCTAATAAACGGACACTGACTCTGGGAAGTCCTGTGGTCCCTTTCTTACTGGCTTTACCACATTGCTTTAGTAGGTATCCCAAAACAGACTGGAGTGTGCTGTGTCAACACTATAGTACATAAAGGGAAAGGGTGATCTTCTGATTAGGTTGGCACGGAGCCCGTATTTGGGTATACTAGTCTCAAAAGATTAAACAGACTATAGCAGAAAACTCCAGGGCACGATGACCAGATCTGGAAAACTTAGGCAATGTGTTTCAAACTCAAAAAATAAATGTGAAATAAGCTAAATCTAAAAGAGCAGATGGTGGCAAAGACAACAGTAAACTGGACCCTCTTCCTCAGGCGCGTCTCCTTTCCACTCAGTCTGGCCGGTTGATGGCACGGGAAAGTGGGTTCAAAGTAGCCAGATCAGCTTGCATTTAGTAATTCAGAAATTGAATTTCACACTATCAAGAGTATAAAGGTTGGCAACTGGCTAAAAATAAAAAAAGGTCTGAGATTTAAAAAAAAAAAAAAAAAAGGCCCAAGCCAAGTACCATATCCAGTCTGTTTCTGGTCTTGGATGAGACTCCTGGGGAACACAAAGTAAATGTTTAAATAGTATATTCTCCTTGGGCCGCCTGACCACTAAACAACACCTGGGCTGTAATCACCAGCAGACATTTGGAGCTGACTAGCTACCTGTATCATTCAGGCCTCCATAGACCAAGGACAGGCCATACGTGAGGCTCACTTTTACTGGGAATTCCTCCTGGGGCAGAGCACTGCTCATCCTGTAATTATCTAGCTTACTGGGACCTGAAGTCCTTGCAGATGCAGAGGAAGCCTAATGATCTGGAAATCTGGCAAGGTCTCTAGAGATACAGGTGTGCTGGACACTTCCATGTCAACTTGACACATTTGAGAGGAGGGAACCTCAACTAAGAAAATGTCTCTATAAGATCCGGCTGTAGGCAAGCCTGTAGGACATTTTCTTAAGATTGATGTAGGAGGGCCTAGCCCATTGTGGGTGTTGCCATTCCCAGGCTGGTGGTCCTGAGTTCTATAAGAGAGTAGGCTGAGCAAGCCATGAGGAGCAAGCCAGTAAGCAGCACACCTCCATGGCTACTGCATCAGCTCCTGCTGCCAGATTCTTGCCCTGTCTGAGTTCCTCCCCTGACTTCCCCAAACAGTGATGGACTGCTCCCTGGAAGTATGAGCTGAATAACTAAGACAGTGTTCACTGCTGTGGAATAATCCTCCTGTACACTGTGAATATGTGTTACTCTCATTGATTAATAAAGACCCGATTGGCCTGTAGTCAGGTAGGAAGTATAGGCAGGACAGCCAAACTGAGAATGCTGGGAGGAAAAGGGAGGAGTCTGGAGATGCCAGCCAGCCACTGAGGAAGCAGGATGTGTATGTAGAAAATGAGGTAACGAGCCACAACCCACATGGCAAAGAGCAGATAAGAAATAGGGTTAACTTAAATGTAAGAGTTAGCTAGCATCAAGCCTGAGCTATCTATCGGCTAGGCATTTATAAATAATATTTAGCCTCTGTGTTGGTTATTTGGGAAATGGCTGCCGGGACAGGAAAATGCTGACTACAAGTCATGGCAACTCTGATGTTTCTAGGAGGCAGTTTGCACCTCAGCTTAAATATGAGTTTCTGAAATCCAGTCATTTGTGGGAAGAACATTCTGCCTTGGTGTATGCCACCTGCAATGCAAATGAAACCCACTGGCCACACACATGAAATACTTCTATTTCCTATGAGTACATTGGAAATATAGGATCTTAGCACTAACCCCTTCTCTAATTTTAGGTATTTAATGTTTAGAAAGCCAGAATGAATGTCTGCCTATCTGTATTTTCTATGCTTACTACAGTGCATGGCCACAGCATTGCCATACTCAGCTGATAAATAAATACACAAATTTAAAGATAATCTTTAGAATTTTCCTCAAAAGTTTTCAAAAATATTTCCTCGATTCACAGAACAGTATCTTTTTTTTGTTTTGCATTTTTTTTTGTTTTTGTTTGTTTGTTTGTTTGTTTGTTTTTCGAGACAGGGCTTCTCTGTGGTTTTGGAGCCTGTCCTGGAACTAGCTCTTGTAGTCCAGGCTAGTCTCGAACTCACAGAGATCCACCTGTCTCTGCCTCCTGAGTGCTGGGATTAAAGGTGTGGGCCACTACTATCATTCAACCACACATCAAGAAAATGGAAAGATTTCAGACCAATTATAGAAAAAGGGAAGAAACACAAACAGAATCTAGCAAGTCCTCACTCTGGACACGCTCTGTCAGCACAGCTGCCTCCTAGGCATAGGGACACTTATAAATAATGATGCAACAGCTCACACTCAGGAAAGAGAGTCCACAGCCCTCGATCTTGGAGACGGTGCTGCTGCAGGGATGAGGGAACTATAACTTGAGCTGATGGTGGTGCCAGTGATAAATAAATATGAACAGCCATTGAGACACCAAAACAGAAGAAAATTAACTTAACTGTAACACTAACAACAAGGCCGGGTAATCTGTAGGGAAAACATTCCCCTACAGCTTTAAAGTTAGAAAACCACCGAAAACTAGTGCCAATAAAATCTTACTTTACTTTTATTATTCCAAGAAGGAGACCCAGTACATGTAGCATCTACAGTACTCGGATGTGGAACTGGTGTTGGGTCACAGTTGATAACAGGTTGCTTAACATTTTGGGTCTCAATTTTCTCACATGTAAACGAGGGGCTCGATAGGCAATCTTTCAGCACTGTTCAGCTCTTAAATAATACGGCCCATCTAATTGCTGCCTTTGAAAACAGCCAGGCTATGATTCTAATTCTGTTGCTTCCTTCCCTCTTAAGGATTTACTCAGAGGAAGTAATGAGGAAAACTTGAGAGTCCCATTACTTCTGCAGCTCACCGAGTCAGCAACAAGATTTAAAAGCTGAACTGGTGTACAGATGCACTTCGGAAGGGGCGCACGTTTCTCTTTACTTTCCTGTCCCATTGTTCTCTGTTCTTACTTTCATTTACTCTTCATCTCTTAAGGTCTTTCTCAACTTGAAGGAAAAGAGAAATGCCCCATGAGGAGAAAATGAAATTACCTTTCCAGGTAATCCAAATGCAAAAAGTCCAAGATCTTCGTAAGACGTCACTGCTGTTAGGAGAAAGTACAATTGTTACTTTTACACAAAATTATTTATGAAGGTTATTTTACTCTTACAAGCTAGACAGTCAGCTTCAGCCAGTAGGGACTAGCTGTGGCAGGGAGCCACCCCCCTGGGATGGGGGTGGAGGGGGGGTAAAGACAGAAAAGAAGGCAGAGATCACTTGTTGTGTTCCCAGGCCTTTGAGAGTTTTCTTTCTGAAATCTTTTAAATTCCCACTCCAAATGTTATCCACATGCCTCAGATTTAGATGTTTTGTAGGATGTGTCTCTTTAACAATGATGGGTTTTCCTCTCTTTAAAAAAAAAATCACCAAGGGGGCCGTGGAGATGGCTCAGTAATTAAAAGCTCCAGGTTGATTCCCAGCACCCCCCGTGAAGCACACAACTGTCCATGACTCCATGTTCTGGGGATCTGATGCCCTCTTCTGGCCTCAGGGATGCACACGGGGCACAGATGCACGCATAGGCAAACCACTCAGGCACATAATTTTTTTAATATCAAAAACTTCACCAGGGACTCCTTTTATTATGCTTCGCTAGTGCAGCCCATGTTCTGATTTTGTTTCTCAAATGCACATATTAATGGTTATTGTCCATGGCTACTATGTTCCTAACTTCTGTATGATAACCAGTATCAGCATGCTAACTGACATTTTTCTACCTGACAGCTCTTGTCTATGGATGCCATCAAGGGTAGATCTGTGTTTCTCTTGAATATTCTAAAATACCTAATATATTCTAAAAGCAGCAGAACAAAATGAAACACACACACAAACAAAAACAACCAACTAAACAAACAAAAACATCTAATATTAGTTCTGAGATCTAGTTGCTGAGGTCTATCCACCTTAAAAACACTGATAGACAGCTAAACTTAAAGCAAAGGATGACTTTGGGGGAAACCTTTAAAGATGCAATCTCTGTAGAGCTGGAGTCTACCTACAACAGGCAGACATCAGCAAATCCAGGCTACTCATCCTATGTTCATTCAGTGGCCTGATTTCCTGAGAACACGTTGCTTCCCTGTACAGGACACGTGTACTTGCATACACAGTATCCAAATAGAAATTTTCACTGGCAAGAATTTCTAAACATTGCACACATAGTAAGATGAGATAAGATGGCTGCATTATTTGTCTTCCCAAGTGCTTATAGAATGATGATAAATGTGTTCACAATGGAAACAGTACCTTCATCCTATAATTTGGGAGGGGCACATATTTTCTTTTTTCATCATAAAAATGTTAAATTACATTCTCATTTCATTATGTTCAAGATGTATGGCTATTAAGAACATATGGAAACGAAAGGGCTTGTACAAGAGCCCCATTATGTTCTCAGCACGTACAGCTTGGTTTTAACCAGTGATGCTGCTGTTTATGGAGCTCTACAGTCTGAGAAGTGCACACACCCACAGCGCTTACACTGAAGAGAAGCATGCTGTGAGACAGGAAGGCTTGGGACAGCAATAGTTTCTGCTGGTTACAAATGTGGCTCATTATTTAAAGCCAGTTCTAATACATCTCTTAGGACATACTTGGGCTTTCTTTCAATTGCCACTTGAGAACAAACACCAAAAACAAAAAAACACTTTTTTTTTTTTTTGTATTTTCATAATGAAGGACATTCAGGTACATAAAAATTACTTTTTAAAAATCATAGGTGGTTTTGCATACAGTTAACTATGGGATACTAAATAAAAAGGTGTTAATAATTAACAAAATCTTCATTTTAATCTATTATCAAAGTTCATCAAAGGATTTGGGTATTTTTTGAGTGATCTATTTGTTTTTAAAAGTGCATTAACATTCTGTTAAGCATAGCACACATGTATAATTTAGTATTGGATTTGGAAGACATTTTTATTATGGGTCAACCATCTATGAAGGTCACATGGGCTCAAGGAAGTTCACACTCATGCTCAGGTGTGTCTTGTTTCATGCCAGCCTCTTTCTCTCAACCCTTGTGCTTAAACTCTGTATTTAAAATGCCGTTTTATAAACTCTAACTCTGATTCACATTGGCTTGTACAGAAACTCTTCTCTGTGAAGAGGCCAAAGACCCAGTTTTCCATGAGGCGTGGCCCCTAAAACATCATGAAAACTGCCAGCCAGCCCTGGCTGCTGGCAGGATTACAGCAATGCACGCACCATTACTCCAGACTTCCATTATTGCTTAAGAAAAACATTTCTGTGTTGTCAGTTTTTTTTTTTAATCTTTTTTGTCACTTTATACAAATTACCTACATGCCTTACTATTTGAAAAATAAATTCCTGATTTTCCAATAATAAATATCTTCCTCCAACTCTCCTGGACTTTTTCCCTTTAATTACTTTCTATTTGGAGGTAATGGTAACTCATAAGCAATGATTCATGTTTATTGTCTTTCTTAGTGACTTCCATGTTTATGTCTATATTAGATAGAGCTTGTGAGTTTAAACTGGCATATTCAATTAATTCACCAACATTCCAGAAATAAGCATACATTAGCATTTATGTAAATTTAAGCCAAAGTAAATAAAACACAACAGAATAATCACAGTGATGCACACAGTGAGATAAATTTATAGACAGAGAGTACAGATGATGATGTGGACAGCATAGCTCCATTTTTACGACTGCATTTGAAGTACATTATTTCAAAATTTCTTCTATTCTAAGATGATTTCTACTTAAATTCCCTTTCATATTTTCTAGGCTATAATCTTTCTTTTGGGCTAAATTCTTCTGGAATCAAAATTCTTCTCTTCTCATAAGTAAAATAGTTTAATATCTCATTAATTCCCTTGCAGTATCATAGATTATGTGTCAAGAGCATATATACTTGTTAGTTTGAACAGATCTAATATGGCAACTGAAAATCACATCAGACAATCTTTTAAAATAAAATAACTATAATTTAGGTGGCGTTAAAAAAGAGAAAAAGAGAAACATTTCTTCCAAGAACTCAAAGCAATGAGGTTTCCAGTGCCACACACACGGTACTGCATTAAATATTGCTTTTCACATTGCTATTTTGTATCTGTTTCTCAGTACCTAAGCAAAGATGGCATTCATTAGAAAGTTAGACTATAGCTGTTTAATTTTTGTTTTTGTGTTGGGTTTTGAATCTAAATTCTTCACATGCTAGATACATACTGTACCACTGAGCTATACATCCAGCCTTGTTTTATATTTAAAATAGTGGGAAGTACATACGGATTGCATATCTAGTACACAGGAAAAGCAAATACCTATTAGTAAAAAAGAAAATTCACACTGAAAAATTCTAAAGGAAAGTAGATATTTCAATTCTAATTTAATCAGTAAGCACTTATTCTAAATTTTAAAAGTTAAAATTCTACCCTTGTTTGTGCCAGGAAACAGAGAACCTAACAGGTTAATGAAGACAGTTTTAGCTGTAACTTCTGACAATTTTGCAATTTAGAACTTGCCCTCTGCTTCTACTGTGTCTTTGGCCTCATAAAAATATCTCTACACACCACAACATCCTGAACTGAAAGAGGAAAAGAACTAGGCTTTTAAATGGAGACCGAGTCCAGTGCTCCAACCCTCGTTCCAGCTTTCCCATCAGCATGTCTGGTCCTTGCTCAGTTCTGTCACTGTCACCAGACCTCTTTTGTGTTGGAAAAATTAGAAGCACTTTCCCCAGCCTGAGATCATAAATATGAATAATACCTTCTGGCTCTGCTTTGAGGTTTTGCTAAGATGGACTGTGGACACAGCCAGCCAAGGGCTTTCTCCCACCTCTCAGCACATGAACCAAGACAGCCTTGTCAAACAGTTCTCAAGTTCTGTTCTGTCGCCTGGGCAGTTTCTTCAAATGCTGGTGAGATATAAAACTGCATTGATGGTTGGAATGCAGTTTGAACAATGAGCCTTTAAAATGTTTAGAACATTTGAACCTGAGAGTTTTATCTACGAAGATAAGAATAAAACTAGGGAACTCATTAGATATTTAATCATGCCATGATTTACACTGGAAAAATAGAGCTAGCCTCAGTGCTCTATAAGGTAGTTAAGTAAATCATGGTAGGTACCCTTATGGAACACTACAACCATGAAAGACCATTTACAATAACAACAAAATGCCAATAGTATTTTAAATGAAAAAACAAAACAAAACAAACAAACAAAACAACCAGGATTCAAACATAATCTGTTAAGTAAAACATGTGAATGGTGAGTAAGTCTTCAGTCACTTTTCTTTTGCTTTCTGTATTTTGGAGGAAAGGAGTTCAAACATGTTATAATGACTTGAACAACAAAGGTGGAACTTAATTTTTAATGCTGAGCATATTGGCACAGGCCTGTAATCCTAGCCACTCATGAAGCTGAGGCAGGAGGACCACTTGAGCCCAAGAATTTGAGAGAAGCTGAGCAAGACCCCCCTAGGCTGGCTCAAACCCCAAAACCAAACAATACTTCAATAGCTGCAACCCTTCTATAAACCTGAGAGCTCGCAGTTGCACTGAAATTTAATTGCTCCTAGTGCTAAGTAATATACTGCTTTATCTACGAGCAAGGATTCTTTCTTTCTTTTGTTCTTTCCTCTCTTCTCCCCACCCCTTTATACACTTTATAAACATTTAGACAATGCTTCAGAGACACAAAAGTAAGATTCTGATAACCAATTACAGGAGTGGCATATTCCTACTGAATGGGAATAGTATTAATTATGTTATTAACAGAGTCTTCTACACACAGCACTTGAAGTCAACCTCTTTAATAGCTGAAGCAATCACTAGCAATGCATTTCAGAAATCACTTTTGATATTAAAAGAAACCAGTGCTGTGCTCTGAAGGAATGGAGGGGCTGTTAAGTCTTCATCAGTAAATGGGGAGTTTTTCCTTTAACGTGCGTGAGGCCCAAGACTTGTGTCCTCCACAGGAACCGCTGGAAAGCTGCTTCCCATGAAATAGTGGAGCATTTCCAACTAGTTACTCCAGTGTTCTGTCTGCTTTGCATTTTTTCCTCAATGAAATGGGACAATTAATAAACTCTGGTTACAGTACGAGCCCAAGTTTCAGCAGAAGCAATATTATCTTTGGATTTGGATTGAGGGACACAAGTTATCCAAACACAGTTCAACTCTCAGAAAGTTGGCCATTTGGAAAGTACTCTTATTATTCTGAAATTCTTTCTCTCTTGTGTTTTCCATCATTTTCTTCTTGCTTTTTTTTTTCCCCTAACAGCACATGGAAGGCATTCTGTTCTTGAATATTCACTAATTTTAAGACTTCTGATCTTAATATACATTTCAATGTCATTGTGCCAACTGAAGATGGCATGATTAACAACCTTTCTGTGTATTAAAAGAAAACAATGACAGAATACGAGTGGCATTCTTTCAGCTTACAACAGAGTCTGTAATACTGCATGTATAGGAATGTTCCAGATTCCCAATTTACTAGTTAACTGTGCAGTGAATAATTTACACAGTCACAGCCTATTAATGGACACACTGGTTCTCAACTATTAAACTCAATCTATAGATAAAATGGACAATTTAAAAATCATTTCAAAACACAAAATAAATGGTCTTTACCTTGGCAACATTAGGCCGTGGCTCTCAACCTGTGGATCATTACCCCTTTAAAACTCTATCTTTAACAATATTTACATTATGATCCATAACAGTAGCAAAATTACAGTTATGAAGTATGCTTGGGGGTCACCACAACCATATTAAAGGGTCACAGTGTTAGGAAGGTTGAGAACCACTGATTTAAGGGAACAATATGCTCTATGGGAAGGAGAGAAAGCAGCTAAAAAAAAAACTTTCCAAAGTCAATGGAAACAAAAATAAGGTCTTGCATATTTTGTAGTTACATATAAAAATGATGAGTGATGAACTACTGAGTAGAAATGGAATTCAGTACCAGGGAGGGGAGAATCTGGGATACCTGAGCTAAGTTTTCACTGTTTGCAATAAAGAGTTAATAAAAACAAAAAAAAAAAAAAACTCAAAAATAAGAGGTTATAATTTAGACATGGAAAGGCAACTTCCAAAAAAAGTAAGAAAAGAACGAGGTAGGAAACTCTCCAGGTACCTTATAAGTTTGAATGCTCCCACATTTATAAGTACATATTATTGGGTCAATAAAAATATTTATTTTAGCTGGGTGTGGTGGTGCGCATCTTTAATCCCAGCACTTGGAAGGTAGAAACAGGTAGATTTCTGTGAATTAGAAGCTATCCTGGTCTACACAGTGAGTTCCAGGATAGCCAGGGCTATATAATCAGAACCTGTCTCAAAACAACAAATTTGTATTTTATGTGTATGAGAGTTTCCTACATGTACATCAGCACACTGTGGTTGTACCTGGTGACTGCAGAGGCCAGAACAGGGCATCAGATTCCCCAGGACTGAAGTTACAGACTGTTGTGAGTTACCCTATACGTGCTGGGAATTGAACCCAGGTCCTTTAGAATAGCAGCCAGTGCTCTTAACCCCTGAGTCCTCTCTCCAGTTCCAAGCATGTAGTTTTCAATAAAGGCAACAATGAGGGCCAGTGAGATGGCTCAGAGAGTATTCCATCCCTGGGACCCATCTCCATGAAGTTATTCTCTGCCCTCCACACGTGGTACACAAGTTCACATTCAATACACACACATGCATAAAATGAATGTTACAGGAACTCACACTCATTCTTCCCTAAGCAACAGCAGGAAGTTTAGCTTCTGGCAAGAAAGTTAGCCTAACACCAGGTAAAATGATAGGTGGGGCACACAACACACACACAATCTAGCCACACAGTTCTCTGTCAGATAAGGCTGTCTGTGTACTGTAGGATGTTCAACAGGATCCCTAGCCTTTCCATGCTGGAAACAATAGCACTGTTCTCCCCATCCCTGGGCATGATAACCAGAAATGTCTGCAGCCACTGCCAGATGCCCTGGGGGAGAGGTCATGCCCAGACGAGAATCAGTAATAAAAAGCAGGACACAAACACTAATCCACTGAAGCTATCTCAATTAACTGATTCACTCAATTAAGTCTCAGTGCTTTAAACTGTGCTCACTAATCAAAAAAAAAAAAAAAAAAAAAAAAAAAAGGAAACTATAGATACCTGAAGATACCTGACTACATTTCCTAATAAATGTTCACAGAGCGCTATGATCTGGGAAATATGCCTTGTTTTCTCCACCAGTTTCAGTTCCAAGTGAACTGTCTCATATGGAATTTGATACAACCTGAAAGTGACTCAAAATCTTGCCAGGATACCAAGACCAATGCTGGGCAGAATGAATTAAAAAAAAAAAAAAAGCCCCAGAGGTCAGCTTTGTTAGAAAATGCTATGTGGATTGATGGGAGATGTTATTCTGTAAATATGTTTCTCATACTGGTTAATTAATAAAGTACCATTGGGCCAATGAGAAAGCAAGATAGGCGGGGCTAGGAGACAAGGAGGAAAGAGGAAGTGGTAAGGAGGAGTCAAGATGTAGACCAGGGAGGAAGGAAGACGCTGGCCGCGGCTCCCCAATATGATGACCACGTGGAAATACTTAGATAAGTAGAAATGGGTTAATAATTAAGACAGAGCTAGCCCATTAACAATGATAGTCATTAGCCAACAGGACTGTATCAAATACAGAGTCTCTGAGTGTTATTTGGGGCTGGTGCGGCTGTGGGCCCAGACTGGCAACAGGCGGGCTGGCGGAAAACATACACGCCACAGTGGATGTTTAACATTCTGTTATATAAGGTAAGCCCAAAGGCCATTCTGACTACTTGTCATTTAGCTGTCATTCAGGATCTCCACCTGTAGACTAGGCTGACTTTGAACTCTGGATCCTCCTGACTTAGCCTTCGGAGTCTGGGATTACATGCTTGTGCCATTGCGCCTAGCTGACTACATAATATTTGCCATGCATGTTCATTTTTGAACAGGAAGATTCAGTCTCTCCAAAGTTCTAATACTTCCACTCAACACCTATCTCCAGCTTTCCCTAACTGCCCTTGTGTCACAGACATGGTAGATGCTATGAAAGTGATGGCCAGTGGTCTGGATATAACTATCTGGATTCAGGTCTAATTAGGACCAGTCTATCCACATGTACTTCAAAGTCCACACAGCCAAAATGAACTGATTTTAAATTTCGAGCCACCTCTGCCTTCTGTGTTCCCACCTCCACTAATGATCTTGCTACTAACCAAGGGGCCCAAAGCAGACTCCCCCTTCACTGACAATACTCCTGTTTTGACTCTGCACCCTGCTTTAGCCCATCTCTTTTCCTTATCCCCAGTTGCTGCCTGGATTCCATCTCGTTTATTCTTAAGATTTTGGCACCAACCCAGCTTCTTATCTCCACAAGTTCTGATCATGGAAATTAGAGCTAGCCACCCTGCAAATGACCCTGGATGCAGTAATGACCTGACAGCAGAGGTGGGCCTTTGTGGAAAGAGCTGTGACAGTGACAAGAGAGGCTTAGACCTGCTGTGCAGCTGCTGTCCTGAGAGCTGGCTTTCCTTCTCTCCTGGACCCCTCATTCCTGTCACTCCTGAGGCTGGCGGCCTACTTTCCACTGCCCATTACATATGTACATACGTGTTCTTGAGGAATTGCTTCTCAGACCTTGCGTGTGTGAAATGTCATTACTGAAACTTCACATTCCTAGGAGCTTGGCTGGGATTGGAATTCTATTTTAGGATCGTTTTCCTCCCCACCAATTGCAAAAAGACTGTTCTGTAATTCACTTTACAGCGCCTGTGGGTCTTGGTTTTTGTCTCCTTGTTGTGTGTCTGGGGTATGTATATGTAGTGTGCTCACAGCAGCAAGTGGGGGCACACACGGTGTGTGGAAGGCAGAGTTTCTTCCTGACCCCAGAGCTCAGGTTTTTTGGATAGGTTGGCAGTTACAGCCATTGCAGGACACTGGCCTTGTCCATGGGTTCTATGATCCAAGCTTTCAAAACAGACCCTTCTAACCAAGTTACTTCCCCAGAGCTCTTATCTTTTTGTTTTTGTTTCTCCTGTGTAAATGTTTTAAGATGCCAGCCTTTTAAACTGGCTTTCCATCATTTGCAATGCATTCAGTGTGAATTATTTCACAATGATTATACACAAGGAACATTTTATTATGGAACCTGGTATTCTTCAGTCACACCAGCTCTTCTGTACTGTTCTGTTGACAACTTTGTCATTCCATTCACCTCCTTCTGTGGAAGTTCTACTGTTTGCATGTTGGTTTCCTGGACTGCTCTAACTTTCTTATGTTTTTGTTTTCATTTTCAGCTGAGACTGGGCATATTCAAGGTGGGATGATGGTAGATCTTTCTCCCATTTTCAAGTTCTTTGTCCTTTCTATGACAATCCCTGGAAATTTCTTTAAGTGTTCCAATCCAACCACAAGCGTAATTTTATTTCCCCCTTCCTTTTTTCTCTCATTTCCTCCCTCCCTTCCTTTCTCTAACTTATATGGTACTTGTGGTTTCTGAACCCTTTTAATACTTTCTTATTCTTCTTTAAGGATGTGTTAGTTTTCATTTCCAATCTCAGAATCCATGTTTTCACTCTAGACTGGAAGAGACCCTCATTTGCTGATCTTCTTTAAAACAAAAAACAAACAAAAAAAAAACTTTTTTTTTTTTAAACATCATTTCTCCCTTCCCTTTCCTCCCTCTAATACCTCTTATACACTCCTTCTCTCTTTCAAATTCATGGCCTCTTTTTTCATTAACTGTCATTACATACATATATGTATATACATCTACATTCTTAAATACATAAATACAACATGCTTAGTCTGTATGATGTCACTTGTATGTATGTTTTCAGGGATGGCCATTTGATACTGGATAACCAGTTGGTGTGCTCTTCTCTGGAGAAGACTGTTTCTCCCACTCTCAGCATCCCTTAGTTACCTGTTCCCCTACTCTCAACATCCCTAGTTACCTGTTCTCCTACTCTCAGCATCCCTTAGTTACCCGTTCTCCCACTCTCAGCATCCCTTAGTTACCTGTTACCCTACTCTCAGCATCCCTTAGTTACCTGTTCTCCCACTCTCAGCATCCCTTAGTTACCTGTTCCCCTACTCTCAACATCCCTAGTTACCTGTTCTCCTACTCTCAGCATCCCTTAGTTACCCGTTCTCCCACTCTCAGCATCCCTTAGTTACCTGTTCCCCTACTCTCAACATCCCTAGTTACCTGTTCTCCTACTCTCAGCATCCCTTAGTTACCCGTTCTCCCACTCTCAGCATCCCTTAGTTACCTGTTACCCTACTCTCAGCATCCCTTAGTAACCTGTTCTCCCACTCTCAGTATCCCTTAGTTACCTGTTCCCCTACTCTCAGCATTCCTTAGTTACCTGTTCCCCTGCTCTCAGCATCCCTTAGTTACCTGTTCTCCCACTCTCAGCATCCCTTAGTTACCTGTTCCCCTACTCTCAGCATCCCTTAGTTACCTGTTCCCCTACTCTCAGCATCCCTTAGTTACATGTTACCCTACCCTCAGCATCCCTTAGTTACCTGTTCTCCCACTCTCAGCATCCCTTAGTTACCTGTTCTCCCACTCTCAGTATCCCTTAGTTACCTGTTCCCCTACTCTCAGCATCCCTTAGTTACCTGTTCTCCCACTCTCAGCATCCCTTAGTTACCTGTTCCCCTACTCTCAGCATCCCTTAGTTACCTGTTCCCCTACTCTCAGCATCCCTTAGTTACCTGTTCTCCCAATCTCAGCATCCCTTAGTTACCTGTTCTCCCACTCTCAGCATCCCTTAGTTACCGTTCCCCTACTCTCAGCATCCCTTAGTTACCTGTTCTCCCACTCTCAGCATTAGTTAGTTACCTGTTCTTCTTTATGTAGGGTTGAGGCCTCATGGACTTTTATGGATGCATTATTATTAATTTTTTACTTTCCATCTTGTTCCTGTATTATTCTCTCTCTATTTGCATTTCTTTAACTGGCTATATTTGTAAGGCCTCAGCAAAATTAAGAAAGTATAAGGCTGTGATATACCTCCTGCCCCACACATAATTACCTTCCTGACGCAGAGCAGGATTTGTAATTATCGAGGGACTCTGCCCCACCCATATCATACAAACCCACAGCTGTCACGAAGGCTCCCTTTTGGTACTGGACACTCTGGATCTTGAAGAATGTATATCCACCATCATGCTATCATTGGCACCTCTGCTCAGCCCTACACATTTGCTATGCTCTTCCTACCCATTCATCCTTCTCCCTTAGCCCTGGTGACCACCGACTTCTTTATTCTTCCTAGTTTTATTTCTTCCACAATGTCACATAGCTGGAACCAAATCATACATAATCTTTTCTGGTTGGTTTCTTTTTTTCTCCTAATTGTATATATTTAAGGTATTCAACATGATGTTTTGATATACGTATTGAAATTATGATTGATATTCAAGGAAATAATCATATCCATTCTACTTTTCTTCCCTTCCCTCCCTCCCTCTCTCTTCGTTAAGAGGAACTGAAATCTATTCTCTTGGCAAGTTTCCAATAAACCTGATGTTACTTACAACCAACCCTGTACATCAGGTCTCTAGACTCCTTATCCTGCTAAACTTTGTGTCCGGCAATCAAGAACTCACCATCTTCTCCTCCCTCCTCCAGTATCCCTGATAGTTTCATTCTGCTATTTTAAACCAAACCTTTTTAGTGTCCACATGCAAGTGCGGGCATGCAGGCTTTCTTTCTGTCTGGCTTATTTCACTTCTCATTATCATAATATCTTCCATTATCATAACGTCTTCCAGGCTCCCCCGTGCTCCCAGCACTGGCAAGATTTCCCCCTTCAAGCCTGCTTTTAAAGGTTGAGTAATATCCCAATACACACATAGACTGCTGCTTATCCATCTACCTACAGACACACAGGGCGTTCCTCTATGTTCCAGCATTGTGAAGAACGCGACAATGAACAAGTAGCATAGATTATTCCCTCAAGGTGTGGGCTTCATTTTCTGTGTACCCATACCTCAAGCAGAACCCTGGAGCATATGCTTTTTTTCACCTGGTAACATGCTTTTGTGACTTCTCCATGCTACTTCAGGGTCTGAAGGTTCATTTATTAGTACAAAACAATTTTTTCCTCTTGTTTCAATGTCACAGTTTGCTTAGTCATCCATCAACTAAAGGGTATTTTGGTCACTACCTGGAAATTATAAATAAAATTCTATAAACATCTATATACAAGTTTTATGTCGACATAAAAGTCTTTGGGTAAATGCAGAGAGGGGTAATCCTAGCAGAACCTGTGGTAAAGTATGGTTTTGTAAGAATAAATAACAACAAAACAAAGGCCTGTCCAACTCTATTCCAGGGTGGCTGGGAGGGTGGTTCCTTGTGTTCCCATCATTGTAGCATCTGTTGGGACACCGGTCTGGATCTGTCACCTAAGTATATTTATTCCCACTGTTGTTTCCATACCCCCCCCTTTCTTTGTGGTTAGTTTAGCATGAATCTTTTTCTGAAGCATTAATCTAACTAATCTTAATCAAAACAAAATCAGAATCGGTGTCAAACGCTGGGGTAAGAACCTGAAAGATCCGAACAGGGAGCAGCCACCAGCTGCTTCCTACCACTCTGGTCTCCAGCTACCCCTTGACAAATTGTACGGTACTGACAGGATAAACGGAAGCTCTGGCTTACTTAGTGACAGGCTTAATCACACAACGGTCACACAGGAAGAAGCCATGTCTTTCTTGAAAGGTGCCCTCGTTACTTGTAGCTGGAGGTATTATTTTGGGCAGAAGAAATTCTATACCAAGTACTCCTCTAATCCCCAATGAGAGGAGATGCCCGTGCCAGCATTCTAGAATGGTTATCATATGTCTTCCTCAGCTTGCCTGCCCATATTCACTTACATTCTGCCTTCAGGAAGATGACGCACAGTCAAATGTAGAACTCTCTTTTACTTCCTCTAGAAAATAAGCTTCAAGGTTTGCATGGTGGGAAATGGCAGCAGACTGTGTATGACTTGGGGTTATGAAATGCAAGTTCAGTTCTGCTAACCAACCGATTGGCTGTGCAGCCCTGGGTAAACACACTTCATATTTGACTGTCTCATTCTGCTAATCTCTAACACATATGACAAAATCTGCCTTGTGTAGTTGTTAGAAGGGTACACTATGTCAGAAGGTTATGACACTGCTGAACACACAATCACTATAACAAATGCTATTCTTAAAGGCGCTACAGTTGTCATTGCAGGTAAGAAAGGAAAGGGAGCTGGGCATGGTGGTGCATGTCTTTAATGCCAACATTTAGGAGGCAGAGGCAGGTAGAACTCTGCCAATTTGAGGTCAGCCAGGGCTACATAGGACGTCCCAGGCCAGTCTGCAGAGATGGCTCTTCCAGAGGTCCTGAGTTCAATTCTCAGCAATTGCACAGCGGCTCACAACCCAATGCCCTTTTCATAAACAACAAAGTGCCAATGAACATAAATAAAGACATAAATAAATACATCTTAAGAAGAAAAGAAAGTTACAATCCAGCCAGGGCCACTGTGGTGGTTTAAAAATGAGAATGATGCCCCCTAGACACGTACATTTGAATGTTCGGTCTCCAGTTGGTGAAACTGTTTGGAAAAGGTTAGGAGGTGTGGCCTTGTTGGAGGAGATGTGTCACAGGGTGACAGAAGCCCACACCAGGCCCATTCTAGCTTGCTTTCTGCCTGCTGCCTGCCTTCTGCCACCGTGAAGACTGGGTGTTGAAGAGTTGGGGAATAGCATAAGGTCAGAAAATAGACAGTGAGTGGACAGACACGATGGGGGTTGGGAAATGAAAGACACACGAGACCCCTGATAATCGAGACAATTATCAGAACATCATTAAGCCAAAGGCTCTGAAGGCAACACTGGTGATAATGTGGTGTGCTGTGGGATGAGGAGCCAGAAGTAATACAGTGCTCCAGAGCACTGTCAGTGATGTGGCAGCCAGGTAAGGGAGCACCACTGCTCTAACCCCAGAGCATAAGCCATGTTTCCACAGAATGCCCAGCAGCCACTGCTTCTGAGATTATATCATGTGTAAGACGTTGCAGTACTGTGAGATTCTGTCCCAGTGAGAGCTCAGCTTTCGCCTTGGATCTGACACCTTATAGTCATGATTTTGTTTTATTCTAGGAAAAAAGTGTTGTCAAGACCATTTTACAGTCAACACACTAAGGATGGGGGTATATGCACCTCGACATGCCTTCTCAGGTCCCAAGAGATATCCCGACAGACCACAACCCTGCTTAAAACTTCAAGTACCAGAGTTTCATGTGAAAAGAACCGCTCCTTTTATAAACAGGAAATTTCCACTTTATCTTTTAACACTAGACAAAAAAAAAGGCATTATTTTTTATAAAGGCTTTTTTCCTGACAAGTGACTCCAGCTTGAACACAGTACCCCTTTATGACAGTCAACTATGAGGGGGGAATTAGCCACATGCTCCTCTCCAGTCTCACAGGAACATACTGAGAAGAAGCCTACCTGTCCTGAGAGCTTTACAATGACTGAGGAATCGATCAGCGGAGACAGGGGCAGCATATGAGTGGAGAACCATGAGAGTTTAGTTCACGGACCCAAGCAGGCTACAAAAGGAAAAGAAAGGAAAGGGAAAGAGAAACAGATGTTTTCACTTTATGTGCCCCAGAGTTACAGAACAACAGCGTCAGAAATTTAAGGGTAAATGGTCAGAAGGATAAAATTAATAACATATTTAAAATTCCATAAATTCAAATACTACTCTCAAATAACTGAAGCTGACTGCCACACACAGTTGACTAAGGTCTTAATCTTTTGATAGCATTTATTAAAAGGATATATCATAATGCTAAGAAGACCTATACTAATTTAAAGAACAGTTTTCATGCAAAGAAGTGAAATTCTACAATTGATATTCCCGACAGAATTTACAAATGCCATCTGAAGGTATATTCCTGGATTCAGAATGCTCTTGTAACAGCTTGCTACCTTATACTCTTCAGGCATTTTTATCTGTCTGCACATTCACCCTGAGGGTAGAGGCATGCCTTCGGAAGCCTGATGGTCAAACCCAAATACTGATAAGAGTTGCAGCTCTCACCTGTGAATCTTAAGCTGGTTTTGCATAAGAATCACCTAGGTGACTTGTTACAAAATCTGTTCATTAAAAATAAACCAACAAAATAGAAATTTCTGAAGAATAAACAAGGGAAATAAAATAGAATGGTGGTTTTAGAACTCTCTCCTCAAGAGTCTTAAAAGTCTCAAAAATTACCTTTAGGGTTCTCATTTGTTTGAGCCTAGAATAATCCCACTTTAAAAATCTATTCTGTATATGTATTCTGCTTCTGTAAATCTGAAGCCACAAGACCAGTGAGAGCAAATCGAGCTTGGCCATGCAGAGATAAAGCTTGTGTGGGACTTCAACACAAATCTAATCCAAAGATAATTGACAAAAACACCAGCTTTCACCTTCAGCTCAAGAAAACAAAGCTGATCACCACACCATTGATGATAAATGCTCATTGGAAATTAGATTCCTGGGTGTGTGTGTGATGCTGGAGTTCCAAGCCAGGGTCTTGGTTGTGTTTACAAAATATATACAAAATATATATGCCACCACTAAGCTATACCTTCACCCTAAGACTTCAGATCCCAGATGTTAACTTCTTATGCAAGTACAAACTCAAGAGGAGGTTACTCACCTGTCTGAATGCACATACTAAGCAGGAGATGGACTGAGTAAGACGCCAGGAAAGCAACTAACAGCAGCAAGAAACTAAAATATAAAAGAACACACGATTAGGTTTTCCCTGAACTTGCTCCTTTCCATGACATCTCATTACAGATTTCTTCACTGCCAGGTGGTCATAGGGAATATCTTTTAACAGAACTACAGACATTAAGAAAAGGACTGCTCTGAATTTACTGCGACATGCTTAAATGAAATACAGTGCTTTGAAAACTTAAAGAGAAATCAAAAGAAATAAACTTCACTTAAAACCCAACTAATTCCTCCTTTTGCACTGTTTGCTGATGACCAGCTCAGTGCTCAGGGCACAGTCCCTTTAAATGACTCATTTTTCCTGTCTACATCTCAGTGTCTTCTTTTTTACCCAACAGCCTCCCCTTTCAGTGATGTAGACCCATTAACCAGTGTTTTACCTGTAATAATAAGATGGCTGGAGGTTTCTAGCCTCTGTGAAACATACGTCTCTTTCCAGCTCAAACCCAAACAATGCAATGAACACATTTCTAATGACATAATTAAAAAAACCAGTGTAAACAAACACACAGCACCAATGATTCCTGCTTATTCTCGGGAAGACTCTGGCAGGGCAGGCTTCTAGCTACTACTGTCCCCAGTGTACTACTCAAGACTTACAGAAATCTTCTTTGTGACTCATGAAATACTTAGTAGTAAGTAGCAAGCAGTCATTACATTGACATTGGAGACCTCACAAAATAACAGTCTGACAGCAGCAGCAAAGGGACATTTGACCTGACACAGTGAACCCACACCAGTGCTGTACACCTCATCTATATAAGAGTCATTATATAAAACATGAATTTTTCAAAGAGCTGAAAAAAAAAAAGAGGCTCTCTGATTATGAGTCACCTAACAAGTCACATGCAGTTTCTAAAACTGTCAAAGCTTATGAACACATCCCACAACAAAAATGAAGTGGGCTACGTACAAGCTGTTTGCTTGTCAAGAAACCCGGGAAAAGGGAGCCAACTGAAATGAGACTTTGCATTTTAAGTTGGCTTCTACTGACAAGCCAGCAAAAGTGCTAGATGCTCAGTATGAGATCTGGTTCTAAAAGATTTCGGAGCTTAGAGCAGAGAGGAACTTGCAGAACCCAAGCCAGCAAATGACAGTAAAACCAAGCATATATAAAAGCACCACGTGAACAGCAACAGCCAGAAAACTACAGGGCTAACTGGCTGTGGAGGTTTGAAAGGGAACGGCCCCCATGGGCTCACGGCAGTCAGTGAATGCTTGGATAGCAGTTGGTGATGGAATCAGGAAAGACTGGGAGGACTGTCTTGTCCAGTCCTCCGGCCTGTGGATTAGGATGTAAGCTCTCAGCTACTGCTCCAGGGCCATGCCTGCCTGCCTGCCGACAGCCACACTGTAAGCACGCCCCCAATTAAATGCTTTCTTTTATAAGCTACCTTGGTCACGGTGTCTAGTCACAGCCATAGAACAGTATGAAGATAACGGCCCATAACCAAGTCTTGAAAATAGGCACAGAACATATGTCAGGCTCCAGATCGTTAAAGTAGTCTATTTAGCAGCAGGAGAGAAGGAGAAGAATATTTTTCTTTGCACTTAAAAAACCGCTATTAACTTGCATGGCTGACAAGTATTGATTCACACTGGACAACCTGACATAAATTAGCTTGGACATGAAGCTGCTTTTTTTTTTTTTAAAATTAAAATGAGTGTAAATCAAATCTTTTTTTAAAAAAAATCTTTGCCACATTTTTAGATTAGTGAAAATCAATGAGTCATTATGCCCCAGATAACAATGAGGTCTCTGTGATATCATGGCTGCCCTCATGTTATAGTGCAACATAGTACTCGTGTCCACGGTAAAGCTGGGGAAGACACTACTACCCTGACAATACATTAAGTACAGTACATGTTTTATATATGGTATAGATTACTCACTAAGAGTAAATAATCCAATCATTGATTTATGTATTTATTATACTACTATATTTCTTAAACCACAATTTTAGAGTATACTTTTATTGTCACTGCTGTTGGTTTGTTTTTTGAGGCAGGGTCTCATGGAGCTTAGGCTAATCCTTGAACTTATGTGGCTGAGGAAGACCCTGAATTCCTGATCTTCTTGTCTCTATCTCCCAGATACCAGGATTACAGGTATGTAGCATGTCCCTTCTTGTTACAGGGTGATGTGAACTGTAAAACAGTCTTAGACCAGTCCTTCGAGTGCATCAGAAAAGGCTGTTGGGTACCACAGCTTCAGGTGTGCATCACCCTGAAGACCTCCCAGGGAAACAAGATGGGGACTGAGGTTGATGACCCTGGCTCTCAGGCAGTGAGTGTGTTTGTGTTTTAGTTTTAAAGCAAAAACTTTAAGAAGTAAAATATGAAAATGAAGTAGATTACATTTTTTAAAAAGCTTATGGAATAAAAACATAAGGAAAGGTTTTATATGGTAAATGACATGTTTGTATTTTAAGCTGTTATAACAAGAATCACAAGTTAAAAAAACAAAACAGAAGACCCTTGAAAACAGTCCTCTAACCAAACACTGGTGGCATACTCCTTTAATTCTAGCACTGAGGAGGCAGAGGCAGGCAGAGCTCTGTGAGTTCGAGGCCAGCCTGGTCTACAGAGTGAGTTCCAGGACAGCCTGGAACACAGAGAAATTCCGTGTCAAAAAACCTAAGAAAAACAAAACAACAAACAAACAAACAAACAAACAGAAAGCTCTCCAACTTCGTCTCACAGTCATGTCCTATTTAGGAATACCATTTTTCTTTCACTAAGCCTCTTGTACACTTATATGTACAAACATAACTGCTTTACTGCACTAACATGCAGAATGCATTATACTACAGGATTCTTAACCTAGGAGTAACAGGCTGCACCATACAGTGTAGACCTGTGAGCGGCTCTGCCACCTCTATGTGGATCACCCAAGGGTGAATCAGGCTAGTGCCACACTTCAGAACCGTTAGCAACGGCTACTCCATTTGGTAAAGTTCCTTCTCTGTTTCAATGCCCAAAATAAAGTCATTTGGTTCTGAGAACTAAAGTAACTTGTTTTTCCGGATTTTCACCCTCTGTGCCCTATGGACCCTAGTAATGGGTGACTAGGAAAGATGTTTATCTGGCACATGACTTTCTCACCACTCACCTTACTTCCCTAGCTACCTCTAGCAACCCACTTGCCCAAAAGGGGAAAATTTCAGTGGCCCTGCCTCCTTTACTTTTTTGTGCCCTAACTACCTCAGCCTGTAAGCCAACAGGCTCTCATTCTTATGCTGGAGCTTCTCCCCAGTGCCTGCCCACGGGGCCTTACCCAACTAAAGCCCGTGCTGTCTTGATGCTCTTACTAAGAACACAGAACCCTCAAGCAGCACGTGATGGTATGCAGCATTCCCCCCAACTACGGATCAGTTAGGCACAAGGGTACCAAAACAATGCTAAAGCCTCAGAAATACTCCAAAGTTCTTTATCAAAATGAAAACGTGATGATAAAACATGAAAACAGGCCTCACCTAAATCCAAGGACACCGGTATTAGCCATCACATAAGCCAAGCCAAGGATGCCACTTCCCATGATGGCATTCATCACATTAAAGACTGAGAAACTGAATGAAGCACCTGAGGATCTCTGGCTGTGAGCTTCCTGTAAAGGAACAATTAAACCACTTTAAATGTCTGAACGCGGAAGTTAAAAACCTGTCGAAACATCACTGTTAATTTGTGGAGCCAATCTAGAAGCCCGAGGATTCGCGTGCAACACTAACTACTTAACCAGGACATGTTTAGTTCTTCTGTCCATTAAGACAAGCTGGAGCCATCCGAGAAGAGGGAAAGGCCTCATCAGACAGCCTCTAGGCAAGCCTGTGGGGGCACCTTCCTGATTGGTATGGAATGGTACAGCCCGTTTTGGGTAGTGCCGTCCCTGGGCAGGCCCCTCCTGGGATGAAAGAAAGCAAAGGGAGCAAGCCGGAAGGGGCACGCTAAAAAACAGCACTCACGCAGGCCTCTGCTTCAGTTTCTGCCTCCTGCCCGGCCTTCTCTGCTTCAGTTTCTGCCTCCTACCCGGCCTTCTTTTCGTGAAGGACCGAAACCCTTCCCTCCCTAAGTTGCTTTTGTCAGGGGTTATATCACACCAATAGAAAGCAAATGTGAACACAGCATTTGTTCCTTTCCTTTTGACCTCCTGGTGCAAGTCGAAGAACCTAGTCTTCCAGAAAAACTACCTCCTGCAGCACAGGGCCTAGGCTGGCTTCACTGGGAGCCATGGCCTTTCTTGTGACTTCAAGAGATCAAGATAAGGAAGGCAAAGGGTGGGGACTGACAGAAGCAAGAGGGCTCAGCTCACGTGATTCCTGAAGAATCCCTGTGTCAGAATGGAACTCTTGTCAGTAACTTTTTCTCCAAGTACTAGGGCTGCAAAACTAACCTTTTGTTTATATACCTAGTGAAGTCGGTCTTCCCAGAAGGGTGATCAGGAATGCCTTACAGGGCCGACTGAAGCAAAACTATTATCTGTTACAGTTCAAGGATTGAGTTGAAAGTGGAGTGCCAGGACTGGAAAGCAGTTCTGGGTTAGGGCGCTTATGTAGCATGGCCAAGGCGTTGGGCTGGACTTTCAGCATTGAAGAGGGGGCGGAGGTCCTGGGACACACAGCCCACTACACCGGCTTTAGGTTAAGGACGAGCTATGTGCATATTAACAGATTTCTCTCCTCGTCTTCACTTACAGGGTCTTCTGTACTAAAGTTCCTATAGCTCACCTTTCCCTTCGCCCCATGATTAAGCCCAGTAAAGAAATATCTCATGATTCTTGCAAAGATCTCACAAGACTAGAGGAAACCGAAAAGGCGACAAAAGATACAAAACAACGGTGAGTCACAAAACCCTAGTTCGTCCCAAGTCCCACTTTTGACTGAACGAGCCAAGTTGCTGCCACGTTCCAAACTCGACTAGGTTCAGTGGTTCAGGCCCCACCCCGGGACTCTTCTTGCTGGATGCCAGAGCGCATCAGCCCCGCGCTGCTAGCGGAGCCCACTTACGTTGCTTAGCAACGGGCTCCACTCTTCGGCAGCCGCCGCCTCCTCCGGCTGCTGGGCAGAGACATACCAGCCGGGCTCGGCTTGGAAGGTGTCCTGGGACGCCTGCATGCTGCTCCGCGGCCGACTACCAAGTCCATCAGCGAGCCTCTGACCCAGCCCCACGCGCCCTGTGCAATCGCGACTGGGGCGGAGTTACGAGCCTGGTCCTTCCGGGTTCCCGTAGCTCACCTCCAGGAAGAGTCCACGAGATCTGACTTTACGCTCCCTCGGCGGCCAGCAGTGATGACGTCGCCGAGAGCCCGCCCACCCTCAGAAGACCCATTTCCGACCTGCACCAGAGCATGAGGTGAGGGTTCTGGTCTTCAGCCGGCTTCGATGATGCTGGACTTGGGAAGGTGCGGCGGGTGAGGGGCCCGCAGTGTCCCGGGTGACGCGGAAGACCTGACGGTCCCGCGGCAGAGCCCGAACTCTCGTCTCCCGCCCACAGAGCGCGGAAAAGCCCCTGGGCCCGTTTGTCTTCATGGCCAACAGGCTGCTAATCCAAGACCCGAGCCCTTGGTAAAGGGGGCTGAGCAAACGCTTGTTGAGGGTTGGGGTGTAGCTCAGGGATTGAACGATTGCCTAGCATGAGTGATGCCCAGGATTAGATTTCCAGTATCACAGAAATCTTTTCATGGTTTTTTTATCCACATTTTACAAATGGCAAATGGTTACACCTAAATTACCCAATGTCAGGATAGTTCATTAACTACTAGTATAAAGCCAGACTTAATTGCTTTATATCGTAGGGATCTGTGACGCCCGAACCCTTTACCATTTACTTGTTATTTTAAAAGTAGAAATGAATAACTGATACTGTGCTTCAAACACAGCCAAGCCTCGACATCAAAATACCGAAGCCTTTAGTTTTAGGCAAGACACATGGCAGTAAAGTATGAATGGCGTCCTAGCAATATTCTAAGGCCATGTGTCAGGGGAGAACCTCTCATTTATCCAGACTGACCTGGAGGATGAGCTTGAATTTCTGAGCCTCCTGCCTTCTTTCCTTAGTGGAGTGTTGGGATCAGAGGCCTGTACCACCATACCCATTATGCAGTGCTGAAAGCCTGTGGGTTTGTGTGTGCATGCTAGGCGAGCACTCTTCCAGCTCCTACATCCCCAGCCTTTAAGCTCATTCTTAACCCAAAGATTTTGGTTTTGTTTTTTTTTTTTTTTTTTTTTGAGATTGCTCTCAAATGCATCCCAAGCTGGCCTTGAATGTTTAATCCTCCTCCCTGTCTCCCTATTGCTGAGACAGACACCACCATGCCTGATATACGTGATGCTGGGGACAGACTCAAGGCATCATATCGTGCATGCTAGCCAAGCTGTGTTTCGAGCCTTGCTGAACCACTTACCAGCCAAAGAACTCTGGGTGATGAATTTACTCCTTAACTTACAAAGTTCATACTATAGCTTCTACTACAATAGCCCATAAGAATATCCTAGGAAATATTGCCATTGGTGGCATCATATGTCATAACTATTCCATTTAGAGATGCCGCTTATCTCAGATTTCATACTTCCAATTGTACATGTGTTCGGTAGAAAATTGTGAGCAGCGGCCATTGGGTATGGGGATGCTGCCGGACTACTTATCCTTCTGTTACAAGGGCAAGTAGACTGGCGATGCAAATGTATTGTTTAATCAGTGACAAAAATCATACAGTCCTGCAGGAGAGACTGTCCTTCCATGCCTTTCAGACTCGGTCAGCACTTAGCAGGTGATTTGAAACGCCGTTGTGAATGTGTTCATATGTAGTTCCATGTTGTCTCCTGAATCTTTTCCTAGAATCTTATGGAAGCCATTTGGATTCTCAAGAAGACTTTTGCACGTAGAATGTTGTCACTCCAATGAATTGCTATCTTTGTCTGTACCGACAGGGAGGACATTGGTACCAAGGCTTAGGAAAGCACCTAGTATTCTTCGGTTGGGTCAGAGACAAGGATTCTCAACCATGCCGGAAATAGAAGCCAGTGTGAGAGATCCCGAATTATTTTCACCACCCGCTGATGTTCGAGGCATGACAAAACTTGATAGGACAGCTTTTAAAAAGACGGTGTTCATCCCGGTGCTTAAAGTGAGAAAAGAAGTGGTCAACAGACTGATGCGGGCCCTCAAGAGAGTGGCCCTGCAGCGCCCAGGCATAAAGCGAGTCATTGAGGACCCCCAAGATGGAGACAGTAGACTCATTATGTTGGATCCCTACAAAATGCTTACCGTTGATTGCTTTGAGAAAGCAGAACTCGCTGTTCTAGAGGAACTTGATGTCAACCCACAGTTATCCGAATACAATTTGGAATTAACTTATGAAAATTTTAAGTCAGAAGAAATTTTGAGAGCTGTGCTCCCTGAGGGTCAAGACGTGACCTCAGGGTTCAGCAGGGTTGGGCATATTGCACACCTGAATCTCCGAGATCATCAGCTACCGTTCAAGCATTTAATTGGTAGGTGTATTATAGTTGGGTTCACGTTCTAGGAAAAAAAATGACTAATTCTGATTTTAGTGCTTCAATTTTCGTTTTAAAATGCTAACTTATAGAAGCAGGGTAGTTTATTTTTAATTTGAAACCAAATGGTAAGCACCATCCTATTTCTTTGAAGAACATTTTGGATATATTCTCTCCATAGTCACGGGACTGGCATAGACTTTGGGTCTCACGACACAAAAAGACTGATTTATGTTGAACATAATTCTTTTGGTCCAAAAAGCTACTCAGCCTTTGGGACAATGTTCAGTACTAGGTTTCAAAAATTTTGGTGTCAAATATACAATGCTATCATTTATTGATATAGCTGCTTAAGCCTCTTCTTTATGTTAAGCACTTGAAGACATTTTAAGTCTTCCTAGCTGTTTAGAAGCTGTAATGTACATCCTACTATTGTAGCTCCATGGAGACCCATGGCCTTTATTTGGCTAGAAGGCTAATCAAAATCATATTTTACATAAATACTTGGTATGCATGCATTCTGCCGGTTATTACTTTTTTAATACAATGTTTCAGAAACTTGTAAGGATTATCCTGAGCTTTAAAATGCAGCATTCAGTGTTTTGCACGGTGATAATGGTGCCATTCTGCTTTCTCTGTTTGTATTAACAAAGGCACTGGTCCTGCACAGCAGTGACCCTTAGAAGAGTGGGGGCTAGGTGCAGTGTCAGATTTGGACTTTCATTTACTACCTGTCTACCCTAACTCAAAACATTCTTTGCTCATTCTTGTTTTTTAATTTTTCATAAAGTGCTCAGGGGTTACAAAACACCTCAGGCTGGAGACACAGCCCAGCGGGCTTACCAAATAAGTGCAAAGCTGTAGTTTCTGCTATGGAATTTTAGAATTGCTATTAATGTTTTAAGATTTCATTTAAAATTAACTTTCATATCATAAAAGTTAGTGGAAGGCAATACAGCCATGAATGCATGGACAGCACAAACTGGACACTGAGGAAAAACAAGAGGACACAGAGTGGGTGGGTAGTGAAGTGGGATGGGTGGTCTGGGAGTTGGAGAAGGGTGTTAATAGCCTTAAAACTCACTGTACAAATGCTCATAGATTTTTTTTTTTTAATTGAGTTCAGATATTTGACGCAGAACACGTATCCTTAATTCTGAAATTGTCATTGTATTTCAGCGAATTTATATTCAGTACATTTTACTAACTTACAGATGAAGTTCTTTCCTTATGAAATGAGAGCACAAAGAATAATCTTTGTAAGATTTTAAAATGTTGACAAAAAGAGACTTGATTAAAGAGCAACAGTAAGTCATTTTTGATGTATATTGTTGTCTTTGTAGCTTTTCCACTATGGTGAATATTCAATTGAAAGAACAATTTAAGTAAAAGGACTTTTTAAATTTAGGTCAGACTCTGAAGAGCCTGTGTCTCCTTGGTTGTAAACGTTGCTTGCTGACACACATTTCCAAACTGGAGACGCTTATTTCAAACCCACAGGGAAAGAAACGTCTGGTGTGAGGCCAGCAGGGACAGGCATGTCTTTGCTAGCATTTCAGGGACCATTTGTTATTCAGGACCCTCACAGCTTCTCATTCCATTCTTTGCCAGGTTCATATTTGCTCTTATTTTAGTATCCTTAACAAAAATGTGGAAAAACAGTAGACCAAAAGCCATCAACAAAATTTTAAAGGTGCCCATAAATTTTCTATAGGTCTGTAAGCTGTCAGTCATCAACTCATCTCTGTGATTTTCAGAATTGTAGACAGAATTACACACACCAAGTACAGTTTTTTATTTGTAAACCTAAGGAAAATGTAATTCATTTCTGTTAAGTAGTTTTCATTTCACAAACAATAGGCAGTGTTTATAATGAATTTACACCTTCTAGGCCAAGTTATGATTGACAAAAACCCAGGAATCACCTCTGCAGTAAATAAAACCAGCAATATTGACAACACATACCGAAATTTCCAAATGGAGGTACTGTCTGGAGAGGAGAATATGCTGACGAAGGTACTGTGCCGTGTTACCAACCCAGAGGGGGCAGAAAGACTGGTGCTCAGAGCCAAGACCATGCATGTTCAGAATGCCCAGGGTTGAAGTGCTGTGTGAGGCTGAACAACCTCTATCCTCAGACTGGAAGAGGGTTTAGTTAAATGCTTCTCCAACGATAGCGAGCAGTCTCATCAGTAAAGAGCCTTTAGCTCTCTACACTGCAATGAATGGTTAAGAGACAGAGCAGGCTGTGCAGCAGTGTGTGCAAAGTAGTTCTAGAGACATCCACCTGCCAGGCTATTCCCAGGCACTCTCCAGGGCAGACACGTAACCATTTCCAGCTCTGATCGGAAGCCTCTGGTTTGGTTTGAGGGGGAACGTAATAAACCAATATGAAATTCAGGCCCCAGGAGCAGAAGAAAGATGTAGCAGCTTTGTGTAAGTTAGGAGCTTTCTGGTCTTTGATTCTTTGTTCACAAAACGAGGAGCTTAAATGTCTAATTCATAGACATGAGATTTGTGAAATTCTAGTAATTGTCATGTGAAAGCATAGACACCTCAAATTCTAACATGTCTCCCTTTGCAACCCAAATGCTGTGGAGGGCCACGTGCTTGCTGAGTGGAAGTGCTCTCTAAGAGGGAGGTTTCCGATGATCCATGCTTTCATTCTTCATCTGGTAACAAGCCAGCTAGTTGGCCTCCCCACAGCATTCCTCGTGTGAATTGGAATCAACTTTATGACCCTAAGGATGGGAACAACTATCTGGCTTTGGAGAGCTGACTTTTCTCAGGCAAAAGGTGAATGCAAGATATAGCTGGCCCCAGAAATGGTATAAACACCAGGATTCTACTCAAAATGTTTTCACATGAAGTTATTTGCTCCTATGATAGTAACATTTACATGTATGTTCTCATGTGTATACACATAACCTATCCACTTTCAGTGGACAGACTTTAAATCCAATGCAACTAACTAAAACCACGATACCATTTTTCAGGTTCGAGAAAACAACTACACATATGAGTTTGATTTCTCCAAAGTCTATTGGAATCCTCGACTTTCTACAGAGCATGGCCGGATCACTGAACTTCTCAATCCTGGAGATGTGTTGTTTGACGTTTTTGCTGGGGTTGGGCCCTTTGCCATTCCAGCAGCAGGGAAAAAATGCACAGTATTTGCCAATGATCTCAACCCTGAGTCCCATAAATGGCTGTTGCACAATTGTAAGCTGAACAAAGTTGACCAAAAAGTGAAAGTCTTTAACATGGATGGAAAAGACTTCCTCCAGGGGCCAGTCAGAGAAGAGTTAATGCTTCGGCTAGGACTGTCAACCGAAGCAAAGCCCTCTATCCACATTGTCATGAACTTGCCAGCAAAGGCCATAGAATTTCTTGGTGCTTTCAAGTCACTTCTAGATGGGCAGCCGTGCAGCAGTGAGCGCCTTCCCACAGTGCACTGTTACTGTTTCTCCAAAGATGCCAATCCTGCGAAGGATGTTTGTCAGCAAGCTGGAGCTGTGTTAGGTGTTTCCTTGGAGACAAATAGTTCAGTTCACCTCGTAAGAAATGTGGCCCCTAACAAGGAAATGCTATGCATCACCTTCCAGATTCCTGCTGCTATACTCTATAAGAACCCGACCCTCACTGCAGGTGAGCAAGACTAAAATGTAGAGTATAATACCTTTATCGTAGCTTGTGGGGGGGTGGGGAGGGTGGTGCGTGTGTGTGTGTGTGTGTGTGTGTGTGTGTGTGTGTGTGTGTGTGTGTGTGTGTGTGTGTGTGTGTGTGTGTTTGTGTGTGTGTGTGGTTTGCCAGTAGGGAAATTAAACTAGTTCCAGTCATTTTGTTTCTGACACCTTGACACTTAGTTTAGAATGTCTCTTCAAGTTTTAGCGTGGTATGTGGTTTAGTTTAATAGGCTTCTTTTGTTAAAATAATAAATCCACAGCAATGTTCTTTAAGTTGATTGAATGAAAAAGATCTTAATATCTTTTTTTTTTTTTTTTTTTTTTAAAGAGTACTCAACTGTTACAAATCCTCTAAAATGAGTTTTCTGCATTTGTTACAGAGAATTACGAAGAGCCATCTCTTAAACGGCAGAAGACAGATGATTCCTTCTCGGAACCACAAATTACATCAGATTCTTAGTTTAAAATGTTTTCTCCATCTCCCTTTTTTTGTAAAGAAGTACAATTTATATGATTTTGTAAACTTAACTATTGGGTATTTGTTATTGAGCTCTTAAGTTTTGCTCTTATAAATGGAACATTACCAAAGTAAAACTTAACTGAAATAAGATAAACTTGTGTAATACACTGTTGTGTTGTTAGGATCTCAGGCATGCACCACTATGGTTCAGCATAGTTTTAAAATAGAATTGGTATGGGCCAGTAAGATGGCTCAGGGGCTAAAGTTGCCACCAAGCCCGATGACCTGAGTTTGATCCCTGGGACCAACATGGTACAAGGAGAGATTCCTGAAAGTTTTCCTCTGACCTCATTGTATACCATGTGTACACATGCACACACATAAGCAAAATAAATGAACAAACTAATAACTAAGAATCTATATAATGACTTTACAATCCAAAAGTAGCTTGGATTGTAAAATCATTACAAATGTACTTTACTTTTAGTAGGGTCTATCCTTGGAAAGGTAGTTTTTAAAGACTGAGTGTCTATATTCTGTTTTACTAGGAAGACATTTAATTACATGGTGTTATTAGTGTAAGAATATGATTATTTTATATAACTTCTCTACTACCAATTAGCAGTGTAAAAGTAATACAAAATTAAATTATTTAGATGAGGAATAGGAAAACCACATCTTCCAGGCCACATCTGGCATAATGGCTATGACATGAGGATTTTCTTACATTTTCAAATGGCTGAAAAACAGTAACATTTTGTAACATGGAACTTTCATAAAATTTGAGTTTTGGGGGTTTGGTGTGCTGGAAGTTTGATTGGCACCTGCCCTCCCTATTAGTTTTCTTCCCTCCTTCTTTCCTTGTTTGTTTGTTTTGTTTCATTTTTCAAGGCAGGGTTTCTGTGTGTAGCTTTGGAACCTGTCCTGGAACTCACTCTGTAGGCCAGATTTACAGAGATCCTCCTGCCTCTGCCTCTGCCTCTGCCTCTGCCTCTGCCTCTGCCTCTGCCTCTGCCTCTGCCTCTGCCTCTGCCTCTGCCTCCTGAGTGCTGGGATTAAAGCTGTGCTCCACCACCACCTGGCCCTTATTAGTTTTCATACTCACATGATAAACAGCAGAGTAGATCAATTGCAGCACAGACCTCAAGGTGACACTTGTGGCCATACTGCAGCTTGTCATGCTACACATCCCAACCTGTGCAGCCCAGTTTGGACTTGAACTCACAGCAAACCTCCCACATGCTACAATTACACAGGTGAGTCACCAAGCCCAGCTTCACAAGTTTAAATTTTTTTTGTGAGTAGTGCATACCCATTATATTAGGATAAATGGACCTTGGATATGTTATGCTTTGAAGTTTCAGTGGGGTATGAATTATTTTTGATATCATTTAGATGACAAAATATCTACACCCCTGTCCAAAAAAAAAATAACAGTATGTATTGTATTACCACACCAATTACCTGTCTCTACTTTTAAATAGTTCAGAAAAATTCAAAAACTTAAGCCAGAATAGCAAATAAAACAAAAATAAGGCTATAACTTAAGTCCCCAAATGACTTTTAGCCAATTAAAGCCATTTACTATTGCGAGTTAATTGTGTTTGAATGCAGCAACTGAAGAACTGTATCCAGAGAAAATAAACATGTTTCAGAGGATTGGCCTTTGGCAAGAACAGTTGTTGAGTTAAGAACAGTGGGAGCAGTGTCAGTAGGCAACTGAGAAGGTAAAGGATTCTGCCCTGGCTTTTAAGGGGCCGACAGATGTTGCAAATACTGCCCAGTTCTTTGAAGTTTTGTTACCAGACTTTAAATATAAAGATTAGCCTCCGTGACTGCTCTCTGTGTGGAGCTATGAATGAAAATGGAGCTTCAAAAACACTATAAAGTACAACTAAAATAGAATTTGCTAAGTCTCTTAGATAAATGATTTTTTAAAAACTGTGTGGAGCAGAGATCTTAGTTGGACCCATCTATAAAGCTTGTGAAACAAGGCGTTTGAAGCTTATGCCTGTTCACTGTTATTCAGCAATGCCTTTCGAAAGGTTGTAACCTTTCATAAATGACTGAGCCAGTCTGTGGGAAACTTCATTTGCTTTCACGACTAATAGTCCTCCAGTTCTGTGAGTTTTGTCAGCAACTGAGGCTGAGATCTACCCGGACTTCTATGAACTAATTTAATTTCTCAAGAGTAAAGTTTGTAATTTAAAAGAATACAGTCTTTAAAAGTGTGTGTGTGTGTGTGTGTGTGTGTGTGTGTGTGTGTGTGTGTGTGTGCGCGCGCGCACGCACCCATCATGGTGGAGGTCAGAGGACAACTTGATGGAGTTTTTTCTACCTTTATGTGGTTTCTGGAGACTGAATCCAAGGCTTTTAAGGCAAAATCCTTCACATGCTGAGTTTTATCAATGGTCCTACAGGTTATAATTTTTTAGCTTTTAATCCAACACATTTTTTTCTCAACAAGAAAAATCATTGTTAAGCATTATTCTGAAATACTGAATGACCTCAGGAATTAACTTCACGAGGTCTTGGGACTTGATGTCTTTTAGAAGTAGTTTCTTGGGGTATTATTGCAAGTGCCAAGGGAATATCTCCACATCAAACTATTGACTGCAGTTAAGGGGTTTCCACCAGTAAAACTAGAACCTACTCATGCGCCCTGTAGTGACAAATATCAGGAAAAGAATCTAATCCTCTTAAAAAATGTCTTCCTACTCCTCCTAGAACCCAGAGGTTGCCAAATAAAAAGGCCAGGGCCAGGTGTGGGACACCTCCCCTTGAGCTGTTAATGCGAGGTGGGCTGAAGACCATAAAACAATACAGGTTTTTGCCATTGCTCTTGGTTGCCCACCAGAACTTAATGGTAAGACCCTATTGCTAGAGACAACATCACATAATTTGGTCATAAGATATAGAGACATCTAGCTGATACCAGGAAGCTTCCTACTGACTAGCTTTCACGGCACCAGATGTGAACAATAATGACCAGGTCAGCAAGATATGCCCAAAGGGGTGATAGCGGCATAAACATCACAGGAGTAACCAAGTACCTTTTGGGTGTTAAGGCCTGCTCCGAAGGAGGGAACTCATGGCTGGCACTATAAATCTGGCCAAGAACCCATGGTTAGGGAGCTCATGGGTACCAAAGGTGAACCTACTACTCTGTAAAACAGACATAGTATCAAACTGCAGTCTAAACTCATATCTATATCCATAGATTAGTACAGCTCTCAGACTACAGCAGAAAGGTTTCTTTATATAGTGGATGGTGATTAAGGCAGACTCTAAACTAAATGCTCAGCTATAAACAAGCCATTAATGTCACCACCACTACCACCATCCCACAAAGCTCAGAGACCATCACAGAAGAGGGGGCAAGAAGATTGTAAGAGCCAGAGAATGGGTGGAGTAGGGGAAAACAGTGTTGTCTGAAAATTATAGGACTCATAAACTCAGGGCAGCTGTTTCCGTCTCACCTGGTCCCACAGCCGTTTAGCCCCAAATAAACACACAGAGGCTATATTAATTTTAAACTGGCTGATGGCTTAAGTTTCTTACTGGTTAATTATTGACCCATAACTATTAACCTATGTATTTCTACATGGCCTTATCTTACCAAAGAACCCCTGGCACGTCCTATCTTCACAGGGGCTACATGGTGTCTCTCTGGCAGCTCCTCTCTGCCTTCCTCTTCCCAGCATTCTCCTCATCTGTGAGGACCACCTGTACTTCCTGCCTGGCTACTGGCCAATCAGTGTTTTATTCATCAACCAGTAAGAGAAACATATTAACAGCATACAGAAGGACATCTCCCAACAAGATAAATCTAGTAAACATTCTAAGGTGGAGCAGGTAGTGTGAGTTCCCACCCCTAGCTGAGGAGCTGTTGACAGCAGAATGGTTGGGGGACATGAGGAACTGTATTGAAGGGTCACAGCATTAGGAAGGTTGAAAACCACTGCTCTGGAGCCTCACCACTTGGGTTGGCATCCTGGCTCTACTGTTTTCAAGATGTGTTGCTCTTGACCAGTTACTCTACATCTCTATCTGCTAAAACAGAGATGAGATCAGGATTGTTGTAAGGATTAAAAAATGCAGCCTGGCAATGGTGGCACACACCCTTAATACCAGCAATTGGGAAGCAGAGGTAGGAGAATCTCTTGAGTTTGAGGCCAGCCTAGTCTATGGAGTGAGTTCCAGAACAGCCAAGGCTACACAGAGAAAGCATGTCTAAAAAAAAAAAAAAAAAAAAAAAACAAGAAAGAAAACACAGGGAGCACGAACCTGGCACAAAAGTTGTACAATGGCTCTTCCTGTACTAGTATTACACAACAGATACTTATGTAGATGAAAGACTTGTACACTACCTCCAGGAGGAACTCCCTGGGATGGTGAGACAGAATTACAAGCTATTTCAGATATTCCCATTGCTTACTGACACAATCTTTATTTCATTTATCTAACAGAGTCAAGTAAGGATTTCTAAGGCGATGCAAAACAAAATTTGAAAGCCTTTGAAACACTTATTAATTACTTCATTACCTTTAGATACATTAATTTCTGCATACAAGTGCAGTGAAAGTCTAACCATAGGTTCATTGTACCAATTCTTTCATTGGATTTAAAAGCATGAATTCTCAATTAGCAAACAGCTAATATAAGTAATATGATATACACTGGAGTGGATTTGGATTAAGGACTAACCTATGGTCTAATTTAACTTTTCACTGATTTACATATATATAACCTTGGCTTATTCAATGTCTTAGTTTTCTCATTTATCGAAGATGAGAAGTGTTGGGACAAACAGCAAAGAAGTGGGGTACCACAAGATGCACTGAAATAAACCCCCACTTAGTAAAATAAGATGGCACTGTTACAGATGACTATTATACTATAATGTAACCCACAAGTCTTGATTCATTTAACTCTCCACCCATAAAATTAGCATCTGATGTGGTAGAGATGTGATAGACAACCCTTTAATTTCCTTGAAAAAACTATGTTCCTCCTCCAGGGTTCTATGCAACAGACTCACACAAGGCTGGGATGCTATGTGTAGTATCCTATCCACATCCAAGCTAAGCAAAATCATGAGTACAATAAAACCGCTTGGAGTTTTGGTGGAAAGCTACATCAGTTTACAATTCATGCACAGAGAAATTTCACTTAAGTCTCAACATCTCATCATAAAATGAGCTCACATTGGCAGTGAAAGGTGCCATTGATGTATTAAATTTTATTAGCTTACTTCTTTGAATTTGTCATTAAAGTGGGTTAATGCTGGGCTCTGGTTTATCATGAGTGGGGCTCACAGCTGGGAACCATATTAGGTCTGCCTTACTCTGCACTGTACAAAACAGGCCCTGAGTTTCTTACTGCTGAGGAAGTGTCATCACAGGTCAGGTTTTACTTGACACAGCCTGCTGGTAAGAGGAAATATATCCACTTGTGTGGACCACTATTAAGAAGACATTTGAAAAAAAAAGAGGAGAAGTTTTATAGGAAAAAACATAGACTTGGATATTAACACCGAATGTTATAATAAAAAAGGCATTTGGAAACGTGTTCCAGAAAAACACTATAAGAAGACAAAAACTGCAAAATGTACCATAAAGTCAAGCTTTATTTTTTAAAAAATGTTATGTCTGTCAACTCCATACATAGGGAATCATTTATTCCTTTCCTGTCAGATGAGGTGCAATGCTTCAGTCTACTCTGAAGAACAGAAGTAAGAAATAAAGCTCTCCCAGGAATCTACACGCAACGCATTTCTCAGCTTGGTTCAGACTGTAATAAACATCTGACAAAGCAGCTAGACGTGCATGGTGCAGCTTGCAGCTGTGTGTGCTGGCATTTTACAAATCTCTTTACTTTCAAGCCTCTTAGTTTGGCTCCAGGATCCAAATCTTATAAATGAGAAAGCACAGATTTATCTGGGCTGCCAGAAAAGCCCACTGAATGCGTCCTGTAGTGCTCTGTGACAAGCGAGAGAGGAAGTATAGCCACCAGCAAGGTCCTGTGGAGAGGCAGCTCGGACGTGGTTTAAATACCTGAAAGAAAACAAAAAGTGTACCACTGATGTGAAAAACATGTAAGCTGGTGACATTTTACAAAGCAAATGTGAAGCTGATCCCAGATGAGGTTGAAATGGCCAGGCTTTTATAAATGAACCTTTAAAAAGGAAACACACCGACTGTATGTATGGATTGTCCTAACTACTACTCAGCTACAAAGGACAGTGATGTCTAATATCAGGTCTGAAGGCTTATAACGCATACCTTTTGGTGAAATATTAAAAATTTCACTGTTTCACAATTTCCAATGCTGATTTGTTTTGTTGGCTGCTGTCCTTTTTGGCATGCTCTTAATAAACACACATCATGACACTATTATGCTACTAACATTTTTATAAAAGTATTTTCAAGCAAACCCTTTAATACCAAAAAACAAGAGGGGCAAGGAAGCAAGCACACAATAGTTCAAAATCACCAGTATCCCCAAAGCATACTGTCTCCTTCCTTGCAGGAAAAGGAAAAGAAGGAGGATCATAAGAGAGACATATATTGTCCCCCAGTGAAGGGGAAAGGGACAAGATCTGAACAAATTGGGAACATAAGGAGAAGGGGGAGAGAGGTAGGAGAAAGAGGAGGGGAGAGATGAGGAGGGGGAGGAGAACACGAGGGATCAGGAAGATTGAGTGGGGCAATGGATAGAGGAGAGCAAGAAAAGGGACACATCAATAGAGAGAGCCATTATAGGTTTAAAGAGAAATCTGGCACTAGGGAAATGTCCAGAGATCTACAAGGATGACCCCAACTAACAATCTAAGCAATAGTGGAGAGGCAACCTTAAATGCACTTCCCCTATAATGAGAATGATGAATACTTTAAATGTCATCCTAGAGCCTTCATCCAGTAGTTAATGGAAGCAGAAGCAGACACACATAACTAAGCTGAACACCTGGAACCCAGTTGTAGAGAGGGAGGAGTGATGAGCAAAAGGGTCAAGACCATGATGGGAAAACCCACAGAAACAGCTGACCTGAGCACATGGGAGCTCATGGACCCCAGTTTAACAGCTGGGAAACCCTGAATATGGGTGTCAGCTAGGACGACTGGGCAGTCTATGGGGCCTCTGGCAGTGGAACCAGGATGTATCCCTAGTGCAGGAACACACTTAGCCTAGATACATGGGGGAGGGCTTAAGCCCTGCCCCAAATGACTTGACAGATTTTGATGATCCCTCATGGAAGGCCTCACCCTCCCTGGAGTATGGGATGGGGAGGGTCAGTAGGGAAGGAGAGGGAACTGGGATTGATATGTAAAATAAGATTGTTTGTAATTTAAATAAAATTTATATAAAAAAGGAAACTACATGTGCAAGAAATCTGAGAGTAGTTATAGAAGAATTGAACTGATTTCAAAAGATAGAACAACAATGTTTCTTCAATTCCATGGTAATTTTATCAATGAAGAATTTCTGCCTTCATAAAAATAGACAAAATGGGTCTAAAAAAAATAAGACAATCTGACCAGATGAGTGACTTGTCAGCATGACCATCACTGCTGCAGGAAATCAAGTATTTCCAGCCTTGCTTTAATGCCTCTGCAGGAAGCCACATAGTCCCTGGAAACAAAGCTGCTTCACCCACTTTCAGAATTACAGGTATGACAAATGAGCAAATCAGGAAGCAGGACGCTTTAATAGCTTGGAACCCTTTATACTCATTCATTCAAACTTCCTGTGTCAAGATCTTAATGCATGAGCAACTTCTTATTTCTAACAAAATAGCAAACCAGGGTTTTTTTGTTCATGTATAATAAGCTTGTATGATTAAAATATATATGGCAATTTGAGGGACCAAATAGAGGAAGCTGTCAAAATGAAACTGGCCAAACTCTTGGAACTGGCTATAATTTATTCACATCACACAAATCATGGTCTTAACTCAAATCTTGCTTTTCTGCCAAGGGTGAAAGTCAAAGAAAAAATGAAAGTTTGTTGAGCAACAATCTGTAACTATTTGGGTAGTATATTTATAGCATACCCAAAACTTATATATAAGTCACATAGAACACTAATAATGGATATTTTATGTAATATAATTAAATACATTATATACAACTATAGTATCTTATAAAATGTATGTAAGTGAAAAATTTTAGGGATAAAATAAAAATATTGATGATTTCATCATATACAATTCCAAGGATGCATCCTACTTCAGTAACTAATATTATTATGTATCACTGATGAATATTCCAGGTAGTCTAAAGTATCACAGGAATTAAACAAGAATTCATTAAATCTATCACATGACTATAGTTATTTTCTTAGTGCCCTCCTTAAGCACAATACAGTTATTAAAATTCTGATGAATAGGGCTAGGTTTGGTGGTGCACACCTTTAATTCCAGTACTCAGAAGGCAGAGGTCTATATAGCAAGTTCCAGGCCAGCCAGGGATGCAAAGTGAGAACCTGCCACAAAAGCCCAAAACAAACAAGAAACCAAATAGGAATTCCTACCAATAGAGAGAAAAGGTAAGTGGTGAATTACCTTAGAACGTAAAACTCAACTCTTATCACTGTAAACTCAATGACAATGGTAATCACACAAATAAGTAATAGTTTCGTAGGCAAAATTGAATTTAAATACTCCATTGTGACCAGATGATGGCACCTTCCTCTCCTTCAGATTCTCAAAAGAAGGGTGGAGTTCTGGTTTCATTTAGCTCACACCCAGCTGAATACAAACACCACAGTATTTGTCAATAGTCAGAGAACACTATCACAAATGGAACTACTTTCCACAGTTATAATAAAAACCAACGTGCAGCTAACTATTGATTCATTGCATTTGGTCTGGCTCGCTTCTGGGAAAGTTGAGTCACACCATTTCTGGCTTGGCAAGTCCAGTATAAACTTGCAGGGTGCATACAGCTTTTTATATGTTATGCTGAGAAACCCGAAACAGCTGCACTGCTGGCAGGCAAACGCAGGCCCAGTAAAATACCTAAAACAGTTGCATCTTCTAATTTATGACTGTGCACTGTTTCCATAAAGAGTATATAAAACAGTTCAGCTTTTATAAGGAAAATGTAATAAACAGTCATACTCATTGAGGCCATAAATGCATTTTTTAAAAGTTTATCTAAAATGATTAATTAGTGTTTGAAAATAGTACTTCTTGAATACAGTCATAATCCAAAGCAATGAGCAAATATTGTTAAATTTGAGTTATTAATGGTAAGTTGTATGATTCTCACTGCCAAAATAAGTCAATTAAAATTTCTTTGCATAGCATTGAAGAAAATCCATTTCCCTTCTCTGACCGTTTACATTAAACATGTCTGGGACTGAGGTCTTTCAGGGTCTTCCCCATTTATATTGCTCTTTTTGATCTCCAGGGCTATACGTAATTTTTACTGTTAAGTGTTTCAAAATATTTGAACCAAGGCAATCTGTATTGATTCCATTTAAAAAATACAGTTCATTCTTACTATTCACTTGTAGGATTTTGTTTCTAGGTGTTTTAATTCACTGTTTAAACCCTTTAATTATTGTGGTATGCCAAAGTATTTTAAGGATCTGCCACATTGAAACCAGACGTCAAGAATTTAGTTTTTGCCTACTTTTCCACTTTACTCAACACCTATGTTTATTCTTCTGTAATCATTACAATGACATCTCTTGGGGTTACAGCAGAAGTCAGCATCATTAAATGTATAATTTATGTAACAAAATGAGGAAAGTATCTTAAGCAAATTCATTTCCAGAAGTCAAGATTTGGGGCCTGGACACAGCAGCAGCTTACTTAGCCAATGCCAAGACACTACTTCTGCTTTTCATGATGTATAAATCTTGTAAGTAGAAACCAGTGTAGGGTTGTTGCTTTTTTTGGGGGGGGTAGTATACCATTAGTTTTCCTGAAAACAGACCAAATTCAGATTTTTAAAAAAAATCATTATTTTCTTAATAAAGTCTAACAGTATGTTTTCAAAACCACATGTAAGGTAATTCTTATACAAAGGACATTTTGAACTTTAAGTTATGCTCTCTGCCTAAAGTTGTCTTCCTTTGCCACTATACATCAAAATCACTAGCAGATGCTGAAGATGGAGGAAGAAAGAACAGTGGACCTTAGAGAAGAAAAGAGTTGGACATTAGACTTGTGGTTTTCCTGGACTCCAATTAACATCATCATTCTCATTTTTAGCAGCTTTTATTCTCCAGTAGGTAGAATAATTTACACTTTGCTTCACAGAGACTTCATTTCCTCAGGTTCTGACACAGAGGGCAGCTCTGAGACTACTCTTACTAGTTCCTTTCCCTTAAAAGCCTGCAGCACCCGACCACTGGCAGACAGCCTGTCCTCAGCTCCTTTTGGTGCTACTCAAACCACACCCTTAGGAAGGGGCAGAGAGAATCAGCACTAAGACAAGCACCAGTCAGAGCCCCTTTGTGACAACCCCTGGGGCATGACAGCCCTGAATAACCTACAGGTTTTAGAGTTGAAACGGGAATGAGTTCATATTAGCTGCTTCCCTTTTTAAATTGCTAGCTCTGTGAAGAATTACACTCAGAATGGGTTCCAAGTTAGAGAGGTAGGAAAACCTACAGGATGGGACCTGCATTTTACAAACAGGGTGAGCTTTCTCCATTCTTTGGGTTTTGAGACACAGTCTGCCTACATTTCTAGGGCTGGCCTTGAACTTCCTAGCTCAAGTGATCTTCCTGTCTACAGGCTCATTGCATTGTGCCAAGCTGCAGGGAACCCATTTAAAGTTTGCCTTTGATGCCACCATGCATTAAACAGACCTGCTCCATACAGTTCCGAGTTCCAGCTGTCAAGACTAAGAGCTCTTAGAAGTGTAAGGATTTCATCCCATGGGCTAGGATGTTACTTGGCGGTAGCACATTTGACTAACACGTTCAAGGCTCTCACTTCAATCCCATGCACTGTACTACTTCATCACAATTATTTAGCCTTGGCTCCAGAATAATTTTATTGAGCCAGGGAGATAACTGTCAGTAAAGTGCTTGCTATACAAGCTGAGGACCTGAGTTCAATTCCTGACATATATAAATATAAGGAAAGATGTGGTGGCCCATACTTATAATCCCTGTGCTAGGAAAGACAGAAGGATTTATGGCTCACTGGTCAGACAGGCTGGCTTAATTGGTGAACCAGATCAATGTGAGACCTGTTTTCAAAGGAGGTAGATCACTGGCCTCTACATGTGGACATACATAGGTGCACCTAAACCACACACACACACACAGACACACACACACACACACACACACACACACACACACACACACACACACACACACCACTCACAAAAAAAAAATTAAAAAAAAAAAAAACCAACTCTGAGCAATAGTGTACTCAGACAACTACTGCTAAAATAAGATATTCTAAAAACTAAATTTATCACTTAACATGTGCTAGCCTAATCACAAGAGTAGAATAGCAATACTGGATAATTGTATGAGCTAAGATAAATGGGGAAGGTACTATGATTCAGATACTGTCCATAAGTCTACAGGTAGTTTGATTAGAAAAACATGTGGTTTCATAAACTCCAACCCCCCCCCAAATTTAATGAAAACAACTTCCATGAATACTTATCATGTTACTCTTTATTGGTCTAGCCAGTGGATGAGGATGCAAGGTGAATAAGCTAAATAGTAAAGCTGTTTCACATTTATACCAACATACTCAGGAACAAAGAACACTTATACCAGATGTTTAGGTCATCTGAACAGTAAGGATTAGATCTAGGAATTAAAGACCGTATGATATCCATATATACACTGGGATTTACCACTCACATGCTACATTACCCATATTCTAACTGAATCGCTCTAGTATTAATAGTAGTCTGTGAATGATGAGGAAGGCCCTGTGTGGTACTGCACACCTGTAGCCCCGCATTTGAGAAGCTGAGACAGCCTTCTGCTTCCATGCCACCCACCATGATGGATTCCTATCCCTCTGGAGCCACAAGCCAAATAAATTCTTCCTCTATAAGCTGTTCGGTCATGGGGTTTAATCATAGCAACAGAAAAGTAATTAATACAGGCACTATAAAATAAACTTGGATAAAATCAGGAATATACACAATAGCCAATACACCAAGTAATTTTTGATAAATATTGAAAATACCTCATAAAATCAGAAGATATTTATTTTAAAAACAAATTGTTACTTCTTTGGCTAATTTTAGTATAATATTTCCAACTTGAAACTGTAGACAGAACTGTATCCTTACATAAGATACATAAAACTTTCTCTCCTATAAATAAAACTTCCTATCACGAGTTCCAGACCAGCTCGGGCTACATAGTGAACCCCAGCTATTCTGGACTACATCTCAAAACCAGAACAGAGCAAAACAATAAAACTAAGCATAAGCAACAAAACAAAGATAGTTAACATCTTAAATAGGATGCCATGCTGGCAGTGAATGACATGTGGATTAAGAGGAAGGAGAAGCGGTCAGAGTGTAACTAAGGTAGGGACTTAACCTTTGAAATGAGGTGTCAAAGGGAGCACCGGGCCATAGAACACGGGACACATGCAGTCTGGTGCTGTGTAGCAGCCTTCCTTATAAAATGCACACAGAGAACAATCCATGTACTCTCAAGAACAAAAAGTATATTTTGAGAGGGTATTCTTCAATTAAAGAATATTATTGTATTATTGTATTTCCTTATTAGTTATTGTATAATCTTTCACTCTGCCTAATTTATAAATAAAATGATCATATATACATTCACATATGCATGTATGTATAATGAAATATATATGTATATAATGTATGTATGATAGAAAGTAAGCCAAATAAACTCTTCCTTCTACAAGCAGTCTCGGACATGATCCTCCTGTCTCAGCTTCCCAAATGCGGGGTTGCAGGTATGCAGCACCACACAGGGCCTTCATCATCATTCATGGGCATGTTAATATTGTCAGAACTGACTCACATTATGCATACCCCATTTCATTCTTGTCAAGGTTACTAAGTTATTCTCTGGATGAACGTCTACATGATTCTCATATATATAAGTAGACACTAATTGGCTCCAGGCTCTGTGAAGAATCAGCTCCAAACTCCTCAGTCTACCATTCATTGTCTATTTATACTTGACTCCAACTCACATTTCCAAACATATTTCCCATTAATCATCTTCTTTACCCTGAAGTTAAGCCAAAGCCAATGAAGTTTTCTGTCTTTCTGTTAAACCCTCATAACTTCCCTTCCATCCCCTTACTCAGGACATCTCCCTGTCTTGGAATACTTAGAGAGTGACTTCTCTATAACAAATCACAGTTCAAGGGTCAGCCACTCAGTTCTGAACAAACAAGAAGTGTCCCTGCCCCACACAGAAATGACTATAAAAACAACAAATCTAGTAATCTTTAAAAATTGTTTTGAATTATGTATATGGGGGGGTGCACATGAGCTCAGTGTCCACAGATACCAGAAGAGGGTATTAGTCCTAGAGCTGGAGTTACTGGTTGTGCACCACCAATAATGGCTGCATTGAGCTGAACTCTGGTCCTGCAATAGCAATACAAGATTTTAGCCATCTCTCCAGTTCCTAAGTAAAATAATCTTAAAGGCGATTAACTTCCTAGCTGAGGTCTGGCTTCTATGGACACATTCGCTCTCCACAGGGAGACAGAAGACAGGCTCCAAGGCCTATCAGAGGGAAGGCCCTGGGACTGGCTTTGGCTTTGCATTTAACCTATCTCTGTAAACTCTTGTCTGATCTGAGAAGCCAGTTGTAGAAAATATGCACTCACCAGCCCAGAGGCAGCCATAAGAAGCTCCTTAAAAAGCTTATAGCTCACCAAGGCAGGAGAAAACAACTACAACTAAGGCTGTTTCACCTCTAAAAATTAAGAACTGATCCAAATTCAGTGAAGCCCACAGAATTCTGGCAGAAGCAAAGGGGGATGCCTATATCAATACCCAAGGCCTATGGAAAACTACTCCCACTATAAAGGGCTTCACAGAAAAAATAGCAATGTCACGCATAGTAATGAAAACAAACACAAAATATAATGAATATGAATGACAAGACATACAACTGGAATGCCTCCCATGAATTACAGGACAGAGAATGATCTGAAACAAACAGAGGAGTATTTAATGTCAAAAGAGATGAAGAAATAGACATCATAAGGTGATAAAGGTACAAACAGTATGGGAAAAATAGCCATTAAAAATTCAATACAAAGTCTACTTTAAAAAAAAAAAAAAAGGAGCACAAATGACAAGTTAAACAGAAGGTTATGCACAGATGGGAAAAAATTAATGGACTGAAATAGATACAGAGAACACAGAATATAACAGAGCTTATAAAGACAAAAGCAGCACTAATGAGCTGTTTCAGCAAGGACATTTAACAGGAAGAACAGGACAAAGGGCACAGCAGTGATTCCACAAGAAACTTAACAGTAACAAAACCAGCAAGAGAAACAGAAGTCTAGACATCAACTTTAGAGACTCGGAGAATAGCCTCCATCAAGACTGGACGGCAGAAGTAGTGTAGTCTTTTCCTATTACCCTCTGTATTCTAGTGTTCAAAATGCTCAGCAGCTCTTTCAGGTAACACCTCCTCTGGGTTGTCTAGGTACAATTACTACTTACCTTCTTCAAAGTCACAAAAAAATTTCACCTCTACTTCTCTTGTGTGCACGACTATGTGTAAATGTTATATACTAGCAAGTTGCTTGGGTAAAAGGAAAATAAAGGGAAACGAGAGCTAAATGGAGAGGGGTGGGAGAAGATAATGCTAAATATATTTGAAAAAGACATGTGGAAACCTCTCTCTCTCTCTCTCTCTCTCTCTCTCTCTCTCTCTCTCTCTCTCTTCACACACACACACACACACACACACACACACACACACACACACACACACACACACACACACCTGGAATTATCCAACATACAGGGTAATGTTCCTCCCAGAAGCCAGGGGTTACCAAAAGAAAGACTCCAGGATCAGATGTGGGATACTTACCCTCAAATTGTTCATCAAGGGTACTCCAGAAACACCCTCCCCCATTGCTCTTGGTTGCCCACCAGAACTTGATGGTAAGTCCTTATTCTTGAAGATATAAGATACTTTTGTCAGGGGGGAAAAAAAAAATCAAGCTGGCCCTGACTGGAAGGAGTCCTCATGCTGGCTGGCTTTGCTACTACCAGAGGTTCTATTATATATGCCCCAGGGCTGGGGGTATGGGAGTAATCAACAGTCTTACCCAACTGTGAACTCTGAAAGTTACACTAATGGCTGGACAATTAGGCCCCTGAGCACAATAGCTGCATCGATGTTATGGGGATAAACAACCATTTTCTGATTGGATTTAAGGCCACAGAACAAATGTCTGGTACTATTATATCATGAACCCGTAACTGGGGAGTTACAGGCCTCACAGGTGAACCTTCTACTATTATTTTGTTAAATGTACACAGTGTCAAACCACCCTTTAAATACTATGTTTATATTTGTAGATTAGTACACTTCTCAGACCTGATGAGAGAAGTTTCTTTGTGCAGTGGGTGGTGGTTAACACCGAAACTCACATCCAGTCCAGGTGTGGAGCCTTGAATACATGTCTGTGCATAATCCCTCTTCACAAAGCTCAGAGTACATCATCAAACAAGGAGCAGAAAAATCTAAAGAACCAGAAGCATGGAGGAACAGGATAGAATAGTATGGTTGGACATCACAGGATCGGTGTCCTCATGAACTCATGGCAGCTGGGGCTGTCCACACAAGACAAAGCCAATCAACTTTCCTGCATGGAGGAGGAGAAGGGATACAATTCTCTACCCCTACTTGAGGTGCTAATGACAGCTGATGGCTGCTAGTGAAGGGAGCACCTGTGGGTTGTTTGTTTTAAGGATGTGGTCCCTGATAGACACACCATGCTCAGCTGATGCACCCACAACCACAGGCAACACTCAGTGGGCTATTTAAAAAGAGGCATGAAGTTAGGAGGGGTGGGAACTAGGAGAGTGGATATGGAAAAAGTTAGGAGGAGAACTAGGGATAAATATGAGCAAAATATATTGTATGCATCTATGATGAAGTTCACAAAGAATAAAAAATATTTTTAAAGGACCATCTTTTTTTAAGCTAAAGTTTAAAACAATACATCAGGGCTTGGTTACCAAAGATTCAAACATAAATTATGCCATGATAAACAGCTGACACATTAAAACAAGAGGGTAAGAAACTGTGAAGCCGGGGAAGAAGGCAGAGGTGGATTAGATGGAGGCAGGCTGCCCATCACCACTAAAGAAGACAGGCAGGTTTCTGGAAATCAGGGTATGCCCTGATGAAGACAGGAAATGGGGTAGAATGCAGTGTAAAATTATAATTCTTCAAAACGTAAGTACATTTCCTTAAACATGTATATTTCAAAAACCATCTAGATTTTAATTTATTGTGTCATGTAAGATGAACTAACTGCCTTTAAATTTTTAAGCTAAAAAGTGCACAGCATGATTTGACACAACCATGAATGCAAAGACAGACAGGAAATCCAGGCAGGACTAGACACAAAGGGAGAGAGCAGTCTTCCCTTCAAAGCACCCTCTCCTAGCCCTGCTTTCTACTCTGGAATCTTGTGATGTCAACAACTTAGAGAAGTCAATGGAAAATAAGGAAGGGAATAGCAAGCAAAGAAAATAAATGATGCTTACTCTTAACAATTCTATTTTTTTTCAGCAAGTATAAAACAAGTTCCTAAAACAGCTACCCCCCCCAAACAGCAATGATAGTAGAAAAATCTGAAAAAGTTGCACATGTTACTATAATATCATTTTAAAGCAGACTCTAATAAGTTCCATATGACTTTTACATTTGTGCTGGTTAATTCTTTTTGTCAACTTGACACAAGCGAGAGTCATCTGGGAAGAGGGACTTCAACCAAGAAAAATGTCTCCATCACATTAGACAACTTCTTGATGTGGGAGGGCCTAGTCCACTGTGGGTGGTGCTGTCCCCAGGCAGGTGGGCCTAGGTTGAAAAGCAAGCTGTGTGAGCCATGATCAACAACCAGTAAGCAGCTCCCCTTCTCCTCAGCCTCTGTTTCAAACCCAGCCTCCAGGTTCCTGCACAGAGCTTCCACTTTACTTCCTTTCACAATGGGGTGCAATCTGGATGAATAACCTTTCCTTTCCAAGTTGCTTTCAGTCGAGGTCTTTATCACAGCAATAGAAAGCAAACTGGATAGCATCCAAATCATGAATTTTAAAATCCTGATTTTACAGAAGGTGCTTCAATACTTTATATATGTCTTGTAGTTTAAAATGTAGATTCTTTATTTTATTATTCTAAAAGGTTAAAAGAAATAAAAACTACTGTTTCCTCGAATTCTATTTTTGAATGACATGTTACTGGACCCTTATGCTGGATAGATTCTCCACCTTCTTTACCATGACCTAGCACAGTGAGTCTGCCTGATCCTCCCTTCTGTGTACCCTGCCCAATGCCCCTCATATGTTGCCCAGATCCCGAACCAGTGCCCCATCTGGCCACTTCTGCCTGCACCATCCCCAAACTCTAGGCTTCCACGAGGACCCTCCCTGCCTGCCCACAACCTAATGGTCCCTCCAGACTCCCTGTTCAGCCAGATCCTGCATATCCTTTGACAAGGCCTGGGAGGTAAGTCCACCTGATTCTGTCCTCTATGCACCCTCCCTGTTTCTCAAATCTACCACCAAACTCCAGGCTTAGATCAGGACATACATCCTGCACACTAGCCCATTGACCTGCATCTATCTGATTTTATTCTATGTAAGCCATATCCAATGTTTAGGCCTGCACATCCTATGTTCTACCCCAACTGGCTCTTTCCATAACAGATACAGAATAGAGGTACTCCAATGCCCATTATCCCATCACAAAAATACAAACAATATGAAAAATCACCTCATCTGAACCCATCAGTACTATAAAAGTGTTTACCGATGAGAATTACCTAAGCTCCAGGTTTTGGTGGCACATACCTTTAATCCCAGCACTCAGGCAAAGGCCAGCCTAGTCTATACAGAGATTTTTTTAAAAGGGAGGGTGATGGGAGATGTTATTCTGTATATATGTTTCTCATACTGGTTAATAAAGCCCTGTGGCCAATAGAAAACTGGATAAGTGGGGCTAGGAGACTAGAAGGAGGAAAGCGGAAGTAGTAGGGAGGAGTCGACATGTAGCCCAGGGAGGAAGGAAGACGCCCGCCGTGAGGCTCCCCATAAGACGACCACGTGGAAATACTTAGATAAGAAGAAATGGGTTAATAATTAAGGCAGAGCTAGCCCATAAACAATAATGGTAACTGGCCAACAGGATTGTATCAAATATAGAGTATCCTGCATGTTATTGGGGGCCGGCACACCAGACCAGCGGCGGGCAGGCTGGCCGGAAAACAACACGCTCTGGCGCAGCTGTGGGCCGCGGGACAATGGCGGCAGGACCAGGAGGCGGGCAGGGAGGAACCTGCCGTAACATAATGGTGTCAGAACTGGGATTGAGAACTTTCGCTTAAAACTTAACAAAAGCTTAAAAAATAGTTTTTAGAAACAAGGGAACAGAGACTAGCAAGACTTCTTGGTAGCAGCATTTTCTCATTTGGATTTGTTTTGCTGTAGACAGAGATTTGTGCGGCTCCTTTAAGAGAGGTTTCCAAAATTAGCATAAGCGGCAAAAACCGCCTTGCTTTTAAAGAGCTCTGCTAACAATTCATTGGTGTGTACAAGAGCTGCAATGAAAGTTTACACTGTGTTTTAAAAAATACGCTGGCTTGGGAGGGAAAAAGAAACGGGATACAATGGTTTAAAAAAGAAACAAGGAAATTAAATAGATGGCTATGGTGGCACACGCCATTAATCCCAGCACTGGGGCGACAGAGGCAAGCAGATCTCTGTGATTTCAAAGCAAACCTGGTATGCAGTGAATTCCAGGACAGATAAAAGTTACACAGAGAAACCCTGTCTCAAAATATGCAAAAATAGAAGTAGAATAAATACAGTAATAAAAAAGCCACGTAAAGATGGAAAGCACAGAGAAATTTTGGATACTATACGCGATTCTGTTGTCTTTAAATTATTTGATTGCTGAGAAAATAACAACTACTAATAAAAGAAATGCTGCTGGATTAATTCAATTTATATATTTTAAAAATGCTTTGACTCAAAAATTTAAGCCTAAGGACAAGTTACTGGGGAAAAGGATTTCTATTTTTGTTTCCACAGAAAATGAAAAGCTATGGATTCTTTCCAGACTTATGTGGTTTGATCAAGCCAGACCCCCAGAAACAGCTCCCCAGGTGATTCAACATTCAAAGCAGTTGAGACAAAGCCTTGCAGACTACTGCCAAGATTTCTGCATCTTCTTTGGAACCCCATGACAGCGCCCCTATCAGCAGGAAGTAGTTTGGAAAGAACGACGCCCAAATTCCCAAATATTGTTTATAAATGTTTGTTTTCATTTAAATGGACTTGGTTATAAATGGCTATAACCAAAAACAATCTTTTTAAAGGTAAAAAGGGAATTATGGTATAGATATGAATACTTTGCTTTGAAATGGATTTTCTTTTATTGATACAATTTAAGGTCAATTTGTGATATGTATATTTCTCCTCTTGTTTAGCTATTGTGCTTATATAGCTCATTGGAAAATGTAATGTATAAATTAATACAGATTATAGAGAGTTACGTATGATTGTCAAAACTTGGAGTTAAGTTAGGATTTCTAGATATATAGAGATGTATTTGAGATGAATAGGCATTCTTCAAACCTTTCAAAGACCTACAGAATATGGCATTTAAAATGGTTTAGGGTTTTTCTTGACAATGAGGCACAACTGCTCCTGGTAACACCACCTACAGAAGAAAGGAAGATGGACATCGAAGAAGAAGAAAGGAAGATGGACATTGAAGAAACTCGTTACGAAGTTTGCTTCTAATATGGCAAGACTGGCCATTTGGACAAGGTACTGCTCTTCTGGACTGTTTGACTTTATGTTGTAGAAACTGGACATGCAGGATCCACAAAAAGGTGACTGCTGATGCAAGATGGACATTGCTACAGGATTCCTGCTTCATGGAAAAGGCAGCCAGACATTCTGCAGGACACAGAGAAAAATGACTGACACACTGTCAATACAGGTGGACAGTTTAAAGTTTCCTGCTTTGTTGAGGAGTCTGGAGACACACTATGGCCTATGGGCTGAAGATGGAACATTACAGAAGAACTTCGGGTGACTGACCAGGCAGTGAGTTGTCTCTGTCATTTCTAGACTTTATATATTATCCTTCTGTGGTCTTTGAAGGAGTTGAAGACAGATAGTTATGATTATAGTTTCCCTTAGTTAGGATTAAAGATAAGTTACATATAGGACTTTAGACTCACAAAAATAGGATAGATGATATTTTCTTTAAGTCTTACAAAATGTTAATGGACTAAATATTGTTAACTGTGATTCTTATTTGATAACTGTTATATGGTATATTTTGCTATGTTAAGGTTAAGCCCCTTCTTTTACTTTAGACAGAAAAGAGGAGATGATGGGAGATGTTATTCTGTATATGTTTCTCATACTGGTTAATAAAGCCCTGTGGCCAATAGAAAACTAGGTAGGTGGGGCTAGGAGACTAGAAGGAGGAAATCGGAAGTAGTAGGGAGGAGTCGACATGTAGCCCAGGGAGGAAGGAAGACACCCGCCGTGCGGCTCCCCAATAAGACGACCACGTGGAAATACTTAGATAAGTAGAAATGGGTTAATAATTAAGGCAGAGCTAGCCCATAAACAATAATGGTAATTGGCCAACAGGATTGTATCAAATACAGAGTCTCTGAGTGTTATTTGGGGCACACGTGGTTGCGGGACCATGGCGGCAAGTCCGGGAGGCCGGTGGGGAGAAACATGCTGTAACAGGAGGGAGGAAGGAAGGGAGGGGGCTAGAGGGAGGAAAGGAGGCAGGGAGAGAGGGAGGGGCCTAGAGGGAGGGAGGGAGGGAGGGAGGGAGGGAGGGAGGGAGGGAGGGAGGGAGGGAGAATTCAAGGAGTTCAAAAAGGAATTAGCTCAGTAAATTTAAAGAGAACAAATATAAGGCTGATGGAAATAATGAAGGCAGTAAAAAATTTGAAAATGAAATTCAATAAAGAAATAGAAATTTTGAAGAACATTCAGGCCAAAATGAAGACAGAACTGAAGAACCTCACTACACAACTAGAAAGCTTAAGGGAAACCCTTAAAAATTAGAATGGATCAAGCAGAAGACAGAGCACTAGGACTCAGATAAAGCAAAGGGTCGAACTAAACAAAACAAGCAAAGGACATGCAAAGAATTAAAAGACACAGGAAATGTGCAATACCATAAAAAGACCAAATCTTCTATCTATAGGCAAAAATAAGGTTAACACAGAGCAGATCTTCAACATAGAAGAAGATGCCTCCAAATTAAGGAAAGACATACTCATACAGATACAAAAAGCACACAGAACACCAAACATACAAGACCAGGAAAGAAACTCCCTGCAGCATTATCATAGTTGAAATACTAAATATATAGACAAAAAATAATGTTGAAAGCTGCAAAAGAAAATAACACAAGTCACATGTAAAGGAAAATCCATCACAATAACACCTGATTTATCAGTGGAAATGAGAGTCAGAAGAGCCTGGAGAAATGCATTCCAAGTCTCAAAAGACCATGGACATATAGACTAATGTACTATATTCCATATTTGAAGGAGAAAAAAACTTTCTATGATATGAACAACCTGAAAAAATTACATCCAACAGATCAAACCTAAAGAAAACACAGGAAGCGATATTTTGGGTTGAAAAAAGGAATGAACACAGCCAAGAGACCACAAAAAGAAAAATAAAACTATAATCACTGAAACAAAGTGCCAGTGAGAGCACAAACAACAGCAGCAAAATCAACAACACAACTGTAATCAACACACACCTTCTAACAATAACTTTAAATAGTGACTGTCTCAATTCTCCAACCAAAAGACATAGGCTGGCTGAATGAACGAAAAAACAAACTCCATTTATCTGTTGTCTATAGAAAATTCAGCTTTAAAGACAGGCACCACCTTCGAGTGTAAGGATGAACAAAAGTATCTCAATCACACAAACTGGACCAAAAAGCAAGCAGGCATTGCTGACCTAATAACTAACAAAATAGAATTTCAGATTAAAACTTATCAGAAGAGATATACAAAGATACTTTATCCTAATAAAGAGAGCAATTAGCCAAGTTACTATCCTAAACATATACCTATCAAACTCTGGTACACAGAATTTCATAAAAAGTGTTCTGGTGGAATTAAAAACACAGATTAACATAAATCCATTAATAGTAGGTGATTTCATTGCCCTATTTTCTCTAATACATGGGTTATTTGAGCAAAAACCAAACAGATAACCATCAGAATTAAGTGATATCATACACTAACTGGACTGAGTAGATTATAGACTACTCCACCCAGACACCTAAGAACTGACATTCTACTCAGAGGCTCACAGGAGTTTCTCCAAACAGAGCCATCCTTAGCCACTAAGCCATCTCTCCAGCCCCCCAAAGTACATCCTGGGGCATGAAAAATCTTTACAAACTCAGAAAAACTGAAATAACCTCTGTTATCCTATCTGACCATAACACAATGAACAAAATCAACAGCAAACAAATCTGTAGCAAGTGCACAAATTCATGGGGGTTAAACAAATTCATTACTGAGTGATGAATGGCTTACAAAGAAATCTAGTAAAATCAATATTTTACTAGAACCAATTAAAATGGAAACACAACATAACAAAACACTGTGACACACTGAAAAAAGTCCTGTTAGGGAAATTTATAGCTGTGTCTACATTAAAAAAAAAATCAGAAAGAAAACAAATGAATGACTAAATGGTGCAATTCAAAATTTTGGAAAACAAGAACAAACAAAACCCAAACCCAGTAGACACCAAGAAATATGAAAATCAGAGATGAATTAAATAAAATTGAAACAAAATAAATCAAAGAACCAATGACCCTAAATGCTGGTTCTTCAAGGAGATAAACAAGAATGACAGACGCTTGGCTCAACTAGCCAAAAGAAAGGAAGAGAGGACCCAAATGAACAAAACCAGAAATGGATGGGAAATCATTACAACAGACAGCAAAGAAATTCAGAATATTATGAAGGAATAGTTTAAAAATGTGTACTTTGTTAAGTTGAAAAAACACCTAAGAGAAATGGATAAATTTCTAGTATCACACAAAACATAAAAATTAAACCAAGAAGCTATCAACAACTTAAATGGACACATAACAAATGAAGAGATTGAAACAGTAATAAAAAGCTTTCAACTAAAAAAAGTTCAGGGCCATATGGATTCATGGGAAAATTCTACCAGACTTTCAAAGGCCATCTACAGCTAATCCTTCTTAAACTATTCAAAAAAAAAAAAAAAGCAAGAAAAGGAACACTCCCAAATTCCTTCTAGTTATATCACTCTAATACTCAAACCAGGTAAAAACAACAACAAAAGAAAAACACAGTCCGATATCCACAATGAATAGAGATTCAAAAATGCTCAATAAAAATACTTGTAAACTGACATCCATCAAAAGGATTATCTACTACGGCTTTATCCTGGAAATGGAGGAATGGTTCAACATATTCAAATCAATAAATGTAATAAACCACATAAATGGACTTAAAGATCATAGCAATAGATGCTGAAACGACCGTTGACAAAATCCAACACGTCTTCATGATAAAAGTTCTAGAAAGATAAGACTAGAGGGAACATACCTCCATATAATAAAAGCTGTATGTAACAAATCCACAGCCAACATCATCCTAAACGCAGAAAAGCTTGAAGTAATCACACTAAAGTCAAGAAAAAGACAGGGATACCCACTATCCGTACTCTTTTCAATATTGTACTTGACGTAGCAGTTGGAACAATAAGGCAAGAGAAGGAAATGGAAGGGATACAAATGAGAAAAGAAACCAAACTCTCCATATTTGTGGAGGATATGATATATAAGAGATCTCAAAAACTATACCAGAAAATTTCTAAGAAATGGTCAACAGATACAGAATCAATTTGCAAAAATCAATAGTTTTCTACGCATCAACAACAAACATACAGAAAAGGAGATCACAGACACACCCCCATTTGCAGTAGCCTCAAAGAAAATAAAGCACCTAATAAAAAAGCCTAACTGGAGAGATGAAAGACTTCTACAATGAAAACGTTAAATCTCTGAAGAAAAAGAGAAAGAAACTAGAAACTAGAAAGACAACCCATGCTCATGAAATGGTAGAATTAACATTGTGAATGACCATTCTACCATAAGTCACTTCTAGATTTAATGTAACCCAATAAAAACTCTCATCTCATTCTTCATAGAAACAACAACAACATAACAAAACAAAAACAAACCAAAAAAACAACACACTATCCTGAAATTCATGTGAAATCACACAAGCTCCTATATAGCCAAAATAATCATGAGCAAAAAGAGCAATGCTGGACTTACTAACATTCAAGACCCCAAGATACATACACGACAGAACCATTATAATAAAAACAACATGGTACTAGCTCAAAAAGAGACATGAGGACCAATGGAACAACACCAAAGACACAAACATGGGTACACATAGCTTCAGCCATTTAATACAGGACAATGATGCAAAAAACGTAACTAGAGGTAAAATAAAGACCACAGCTTACCACAAAATTTTATAATTAGAAAGTCAATAGTGACAAGGCATGGTGGAACATGTCTTTAACCCCAACACTTGAGAAGCAGAAGCAGGCAGATCTCTGAGTTCAGGGCTAGTCTGGTCTAACCAGTTCTAGGACAGCCAGGGAAACACAGAGAGATCCTGTCTCAAAAACACCCCAAAAAAAGGGAAAGGGAGGGAGTGAGGGTAGAAGAGGAAAAAAAAAAAAGGGGGGGGGGAAGCAAAAGCAAAAAAGGAAATCAATAACCAAAATCATATTCTAACCAACAGAAATTACACTGGTGGACAAAACAGATATAAGGAAGTAGAGATTAAAAACACAGGACTTTCAGTAGTTTTGCATGAATAAAGGAGCAAAGTCAGCAGAGAAAGATCCCAAGTCGATGAAGTAAGCATGCTGTTTCGAGATGGAAGTTTGAATACACTCAAAGTTGTAAAGGGAAGGTTCTGACAGAGTAGAGATGGAGACTAATTGGATGTTGCGATATCCCCAAGTTAAATAACAACAAGGGCCATGGAAGAGAAGTGGTGACAATTGTTTTAAATGTAGTGCAGGGGACACTGTCTCCAAAAAACACACAAAATGAGTTAAGAGTGGTACATTTGATCTTTATTCATCTGATCATGATTCATAAAGGAAAAACAAATGGTTGCTTATACAGAAATTTTAGAATGGACCCTTCTCCCAGTGGCCTATACCTTTCTTGTAGTCACAAGAAAGGGACCAACTGACTCAGACTCAGGTACAAACACAGATTGTACTGTTTCCCACAAGAAATTATTTTATATCTGAATTTGTTCCAAATAAAACCAGGGAAATACATACCTTTAGAATTTTTCATATAAAGCCCATACTTTCCCTAATAAAGAGCTCTGGACTGAGATAAAAATTATCCTCTGCCCCTCTACCGTTGTAAAGTTTCTTAGGATACATTATAGATTGAATAGATGAGCGGCATCAGGTACAATGGGTCATGCCTGAAATCCCAGCTCTTGGAAGGACAAGACAGGAGGACCAGGAGTTTAAGAATAACCAGGATTAAAGAGTGAGTCAGAGGTCAGACTGGGCTACATGACATCATGTCTTAAAAAGCTAAGAAGTCTGGGGAGTGCTACAATCTCAAGAAAACCGTTTTAAACAGAGTAAGGAGCTGTGGTCTGGGAAATACTCTTATTCTTAAAGTTGGCCTTGTTCAAGACATTAAAGCTCCGTGACTTGAGTGAAGGTACTGGGCCTGCATGATGGTCCTGAGGGCTTTCCTAGCAGCTCTGAAGCCGATGAACAGCTTCACATCAGCTACTTAATTGCACTGACTGAATTTTTCATTAGCTCACCATTTACTTACTTTCTTGGCTTTGGGAAACTGCTACAATCATATTTACAGTAAGAATTTTCCATGCATTTATTTTCTCAGAGTGAACAAATGTTTAAATCTCTTTAGTAGTTTTATGTTTGCAAGAACACTCCTTGGAGCCATCATTAGTCATTTTTTTTCTATGAAATGACATAAAGCCATTTTCAGAACTAGTCAGAAAACCAGAGATAATTTCACATAGAAAGCCAGGAGTTGTAGAAATGAAAATTAAAATGCTTGTTTACCAGAACTTTTTGGGGTTATCTTATGGAATATTATTGGTACAAACCAATGCATACTATAAATTTAAAAAATGGATAGACATGTTCACTGATTTAACCAAGCATATCTGTCACCTTTAGTAGTTTAAGAATAGTTTAATATACCCTAATCAACATTGCTTGTTCACTGGAACAGCATACTGTTGTCTGCTGCATTTTTTCCCTATATGTACTTCAATTTGGACTGAGTGACAGAATCATGGGACAATTTTCAGTTTAAATCTGAAAATATAAATCCACTATGAATATCATAATAAACCAGTATATGTATATTACTATTTCTACAAGTATACTTGGGCTAGTAAATAAAAGAATAAAACAAATGGGGTCAGAAAGATGGCTCAGTGGGTGAAGATGGCTGCCACTAGCCTAATGACCTGACTTGAAGCCCTCGAATTCACATGGTACAAAAAGGGGGTCAATTACCAAAAGCTGTCCTCTGACCACAAATAAAATGCATCATGTACATAAGTATACATGTGTGTAAGCACATACATTCACACATATTGTGTGCATGGCATGTGCATATGCACACACTAAATAGATGTAAAATTTTTAAGTATATTCTAACACATGAAATAAGAACATGGGTTTTGGCCTGGGAGATGGCTCAAGAGTGTAAAGTGTTAGCTGTACAGACCTGATGATGTTCATTAGATTCCCTGAACCCACATAAGAAGCCAGATACCAGGCCTGGTGTAGTGACCCAAGCCTTTTTTCCCACACTACATAGTGAGATCCTGCTACATAGTGAGATCCTTTCTATGTCTGCGATCCCAGCACCAATGGCAAGATAGGAGGCAGAAACAGAAGGACCACCCAGATTACACTCAAGCAGCACAGCATCAGGAAAAACAAGAGGGGGTCTGTCTCAACAAGGTGGGAGGTAAAAAACAACTCCTGAAACTAGTCCTAAGACCTGGACAGGTGTGCCAGGGCATAGGTACACCCATGATCCCCAATGAATGAATGAATGAATGAATGAATGAATGAATGAATGAATGAATGAATGAATGAATGAATGAATGAATGAATGAATGAAAAAATAAATGAATAAATGTATTATAAGCATGGTTTTGATATCCTAATCTCTGAAATCTAAAACATTAAAACTGGTTGGGATGGTCATGTAAGAAGATAGCTGGCAAAGTATGTCTGTGTATTGATTTTGTATTTCTAGAAATAGTAATGTTTAAAACAATCAAGATAGTTAAGTGATGATAGCTACAATATAGCAATAATTATATAATGTGTTTCAACACTAAGATAGACATAGAGATGGCACACTAGGGCTTAACAGGAAGGTAGGGATATGTTTTTCCTATATTGTAGTTTATACCTTTTATGTGCAATGTAGGGAGACTTAAAACTACAAAAGCAATATGCTATAATAAAAAATAACTATATGCAGATATGACTAAACCCCATCTCTCTACTACTACTGTGTTTTCCAATAAAAGAACAATACTTTCAGACAGTTGACAGACTATTCCTTGGGTCTTGTACAAAGAATAGAGAAATTCATGTATGTGTAACATAACAGAAGCATGATTTCTTAAAGAAAATAAACTTTTAAATAAATTTGTTTCAATTTTATAGATAGAAGATGTTCGAGACTACAACTGGCAATTTTAATTACAAAAGGCTGACAAATGTGCAATGATGTAGTTTCCCCTGGTTTATTCTCGGTTCACTCTTTGCTCAAGGCAGTCATTTTAGACGGCACAGAGTTCCCAAAGATATGCATATGCTATGACCACAACCCACCAAAAACCATGTGGAACAGAGAGAACCAATTCAGAGAGCTTTCATTTCATCTTATTACTACTTACTGACTCTCAGTGACTCACTCATATTTAATTGACAAACAAATGCAAGGCACTGATAAGATATATGGGAAGATTAGATCATCAGGTTAGTTCTACAAAGTACTTTCATATGCATGATCTTGTTTGATCTTGATAAGAATCCAGGAATGAGTGAAAGTAGTAAAGGAAAATATTTTCAATTACAAAGAGTAAGTCAAAGCTCAAAGAAGATTTGCTCAAGATACTGTCACCTCTGATGACAGGATGAGGTTAACAGAAACTTGAGCCAAACTATCCATAAAGTAATTATAGAACTGTGGTCATAGAACAGAAATGTAAGATTACAAAAGAGAAGAAATGAGAGGCCAGAGAGATGACTCAGTGAGTAAAAGCACTTGCCACCAAGCCTAAGGAGGCAACTTCAGTTTCTAGACCATAGATGGTGGGGGGACAGAGCTGACTGCCACTCGTCTCCTGACCTCCACAAGTATGTTGTTGTGGCATGTGTGATGCACATATGCATAAGTATACATACATATGGACGTAACAGATAACCGTTTTAAATTTTAAGTGAATAAAAGAGAAGGGACACAGATACCAGCTAATAAATGGGCATAAAGTTTTAGTTAAGCAAAACAAGTGTGTTCAAGAGGTCTGACACACAGAACCAAACCTATAGACATCACTGCTTCAGCTAGTCCTAAAACATAATCAAACAAGTAATCACATACCAAGTGGCCTTACCAAAATAAAACAAAACAATTTAAAGTAAGGCTAGCATCTCAGAAGAATGCTAGCATCTCAGAAGAATGATAGAAGTGAGTAAACGCTCATCATTCCAATATAACACTGAAAACTAGCCCAACAGGAAGCCTCAGAATTCTGGAAATGAATCATGTTTGAAGGGCACTATTAAATGTCAGAGGAGCTATGGGCATTCTTCTTTGCCATTGCCTCATATCTCCCCTGGCTTTGTGGTTGGGAAGCCAGCATGTGGTTTGAGAAAGCAGAGCAGACCATTATCACTGTCTGGGAAGCAGCACAGGGAGAGTGCATACTTATGTGCATATGGCGCACTGGCTAAGAAACTGCTTATGTGAGGCCACAAAACAAGACTGACCTCACACAAGACATCTTTTCCAACCACAGTGGACAAAGCTAGAAATAAAGGAAAACTCACGAGAATGTGGAGGCTTAAAAACACACTCTGAAAAATGAATTAATGGGCCCAAAGGTATATCTTTGGGCTACAAGATAGAAACACCATACCAAAATTCATAGGAAAAATTACAGCAGTAATCCTGTACTTAAAAAAAAAAAATGTGGCTGGGCAAGGGTGGTGCATTCCTTTAATTCCAGCACTCCGATGCAGAGGCAGGTGGATCTCATTGAGTTCAGGGCCAGCCTATCTACAAAGTAAGTTCCAGGGCAGTCAGAGCAGTTATACAAAGAAACCTTGTTTCAAACAAATCAAAAAACAAAAATTTGAATTCAATAACCCAATATTGTTGTAAATATTATTATATGGTGTGTTACATTTGTTTATGCTCTGGAACATTTGTTTAACGACACAAAAATGTGCTGCTTTTGTTTATGCTGAATTTGTTTAACTCTGTGAAACTGTGGTTCTTTGCTTGTCTAAAACTCCTGATGCTCTAATAAAGATCTGAATGGCCAATAGCAATGAAGGAGCAACGATAGGCGGGGCTGGCAAACAAAGAGAATAAATAATAGGAGAAATCTGGGAGGAGGAGAGGAGGAGCAAGAGAAGCAAAGAGAGGAGGATGCCAGCCACCCAGCCACCCAGCCACCCAGCCACCCAGCCACCCAGCCACCCAGCCACCCAGCCACCCAGCCACCCAGCCACCCAGCCACACAGCCACACAGCCAGCCACAGAATAAGAATGAAAGTAAGACATACAGAAGAAAAAGAAAAAGCCCAAAGGCAAAAGGTAGACAGGATAATTAAAAACAAAACAAAACAAAACAAAAAACTGGCAAGAAATAAGCCAAGCTAAGGCTGGGCATTTATAAGAAAGAATAAAATTCTGTGTGTGATTTACTTGGGTGCTGGATGGCAGCCCACCAAAGAGTAAGAGTAAAGAATAAAAGACAACCAAGAACAACACAGTATTGTTAAGAAATTTTAAAAAATTAAATTAACCCCAAAGATGGCATAGGGCAAGAAATAATTAATGAACATGAATGGAATACAGAACACAATAGTTATCAATGGAATCAGTTAGTTCTTTAAAAAGATGAACAAAATCAGCTGGGTGTGGTGATATACACCTTTAATCCCAACGCTCAGGAGGCAAAGGCAAGCCAATCTCTGAGTTTGAGGCCAGCTTACTCTATAGAGTGAGTTCTAGGACAGCTACACAGAGAAACATCTTGAAAAAAGCCAAAACAAACAAAGAAACAAAAACAAAACAAAAAACAAACTGACAAATTTTAACCATAATATTATCTCACAATTCTACTTCTCTGCATATAGCGACAGAAATGAAATATCTGATATAACTATATGTGTCGGCACATTCAGCTGCATTAGTCACAATAGCCTAAAGGCATAAACAGTCAAATACCAATTCATAAATAACAGATCAATAAATTGTGCCATATTCATACAAAGACATATTATTTGGTCTTTAAAAAAAAAAATCAATGGAGTACTGAGCCACAAAAAAATTATGTGCATGAACGAGGAGACCCAAAGGGATATATGCATTCCGTGTACATGAAATATCCAGAACAGATGGATAACCCATACCACCGGGGCAAGCTGGCTGTTCCAGGCCTGGCAGGCAAAGGACTAGATAGAAACATTACCGTGTGCAGGGTTTTACACACGACAGAAATGTGCTGCATTGCATGGATGTGGTGACTATACAGCACTGTGAATGTCCTGAAACCCAAATGAACTTGTATTTTTGTAAAAGACTGATTTATTATTTTATGTGCATGTGTTTGTGTAAGAGTGTGAGTTGTTCACTCATATGACCCATGGGCACTTTTGTTTTCTATGGGGCCTGATCCCCTGGAACTGGATTACAGATGGCTGTTAGCTGCCTCATGTGGATCCCTGGGAACTGAACTCAAATCATCCAGGAGAGCAGTGAGTGCTCTTAACTGCTGAGCCATCTTTAGCCTCAAATTTCAACTTTGTAATTGAGATACAGGAGTGTCATCTCAATACATTACTTATTCAAAATTCAAAATCCTTTCATCACATGTCAGATGTTAAGGCTGGAAATGATACATTTAAAAACACCACTATTACAATGAAGTAAAACCTTGAGGTGCTTGTTTAAGAGGTACATTATTTAAGGAGAAAGCACTGAATAGCAGGACAAAATATAGGATAAGGAAGAAAAGAACTCTCGAGATGAAAAGTAAAATAATGTAATAATAAAGACATCACTAACTTAAGTCCTGGGTCATGTACCACCTACACTTCCAAGTCAAAGAGATACCATCCTCTATGTAGAGTAACCTGAAGGAGGTTGGTTTCAAAAAAGACCATTAAAAGAAGTAAAGATACTGAGAAATTCAAGGATAGTGTACTTTTCTCAACATTGACAAAACCTTTGACAGTAACTTACAAGCACTCAGCTCATGGTCACTTGGCTTCTTGCTTCTGGACCAGATACAAAGCAGAACGTCCCAGTCCCCAGATGTGTAGAGGAGGAGGGTTTCAGCGTGGGTACAAGAATCAGAGAGCGAGAAAGGCTAGGGACAAAGCATAACCTTCAAAGGACACGCCCCAGGAACCTACTCTTAAAGACATCAGTTTTGTGCGCTTTAGAGAATGTCACTCAGAAGCCTGAAACTAGACTCAGAGTTTTGCTTGTGAGTTTAAAAGTAAAAATAATTTATTTCTATTTTACATAAAAATCAACTGATTAAAAAAGCAAAATCTATGAGCTGAGATCAAAACCTAAATTAGATATGCAATTTTAATATATCTCATAGCAATTTATTCAGTAACAATGCACTGACTAGGGATACAAGGTAAAACTACCCAGAGGGAAATGAGACTTTAAAAAATTCTATATACATGCAAATAATAACAGACAACTAATTTTCTATATTACTAATAATCAACTCATAAATCCCAACTATTAAGCCAGTAATAGGAATAGAGAAGGAACCTAAAAATCATTAACAATCATCAAAGATTTAATATGCTTGTATGCACTTAAAAATCATTCTTACGCCTAGTACGGAAAAATGTCTGTGGTATCTGCATATTTGTTCCTTTGTAGGAAGGAACACCTAGAACTTTTTATGAGAGCTCCAAAAAATAAAACTTCCCATCTTCAAATGCATTAAAGTAAAAACGAAAAAAGAAGGGCAGCTTCTGGGGCACTTTTAGCCAGGCTGGCCTTCTCTATGAGAGATGGAAGGACCCTTCTTCTCTTGCAGCTCAAGTTACAACCCGAGGAACATATGTGAAGTTAACTTCTCACAAACATTCATGGTCAGTAAATCACTGTCCCTTGACTTCAGCTCTGTTGCCTGCACACCCGGGTGCCCTGATGCTGACTACTTCTCAACAAGAGTGAAGTCACCAAGCTATCCCCCTGGCTCAGCATCCATTACTTAGCTCTCCCTCACCTGTGTAGTAAGTTATAAACCCTCCAGTAGGACAAAGAAATCCCTTAAATCCAAACCGGGCTTTCCAGCCTTTCTCAAAAAGTTCCTTTTCTCTTATCCCTTGAATATTTCATGTTCCAACAATAATGCTGCATTTCCTGGAACATGATCTATTACTAGGCCAGGCTTCTGAGCTACTGCCTGCTTTTCTCCTGCTAGAATGATTTTCTTTTCTAGCACCTGGCAACGCCTACATCCTTTACACCACTTTGGGCATCACCTCTTGTAAAAGTTTCCAGATCTGAGCTCCACTCTCCCTCCAAGACAAACATAACATGCTGTTTCTGTACTGAAGCCCACATTCTGCATAGCATGATGTCTACATTTGTCATATGTTAAAGTCTATAAAATAAGCTCTTGGGTTAAAAACTCCTACGTCTGCTCATAGTGCCAATTTCTACTCTACCTCAATATATGTAAGGCTTGTTTCAACTAAGACAAAGGAGCAAAGGAAGAAAAAGAGGGAGAAAAAAAAGGGGGGCACAAAAGCAAATAGTTTTAAGACTGGACACAAGGAAGTGTGGCACACTTACCAATGAGTGACACTGTTTCCTAGAAACAGCAAACAGGAAGGGATTTTATACTAAGAGACAGAAAGTAAACCTGCCTACTTCTTATATAAATATTTATCATTTAGCATGTTTTCTAAGTTGTTCTACCTATTAAAATTCAATCAATTGAACAAGAGAACAAGAAAACATACCTTTCTGATAAATGAACCCCCCTTTAAAATGTATGTGGGTGTTTTGCCTGCATGCTTTATATTTGCACCTTGTGCATGCCTGGTGCCCGAGGAGGTCAGAAGGTGTCAGGTCACCTGGGACTGCTGTTATAAATGGCTTTGAGCGACTTTGGGGTACTGGGAATTAAACCCAGGTCCTCTGGGAGAACAGCTATGTTCTCAACCATTCTTAGGCATCTTCTCCAGACCCCAAAACCCCTTTTAAAAGTCACGATTAAAAGATGCATACATTATATTTTTTCTAAGTGATTTTCTCTCTCATACACACTCTGTGTGTATGGTCACAGGTCCCTGTGCATATGTAAAAACTAGAGGTCAACCTTGGATGTTCTTAAGGAGCCACCCATACAGTTGGCAGGGTTTCTCACTCGCCGATACCTTACCAACCAGGCAAGGCTGGATGGCTAATAAGCCCAAGGGATCCATCCAGCTGTCTCCATCTCCCCAGCACCGGGAGCTCATCCTTTTCACATGGCAGCAGGAGGGGGGGAGGGGGGGGAGGAGTCCAAATTTGTGTGACAAGCATTTTACAAACTGAGCCATCTCCCAGTCCTGGGCAATCTATTTTTAAAGTATGTTAAGGTTTTAAAATGTGTAATAATTAGGCTATGTAAATAGTGGTTAATGTTAAAAATCATTACGCAAATAATTCTGGCATCAAACTTACAACTTATACTGTATCATCTATGGTCCTTTAATGACTTGGGGAAATATTTCTATATAAGCATAAAGAGAATAAACAGATCATAATTATTTGGCTTATTCTACTCATTACAGAGATTGAGAGATAGGGAATGGCTACTTAGGTTTTATAACGAGTGACTTTTGTTGTCTGGGTAGTGAAACTTAATCTACCAAAGCTCATTTCAAGCTTGACTCAGTTTCTCCTTTGATACAACACACGTTAAACACGTTTTAAATTCAAGATCTGAAACAAAATATATTAATATAAAATGGTCATTTCTTATAAAATTTTAATTGCCATTTTAATTCATAAAACGGGGTAAATTTTTACTAATTTAATACTACAAAAAAACAAACAAACAAAAAAACCAAACAAAATCCACCCAAATCAGAAACCTTAAGAATATGAAGCTAGCTATACTGTTTAATGACTGTGACAGTTATCACCGATGGCCTCAGGCACTGGAGAAGCCAAGACTATAATAGCAGGAAAAGAGCACTATTGAAGGATGGAATTTAACCAAGACCAAGGAAGTCCCAGAGGCGTGCACTGGTGCCTGCTGCTGGGGAATAACCCTCTTGTACAATGTAAAGATGTCACCAGAATTTAATAAAACTCTGATTGGCCAGTAGCCAGGCAGGAAGTATAGGTGGGGTGATCAAACTAAGGATGATGGGAAGGAGAAAGGGCAGTCAGAAGAGACACAAGCCAGCCATGGGGAAGCAAGATGCTGGAGGACAGGTAAAGCCATGGTAATACAGATTTATAAAAACGAGTTAATTTAAATTTAAAAGCTAGTTAGTAATAAGCCTGAACTATGGTCCACACATTTATAATTCATATTCAGCCTCTGTGTGTATATTTGGGACCAGGTGGTCAGGATAAAAGAAAACCTCTGCTTCTGTTTACAGCCTGTAAGTGTGTGTGTGTGTGTGTGTGTGTGTGTGTGTGTGTGTGTGTGTGTGTGTGTGTGTGTGTGTGTGGAGAGAGAGAGAGAGAGAGAGAGAGAGAGAGAGAGAGAGAGAGAGACAGAGAGAGACAGAGAGAGACAGAGAGAGACAGAGAGAGAGACAGAGAGAGAGACAGAGAGAGAGACAGAGAGAGAGACAGAGAGAGAGACAGGGGGGGTTTGAAATAATAGGGGCCTGTATTAGTGACTTTTGCTGTGCCAAAACACCACAACTAAGGCAACTTATAGAAGAAAGTGTTTATTTGGGCCTATAGTTCCAGAGGGACAAGAGTCCATCATCACCACAGCAAGGGAACATGGCAGCAGGCAGGCATGGTGATTGAAGAAGTAAGTTGACTGATCACATCTTAAAAATCAAGCAGGAAGCAGAAAGTGCACTGGGAATGGGAGGAGCCCTCGAACAAAGCCTGCCCCCAGTGACATGCTTCCTCCAGAGACAGCATCACCACCTGGGGACCACGTATTTAAATGTAAAAAGCTGGGATATCTCATTCAAAGAGCTACATCCTACTTCCTGGCTCCCATCATAATGCAAAATATATTCAGTCAAACTTCAAAGCCCCATAGTCTATCACAGTCTCAACACAATAAAAACCCAAAGTCTCAAGCAATGTCTAAACTGTAACCCTCTGTAAAATCAAAAACCAAATTACATTCTTCCAACTTCCAACGGCACAGAATACACATTCCCATTCACTAGGGGAGCACAGGGTGCATAGTAAGGAAATACTAGCCTAAACAAGACCCAAAATGGCAGGCAAACCCCAAACCCTGTAGCTCTGTGTCTAATGTCAAAGGGCTTAGATGGTTCTGCCCTTGTGCTTTGCTGCTTGCAATACACCACGCTCCCTCTCAGGCTACTTCTGCTCTCTGTGTGTAGCTCTGTGGCAGCTCTCTTACATCTCTTTATTTCCAACATTTTGGGATCTCCAACACAACCCAGACTTCACTTTCATGGCTGTGTGCGATGGGCTCTCGTGGCTCTTCTCCTCTCCTCTTCTCCTCTCCTCCCTTTACCCAATGACTCCCAGCCATATGTGCCTGGCTTCTGCGGCTCTCAGAAACCCCTTTCCTCATGCAATTCTGTCTGACTCCAAAGCCAGGGCTGTGTGCAGCACACTGCCGGCTTGAGTAGATCCTCACTCTCCCGAAGCACATTTGCAGCAGCTTTTGTCTGTTGTGCCTTTCTAGAGCAGACAATTCCTTGGGCCGTTTCCTTTCATAAACTGGAAGTTTAGCTGGGTGCTTTCTTGCCCAGAAGCACCCCTCCTTTTATTCCAGGGCAGACCAGGCCTCTCTTTACTCTCCTTACCTCTTCCGGCACAAGCCTTAGCTGCAACATTAAGTTTCCTGGCGCTTTTTCTCTTCAAATGTGTATTTTCTATTTCTCTCTGCCTCAGCTGTTCTTTTTCATTGCAGACCTGCACAAGAGTGATTACTAATAACCATGTAACAGAGTCACTATTAGACTGTCATGAATTGTCCTACACCCAAGGAATTGGTCCATTACTTTTAAATTTAGTCTCTGGCAAGTTCTTAGGACAGAAGCAGAAAGCAACCACATTCTTTGCTGAAATATCACGAGAATTGGTCTCTAACACAGTTGCTAACATTGTTCCCCTCCAGAACCTCTTATACTGGGCCTCCACGGTCCCCATAACTGTCAACACTGTCTTCCAGACTCCTACAAGAATGCCTATTAAGCCCTGCTTAAAGTCCAACAACTTTTCTAGTCCAAACTTCCAAAGTCTTCCTCTATACCAGAATGGTCAGGTTTGTCACAGCAATACTAGCTCCCCAGTACCAGCTCTTGTCTTCCTATTACTGTGCTAAAACATCATGACTAAGGCCACTTAGAGAAGGAAGGTTTTAGCTAGGGTTTGTGGTTCCAGAGATAAGAGTCCACCACGGTCACAGTAGGAAGCATGGCAGCAGGCAGGTGTGGTGACTGGAGGAGCATGCTAGGAGCACACGCCTTAAACAGGAAGCAGACAGCACACTTAGAATGACATCAGGGTTTGAACTCTCAAAGTTCACCGTCAGGGACAACTTCCTGCAGCAAGGCACATCTCCTAAACTATCAAACAGGACCATTAACTAAGGACTGGGTCTTTAATGCAAAAGATGATGGAGGTCATCACACTCAAAGCACCACAGGCCCCGTTTTCTCTGACTCCATAACTTCTGAGGTTGACATGAGAGTTTGGCATCAGACAAAAAAAAAACAAACAAACAAACAAAAGATTCCCATAAGTTAGCATCTGCTACTGGTACTTCTGGAAGACATTTCAGATGTCCAGTAAAACAAGTTCCTATGCCATAACTATTGAATAAGAAACAATTGTCAAAGGAAAACAAAAGTGTTTTTCTGGCTAAACTGTTAGTGAAAAGTTAATGATAACCATTTCAAACACACAGACTATTTATTGCATACGAGTCTGTTGCCCTAAAAGTATTTTCATAGATTTAAGATAATTTTACCCATGTACAGAAAAGAAGATTTGAACCAACTTACTTTACTCTGAATCTTTCTTTGAATACAGGAAAAGTTTTCATTTATTAACTTTTAACAATGTTAAAAATGGCCATTCTAAGTCAGCCAAAGAATCATTATGTATAGCTATGTATAGCTAATAATCTGGTAATAATTCTTATCAGAATCTATTTTTAATTGTGCAAATATTTAACAACAAAGTCTTGCTTCATCATTCTAGGTACAAATATGACTTTATGTTTTAAAGAAAGCATATTAGTTGGTAAATATGATTTCCTCTGTAACACACACCAAGAGATCAAAGACGAATTGGACTACTCAGAAAAATATTTTCAGATGACAAACAAATCAGTTATACAACTGAATGAATTTTTGATCTGAAAAATTCACCACTGTTATGTAGGCACCATATGAAATAGTCACTATCATGAAAATGGAAGTAAAACCTCTGCATACTATTTGAGTAACTACGATGCCATTATGTGACTCAGCATTTATGGGTATGTTATGTGGAGAGTATATGCACAGGGGCACAGTTGCCACGGAGCCCAGGAAAAGGTGTCAGGTGCTTTGGAGCTAGAGTTATAGGTGGTTGTGAATGGCCTAACGTGAGTGCTAGGTCCTCTGCAAAAGCAGCCGGTGCTCCTAACCACCATGCTGTCTTCCCAAGCAATCCCTCCCTTCAAATTTTTCTACAGAGGCACATGACTAAAGTCTAAAACCTTAAAAAAATTAAAGAAAAAAATAAAGAATTTGTAAAATTGAGCTTCTCAGAACTATTTAATTTTAACTTCTTTTTTTTTTTTGGTTTTACTTTTTACAATCGGAGAGACTTAGGAGAAACTAAGAACTGAATTTAATTAAAATTCATACATTCTGAATTTTATGTACCACCACTTTAAAAACAACCACCCCTAGGGACAATGCTCATTTAAACCACACAGCAATCATACAGTGTGTGATTATTTCTTATCCTCGGCTCTAGAATTTATCACCCTAAAGCCATGTGTCAGGGTCAGAGGTCACAGTTTTTTATAAATAGCTAAATATTAATATTACTGTTCCACATGCTGTGTCACAATCTAAATATGTTTTAGGAAACTTGACTTTGTGAATGTGGCAGTAATCTTAGAACAAAACTAAATACATCATTGTGTGATTTATATATTAAATATTAGTAATAAGGTAGAGCTTAAATGGTTATGGGAGGTCAATCTTTGCAAGGGTCCTTGCCTAGTTTGTAACCTGAGACAGGGCTTTTGGCCCCTGTGTCTCCTGGTTTCTTCTTCTATAAAATGGCCCCAGCAGGAGGTGCTGCTTCGGGAGGTGGCACAGCTGTGCTGGAGGACATTGGTCCTGGGAGCCAGGTTGAGAATTTACAGCCTCGCTGAGCCTCTAGATCCTGCTCTGCTCCGTGCTATGGTAGAAGACGTGACCTCTCAACTTCCCATTCCTGTCATCATACCCGCTTACTCCTCTACCCCATGACAGACTTTTATACCACTGGACCCAAAATAAACTTTCTTCTTTAGATTGCCTTAGGTGTGGTATTTTATGCCAGCAACAGAGACATGGTTAACAAAATCACCCATCACATTTAACTGTCTTTAAGAATCGATGCCAGGGTGCAGAACAAAATTATTAAGTATATGATGCTAATGAGAGATATACACACATCAGTGGCAAACGAACACTTAACATTTAAGAATACCAACTAAAAAAAAAAGCCAGCTGAAGTCCTTGGATACCCTGTGATATTTTCTTGAACAATAAGGGGAACTTTTGTCTGTTCCTGAAGATAGTAACTGGGCCAGCAAGTTGGCTCGTACTTGGGTTCCTGCTCCAAGCCTGCCAAACTGAGGTACCCCGGGCCCTCATGAGAGGAGGACATAACAAACAGCAAAAGATTGTCTTTTGACTTCCGCAAGGTAGCTATTGTACGCTTGTGTGTCCTCGCACTCAAAACAAATAAATGAGGTTTTTAAAAATTGGTAACGTAAAAAAAAGTGAAATTCTACACTAAGTGAAATGACTGTCCTGAGAAGGAAGCTCATCTAAGGCACAGCGCAGTGAACACCTACAGCAATGCAAAGCTACTGTGGTTTTCCAAGGAAAGCGGGCACCTACAGCAATGCAAAGCTGCTGTGGTTTTCCAAGGAAAGCGGGCACCTACAGCAATGCAAAGCTGCTGTGGTTTTCCAAGGAAAGCGGGCACCTACAGCAATGCAAAGCTGCTGTGGTTTTCCAAGGAAAGCGGGCACCCACAGCAATGCAAAGCTGCTGTGGTTTTCCAAGGAAAGCGGGCACCTACAGCAATGCAAAGCTGCTGTGGTTTTCCAAGGAAAGCGGGCACCTACAGCAATGCAAAGCTGCTGTGGTTTTCCAAGGAAAGCGGGCACCTACAGCAATGCAAAGCTGCTGTGGTTTTCCAAGGAAAGCGGGCACCTACAGCAATGCAAAGCTGCTGTGGTTTTCCAAGGAAAGCGGGCACCCACAGCAATGCAAAGCTGCTGTGGTTTTCCAAGGAAAGCGGGCACCTACAGCAAACTAAAGAAATGAAATACATTTTATGAAATATAAAAGAATTAAACTAATGTGTCGGTCTAATTCTAAGCTTTACTTACAGGCATTTATGGGGCTCTGCTCTTGAAGTGGAACCAGGCTCAGTTCCCAGCACAGCTTCCCTTAACTCCAGTTCCAGGGAATCTAATGCCTTCTTCCAGTTTCCAAGGGTACTATGTGTACATGGTACACATACATACAGGCAAAACTCATACACATTTACAAAATAATAATGATAAATTAATTTTAAACGTTATTAAGAAAAACCCTGGGGCTGGAGAGATGGCTCCGTGGTTAAGAGCACTGGCTGCTCTTCCAGAGATACTGAGTTCAATTCCCAGCAACCACATGGTGTCTCACAACCATCTGTAATGAGATCTGGTGCCCTCTTCTGGCCTGCAGGTATATTTGTAGGCAGAGCACTGTATACATAAAAAATAAATAAATCTTTAAAAAAAGAAAAGGAAAAAAGAAAGAAAAAATACCTAGCCATGATGGAACACATCATTAATCCCAGAACTTGGGAGGCAGAGGCAGGAAGATCTCTGCAAATCTGGAATCAGCCTAGACTACACAGCAATTCCCAAGCCAGAGAAGGCTATATTGAGAAACTCTGTCTCTAAAAGCAAACAAATAAAAAAAAAAAAAAAAAAAAAAAAGGGGGGGGCCAGACTTTAAGGAAAGTTGAGTATAATAGTTTTTGTGTTTTTTTTAAAAGTAATAATCGTATTGTGAAGTAGCAAGGGAGAAAGGCGGAGGGGGAAAAGGAAGGGGAGGGAATAAGAATAGTGCCCGCATGCTTTCTGGTAAGGAAATTCTTTTAATCCAGTTGCTACAGGAAGTGATAGCACACAAGTTTGATGGCAACAAACAGAAGTGGAAAACACAGATGAATCTATGAAATGAAGAGGAGTCTCTTTCCTGTTTTCTATTTAATAAATAGCATTGGGGTGGGGGGAAGATAGGACAAATTAAAAGATAAATGCTATGGAGAAATGCTATGATTTCCCAAACTTGGGAGGCAGAGGCTAGTGGATCTCTGTGAGTTCAAGGCCAGCCTGGTCTACATAGTAAGGTACATGTCATTCAAGACTAGATAGTGAGCCCTATCTCAAACAAAGAACAACCAAAGGGGCAAGGGTGATTAAAAATATATAATGTATAATATAATATACTGATAGTCAGAAACTAACAGCCTAAAGGCAATTATTGGGGGTTCAACTGGTTCTTTCTAAAATCAAGCTATGACTTTAAACACTAAGATAAGCTCACACAGGTGAAGAGATAACAAATGACTAAAATGGATTATCTAAGACACAAATATGACAAGGATTGGCTCTAAAAACCACTCCATATCATAGCAGTCTCCACAAATTCATGAAAGCAGAAGAAAAAGGATAGAAGGCCACCAAGGAATGTCAACTTCACACAATAAAATATTCTATGCCATTGACTATCTTATTAAAATGGCACATTTTAGATCAACAACAAGCAAACAATCAAAGTGACAACTCACTCAAGACAGGATCATGTCCCCACCAAGATTACATTGTGACAATCAATACAGCTGATGAGTCTACACATCAGTGAGTTAATCACCAGGGCAAAAACAGTCTAACTTGTGTTCTCCTGAAATCACCAGCAGAGAATCAAAAAACAAGATGAAGAAAAACAAGAAAGAAAATGTTTTTGTAGACAGGAAAACCCAAGGCTTTATATAAAGCAAAAATAAACATACACACTGGGAAGAGGGGCTTTATAATTAAATATAAAACTGATAGGAAAGACATCCTTACCAATTTTATTGCTCCCAATTTCACATTGTAAGAACTACACATAGTCTAGAAACAGTGAAGGGTTAAGCATAAGCTATCCAATATACTAACAACACTCATAGTTCCTGTAACAACTGAATATAAAATTTAAACAGTCTGCTGGTATCTGGGGAGTAAGTAATGAGTTCACTCTTATTCGGGAAAACAGACTTTGGGGTTTCCTCTTCACAGACAAGCACTCTAATCCGGTGTTATAACTCCACAGTGATAACACTTAAAACACACATCTAAGGTCAACTTTTTTAAAAGCTCTCTCTCTCTCTCTCTCTCTCTCTCTCTCTCTCTCTCTCTCTCTCTCTCTCTCTCTCTCTCTCTCACACACACACACACACACACACACACACACACACACACACACATGCACACACGCACACACGCACACACACACACGATGAATAAAATGCCTGAGTTACACCCAGTGTGGAGAGTGACCTTCAGGGGCATAGTCTCTCTGAATCTGCCTATTTTGATCCAGCCTAGCAGCTGTGGCAAGTGGTGGCTGGTAGAACACCAACGGATGCAGCAGCTGCGTGTGTTCTCTGGCGACAGAATAGAATAAAAGCAATGCTCGTCCCAACAGACTGAGAAGGGAGGCCGAGGCAGCTGCCACAGTCATTCAGATGTGTGCTGCACCACCTCACAAAGATGTGTCTAGTGGTACACTCTGGAGAGCGAGCAAAACTGAGGGAAGCCTTGTCTCTGTGGAAGGCGTTTGAGAGCCACCCAGTCAAGACAAAAAAGCCCATTCCTTTACCTGAAGCCGGTGCCGAGTCCTATTGATGGAGTATTTTAATCTCCCCTAAATATATTCTCTCAAGCATATGCTCAGTGCTTAGATTTCTCTTACTTGAGCAATTTTTTTTTAAATCTTGGTCTTTCAAACATATATTCCATAAATGCCTTTCTAAAAGATAAATCTGACTGCCCCACCTACATCAACCTCAACAGCTCCCCACTCATAAAGTGTATTTGTTTAGAATCAAGTTATAGAAACAGCAGTGGCATTTCTATTTCAGTTTAGGACACAGAAGAAAGGGAGCAGAGAGTATTACTTCATCAAGAAGATTGTTAGAGAAAATAAGATTCTTTGTGATCTGACCCTAACTAGTTCTCTGCTCTGAGCCCTGTTCTCTTGTAAGACTGAACTCTCTTTCGAATTTCAAACATTCTTTCAAATCTGTTTTTCCCCTAATCTCTGAGGTCTTACAGTCTTTCTCTAATGAGAAAGACTGTGCATGCTGTTAGCACTCATTTGTCCTTGGAAGCAGAGCTCCAGCGTCCATATTATTAAGGGACCTTGCTTGAGCCTCTCTTGAATTAACCTGCGGTGATATTTTGTTTATTATCTAACAAATAAAGCTTGCCTGAAGATCAGAGTGCAAAGCTAGTCACACTAGTTAGCCATAGAAGCCAGGCAGTGTTGGCACACACCTTTAATTCCAGCACTCAGGAGACAGAGGCAGGTGGATCTCTGTGAGTTCAAGGCCACCCTGAATCAGTCTAAAAAAGAAACAAAGCTTACACCTTTGATCACACACCTTTAGTCCCAGCATTAGGAAGGTGGAGACAGGAGTGATATATGGTAGGAGACAGGTTTTGTAGAGACAGCATTTAGTCTGAAGATTCGTAGAGATGGATGCAGTCTGAAGAACAGTCAGTCTGAGAAACAGTCTGAGGATAGGACCGCCCCTTTGGTCTGAGCATTGGGAGAGGTAAGAACTCTAGTGGTTGGCCACATTGCTTCTATGAGCTTTCACCCCCTGACAGATGACCAAAGAGAATTTGTGATACATTATGCTACTCTGTTTACGTGGTAGCCTCTCTCTGTGGTATATCAGCTGTTGAGAGGGGAGCCATAACCGACAGGTCATAATGCTTACCTACAACATGACCACATTTCATGTACTTCACAAGATAGAATCTTGGTTGTACTTATTAAATTCTCAGTTTAAAGAGTATTTTCACGGTCATTTGTACCTCAGGAAACTGTGGAGTGGGCCAACAAAGTGACTCAAAGGGCATTAGCCACAAAGCCTGACAAGCTGCATGGAGTTAGATCCATGGAACCACGTGATAGACCAGAGGTTCTCAACCTGTAGGTCACAACTCCTTTGGGGATCAGACAACCCTTTCAAAGGGGTCACTGAAGGCCATGGGAAAACAGAGATAGACAGCTGCAAAGTTACAGTTATGAAGTAGCAACGAAAATAATTAAATGGTTGGGGTCAGCACAACATGAGGAACTGTATTAAAGGGTCACAGGAAGATTGAGAGCCACTGTGGCAGTCGGAAAGAATGAACTTCTGCAAGTTATTCCTCTCTCTCTCTCTCTCTCTCTCTCTCTCTCTCTCTCTCTCTCTCTCTCTCTCTCTCCCTCTCTCTCTCTCTCTCTCTCTCTCTCTCTCTCTCTCTCTCTCTCTCTCTCTCTCTCTCTCTCTCTCTCTCTCTCTCTCTCTCTCTCTCTCTCTCTCTCTCTCACACACACACACACACACACACACACACACACACAATCATATACACCATTATAAATATTTTAAAAAGAGAATGTAACGTGAGGTGATGGGGTAAGTTGCAGTGCAATGAAATGAAGAGACAAAAATGATTAATAGACATACTAATTGAAGAAGGCTTATGATCTGCTGGGGAAAAAACAAAAAACATCTTTGAGGATGCCCTCCTAAACAACTTTCAAAAAACTGACTGGCCTTGGCATTTATTTCACAGCCAAAATTAACACTGCTTTAATGACCTCTACTTTTTGACCAGGACAAATAACTACAGAAACAAGTTTTGCTTTGCAAAATCCATTATAGTTTTCTAACCTCTAAATGCAAAAATTTTGAAGAAACAAAATGAAGGCAATTGAAATTTGCTTGTTTTGGGTTGAATGTGGGTGGTTCCCATCAAAACATTTAGTTGCTTGAGAATCTACTTATTTCAAGATTTAATTATAAACTGACAAAAATAGGTGAAGCATTTCCTTATGATGTTCACATCTTAACTTAGAAATGTCAGGTACAATGTTTCATACGTATAATCCCAGGTACTTGGGAGACTGAGGCAGGAGGGCTATCAAGACCATGATGTAGAGACCAGCCTGGGCAACAATATAATCAGACCTTACCTCAAAAAACGCAAACAAACAAAAAAATGCCTAAAACTAAGAATTCCTCAGATTTAATATACACATGAATATTCACTATTACCATTTTAGATAGTATCAAAGCTAAAAATAAAAGAGCACAATTTCCCAGATGAAGGAAAGGTTCAGAATTCTATCAAACAGATTTGTTGACAGGCACTAGGAATTACTGGAGAAAAAAGGTTAAACACATGGCTCCATGGAGTTCAGTGAAGAAGGGAATTCTTTCAGTAAATGGTACTGGAGAGTTGGGCATCTGTGTGGACAAAAGACCATCATGGATGTCAGTTCACAAGAAAGAGTGAATGTGACCTGCTCAAGTGGCTCAGATTAAGAATCAAAACTCTAAATTTTTTTTAGAGGAAAACATAAGGAATCCTATCTTTCAGCTATGTTGAAGTATCATAGCTCAAACACCAAAAGCACAATAATACATAGGGGAAAAAATAGTAAGCCAGACTTCAACAAAACTCCAATATTTAATGACAAAATGATGAGGGCTGCAGAGAGAGCACAGTTAATAAGGTCCCTGGGCTGCAAGAGAAGGACCTACACTGTTCTGCAGAAAGTCAGCCCACAAATCAAGATACCTGAGTTCTGTTGCTATCAATCGATGCTGCAGCACAGTTATCTACTAGCAGAATTTGTATGCACACTAAAATAACTCCCACATTATACAAGTCATTTCATTAGTTACCTTTGAATAGTAGCTAATTTCTGTCTTGGCTATTTGTTCTGGAAACAGGCATGCGACAGAATACATGGAATTTGATCTATTACCTACTTCAACCTGAGTCCCAGCTGTCAACTTTTCCACTCAGTCACCTTTGCTGTACCCATTATCTCCAATAATGAAAAATATCAATGACCACATTTTGAAACCCTCATTCAGATATTTGTATTGTCTTAAAATAAATCTATCTATCTATCTATCTATCTATCTATCTATCTATCATCTATCAGTCAATCTATCCATCTATCTATTATCTACCTACCTACCTACCTACCTACCCACCCACCCGGTTTTTTGGTATCTCTGGCTGGCCTGAAACTCACTATCATAGACTAGACTGGCCTTGAACTCAGAGATCTGCCTGCCTCTGCTTCCTGAGTGCTGGGATTAAAGAAGTGTACCACCAATGCTCAGCTTTGATATCTTTCTTTTTAAAACATTTATTTTTATTTTGTATGTATATGTGTGAGTACTTGCATGTATTATGTGTACCATAAGTATGCATAGCACCCTAGGTGGCTAGAAAGAGCACTGGATTCCATAGAATTGGAGTTACAAGAGTGTATGTACCATCTTCTGAATGGTGGGAATTGAAACCATGTCTTCTGCAAGAATAATTTCAGAGCCACTGCTCCAGCCTTTGAGCAATGATAGGAAACACCTGGGTTAGAATAGAGAATATTTTTTTTCTGATTGATTCACAGTATAGTATAGAGAATTAATATATTCTTGTCTATTTCAAGTGAGCATAGATAATCAACTATACAAATCATACCTTAAGAAATCAATGAAACAGAGATAACTGCATATCCACTATTCACTACAGGCAAGTTATGGGATCAACCTAAGTGCCTACACACAGATAAATAAATAGAAAAAAAAATGAGTTTTCTTAGCCATAAAGAAGAATGAAATCATGTTTATAAGAAATTAGATGTAACTAAAGACCATCATGTTAAATGAAATACACCTGACGAAAAGAGATGTGTGTCCCTTCTTTCCTCTCATAGCAAAGTCCAGATTTAAAGCTTTGCTTTCGACATTTATAAATAGAAAGGGAATTCTATCTTACCTTAACCTGTACCACAATTTGCCACATTCAAGCAAAAACAAGCACTAACCCAGAATAATTCTTTACTATCAATACACAACTAGTGCTACAAGTTGGGAGGCAAGCTTTAGCTTTCATATATGTGTGACATGCCAATAATGTATGATAAATACCTTTAAAACAAATAAAAATAGACTACCATTACTCAATTGAGATCTGATTATTATTACAAAGATTAATATACCTGGTTTTAATTTATAAAATCTATTTGCTTAACATATTTTCACTACTAAAAACAAAATTAAAACTACTGGGACCTATCACTAGGTGTGGTAATGTACACTTTCAATCCCAGCTCTTGGGAGGCAGAGGAAGACAGATTTCTGTGAGTTTGAAGACAGCCTGGTCTTCCCAGTGAGTTCCAGGACAGTCAGGTCTATGTAGAGAGACCCTGTCTCAAACAAACAAACAAAAACCTACTGGATCCAGTTAAAGGAAATACACTTTGTTTCTCAAACAAGATTATTGTTTGTTGGTTTCATTTTTCAAACTTCTTCCTTTTATGGTAACTAGCTATATTCTTTAGTGTGTAAATGCCAGGTGTAAAGTATCAGGCTTCAGCCAGGCCTTATAAATACATCCTTCAATACAGGAATTTTTACCAGTAGAACAAATGGAAGATACTACCTGCACACAAGTTTACAAGAGTATATTTATAAAGCAAAAAAATAGGACTAGGAAGATGGTTCAGCAACAAAATTGCTTCCTACGCAAACAGCAATCATAGGACCAGCGTTCAGATCCCCGTTCCCAATACAGCTGCTTGTTGGGTATTGTGGCCTGCCTGTAATTCCAGTGCTCAGAAGTAGAGATGGGTGGTCTCTAGAGTCAATCTGGCTAGCTAGGCTAGCCATATCCATGGGGTCAAACCAGATACCTACCTCAATGAATAAGGTGAAGACACTCTAGCAAGACTCCCTGTGTCAACCTTAGACCTACTCATGTCCATGTGCCCACATATGGGAGCATACACACATGCCCACACATATACCACATACACATGAACAGAATATTTAAATTAAAATAAATCTAAAAGCAACAGATAGACAATGGACCAAATGTCTAGTAGAAAACTGGGCAAATAGAACTTTTCTGTTTTCAATGATGCACTAGATAAATAATCAGTGATAGAGCAAGAAAGATGGCAAACAACAGAAGCCTTTTCAGTGCAACATTTAAACATGAAAGTCTGCAACCAGGTCAGTATCACACTTTCCCTAAAAATCAGGGAGGCAGATCAGAGACTTCCAGATGGCCATTTACCAAAATTGCACCAGTGACATTTACAGGAGTCCCTAGTTGGCAACATCAACGCCATTTATTGCTAGAAATGCACATTCTGGGACCCCCTCACAAGTCTAGCTAAATCAAAAACTCTGAAGGTGAAGCCGACCAATCTGGCTCCAAGACTTTGTAAAAATTAAAATCAGCATCTCTCTGAGACTCTCTGAAAACCAAAAAACTCTTCTAGCAAAGTACACATTTGAACAAATGCCGTTTTACACACAAACAACGAGCAGAAGATATTTGCAGCCTACATCCAGTGGACTCTACTCAGCCCCAACCAAGGCTTTTCAGCTACGACAAGTATCTAGTGTACAAAAATTGCCAAAATAAAATTACAAACAAAAAATGGAGAGCAAGCTGTGAAAGAAGCCCTCAAGTATGGCACACCAGAATCTCTCCCAGTCTGCCTTCACTCACTTAGATTCCAAGACTGACAAAATCTACAAGGCTTAACTTTCCAAATCTCTGAACTTACTGGGTTTACACTGGGTTTACAGGCTGGGCTGATGGCCTTTCCAACTGAAAGTCAAGATCATTACTCCACTCAGCTATCAATCTTCCTGACTGAAGAGTGAACTTCTTAGAGTTTGTTTAACTCACTGTGTTTCTCAGTGTGCCATATGATTCATATCCTAAAGTATGCACTTTAGGCAGAGCCTTTATTCCCTCAGATTTTATACTAAGAGCAAAACATACTAACCAAAAATTAGAGCATACTAACAAAAGAGCCCATAAATTAAAATGTTAATTAGAGACATCTATAATTGTCAAACTATTTTTCCACAACAATTTTAGTTTTCTGTGTGAATATATATGTATGTGTGTGAATATATGCACATGTGTGCATGTGTGTGTGCACACACACAGACAATGAATTGAACCACATTAAAATATTAATGTTAACCTAAGAAAAACATTCCATTTAAAAAAATATTGTATGCACACCTGCTATTCTTCTATCAATTTAAGCAGGAAACCATTTCTCCTCTACATCATGAGCAATAGAAAAGTACTTATTAAAACATTAATCACAGTCCATTATATTCTGACTCACTGCCAGAAGTTCCCATTACATCACTGAAAATATCTATTAACCAAAACCTGCTCCTGACAAGTTACAGGAGTGCCCTGTTTAGAACGCAGTAATGTAAGTCAGTTTAAAAAGAACAGTTACACAATTGATTTTGCAGTGGCAGCAAAAATAATTAATTTTTCCCGACATTTGTTACTACAGAGTTGACTTAGCTAGTGTTTCTAATGTAAAATTATTCAAAACTATTTCAAACTTTAACTTCTGTTATTAGACACATTTGCCATGAAAACATTAAATACCAACAACCAAAATGTGAAATTAAATCACTTTAAACTATGCTGACTATACCACTCTAAATAAAACTATATTCACTTGTGTAAATATGGGTCTTGTTTAGAGCCACATTTCACAGGAAATTGTCCCAAATGAAAACCATCCCTGTTTTCCACTCCCACTCTTTAGGATTTATGTTTTTGCATTTAAAACTAGTTATGCAGAAAAACCAAAGCCCGGGGGTGGGGGCAACATTCGTTGTCAGAAGAGTGACTACTTTGGGGACTCAGGACTTAGCAGAAATGCCTAGTTTGCACTTAAGGGCTGCTTTTTTGGGAAGTGACTACACATTGACCCCCAAATCAGGAGGAAAGCAGAAAATGCTTGTAACTAACCACTAAGAAAAAAGCAAAAGGCTTGTGGGCAACTGTTACCCAGGACAGAAACCACTCATGCATCTCAAAGTTTTCCAATAATGACTTTATATTTCCTTCAATGAGGGGGGGGGACCAAAGAACTTATTTAATTTAACATCTTAAGGTTTCAAGACAACTACAAAAAGCTTACTTGTTTTGACACATGCTCACTGCCTCTTTCAAATTTATACTTTCATTATCTATTTCTAAATATATATGAGTGACAATTTTCCATAGCTCATATAAAATTCAGGATTTGTACAGTTCCTGTTTATGTTTTTATTAATTTTTTGTGTTTCATTTAATTAAAAAACTCATGGTAGCAGGACTTACAGAAATTAAAAAATGAATTATATCTTAATAGGGAGAAAGAAAGGAAAACAAATCATGATACACATAAATTAACAGAGCACTTTAGTCAAGCCTGTGTGTTTTATATTTGAAAGGTTAAAAGCATCAGCAAGTGACACAAGCTAATCACTTGCCACCAACTCAATCTCCAGGTTCCTTTTCTATTTTTTCTTAAGTCTCTTCAAATGGAAATGCAATTTCTACATACCTAATTTTAAAAAGATTATCTCTACTTGAAAGTGTTTGTAAAGACAGTATGAATATTTCAAGAAACAGCAAAAATGGGCAACTAAATCCCAGTTTGTGATCTCAACCTTTCAACTAGGAAGTGAAGAATTAATGAAACTACATTCTATTGTTGGTTTAACCTAGTAACAAGACACAGAATTCAAAGAGAGACTCATATTTACAATGGCAGCTTCTGTTCCTTTGCTTTTTTTAATTTCCTTATAAACTAGGATGGAATTCATTCAACAACACTACAATAAAGGAATGATGGCAAATGGTCACTAAACTGATGACAACCAAAAATGTAAAAGAAACATACATAGGTATTTGGTAACCAAAAATATCTAAATAAATGAATTAATCAACTAATTAATAAAGGCAAAGCAGGAGATGGGGAACTAGCTGGTGGTAAGTACTTGCTGCACAAGCCCAAGGACCTGAGTTTGGATTGCCAGCATTCATGTAAAAGCTGGTGCCCTCCCCACGCTTGGAGGCAGAGGCGGGAGATACCTGGAACAAACCAGCCAGGTCCAATCAGGGTTAGTGAGAGACTCTGCCTCAAAAACTAAGGCAGAGCAGCTGGGCAGTGGTGGTGCACGCCTTTAATCCCAGAGGCAGGTGGATCTCTGAGTTCAAGACCAGCCTGGTCTACAAGAGTTAGTTCTAAGACAGTCTTCAAAGCCACAGAGAAACCCTGTCTTGAAAAACAAAAACAAATAAAAACAAACAAACAAAAAAAAAAAACAACCAAAGAAAGAAAAAAGGGCAGAGAATTACTGAGGAAGACACATCAACTTCTGGCCTCTACACAAAGACAGACAGACAGACTCACATGCAGAATTCCAAGTAATTTATATAGATACTGCACCACCAAGAAAGAGAAGACCAACTCCCCACCCTAAGTTTGTGGGAAGGAGGCAAGAGTAGCTTTATTGCAGACAAGCCTAACACTTCCTCAGCCTGGGGATCAAAGTGAATTCCATACACACTAGGACATGTTGACAATACATATTCTTTTTTTGCTTGTCTTTGTCTTTTCCTTTTTGGTTTTCTTTGAGAAACAGGGTCTGACTACATAGTTCTGGCTGTCCTGAAACTCACTATGTAGACCAGACTGGCCTTGAACTCAGAGATCTGCCTGTCTCTGCCTCCCAAGTGCCAAGATTAAAAGTGTGCACCCTGCTAACAATATACATATTCTTGATGTGAGGAAAATGGTAACCGATCTCTATGGTACACCTCATGAACAAGTATAACTCTGATCTCATTAAGAGGGGTAAAGAAGCACATAAATGTCTATAAAACACAGAGATGATATATCCTGGAGGTCATCAGGCACAAGTAACCTCTAAAACACTGTCAAAGCCAAGAAGGGCCCCAGAGAAAAGCTATTAAACATACTGCAGAAACCTGGATCAGAAAAAAATAAATCTAAAGGAAGTAGGAATTTTAATTAATAAAAATAAATCAATACTAATTAATTCTAACAAACATACCATATCAGTGTTAGCTGTTAGTAGGGAAACAATGTAGCTATGTGCTCTAATATAATCACTTTGGGGAAGTCGGAAGAGATGGGTCTCATTTTCTGGCCCAAGCTAGCTCCCCAACCCATTATGCAGGAATTTGTTCAGTCTCTACCGCCTGGGTGATAGACATGAGTCACTTTACCTGTAAAAGGCCTGTGTTTGTTTATCTGTTGTTTCATTTTCAGGACAACGTGATTCTGCTATCATCAGCTAACATAGGACTGAGTCAAACACACTACAGTCACCTGATCTCTCATCAAGGCACAGATGGGATGCAGTGGAGAAAAGGCTGTGTTCAACAAAACAGACAAAAACTATTCACAAAAAATAGTCGACACTTTCAGTCACTGAAAGAAACCAGAGTGTAACTCTCACCACATAAAAAATGAACTGCAAAAGTTCACAGACCTAAATGATGTTAAACCCAAGACAACAATAAAGCATCTAAAAGGAAATATGTGAGAAATTATTGTGACTTTGACTCAGGGAAGATTTTCATAGATGTCACACCTAAAGTGTAAACCATAAAAAGGAAAAGTAAAGCTAGCTAAAACAAACTCAATGGAAACTGAAATTTGCACTCCCTCAAAGAACACTTAGGAATTGAGAAGATGAGCCAGAGACTGAGAAGGTACATTTGCCAATCATGTCAGGAACCTAAAATCTTCATCAGATTGAACATCTCCCAGAAAACAAAACAAAACAAAACAAAACAAAACAAAAACCATCAACAAAATGAATAAAAGATCTGAGCAAATACTTCATCAGAAAAAGAAAAACAAACAAACAAACAAAAAACAAAAACAAAAAAAAAAAACCAGCAAAGAACAGAAGATTCTCAGAGTTACTATTCATCAGGGAGACAAACTTTAAAACACAGTACCACCACCCAGCTATTAAAACTGCTAAAATTGTGAAAAGATTGACTGTTATTGAGTGCCAACAAATGAGGTAACTGGGCCTCAGAAACCCCAGAGGGGAGGAGGGGGACATAAAATGATGTAACCCCTCTGGGAAAACAGATGAGTTTCTTTAAAACTTACATAAATACCTATAAATGACAAAATCTTCTACTCCTAGGTATTCACATCAAAGTAAAGAAAGCAAGTATGCATATTCTGATATGAATATTCCTATCAGATTTATTTAAAAGACCAGCACTGCAGAAAAATTTGGAAAAAAATCAACTACTTGTCAGCAAGTGAGAGATAAACCATGGTATTTACACACAATGGGATGACATTCTGCAATAAAAACTAATGAGTCACAGATATATACTACAGCAAGGATTAATGTCAAAGTAAATATAGTATACTGACCCAAACAAGTCAGACAAAAACAAATGTATCTATTATCATTTAATTTACACAACATGCTAAACAGTGTAAATGAATGTATAATTCAGAAAGCATAGTAATGTGTTTCCTGGTGGGGAACTGGGAGGTTAGAAGGAAAAATCACAAGTGACAGCAGGAAACTTTGAGTTCATAGTCACACTTGTTACCCTGATCATGCTTACAAATGCTCATCAAACCTACACTTTAATTATTGTGTAAAGTTGTAAGTTTATGACATATAAAGCTACTCAAAGCTGTTTCAAATAGGATGCAATTCATTCAATCTTAAATGGACAACCATGTCCTGTAAATCTTTTCATTTACATAAGAAACATTGTGGGGTGCTAGTGATCTCTTTTCATTATAGGCTGAAACATGTATTATCATCTCAGAAGTTATTTCCCATAATGCTAAAACAAAACAAAAAGAAGCCAGTAAGGATCAAAGCATGATGGGATCACTTAAAGGATGGTGGGACAGTTAAATGAAATCACCACAATTCTTCAGTTCCTGAAAAATTTATCACCCAAATTACTGTACCTAAGAGGGTATAAAAAAATTTAAGCACACTATCTTCAAAGTTTCCTTTCAGCTTTCAGAAAATGCACTTAATTCAGAATTTTGTTCTCAGCTAATAACGACAAAGAACAATGCCAAAGAAAGACATTTCTCTCTCTCTCTCTCTCTCTCTCTCTCTCTCTCTCTCTCTCTCTCACACACACACACACACACACACACACACACACACACACACACACAAATAATAATAACAACAACAATAATAATAGTAATAATAATAATAAAAACACAAAAAGGTGAGGGGAAGTTGTACAACTACAGTTATGAGGATAAAAGTAATCATTTAAGTAAACACCTCTGATATACACCAGGTGAAGTTTCTCGAGCTAAGAAAGCAGTGAACTGCTAATAATATGTGTGTGTTGTATGCATGTCTGTGCAAATGTTTATGGACATCCAACTGTACATGCACCAGTGCAGACCAGAGGTCAACATTGAGGGCCTCCTCTATCTTTCTCCACCTTTCCTCACAGCGCAGGATGGGAGAATCTTTTTCAACACTGGTGTATACACACTTTACAAAAAGGCAACATTCAGTATTTTGCTTTCACAATATATTGTTTTAGGTCATTGTAATAATAAAATCACAACAGCTTTAAGCTTAGATTCAGATATTTAGAGTTTACATTACTAATAGGAGATAGAAAGATATAGATGATAGATAGATAGATAGATAGATAGATAGATAGATAGATAGATAGATAGATAGACAGATGATAGAGAGAGACACATATATATATTTTTACTAATTCAATTGTTTTTCTGTTACTTACATGACATTAAAGTATTGCTATGTGTGAGGTACCATTATCACTTAACATGTCAACCCACAAAGCTATATAAAAAACAAAACCTGTTTATTTTATAAGGAGATGCTAGAATATATGTTAAAGTGAGTGCCCCCCCCCACCTAAAAGTGACTATGATGTTTAATGACTTCGTATCAAGCCACTACAGCATTTGACACAAAAGGACCTTGTTGGCTTGGATCCGGTACTGTTAAAGTATTTCTCAAACATGCCTTCTTTTATTATATTTTTGTTATTTAAGACAATTTTTAAATTTAAATATATTTTAATCATATCCCCAAGTTCTTCCAGATCCTCTCTCCCTCCCTACCCACCCAACTTTAAGTTCTTTTTCAAAAACCAGGAACCCAGTAAAGAAAAGAAAAAAAAAAAAAAAAAAAAAGGAAAAAAAAAAAAACAAAAACAAAAAAACAAATCACCCCACCAGAAAAACCCTGCCATGCTCAGCTCTTGACCTGAGTACTGGGAACTAAAACTAAGGTCCTCATGCTGAGTAGTGTATATTGCACTCACTAGGCCATCTCCCCGGCTCACTAATATCAGCCCTTGGGGAAGGTATTGACACAGGGGTTCATTACGTAGCCTTAGCTATCCTGGAACTCACAGAGATCCACCTGTCTCTCCCTCTTGGGTGCTAATATGTTTTTTAAGTGCACAGTTCAATGATTGTTGGTAACCATGGCGATTCAGTTTCAGATCATGTCTTACTTCTGAACAGATCCCACATTCCAATCTGCAGTTGATGGGGGTCTATTTTTCAGTACGAATAAAAAGGGACTGCCATCCCCTTCAAACTGCCTACACTCTACATAGTCTATGCTTTTAGTAGTCATTAAACAAGATGGGTTTTATTCATAATAATTAGGGGCAAGAATAGTTCCCATTCATCCTGCAAATGGAAAGTATAACAACATTCTTCCACTTTTCATGATATTTTGTTACCATAAATAACTTGATACCATTTTCAGATGCTATAGGCAAATGTGTGGTGTGTGTACATTAGACTTCTGGAGTAATGAAAATCACATAAGAATGAGAACTTAATTGGATTGACCCTTCCAACTAATGTCTAAAAATGAGAGTCTTTTACTATTATGGAACAAGAGATGGCAGTCATCTCTTGAGATAGATTAAAAATCACTTATATTTTATAAAGTACCAAATTTTGATGTCATAAAAAGAGTAAAAGATAATAATAAAAGCTAAATATTATTATTTATATATTTGGATTCTGGCTCCATACCACTTCTTGATACAGAAATGCAAAAGGAGCCAGATCTAATAAAAACTTCATTAGGGATGGATTTGAAATCTGGACTTAGCCTATACAGAGTGCAGTGATTATGCTCATGTGAGGCTATCAGTCAGTTTGGGCTGCAGTGAAAGGTATTATCAGTTTGGGTTATACACGCTGAACACACAGAACAAGGAATAACAATCTGGGTGTGCTATTTAGATCCTAGTTAATTTATCTGATAAAACTTTTTCCACTGTTCATTTAACTCATAAAATAACTTTAAAAACATTTTTTTTTTTTTTTAAGGCAGAGGCAGTGGATCTCTGAGTTTGAGGCCAGCCTGGTCTACACAGTGAATTCCAAGACAGCCAGGACTACACAGAGAAACCCTGTCTCAGAAATGTTTTTTAAGAGAGTTCATTGGTAAGTATCTGGTAGGTGTATGGCAGGGGTAACTCCTTTTCCTATTGAAATGGATATCCCATGGAGTGTTGCAGTGTCTACTTGATGATACAGAAAATCAGAGGCCTTCTCTTTGTCTGAGGCTGTGTTCACCTGTGTTCTTATGTAGTCTTTCTTAGACCTCAGAAGTAAGATCCCTAGACCAAAAACCAATCACACAGTAATCTTTGCTCTGTGCTTCTTGTTTAAATCACTGTTCTCCAATTGTCCTTACCACACCTAATAATTTGCTTTACACAAATATACACTCAACTAAAATAAGTTTCACGAAACAATATATTTACGGAGTATAATGTTCTTCTAGTTAACTTTGTATTCTATTCACTGAATACGGGCTGGGGGTGTGGGTCCAGTCATCAGAGTGCTTATCTAACAGCACAACACTCAGAGTTTGATCCCCCAAACATAGAATGTGGTGGCTCAAGTCGATAATTCCATCACTTGGAAGTTCAAGGTCATCCTTGGCTACACGGAGAGTTGGAGGTCAGTTTGGATTACATGAGACCTTGTCTCACAAAAAAAAAAAAAAAAAAAAAAAAAAAGAAAACCAACAATAATAGATATAATCTACAGTGTGAAAGAATTAATGCTTTAAAAAACCCTCACTAGATCATTCTAAAATATCTCAGTACTGTATACATTGAAGCTTAGAATAGATTGGGTAAATTCTATATAACAAACCAAACCACTTTCAGAGTCAAGAAAAGGACAGACTCCCCACCAAGCCTTAACATCTTTAACTTTAACCAAATAAAAAGTAAAACTTTCAACGACTAAGACTTCCTGAGGAAGGATGACAGTTTCATAGCAAAGCTCCGGCACACAGACATAAAAGCTGGATGTGTTGCTGCATGCCTGTAGTAGAAGCATTCAGGAACTGTGTGAGGCAGGAGGATTTAAGTTTGAGGTCAGCCTGGAATACATGTTGAGAACCTGTCCAAAGATGAGGGTATGAGGAGTCAGAGGGAGGCAGAGTCAGGGAGAGAAAGGTATGTTCAGGGACACCAAAACCAAGAGTGCTTATCTAAAATATCATCAAGCAAATACAAAATACTACAGAAACAGAATCTTCTCCTACCCTGAAATATTTCAGAATGAAAAGCAAGCCCTGGGGGTTACACAATACACATTTTATAATTTTATTGGTGATTTTCCTTTAAAAAATACAATCCCTTGAAGGAAACTTGGTAGGAGTGCTTCCAGAAGAAATGAACATTTCAATTAGCAGTCTGAGTAGAAAAGACTCACCCCCACCCAATATCCAGCTCAACTGAGGGCCAAACCAAGAAGAAAAACAACAGAAAAGCAAAAGAAGGCAAACTCATTCTGTGCTGGAGCTAAGACATGCATCTTCCATCTTCAGACACCAGAACTGCAGATTCTCGAGTCTTGAGTTCAGGACTTCAACCCCTGTTACCACACCACAGCCTGCTCCTCAGCCTTTCAGCCTCACATCAACTGCATTGTTCTCAGGTCTGGAGACTCTGTGACTTGTTCTACTAGCAGACAGCTGTTTGTGGTACTCCACCATCATATGAGCCAACTCCCAAAACAGATCTCATCTTAAATATCACTGTATATCCTCTTTGGTTCTTTAGCAGTAAAGAACTCTAGCTAAACCATTCACTAACAGATTTGATAATGTATTTTTATTGTTTGCTTTAAGCCAGAATATTAAGAGGCATTTCCTTCTGTTTTGTTCACTGGTATTTTCTTGACACCCAAAAGAGTCTTTGTCCCACAGTAAATACGTCATAAATACCTGCTGGGTGATGAGCAAATGAATAACAAAATTAAGTTACTGCTAAAAAAAATTCACTGTTTTCCAAAGAACTTGAAAATTCTAAAAAGGATCATTTTCCAGTGGAGACAGTCTCATAGCATCTACAGAGTCTAACAAATTTGATAGAGATTTGGGAAGAATAAATAACCAAACTCTGACAGGAAACTGAACTTGCTCCTTTGGAGTACTATTTTAAAAAAGAAGAGAAAAAAAAAACCCCATTGTATTTCACTGTAGTAATAATTTATTATATCAGGAGCTGCTTTTCTGAGATTAATTTTAGAATATATCTTATTACATATTTTTAATTAGCATTATGATTTAATATTGTTAAAGTCTTAACTACAAAAATACGATTCTGGGACAGACTGCATAATTACATTTCCTCGGTGACCTTGCAATCTCGTGAGCATTTACTCTAGACTAAACAGCTTCATTCAGCTGCCCTGTGTCTGACTGTTGATGAAAGACGCTTGTTTGACAACTGCTTCAAGCAGAAACATATTTTCCATGATTGCATAAAAAGAGACTTAAAGTGTACCAGACTATAGCCAGACTAGGAACTAAGACACAAAGGTTCATGGTGATGTGTGAGTTGACTTCTAATTCAAATACCAACAAAAACAGATGAGAGAGAGAAAAAGAGAGAGAGCTAGCTTAGAAATACTTCAATGACCACAATTAAGTATAATATAAATTATGTTAATACATATACATATTGCAATTATTTTGTGATTTTTTTGCATTTGCCTGTATTTTTTTATTTTTATGATGCTCCCGAGAACTTTGTAAAACTACAATATTATCTTAAATAAACAGCACTAAACTTTGTTGTTGAGCAAGTCACATCTTACTACTAAAAGATAAAGCCCTTGACCAGTTAATAGAGTATATAACATGTCATATTCTCCCTTTAGAATACTTTAGAATATAAGCAAGAGTTTAGTGCCTTAAAATTCTTTTTCTTGGTTTTTTTTTTTTTTTTGGAAACAGGGTTTCTCTGTGTAGCCAGAGCTGTCCTGGAACTTGTTCTGTAGACCAGACTGGCCTTGAACTCACAGAGATCCATCTGCCTCTGCCTCCTGAGTGCTGGGATTAAAAGTGAACCACCACTGGCAGAACAGTCAATGGCACGATTTTGGAAGTGGCTGTACATGATATACATTTGTCAAAATTTACAGAAAATGTACATGAAAGCAGATGTATGTAAATTACACTTTGATGAAGCTGTTAAATAAATTCTTAAGTAATAGTGTTTTAAGGCATTTTATATTGCTATCAATCATTTCATCAAAAATCCTGAACAAATCCATTTAAAATAAATTTAAGAACTGAGAATCAGACTTTCCTAAATACTACTTTAAACAGCTGTCTAGAAATATAAAGACCATTTGCTATTAATTTTTTGAATACTCTGCAAGAACACTAACACATACAAAAATGTACTCCATAAAAATAAATGTAAAGTATGTGGGCCAGCAGGATGATTCAGCTGGTAAGGGCACTTGCCTCCAATCCTGAAAATCTGGGTTTAATCCCAGGGACCAATAAGGCAAAAGGACAGCACCAACTTCAGGAAATTGTCCTCTGACCTCCATGTGCAGGCACACATGCATGAGTGTATATGCACACACGTAATAAATAATAAGATGTTTTTTAAAATAAGATATACACATGGCTGCTGCATACTTAAAAAGATAATCAACATCACTCCTCACTTGGGAAACACCCACTGCAACTGTAATGCATGCCCGCCTGTATGCATTCCTATAGTTACTGCTTAAACAGCAAGGGTTTGGAGGAAAAAGAGAAACTGGAACATTGCTGTTCTATTCCTAGTTAGAGAAAACAGCTTAGCTTTGGTGGAGAACAGCATAGAAGTTCCTAACACAAAAACTAAAACCTATCAAATGACTCAGCAAACTTACTTTGGATATATATCTAAAAGCAGGGCCCCTATATTAAACGCCCAGGTTCACAGCAACACTATTAATAACTACAAAGAAATACACATAACTCCAATGTGCACAGAGAGGTGAGTGGATAAGGAGGTATAGACATACAGCATGCCATTATTTAACCTGCGAAGACTGTTACACACTTCAATGAGGCACAATGTACATGAAATAAACCCTCCACTAAAGACAGATTCTACATGATTCCATTTATGAGGTATTTAAGAGTAGTAAGATCAGAGACAAAAAGGCAATGAGAAGGAAGAGGGGATTAGGGTGTCATGTTTAATATAGTTTCAGTTTTTCAAAATGAAAAGTTGATAGGTAGTAAGTACAGATAGTTGGTTGTACAACAATATGAAACTACTTAACAATACTAACTAAAATTTGTTAAGGTAGACAACTATGTGTGTCTGTTACCTCACCTTTAAAATGGTAATTTAAAAGTTTTAACAGCCGGGCAGTGGTGGTGCAAGCCTTTAATCCCAGAACTCGGGAGGCAGAGACAGGTGATTTCTGTGAGTCTGAGACCAGATTTACTGAGCAAGTTCCAGGACAGGCTTCAAAGCAATACAGAGAAACCCTGTCTTGAAAAACCGAATGAATGAATGAATGAATGAATGAATGAATGAATGAATGAATAAAGTTTTAGCATATGAAATCAGAGGTGAAGGATAAAAACAGAAATAAAAAAGAAATATTTGAAGAGATAATGGTTGAAGTTATTACAAAATTAAAAGAATAAAATACAGATCAATCTTAAAAGTTTAACATTTAGTGAGATTCAATAAATTGCATTCTTTAGTTACACTAGGCATATTTTAAATGCTCAGTAGAAAATGACCAAGGGTCACCACAGTGGACAGTACAGATCTACATCATTTATGTCATTACAGAAATGTCTACTGCCTACTTTACAACATTTGACTTTAAAAAAGATTTTGTGCATGTGTGTGTTCCTGAGTGTGTGTATATGCACCACTTGTGCATAGAACCTGTAGACACCAGATCTATAAGTGAGTGGCTCACAATCCAATTTGGGTTTTGGAACTCCAACTGGGGTCCTTTGTAGGAGCAACAAGCATTCTTAACTGCTCAGCCATCTCCAGCCCATATATTTAACTTCTGGTATCATTAAGATTATACCTCTTGTTAAGCCATTTTCTATTTTTCATTATTTTTCCTTTTTTTTCCTTTTCTACCTTTCATTTCCCATTTTCACGTATGTGAGGGTGGCACACAGTGTGTGTGTGTGTGTGTGTGTGTGTGTGTGTGTGTGTGTGTGTGTGTGTAAATGTTTGCATGTAGATACACAAATATCTGGAGGTCACATGTTGATATTACAAATTACCCACTATGGCTCTTCTACCTTATTTAATGAGACAGGATCTCTCAATCAATTCCAGACCTTGACAATATGCTTAGTCCCATAAGCTTGTTCAGGGATTCCTTATCTCTGCCTTCTGAGAGTGGAATTACAAGTGGGTTACCATACCCACCTGCATTTATGTGATATCTGGGAGTCTTAACTCTAGACTTCATGCTCTTGAAGCAAGCTCATTACCTGCTGATCCATCTCCCTTGTTCTAATCACAATTTTTATGAACCCATTACTTTCTCTGGTATTGGTTGTATAGATAATTATTCCTGCTTTGCTTTTGTTACTTTTTAGTAGTTCTTCTTAGCTTTATAACACACTACTGCAATGACAATGTGCAGATGTTACAGTAGCAAACTTTCTTCCCCTTCCTGTCCCTTAACTGCTACTCTGAGGCCACTGAAATGGCTTAGAGGGTGCCTATGCCGATGCCAACGCTGATGGCCTGAATTCAAGCCCGTGTAGTGGGAGAGAAAGCTGACCCCCCGGCCTCTCCATGGACACCGTGGTACATGCTATCTGCTCTTTCTCTCTCGAAGTAAATATTATTTTAACCCCAAACATTTTAATTTTCCAGGTAATAAACCCAAGAATGCACTGCTATTATTCATGATCATTTCCATGATCTCATAAATATATCTATTATAACAAATTTATTAAAAAATGTAAAACTCTTTAACAGAGGTGGCATTATTTTAAATACTCAATCTTTACTGACATTAAAGGTTCTAAGGAAAGATGAAAATGATAGTTCTGGCTGTCGGTAATTCAGCCAAAGATTTCCTAACCCAACATCTGTATTACATGTAATTTTTCTACATCATAAAATATAATATTCTTGGGACAGAAGAATAATATCACTAGAATGCATGTCAAAATCCAGATGTGATCATACCTGCTAGTAACCCACTGTGCAGGTGATGACAAGTTAGCCTGACCAGCGAGTCCCAGGTCCCAATGAGCTATCTTGTCACAAACAACAAAGTAGATGGCTCCTGAAGAATAATAACCAAGGCTGACCTCTGGCCTACACCTACACCTACACCTACACCTACACCTACACCTACACCTACACCTACACCTACACCTACACCTACACACACACACACACACACAGCAGCAGCAGCAGCACACATATGTACACAGACACAAACCCCCTAAAATGCATGCCTATCTTATTTCCTTATGCTTTAACTTTTACTGTATAGGACAATTATTAATATATTTGTTACCTCAGTGGGAGTTCTAGACTTTTCCCATTTCATGGATGTCACATTTGGAGGTTGCAGGACTTTAAGAGAACACAACTAAATTTCATCTATCCTTAAGATCTACCCAAGACTGGATAATTAAATGGCATGCCATTTTTACTTTAGGTCTACCAAGGAGCCTCTGTGCATCATCTTTAAGGTGTTTTATTATGTGGTTCCTATTTCTAGTCTCTGTTGCTAGAGTCTTTGATTTTAATTACTTGGCTTCATTCTATGCATTATTTTCTTTTCATATTATTTTCTCTTGTTAAGAACCACAATTTCTAAATAAGTCTTTTTTTTAATACTTTACACTGAAAGCCAGACTAAAAAATTATTTCCTTCACCTAGCTCATCAGGATTATATATATATATATATATATATCATTTGCTCTCATGAGAAGCTATCTCCATTGTTCACAAAAGCCATGCTCTCAAGTTAACTTCCCAAAAGAATACTTACTCTATGACCTTTGAGTCACTGTTCAGTCCTATATTATTCCTACTGACAAAATGTTTCATGGCTCAGTTCTCATAAATGTAGTTTCAATACAGATAAAAGACAGTGACTAAATCTATTATTTCTTATGGGAAGGTGCTGAATTCATATTTTCACTGACCTATTATTCCCCAATTCAAAGAAACAAGTAGTAAGCTAAGACAACCACTTCAGGTATGGCTACCAAATATAGTCTCACAAAGAGAACTGTTGCATTCCAGTCCTAAATTCAAGAATCTAGCAAATACATCAAAAAGCCAATATACTAAATAAAACTTAATTTAGTATTACTTACTATTAAGAAAGCTACACAGAAAAATCCTTTCTCCAAAGGGGGTTGGGGGGGGTACCCGAGGAGGAGGAGGAGGAGGAGGAGGAGGAGGAGGAGGAGGAGGAGGAGGAGGAGGAGGAGGAGGAGGAGGAGGAGGAGGAGGAGGAGGAGGAGGAGGAGGAGGAGAAGGAGGAGGAGGAGGAGGAGGAAGAGGAGAAGGTGGAGGAGGAATGGGATCGAGTTCTATAAAGTAAAGTAGAAACCTAAGAATGTTAAAATGCCAACTAAATAAAAAAATAACAATGCCCAACACACCAGGTTCTCACTATGGAAAGGCTTCTGATGCTTACCCAAGTCGTCCTAACATCTCTAGCTCAGGAACTTGTGGTCCATAGGTCTCTATCTGTAGGGGCTGGTATTCATAGAGAGCTTCTTCAAGCTTTTGGATTGGTGCTAATGAAATCTGTTGACCCTATAGAGAAAGGAAGAAGATATATTTTAATAATATCTTTATATTAGTATTTGTAATAAGTTTAAAGATGGAATAAATTTCTTATATTTAAAAAACAAACAGACAAAAAACAAAAACAAAAACCAAAAAAAGACAAAACAAAACAAAAAAACAGCCAGCTGGGCAGTGGTGGTGCTTATCTTTAATCCCAGCACTCGGGAGGCAGAGGCAGACAGATCTCTGTGAGTTCGAAGCCAGTCTGGTCTACAGGGCTAGTTCTAGGACAGGCTTCAAAGCTACACAGAGAATCCCTGTCTCAAAAAACAAACAAACAAACAAACAAACAAACAAACAAACAAAAATCAAACCAGCCATTAGTGGCTGGAGAGATACTCAGCTCTTGTAGAGGACCCAAGTTCAGTTTCCAGCACCCATGATGGGCAGCTCACAACTACCTGCAACTCCACCTCCAGAGGATTCAGTGCCCTCTCTCCTGGGTTTTGAAGTCACGACACTTACATGCACATTCCAACACACTGACCCACATATACAGATAATTTAAAATATAAAATAAAATCTTACAAAATAGCTATTAGGCTTATTATGCTACAGGCATAATGTATTACCATCACAAACCACATTCCATAATTAATATTCAGTCACACAATTTATGAGGGAAAATGAAATTTTAATGAATAAAAAAATTTAATGAAGGAAAATGAAATCTACCATTAAATGCATATTTTGCCTTAATCAGTACTATTGTTTAGTATTAATAGAACTAACCAAAATATAAGCATAGCCCAACTTTACATTTTCCAATTGTTATAAAATATTTTCACAGATTTGGCAATCAGTGTGTTTTCTTTTATTTTTTTAAGTTCTAACTAGGGGAAAGGGCTAATCAAATTACTTTTGCAATGCTCTGTCACATAAATATCTTAACTCTTTACAACAGAATCAGTCTTACCAAATGAGTACTATATGCACACATACAATGTATAAAATTGATGATAAAAACTAAAATCAACTTAATATCTAGGTATTTTTCAAAGAAGAAAGAACTACTAGGCAGATGCCTAAGGATCACATCTGAATACAAGTATACAAAGCCATCTAAGCATGCTTACATATGATGTACATATTTATTATATGCTTGGAAAAGGATTCTGATTCATAAAAATCTCCATTTCTTTTTGTTTGTTTGTTTTGTTTTGTTTGTTGAGACAGGGTTTCTCTGTGAAACAGCCCTGGCTGTCCTGGAACTAGCTCTGTAAACCAGGCTGGCCTTGAACTCACAGGGATCCGCCTGTCTCTGCCTCCCTGGTGCTGGGATTAAAGGTGTGCACCATCACTGCCCAGCCCAAAATGTCTCTATTTCTTATAAAGGCTATGATTTCTGATTCTGGTAATTCTCATCATTTCTTTAATTGACAACTCACAAAGGACAATACAGGATATGTACTTTCAAGACATGAAGTTTTAACTTTATTAAATAAATAGTGGGAAAGCATGTACTAAAAATATTGGCAACAACATCTGAGTCACTGAAGTTATGGTATCCTATTTATCCTCTGAAGGTGAGAGAGATGTCAACAGTCACCTTAGAATAATTCAGTGTAGCCAACACATTGGTACTGAAACTTGATGCTGTCATCTACAAAGTTCACACTCAAGATCTATGTAATCAAATAAACACACACACACACACACACACACACACACACACACACACACATCTGGAAGTCAATAACAAGAGCTGCAGTAAACAGGCAAGAGACTGTATTAACTCTATACCCCTCCTGCCATATTTATACCTTTATTTAATGCTCAGTGTCAGGTTAACAAACCAGCTCTGTCCTGTGCTGTTCTCATCCCACCTCCTTCCTCCTCTCTCTTTCCTTTCCTTCCTCCTCCTTTGTCTCCTCTCTCCTTTCCTTCCCCCTCCTTTCCTTCCCTTCATTCCCCTTCCCTTTCTCTCTGTCCTTATCCTCTTATAGGTTTTCCCAAGGAATATAAGCTGGCCTTGATTACAACTCACTATGTCTCAGCCTCCTGAGAGATGAGACTGTTAAAAATTATTTCCTCTTTCATTCAACCTTGAACAAGAACTCCTTCAAACTCATCCCTGTCACTGCTATTACCTCTTTTCATCCACCTTCCCCTCCCCAGTGATTTATCAATGCAATACTGATCACTAGTCACTCTTTTTGATAGTCAATATTAATTGTTAACTTGGCAGACTCTATAAACCAAGGAGAATAGCCTCCAGGCAGGTCTGTGAAGGGTTCCAGATTAGGTTTGGGGAGGTGAGAAAGACCCACTCTAAGTGCGGGCAACATCGTTCCTTAGACAACGTGACCAACTTCCTTCAGCTCCTCCTGCCATGATTTCTCCACCACGATGGACTTTAGCCTCAAACCCTGTGAGTCATAATAAATCCTCGCTTCTTCCCTAAAATTGCGTGTCAGGTTTTTGACACCACAACAAAACAAATAACTAATACAAACTATTTTCATAGAGATCACCTGCTTCTGCCTCCTGAGTGCTAGGTGTGCCCCAAAAATATAAAGCCAGTATGACTAATAGGAAACCAAGTAAAGATACAAGAAAGAGAAAAAGAAAGTACAAATCAATCTCCCAGTGAACCTCCTGTGTCTGCTGGTAAAGACATACATGCAAAAATTCTCAATTAAATGCCTGCAAATCCAATTAAAAAACACTTCAAGTTGGCTTCATCCCACAGACACAGGGATGATTCAGCATATACAAATAAATAACACAAAAATGGACTCCAGAACAGAAATTACAGTATTTATCTCAATAGACAGAGACAAGTATTTTGACAGAATCCAAAATTCTGACATGATAAAAGATGTAACATAAGAACACATCTTAACATAATAAAGGCTATGTATGACAAATCTAGAGCCAACATTATACTGAAAATGGAAACAATATAAAGAAATTTCCATTAAAATCAGGAACAAGACAAGGGTGTCTACTTTTCAATAATTACTCAATATTATGCCTCAAAACCTGCCTAGAACAACAAAACAAGAAAATAAAGGAGACAAAAATAGGAAAGTGGGAAGATAAAAGTATCCTTATTTGTAAATATGACTTTATGTATAACATCTAATGACCCTACCAGAAAACTCATAGTTCTGATATACACTTTAAAGTGGCAGTATATAAAATAGACATACAAAAACCACTTGCTTTCCTATATACCAATAACAAGCCAACAATGAAATCAGGAAAATAATGTCATTCACAGTTGTTTCAAAAAATAGAAAGAAAGAGCTGGTCAGTAGTGGCACACACCTTTAATCCCAACACCTAGAAGGCAGGGGTAAGCAGATCTCTGAGCTCGAGACCAGCCTGGTCTACAGAGCAAGTTCCAGGATAGTCAGGGCTACACAGAGAAACCCTGTATTGAAAAGCCAAAAAGGGGGGGGGCAGAATAAATGAAGAAATGTAGACTTCTACAATAAAACACTGAAGAAGGAAATTGAAGAAAAGAGTAAAGAATAGAAAGACCTCCCACAATAATGGATTGGGGGCATCAATATTGTCAAAATGGCTATATTATCAAAAGCAATCTAACATATTCAATTTAATACCCATCCAAATTTTAATGCCATTCGTTTTGTTTAGTATTGTTTAAGATTAATTTTTATCTATTCATTACGTGTGAGTATGAGTCTGCATTCATGTGGATGCAGATGTCCCTGGAGTCCAGAAGAGGGTGTCAGATCTTCTGGAGCTGGAACTTCAGGTGATTGTGAACAGCAGCCTGATATGGATGCTGGGACCTGAACTCTGGTCCTCTGCAAGAGCATTAAGTTCCCTTTATCATTGAACCAACTCTAGTCTCTCAATGCCATTCTTCATAGAAACAACATCAGCAAAGAAAACCTTAAAATTCATATGGTAGCACAAAAGACCACAGGCAGGCAAAGCAACCTGAGAAAATCAAATAATGAAAGTATCACAATACCTAACTAACTCCAGATTATCACACTATAGAGCCATGTCAACAAAACAAACATACTGTAAGCTCAAAAACAGACACACAGATCCACAGAATAGCCCAAAGGACCCCAGTACAAACCTATACAGCTACAACCACCTAATTTTTGACAAAGGTACTACAAATAAACAATGAATGCTAAGTAACTTCCTTCACAAATCATGCTCAGAAAACTGGATATTCCCATGTACAATGAGATGAGATTCCCATCTTTCTTCAGTAAAATCAAAGAACAAGGACCTTAATGTAGACCTGAAACTTTGAAACGGTTAAGGGAAAAAAAGCAGGAAAGCCCCATAAAATATAGGCAAAGATAAGGACTGCTGAGTAGGATTCCAGTCATTCAAGAAATAAAGCCAACGACAGGTAAATGGAACTTCAGGCAATTGAAAAATCTTCTGCTGAGTGAAAGACAGCCTGTAGGATAAAAGAAAATCCTTACTATCTATACACTTGACATATCTTCAGCATATAAGGAACTTATATGCAAAAAAATCAAATAACCAGTCAATAAGTGGCAAATAAAATGAACACACAGTTCTCAAATGATGAAACAAAATGAATAACAAACACATGAAACACTCTTCAACCTCACTAGCCAATAGAGAAATATACATTAAAACCACAGAGAGATTCTACCCCACCCATTAGAGTGGCAATCATTAAGACGACAAATACTCAGAGGTTGAAATGTGCACAGATGTTTGAGAGGAAAGGAGTGTGCAGCAACCGTGCCCAGCAGCTCACAACCAACTGTACTCCGACTCTAGGGGATATGACTTCCTGGCCTCTACAGGCACCTGCTTCACATAAATATGCCCACAGGAACACACTCACACACACACACACACACACACACACACACACACATACATACATACACACACATGCACACCCACACGCACACACTCACACACACACATACACAATTTAAATATATATTAAAAATAAATCTCTAAGAACAAATAACAAATGCCAACAAAGACATAGAAAAAAGAAAACTTGTATAAGGAAACTGCTGAAGTTGTGGGAAGAGAGCTACAGGGACAGTGGAGGAAATGTGAAAATGGGCAAAGCATCAGGTCAAACTAAAGAATTTTTGTTCATTTTGTTTGGTATGATTATAGCATTATGATTGTGTATGAAATATCCCATATGGGGAAAAATTAAGAATATAAGAGAATAACTTCATACAAACTATATCTTAAAGTAGTTCAGAGGAAAACATGTGTATGTATGTATGTATATATGTATGTATGTATGTATGTATGTATGTATGTATGTGAAGCAAATAGACTAAATACTGAAGACTATTTAATCTGTGTATTTATCATACTATATTTATACTTTGCTAATTTTGAAAGTTTCCATTATAGGGATTTTTTGACCGATCATGGAAACTGTTAGTTTTGAGAGAAATGTAGCTATTTATTTAAAAAATAAAAATAAAATAATACAAAAGAAAGAAGAGTTAGAACCAAATGGGTCAAATTTGTAACTATTCTAGTTATAGTCTATAGTTATTTTGATTACAACTATTTAGTTATTGAACAAATATTATTTGGTTGAATTATAATTGAAGAGGAAAAAGGAACAAAGATATCGGGGGAAAAGAGAGAACTGAAAATACTTTTTCTTTTTAAGTGAAATACAGATTGGAAGAAAACATTTCCAAGTCACATATATTACAAGTAACTTTTGATTGGGACAGATATAAGCAACTTTTACAAATGAGAAATAAAAAGGCAAACAACAGATACAGACCGAAAGACAGGGACATTCCGGGTAGACTCTGAAGTATAGACCACAGACAGTGTTGGTGAGAACATGAAAGACAACAGAAATCTCCTACCTAGCACATGAGAGTGAGCTTCGGAAAATAACTTGATGGTTTTTCTTAAAGTTACTAGTAACTTTAATACATAATTTACAAACAAAAAGAAAAACAAAAAAATCTACTTATAGGTTCCTGTTGAATAAAAGTGAAAATCAATGATCACGCAGTTTCTACATGAATAGTCATAGCAGTATTACCTGTGGTGCCCAGACAATGAAAATAATATGAATAACCATCAACTCATGAGTGAACAGAATGGAGTATAGTCACACAACAGGACTTCATTCACATAATATGCAGAGGATATTAAGTAATGAAGCATTGGTATGTGCTACAACATGGATGAACTACAAGACAGCATACTACAACAGTTTTTATGTATATGCACTGTCCAGAGAGTATAAAATTGCAGAGACAAAATGCACGTTAGTGACTACTACAGGGTAGGAACACTGACTGTATTATGACTCCAAATGGGTCTAAGTTACCTTCTTAAAGTAATGAAAATAATCTAAATTTGACTTGAATTATTGTGACATTCTGTAAACTAAAAATTGTTAAGTCGTAAAATTAAATGATTACATTATAGCACAATAGAATTGTAATTTTTAAGAGTTAAAAGCAGTGAAATCAATTCAATATTTCTATTTAAAAATCCAGGTAGGCTCCTCTGGGGAGTGGATGGGTAAGGGGGCAGGAGAAGAGGAGGGAGGGGGAACAGGGGTTGGTATGTAAAATGGAAAAAAAATAAAGAAAGAAAGAATATGAAAAAAAAGAAAAAGAAAAGAAAAACAGGAAAAAAAATCTAGGTAGAGTGTTCAGTAAAGACAGCTAAAATTACAAAATAATCCCAAGAGAGACTATGCTATCATCAGCATCAAAGCAAAGAATAAAGTCAAAGAACAAATAAGACTGGAGGAGGAATGGGACCAGGCGGGCTGGAGGAAAACATACTTGCTACACTAAAATGAGCCCTGCACTGGCACCATGCAACTATGATTTCAGCTGTCAGACATGTGTGGGAGGTACACTGGGCCGGCAGAGACGGCTAGGAGGCTGGGAAGTTTACAACAGCCTGTAACTCTATCGATGGGATCCAATGTCCTATTCTGGATTCAGTGTACACCCTCAATCCAACACACACACACGCATGCACTCACGCATGCAAGCACTCACGCACACACGCACACACGCACCACGATGTAAATCTTTAAAAAGGTCAGCGGCTGAACAGATGGCTCTGGCAGGGAAAGTGCACTCTGTTCTCACAGAGGACCTGATTTGGTTCCCAGCACAGACACTGTAAAGCTCACAACCGCCTAGCAACTTCAACTCCAGAACATCTGTTGCCGCTGACCTCAGAGGGCACCTGCAATCACCTGAACACATGATCATATGCACACATAGACATAATTTTTAAATTAATAAAATCACAAAAATATTTTTTTAAAAACCTAGCACTAAGTAATTCAGGTACATTCTTGGCTCCCCGGCACCCACACGAATGCAAGGTGAGTCAGGTGACCCACATGTAATCCCAGCATGATGGTCAGAGGCAGGAGATTCTGGGTCTCTGGGTTCAGCTGAGAGCCTTAACCAATATGTGAGATGGAAAGTAATCAAAGAAGGCACGTGATATCAACCGCAGACCCTTACACACACGTACATTTGTGCAAGCAAACATGCCCCCACATACAACTGTTCACGGACATCACATATGCATAAACTATATGTATGTGTATGCATATGTACAATTCAGCTTCTGCCTTGTGGAGTTTTTATTTCAGTAAATCATATTATAAGGAAATTGTTTCTACTTGTATTTCTTAAGGTCATTTAAATAACACAGGAAAGAACAACAGCAATGGAGGTTTCCAAAGACTAGCTCATCTCACAATGGTAAATTTATCAAATTCTGCACAGTATATTGCATTGCTATTGAAACTGGATTCGGAACCTTCCACTCTCCTGGCATTGAGTCACCTCAATTCTAGGGCTACTTCCAGAGACAGGGATCTACAGAAAGTCTTTGAGAAAATAAATAAGGTACTTCTGTAGTTTCTATTTTGGTAAGTGTCCTAATAAATTAAATATGTGTGCATGTATATATGCATATATATGTGTTGGTATGGATTTGTTTTAATGTTTTACGAAGCAAGCAAACTGAAAGGATATGCTTGGCACTGTCTACAAATTGGTTATTTAGAGTCACATTTCTGTGGTAGTGCAGGTATTTTCAATTTATTTTTGGAACAAGCAGAGTAATTTCTGTACTTTGCTGTTCCGGTCACTCCAGGGTGATGTCAGCCTGTCATCACTGAAACAGCTGCAGGGTAATAACTTCCTGGTAAAACGTTGTTTCATAGTAGGTACAGTTCATCCCCCATCCTGGATAGGCACACAGAAATTACTTTTCCTCATTATTTTTCAAAATTTACAGTGACTGTCAAAGGACAAGTGAAGGGCAGGGGTCTAAAGGCTAAGAAGTAACTATGCCCCTATGCTGGTGTCCCCTCTGAATCTCAATGAACTGAGGAAAACCACTGAAATTCTCCAAGTCTCTCTAGACTCATTATCATTACCTGTAATGTGGGTGGGGGAAACTGGGACAGCAAGGTAGTCTGCTAGGAATCCAGGAGCACTAAGCAGAAATAAGCCACTGCCTGCCCATGCATCACAATACTAAATAAGATTTTCCTCCAATTTAATGTATGTCTGGTTCACGTATATTAAAGAAACACCCAAGGGCGGGTGGGGGGGGGCAAGCACTCATTTCTGTATTTCTCAATACTCTACTAAAATCATCACACAACACAACTGCTTTAAGATAGGTAGAATATAATTTCAAAAATATAACATTTAAAGCATTCTAATGATGACAACCCTAGAATCAGCCTTTATGGTTTCTCTTCATCCTTCAAAACATGTTTGCCACAAACCCAGAATGTTTCTTTCTCAAAACATACTTGCAAAGTAAGAAAAGAGGCATGATGATGTGTATTCTAGGACAGCACCTGGCTTTCTAACTCATCAGAATGCTCATAACAAAGAATTTCTAACTTATCAAGTTGCACTGAAGCCTTGTTCACTGTTATCAATCCAATGGTCCTATCCTAAAGAGCTATACATATTCTCTCTTGGGCAAGACAAGACTTTAAAAAGGTTCTAGCAAACTTTCTCTGAAACATCATCACAATCTGCCCACTAAAGGGGAATTCCTTGGTTATACAAATTCATTTGAAATGTGCACTCTCAAAAACTCATCGTTTAGTGTTCAAACACAAAATGGAAAATGTTCTTTAAGAGCTGGAGAGATGGCTCAGCTTACAACCAAAGGCTAGGCTAGGCTTGCAAGCAAAAATATAAGAAAATGGTCTTTAATAATATTTCAACTTTACTTTCAGACATTTGTTGGTATGCCAAGAAAACTACTGCAAAAAGTTTCAAAATTAAAAAGCAATTTACTTAGAAGTGAAAAGATTAGGTGGTACATACCTGTAATCTGAGCATTCAGAAATCAGGGTAGGAGGGTCACGGTAAGCCTGTCACTATAGAGTTCAGGGAGGGCTACATAGGAGGACTTCGTCTCAAAAGGGGAGAGGAGGGAGGAGAGGAAAATCCCAAGGAATTCATTTACTTTGTTTGTGTTATTTGAAGTTTATTTTTCCTTGGGCATTAGCAAACGACACAGTGTTGAGAGAACTGTTTTTAATTCTTTCTCTGATGCTTGTCTTGTTGCTGGACTATAATTTGTTGCCAAGAGGACATAGTGTCCGGCAAATCATGTTTGTTTCTATAAAAAGACCAGAAAAGAAAAGCATCAAGGGAGGCTATCTGGTGATACAAAAGCCTGTTCCCTTAAAAAGACAGTGTTAATTGTAAGAAAAACAGTATTTGCCAGTAATTTCAAAATCAGGTTTTTAAGCAGACAACATTTTAGCTGGTTTGTTTTAAGTCCCTATAAAAGTAATTTTTAAGAAAGAATTCTTATCTTGGTACCAAAAGTTAACTAGTAGTTAACCAATGATAATGACAACTTATATACATGTCTACATTTCTGATTGCAATAAAATATAAAATTGGTTTATGCAAAGTTATCTAAATGGTACATTATGTAAGCAAAACAAAACAGGTTTCAGTGAAAAAAGTAACAGAAAGCTATGAATATCAAATCACACACACCGTATACCTACTACATATTGGGAATATTTATTTCAGGAAAACAAGTGTTTTATGACGGCCCCACCAGTTCTCTACCACACCTTCTCAAATGGTGTATGACAAATCTCTTGGTTTAGTTTAGGTCTTTGAACTACAGAATGAATAACTACTGTAAAAATTTCTTTGTTAGATGTTACATCATGGCAGTCCCCCCCCCCCAAAAAAAAAAAACCCTAATGTCCCACCCAGGTGTGGAGGTGTTTTAAGTTTTCTTGGTCTTGGTTTTTGTTTTGGTTTTAATGTGCACTGTGTGTATGTCTGGTGGCCATGGAGACCAGGAGAGGGTGTTAGAGCCTCTGGAACTGAAGTATACAGAGTTATAAGCTACCATTTGGGCGCTAGGAATTGCACCCAGGTCCTGTGCAAGAGCATCCAGTCCTCTTACTGTTGAGCCATCTCTCCAGGCCTCCTACCCAGATTTTAAGTTGTCCACTGTCAGAGGGCCAAGCATGTATCTATTATAAAAATATTTTAATTCATTTATCAAATATTTAGCAAACTGCAAGCACTGTGACACTGTAATATACTGTGTATCACCAGAACCGACTCTGCTTTCAAGTATTTGTCAACATGTACAAATCAGTATGCAACAATATGGATTTATAGCCAATCATCACAAAGTACAACTACTTACTTACATATTAATATATAGACTCCTTTTAAATGAAAGTTATATTAGTTTGCTAAAAAAGGCATTTGCAGAAGATAGTTACAATCATTTTCTGAAAAACATTTAGACTTAGGCAAACTGCATCTTACTGAGATATGAACTCTGATCTTTATATATATTTTCTTAGATGTTCAGTTTTCTTTTCATAATAAGCAAAACAATCTCTTCTTCAAATAACACAAATTGATGGCTTGTTTTCCTACCATTATAAACTGTATATACTCTGAAGTATGATCAGAAAGACTATTTCAACTAAAAAGAGTACTTCTTAGCGATGTTGAAGTAAACTACCTTGCTGCGTTTCATTATGCCTTTGATAGTGCTTCATGTTCACTCTATGGATTAGAAAAAGAACACAGGGGCTCAGTGGTTAAGAGCACAGACTGCTCTTCCAGAGAACTCAAGAGTTCAATTCCCAGTACCTACATGGCAGCTCACAACTGTCTGCAACTCCAAGATCCAACACCCTCACATAGACATGCAAACAGGCAAAAACAGCATTAAAAACTAAGAATAATTTTTTGAAAAAGAATAAATTTTTTAAAAAGGAAAAGAAGAAACAAATAAGAGCCACAGTCCTTTTAGAATTTTCATGTAAGAACATATGTATCTCTCAGTATAAGTGCTGGTCCCACAAACACAAAAGTATCTAGACTATCACATAGTTTAAGTATTTTTTCTTTTTGTTTTAATTCACAAGGGATAAAAACTAATTTTATTCTATAGTCTTCCTTTCATCAAAAGAAGAAAGTAAATCAAAGAGAGATACACTTTGTAAAACAGTAACCTAACGGGCAAGGGAGACCCTAACTTTCAAGCACTTGTCGGTTTTACAGCTTGGTATTTAACGCTGGTAAGTACTACTAACATAGGACCAGTTGCTAGGACAGATGCTGCCACCAGTCAGCTGCCTTTGCTGAAACACATTCTACAGATTACCACTTAATCTCCCACCAACAGCAAAGGCTGCCTGTTGCTTTGCTGTAATCACCACTGAAAATAAACATGGTCACCAAAACAAGAAAAAGTAACCCGATATAACTTTAGGCAAAACACAGTTGAGGTAAATTCTGCATCTACTTATTCCCTTTTATAGTTTTCTGGAATCCTTGTATTAAACCTAAAGTTTCCTTGCCTGGCTCTCACCATCTCTCCAAAGACTATTTCTGAATTGTCTCTTCTAAAAGTTGAGATAGACAGGCAGGCAGGCAGATAGACATTTGGGAATGAGTTACAGCAGTAACACACAACAACATTTTCTTTGCTACTGTGGTTAAACTGAGACCCCACTGATCATATTAAAATCAGGAAAAACGGGATTTAATGAAAGGATACACCTTCTTACATTCTGACAACGTCTGACCTTGCAGGAAATCATCCACACTCCCCTGCCCTCAACATAAGAAACTCCTACACTTGCACACTTTATTTTTACACAAGGATATCCTTCCCCACCAAACATTCAGAACTACCAAGTAAAATAATTTTCTGCATCAGGGAAATGATGATAAAATTATTCTGAGATCTCTAAAGTATTCTGGTACAAAGCGCTGATGAAATTACTTTAAATTCATTTGGGAACATAGGGAGAACTGTATCTGATGTTTACTTTTATGAACTAACTATGCTTTTAATGTCTGATTTTTAAACAGCAAGCAACACTAGGATCTCCAGTGTTTGGAACCCACTTTTGTTCCATTGCACAAACCTGTGACCTCCACTGTGACCTTCACAAGGCAGTTGTACGCTTTGCTGTGGTGCAAATCCTCACAGACAAGTTGAACCTGTTCTTTTTGGCAATGAGCCCTTGTGCAGAGCACACAGCTGAGATTTATTATAAAGGGGAACTGAGGGGCATTATTTCACAACATTTATCCTTCACTTATGGCCAAGTATAATCTTTTACAGCCTTCGAAAGCTCTTAAACAAACAGATAGTCCCTTAATTACAAAGTTTCTTATTTGTCACTAATTGCAGGGCATATTAAGATTCATTTTGCGCTGGGGAAAAAAAGCTAGTGCACAAAGCTTATGTACTAAAAGTTGTAAAAATTAGTATTAGCATATACTCAGAAACAATACTACTTTTAATCCTCAGATCTTAGAATAACTACATCCCTTGTTGTCTTTAACAAGGTAAAGATAAAATCACTAATAAAAACCTATGCTTATGGAGCTGTACTTAAGAAAGTAAGGTTTGTTATTGTTTTTAATCTCACATCACTCACTGGTCTTCTAAAAGCATTTCAGTGACAGATTCTCAAAGACAGGTAGAAAGCAATAGAGGAAGATGCCCTACATCTACCTCTGGCCTCCACAAGTACACACAAGGGTGAATGTACCAAAACACACACACACAAACACGGGGGGTGGGGGGAGACACAGAGAGAGAGAGAGAGAGAGAGAGAGAGAGAGAGAGAGAGAGAGAGAGAGAGAGAGAGAGAGAGAGAGAGAGGAGACAGAGAGAGAGAAAATGGAGATGGAAAAGGCCTATGTATCCAAAAAGGTCATCCTATATCTTTAACTGTATGCTGTGAACAAGGATGAACAGGGACTTTTTCTAGGTGTAAGTTTTACTTATAAACATTTTTAATAAATTGAATAAAATATGATTCATCACTGTCAATGTGCCTACAAAATGTCCTTTCTTATCAGCGTTGCATCATCTGCATCACGGAGGATCTTTCGTACTGTCATTCAGTATCCCACCACTTGCAGGCAATCATCAACATAGCAAACATAACAAACATCCTTTCCATAGCTCATTAATGCATAAAACCAGTGTCTCACAAAAGTGGACCTAAATTTTCTGTTTCTTAAGACACAATTTTTACAACAGATACATGTCTCCTTGCATTGGCATCAGTCACCACTGCCACACAAAGGACAGGAGGGCGAGTGCTTATGCAGCTTCTCTGACTACAGTATTACACTCGAGAAAATGACTGTTTCTAGAGCCTGAGTTCCCAGGTCTTGACAGACTTTGCACTCATGGTTTTTCTTTTCATCAATTCCATTACCACACCAATGTTTGTCTCATGCATTTAACCAGACCATATCTGCTTAGCAGAAAGTCCCACAAAATATTAAAAGGAAAGAGAATTACTTTTGGAATTCCAATTATCTATAAAATGCAATTATTACTTATAGCAACGTATGCACAATTCATAAAAATGTTATTTACAGTTAGCCCATTTACAACTTAGAATAACTGGTTCTCCTTTCCCTCACCTCTCTAAAGGACTGGAAATTCTGGCACATTCTATATTCAAGTTTTGGTGTTTTTTTTTTCTTTTAATTTTGTGTTATCTTTTACTTAAATCATGAGTTTAACTGGTATCAGTTAGCACTGTTAGCAAAAGTCATTTTCCATCACATTGTTACAGGTCAACAGGACAGGGGGAGGCATCAATGAAACACTAGCTCTTAAATTTACTATATTGGAGATATCAGAAACATAGACTTCGATGTGTGGATGGGTGGTGGTGGCACACACCTTTATTACCAGCACTTGGGAGGCAGGAGGATTTCTGAGTTCAAGGCCAGCCAGTTCTACAAAGCAAGTTCCTAGACAGCTAGGGCTACACAGAGAAATACTGTCTCGAAAAAACAAAAAAAAAAAAAAAAACAAAAAAAAACAAAAAAAGAAGAAGGAGAAGAAGAAGAAGAAGAAGAAGAAGAAGAAGAAGAAGAAGAAGAAGAAGAAGAAGAAGAAGGAAGGAAGGAAAAGAAAAGAAAATCATAAACTTCAAGTACAGACAAGAACACTGCAGAAATAGGTATTCACAATACGTATAATTACGTAATTTATCACTAGGTTAGCATGATACAGAAAAATATTAATAGTAGTCACCTCCAGGTTTGATAAGCACTCCAAATACAGCAATATTCAGCCTAGAGAAGCATATACTAAGCATCCTTTCCATCTTTGAATCTAGCTCAGTAATTTATAGACTATCCTCCTCTGAAACACTTCTTCAAGCATTCAAAAGACAAGACTAACTAACTCCAATACAGCAAAGCCAAATAATATATGAAGAGCAACCACCACACCTCCTGGCCTGTCTGCAAAACCTCCAGTCTCTTCATCACGACACGCTAACACAAAACTGCTCAGCCTTTCCCTACCAATCCAATGAAGCTTCTGGATATCTTTAGGGAGGCCAAAACCATGAATAGCATACAGCTGGAAACGTCTTCAGCCTTTCATTGAGTCCACCTGACATCAACTGTAGTTCATAAAATCGCCAACCAAATAAGTCAGAATTCACTTGGGACAACTGACTACTTATCACCAGCAATCCTGGGCAACAATAGATCTGACCAGCATGAGATTCAGGTCCCAGTCCATTCCCAAGTCCATTATCAAAATTCATATGGGACAAAACAAAGTCCATCACCTTTTTTTCCCACATGAATAGCATCAAGCTTGCCAAAGTTGCCACCACACAAGATGAGAATCTTGTGTCAATTTCTCCTCAAATAGCTCCAACAAAAGAACTGTCTTCTTTCTGTAGACTTTGAACACACTCCACTTTATTCATATCAGTAACAGTAATAATATCATACAGAGTGAGAATCTGGACAGCACAAGAGTAAACAGATGAGGATCGTGTCTAATGTTTATTCCTCACACTCTTGTTGACATGACTTCATAAACGCCTGTATTTCTTCTCTGCTTAAGAGCTGAAGCTGTCCCAGGAGATCCATCTCTGTCAAGCCCCAATAAATGCTACTCATTCTGAAATATATTCATGTGTTCACAATCATCTTTCTTTGAGTTACAAGAGGCAATATAATCAGCATGTTTCTCTGGTAACAGTGTCAGGTTCATCTGACTCGATAATGACGTCTTTCTGCAGTATGCCCATGCCCAAACAACGAAACGCCTATATCCAAGTGTAAGATGGATCTTATGCATGGGGTTATTCATCTAGTCACTCTTTTGCTTTGCTACTCTTTTTTAAGTTTTGTTAGGCTTTTTTTTTTTTAAGTTAATCTTTACAGAAAAATTGTTAAGTTAAATATGGGAAAGCGTTCACCTTGTAATTGACAGCATCTAAGATTATCCAAAGGATCGTCTCTGAATGCTTCAGTATGTTATTTTAGTCCTGTAAATACCACATTGCAATGTATGTTCTAAAGATGACCATGGTTATCTGTCCAAGTTCTACAGGCATTAATTCACAGGACCAGAATCTGAACCCGTCCAATGTGACGTTGAAGCCCTTATGGCCATCACAACTCTATCTTCTATAAATGGGAGTTGGGGTTCTCTTGATTGTATCATTAAATTAGAATAAAAGAGGGCTATTACTCTCCACTACTTCCCATTCTCAACTCAAATGCCCCTGTGAGAAAGGCACAACTCACTACTAGCTTGATAACCTTTTATAAAAGGGTAGTGGGATTTGTCTGGAACTCAAAATAGCCAAGAAAAAGTGTGCAACATCACTTACTATTTCAAAGAACACAGATCTTGTATCAGAAATTCTAATTACATCTATGCCTATAATCTCTAAACTAAAATTAATATGGAAATTAAAAAATTATCGTACAGACTCTTGCCAACTCCAATTATCTTCACTCAAAAGAGCTAAGCGAGGCATGGCTATGCAGGACCTACTACCATACATAATACAGATCAGGGAGGGATGGTACTTCCTGGATCAAGTCTCTACTGGTTTCTCTCAAACTTAACATGTTCAACAAAAGAGGCACTCTGCTAAATAAATCATAGTTAAACAAACAATCTAAAGGCTTGTACTTTCCTCATATCTTGTGCTTAGTGAATGTATCTGTAACAAAGGAAGATTGATTAATAATACCCATATTGCATACAAACATGGAAATGTATTCAATACTAGAACATGCTCTTTAGTCTTAAAATTTATTAACACAAAGAACATACAAGAAACCTAGGAGCACAGGCAGTTGCAAACACCTCACTACAATTAAGTCTTTTCCTATTAATAATATCTATTTTTATAGCAGAAGACTATGGATAACAAGGAAATGTTAATAAAACCATCATTTGTTTATATTAACTGCACTACCCAATTTAAATTCATAGTTTTGATGCTAAAGAAATTTATTATCAAAAATATGACGTGAAAGAATTTTTTGTATGACAAAGGAAGCTCTAGGAATGAAAAGTTACAACAGAATAATCTGATTGTGTTTCTGTTATGTGAATGATTTGCTGTTTCTCCAGAACAGCACATGAGAAGCTCACAATTCTCAAATGTGCAAAGTATTTCCATGTGCTTAGGACAAGCACTAGCCAAAACAAACAAGGCTGTAGAAATTTACTGTTTTATTTCTCTGCCATCTGTCACCTTCCCCTTCTTGCTTTTGCCTGCCTAATGTTCATAGTAACACTTTTAAAGGACCAGCTGGGAACTGGAGTTCTAGACATCACTTGGCAATGATATAGTCTAATGAAATGGTTATTGACATAAACACCTAAAGGAATATGCATTTCCCCTAATGTTAAATATACAATATCTTACTAGTCTTAAAATTTTTTCATTCAGTGTTTAAAAAAAGAAGACATTTAATCAACATCATACAGACCTTTAAGAAAAGCTAATAATACAAGCCAGGTGGTGGTGGCACACACCTTTAATTCCAGTACTCGGGAGGCAGAGACAGTCATATCTCTTTGAGTTCAAGGCCAGCCTGATTTACAAAACCAGTTCCAGGACAGCCAAGACTACACAAAGAAACTCTATCTAGGAAGGGAGGGAAGAAGTTAGGAAGGAAGGAAAAGCTAATACTTCTGATCATTATCAATCCTATTTTTACACATTTTATACTTGGTAATGAAAAGCTTTATTATTATCTGACACATATATATAGAAAATGACTCCATGATTACAAAATACTGTAAGGCAGGAAAAAAGAGAACTAAAGCAATAGTACAAAATGCTTTCACAGTAAGAACCAAAGCACCATGTGCTAAAACATAACTTGACTGTATTTCCATTTCTTACTCCTAAAGATGGTGACATTTTCCCTCCTCAAAGAGATTACTGAATCTCATGGCTCTGAAAACTTGAGGAAAAAGGCAATCAAATTAGATAACTCTAGGCTCCACATCTAAATATAATTGTCTGTTTGTACTGAAACCTCAAACACATGACAAAATTTATAAAAGTTGAAGCCCAGGGGGGGCTGCAGGTATGTCTCATGAGCATGCACACATTAAAAAAAAAATCTTCAATTAAAATTGGTGGGGGTGGAAAGATGGCTCAGTGCTCTCCCAGGGAACCTGGGCTCTGTTCTCAGCCCAGATGGTGGCTCACAACTGTTGGAACATGGCCCATGAATGAAGCTGTGTGAGGAGATCTCTGAGACCTTGTGAGAAAACTCCAGGCAAACAAAACAAGAGTCTTATCACCTCGATTCCTCCATAGCATGGATGTGCTTTCGAGTCCCTCCCGTGTAGAGTGGATAGGAGTGAGTTCGCTTCAGACTACTCATTACAGCTGGCTACTGTTATTTGTTCATATGCCTCTACGGAAAAGCATGGTTTTGCCACATGCAGCTTGTTCTTGTGATTGTATGCTTTACTCAGGTGACCCTCAGAGTATAAATTGTGTAATGCCCTGAATAAAGTTGACTATGACATAAGCCTTCACTCTGGCTTGTTTTCAGGCCGTTCTCCAGGTTCATGCCCCCAACTAGAGCGGCTGAACAACAACCACCTGCAACTCCAGTTTCAGGGAATCTGATAGCTTCTTCTAGTCTCCTCAGGGAGCAGGCTGACCCTGAGTTCACTAGGTAGCTGAGAATTACAGAAAAATTAATAAATCTACGCACACAGGAACAGCAGTTCCCAAAGCAAATGTAAGGAATGGTTAGAAAAACATGACGGAGACAAAACATCAGGGAAGATAACTTAGAGGCAATTAAAATTGCAGCATAAGATCCACACAATCCCAGTACTGGGGAGACAGAGGCAGGTGGATCTCTGTGAGTTTGAGCCCAGCCTGGTCTACAGAGACAGTTCCAGAACAACCAGGGCTATAAGTGGATCTCTGACTTCAAGGCCAATCTGGTCTACAAATTGGAGTTCCAGGACAGCCAGGGCTACACTGTGAAATCTTGTCTCAAAAAACAACAACAAAACTTTAAGTAAGGAACTAGAAAGGCAAAAACAAATACAAAACTGACAGCACATATAGAATGGAAGAAAAACTATCTTCAATCTATCCATCCAGCATGGGATTGATATTTGCAATATAAGAAACCCAACAGTGAAAAACAGTAGTAGATTGTTACAGAATATTACAGATGTGTTGCATTATTTTATGTTGCATTTGTCTGACTCTGTGAAGCTGTGATTCTTTGCCTGCCTAAAACACTTGATTGACCTAATAAGCAGCTGAAAGGTCAATAGCAAGGCAGGAGAAAGGAGAGGCTGGGCTGGCAGGCAGAGAGGATAAAGTGGAGGAGAAATCGGGGAGGAGCAAGATCAAGCAATGAGAAAAGGAGAGAGGACACAAGGGGCCAAGCACAGAGTAAGAAGTAAAAAAAGGTATATAAACTAGAGAAAGGTAAAAGCCCAGAGGCAAAAGCTAGGCAGGATAATTTAAGTTAAGAAAAGCTGGCTAGAAACAAGCCACGCTAAGGCTGGGCATTCATAAGACAGAATAAGCCTCAGTGTATTTACTTGGGAGCTCACTGGCATGCGCCCCCAAAGAGTAAAGAGCCAATAGAGAAAAACCTACCAACAACAGTAGATAATCTGATTAGAAAAGGGGAGAAGATGCAAACAGATATTTCTTTAAAACATACAAATAACAACAAGTAAATGAGAAAGGCTCAGCAGCACTAACCACAGGCGCACAAGTCACACCCACAGTGAGATGTCAGCGTCCCACAAAGAGCAGCTACCACCAAGTGGCAAGTGCTGAGCAGGTGCAAAGGCAGCTCTCAGACACAACTGGTGAGGGCATAAACCAGCACAGCCACTATCAAAAGCACTAGGATGGCTCCTCAAAACCCTACAAACAGAACCACTAATTGACACAGCAATGAATTCTCCTGGGGAAAGTACCCAAAGGTAAGAAGATGAGTACATCAAAGAGAATGTGTGCCTCTGCAGCCTCTGTTTACTACTGCGCTATTCACTATGGCCATGACACCCACAGTGTCCACCAAGAGAACAATGGAGAAAAGGAAATGTGGTATATATTCACAATGGAGTATCAGCTGTAACAATAAATGGAATTCTGTCTCTACGCAGCATGTATGAAACGAGGGGATATCATGTAGCTGATTCCACAGATGCAGAGAGTGGCTAAGCAGTGACAGAACAGACGGGTGGGGAGAAGGTGGTTAACGGGTACAGAACAAGTTGGGGGAAAAGAACAATTTATAATGTTCTACTGTATGCATTCAAACTTTAGCAGAGGACAAAACTACAGGTAGAATGGACTCTGAATGTTCCCAAGACAAGAAACGATAAACATTTAAGGAATTGAAATATCACTTCTTCTAAATTAGTAATTCTACTCAAATAATCATATTGCAACCCATAAAAACAAGTAATATGTGCATATGTAATCATAAAATGAATAATAATGGCAAATAAATATGCAAAGTGATGATACATATTAAACTTGGGGAAATCTCAAAACCATATTGAAATGTCCCTAATACCTATTCAACACAGCTAAGATACATTTTAAACTCACGATACTTGAATGTCAGCAAGAATGCAAAGCTAACGTAACTCAGGATGGGAAACAAACTCAGAACAGAACGCCAATACCTTAGCTTTGGATGGACATCTACTAGGAGAGGCCAGGAATTTGTCCTATTTCATCTCTCTATATATCCATTTTCTTTCCCTTTATCATCATGTCTCACAACTCAAAGTTTAAACACTACTTCCGGTTAATATTGTTTCCTTTACACTACATAAGGATTATTACTATCACCTTCATTTGTATGTTTAAAACTGACCATGAATACTTAAAGATATTTAGGTACTTCATATTCATGACTATATAAAACTCTGTTAAATAGGAAGCTTCTTCCCACAACACATTTATAGTCTAGGAGCTAGCATGCATCTTAACACACCAAGTAGGCAGTTTTAAGAGTTGGAAAAAGTAGCTGGATAGAAGTTGAGAAATGGCTGAGCTAGTCTTCTTTTTGGCTACCTTCTGCCACCCCAATATTGCATGTCCTCAAGAACAACTTTGAAACACTCATGAGCATACAACGATAAAAATGATAAATGTCAACCAAAAAACTGCAAACCCCATCCTCGTAAGCTTTCCACTGTGGGGGTGGAAACATGGGAGAGTAGTTTTTTTCATTTGCCAAGTTCTTACACACTTCATTAGAGAACTGACTAATTCAGCATAAGCAAAGTACACCTTGTTCTAAGTGGTTGTGTTCTGTCTCTAGAATCCACCTCAGAGAAGCAATTCCAAAGACAAAACTATTTTACACATGTGTTTCTGTTGCATCATTGAGGTAAGATCTCATGTAGTTCAGGCTGGCCTCCAACTCACTAAGGAGTCAAGGATGACCTTGCATTTCTGACCTTCCTGCCTTTACGCCAGTGTTGGGATTGCTGGTGAGCATTACTGAGCCCAGTTTTATGTAGTGCTTGAGAGTAATGCTCAGTGAGCACTACATCCTCTCAGCTAGCCCTGGTTTACACAATTCTATGACTGCTACTTCTATGGCTTCTTGACATGACATTAGATATTTGGTTTGGATGCAGGTGTGAATGCATCATGTAGAAACCAGGAGACAATATCTGGCATCATTGCTCAAGAGCTATCCAACTTTGTTTTAGGACTGTGGCTCACTAACTAGACTAGGCTGGCTATCCAGCAAGGCAAAGGATACACTTGTTTCTGCCTACCCAGTACTGGGATCACAAGCACACCACATCATGCCTAGCTTTTTTGTTTGTTTGTTTGTTTTAGTTTGTTTGTTTCTTTGTTTGCATGGATTTTGAGAGCTGAACTCAGGACTTCATGCTTGTATGGCATGCACTTGTGCCAAATGAACTTGCTACTTTAAATATTTTTTAAACCAATATGTATGAACTAACTTAAGGGTGAAAAAAAATATTCATTTACCACAATGCCAAAGTGATGAATATTTACAGTGTATATAATTCATTAAGAGTTTTAATGATTTTAAAATAGACTTTGGAAAATTCTGATCAACTGTCTATTCTTCTATTCCCTATCCATCTATTCAACAAAGTAGCTTCCAAACAAGAGTTACAGGATGCTTATTGGTTGATATTTATAGAGGATAGAAAAAAGAAGGTAAACTGACAATTTAAATATGACAATTAGACTATGGTGGTTGGAGGAGCAGCAGTGATCACATGTCAGCAGCTGAAAAGAACTAGACTCTCATTTCAGGTCATCATCAGAAAAGCTAACTCTGCTATAGAGTAAAGATCAGGAGATCTGACCCTGGTTGCAGAACCATTCTTGTTTGCAGAATACAGGGCTGAATTCCCACTTCATCTTTCCAGACCATCCTAGAAGTTCTGTCAGATTCCATCTGGGAAATTACTAGGAGTCCTTGGGAGGGAAAGAAGGAAGATTGTTGGTTGGAATAAAAACAGAGTTGAATGAGTTCCAGAAAGCAGGCTTCTCAAACTCGTGAACAACAATCTGCTGAAGAAGACAGCTTTAAGAAGCCAACTCTAAGCAACATGCAGAGAAGTAAGATGAGGGGAGCTGTCGCGATAAAGAATTCGGCCGGTTCACAGCCAATATTGAACCAGTCCTCCCAGGAAGATGGGGTGGTCGCTCTGCTGAGAACCACTCTTCTGGTTCTATGCAGAAGACCAGGAAGAACAAGCAAAAGACTCCTGGCAATAGAGATGGTGGCAGTACCAGCGAAGTGCCCCAGCCCCCTCGGAAGAAAAGGGCACGGGCTGACTCCACTGTGGAGGGTGAGGAAGCATTTAAGAATACAATGGAAGTGAAAGTGAAGATTCCTGAAGAGCTAAAAACATGGCTGCTGGAGGACTGGGACTTGGTTACTAGTTGTTCCAGCTCCCTGCTAAAAAGAAGGTAGATGCCATTCTTAAGGAGTATGCTAACGGTAAGAAATCACAAGGAAATGTTGATAATAAGGAGTATGCAGTAAATGAAGTTGTGGTAGGGATAAAGGAGTATTCCAATGTAATGCTGGTGTACAAGTTCAAGTGGCCCAATATGCCGAAATCCTTCTGGCACACCCTGATGCACCAATGTCGCTGAGATTATTTGTGAGAATTGGGGCAATGTTGGCCTATGTGCCCCTTGATGAGAAAAGCCTTGCATTATTGTTGGGCTATTTGCATGATTTCCTTAAATATCTGGCAAAGAAGTCTGCCTCTCTGTTCACTGCCAGTGATTACGAAGTGGCTTCTGCTACCATGGCAAAGCACTGTGACGGTCTACTGGCCACTCACTATTGTCTGGTATCTCTAAACACTTCGTTTAGTCCTCTCATTGTACAACTGATTTTCTTTAAAACTGTCGATGTAAAACAGGGCTTATGTTTCAGTTTGTTTCCTGTTCTGTTGTAAACAGAAAATAAAAAGAGTGCCCGGCTCCTTTCCTCATTTCAAAGATGCTACCAGTGTATGAAGTAATTAGACAAAGAAGAAATTCAGTAGAACATTTTATTGCCTACTTGAAAACATTGCTTGAACGCTGGTGGTTCTATCCCTTTTACACGGTGTTCTAATATGTGTTAACGCTATGTGATAAGATGCCCTGGTTCCTAGTGCCAAAGGTTCAACTTAATGTATATACCTGAAATCCCATGCATTTGTGCCTTTTTTGTTTGTTTGTTTGTTTGTTTGTTTAATGGTGCTGGATGTAAACAGCCCATCCTCTGCAAATCCATCTTGTTGTTCCTTAGGCATTCATTTCTATCTTTGCTCAAACTATGGAAGGACAGTAATTGTTTAGTGGTTTTTGTATTTGAGTCTAATGCACGTTCTAACATGATAGAGGCAATGCATTATTGTGTAGCCACAGTTTTCTGAAAAGTTGACATTTTAGGAATTGTATTTCAGATCTTAAATAAAACTTGTTTCTAAATTTCAAAGCAATAAATAAATAAACAAACAAACAAATAAGTAAATAAATATGATGATGATGATTAAAGGCCTTAATATAAAAAAATATTCATGGGAAATTAATACTCAGACAGTGGTGGTACAAGAAAGAAAATTACAGACAACATAACTAGTATAAGATGAAATAAATTCTATTTGCTAAAATTTATAACATATTAGAGACTAAAGTCATTTCACTAGCTATGAATCTGTAAGTTTTAATTGGTAGCACTTTCTATTTTGAAGTGAAATGTTTAAGAAAGTTGGGAAATATATAAAAATTCTGAATAACTGTACTAATAAATATTAGACTAGAATATTATATTTCATATATACTATATTATGAAAATAAGGTATTATAAAATACTATAGAATGCTAATTTCATTCCTCACATACAGAATACTATATAAATGTCAGGCAGCAGTTAAGGAGCACGGTATTCAGTGAGCAGCACAATCTTGCAAAGAAGCAGGTGACTTAACTTTATAGATGAGAATAATGAAAGTGGCAAACTGGTCCTGGTCATGCACCAATAACGTTAGAAGTGACATTCAAATGCATGTCTGATTCCAACTCAATATATAACAACAGAATGGAATAAATGATAACAGTCATCTGTGTAATCAACTCATGCTATCACCGACAATTACACTAATTTATTCTTATTTACCAGCCAGGCACGATGTTGGCCATTTGTCTCACATTGTCTCCTTTAACATCCTTAGTAATTTATGAAATATTTATCATCACTTCCATTTTACAGATGAGGGGATAAACTTGACTCCACAGTCCAAATCTTTATAATTTCATCATGTGCAATACTTATGTTATTGTAATGAAACTTTTAAAATATACTTAATCATTGTATACATGATATACAATCATATTTTATTATAGTGACATCTCAAGACTCTGGATGGAAAGCACATAAAAATTACTATAACAATTATAAATAAGTCACAGAGCAGTGAATGATTCAGTGACTTACTGCCAAGCTTGATGGTCTCAACTTGATCTGCAAAACCACCATAACTGGAGGAGACTCAACTCCTACAAGTTGTCCCCTGACCTCCTCACATGTACCATGATACACACATATGTACATACACACAACACACAGACAACATACATACACACAATAAATACATGTATTTAAAAAGTTATAAAAATAAAAACTAATAATTCTTAAACTACAGCAAAAAATTTCATAAACATATCCTTACTTTTGATGGCTAAATTTGAACAATGTTTTAATTCACATCACTCTATCCTTACAGAGTATAGAAACTACAAATGACTTTAATACATTTCTGAAATATATTTTGGTAGAAAAAAAACTACAGAAGTATAAAGTAATCTGCTGCTCTATTTTATAACAGCAGATGAACAGTATATTATATAATTATATTTATGCACTTTGTTTTCAGGGAATGTTCACCTACAACTACAAGCTTATAAAATAGGACCAACAGGACCTAGAGTGTAGCTCAGTGAAACAGCACCTGCCTAGCATGTACAAGTCCTGGGTCTCGTCTCCAGTAACACACACCCACCAACACCACACCAATCCATATCATATCTGTTTTGCATACTTAGAAAAGTATTACTTTTCACTTTCCTTATAGTATACGTGTCCATAGTTCCAGATATTTGGCCTAAAACATACTTGTTCTTAAACATCTGAACCATTCACTTTGCTGTAGAAATTACTAGAGAATTAAAAAGCATAATTATCAATTAAAATAAGGCTTACCATTTTAATGCCAGTGGAAAATGTCACTGGCTTCGTGGATCTGGGCTTCTCTAGCTGCATATCCAGCTGGGTAGATCTGTCTTTATGCTGAGCCAAGAGCAGGGCAACAGGGAGGTCAGAGCTCTCCTGCAAGAAAAGTTCAGCACGAAATTTAAGACAGAAATAATAAAAACCAATAGCTTTCAAAGTATGCCTCTTGTATATGCACTTGATGCCAGCTAAATATTCACTTTGTGTAGAACACTTTTCAAAATATTAACATTCCATAATATGAAAACGCTGCTGAACATGCATAAATCAAAATAACCTGCAAACAAGTGTTTTATAAAATCCACATTAAAGATAATATAATAGGGTCCCATTTCATCTAACTACCAACCCATTTATTAAAGAAAGAAAGCTAATCACAAAAAGAGCAGTAGAAACGGCTATAACTTAGAGGTTTATCTGAGACACATTCTTTTCACCCCAGAGTTCAGACCATTTGAAATGTTTCCCATTAGATTTCACCTGAGGCTGTTTGCAAATAATCCTTGTTCTGTTTTGCACAATGGAACTATTGTAAGTACCACCACATGTACATTTTATTTTTAAATTTTAAATCACATTTTAATCAAGTACCAAAATGATAAACAGTTAATATCACACATTGATCCTACGCAGGACCATTGATTGTTTACACAAATCTGCATACACCCATAGTTTGAGCAGCAAATCACTTATCTTAATAAGAAGACTGTTACTTATCCTACTCAGCAAGAAGCACTTATATGCTTAAGTGCTGTGGAGCAAATGTCTAAACTAAATGATACCTAGACTTTTACCTTTGAGGTGTCAGTTAAATAAGAACCCAGAAACGTATGCAGAGAGAGGATCTCTCTAGCTCCACCCTTCCCATCAAGAGTATATATTCTGTATCCAGAAACAAAAAATAATCAAAACAATACAAAACCCCACCACTTTTTTTTTTCTTTTTCTTTTTTTTTTATATTTTATTATAAATCGTCTTATTTTACCTATCAATCCCAGTTCACTCTCCCTCCCATTCTCACATGCTCCCCAATAACCCCCCCACCCCATCCCCCATCCACTCTGCAGGGAGGATGAGGCCTTCCATGAGGGACCATCAAAATTTGTCAAGTTATCTGGGGTAGGGCCTATGGCTTTTTTACAGCTAAGTATCTATTATGTCTGGATTCGACAAACAGGGCAGCAAGGCTAGCACCAAGGCTAAGACCCATTCTTCCCGGGGCAGCCTACAGTTCTCTGTAGGCCACATGCAACACCTCTTCTGCAAGGGTAACCACTTTTCTATTTCTTATATTAAAGTTATCTGAGAAAGGCTACACAGCAAGTGCAAGGCCAGCCAGAGTAATTTATTGAGATAATCTGAAAGTAAAAAAACAGAAAGGGATGAAGTTCAGTGAAATAGTGCTATGCCCAGCAAGCATATCTGGGACTCCACAGGGTCACCAAAAGGCAGGGTATTGAACATTAAAACTAGCAATCACCCAGAATTTAATCCTCAAGAAACCCCCATGTAAACATCTTATAATATAAAACCAAACATTATGACAGACTCTCATTTTTTTTTTTTTTCAAATCTAACCTGGCTTCTAATTTATATTAGCATATGAATGCAAATATTTACATATAATGAAAATTTATTCTAAAATAAACCAAAAGTCCACATATAAAAGCATGAAAATATGGTTCAACAGTTAAGGGCGCTAGTTGATCTTTCAGGGAATCCCAAGTTCAATTCCCAGCACTTACATTAGGCAGCTAACCCACACATATAAAGACACACACACATACACATAATTTTTAAAAGAATTTAACATAAGATAGTGTGCTCACTTCAAAGAAGTTGCTAACCAAGACTGGTTTATTATAATCCTAGTTTCTCATTCACAGTAAAAGGAATTGAATGTTTAAATGTCTTGATAGCTGAAATTTTGTAAAAATAAGTATTCTAGGCATCTCACTTTAGTTATCAGGCCAGAGAATTTACTTTAAACCTATCACTTCTATTAAACACTTGAAAGTTTGGAGCCTGGCTGCCTTTGTGAGTGTTTAGAATTAAGCAGGGCTCTGATGACAAACATATCTGCAGAGTAGAATAAGCCTGTGAAGCGTGCTCTGGGGAATATAGAACATGCAGGTCCAGTTGGGGATCACGAGTCTGTTCTGAGCGTCACACTTCACCTTGGAAGGCTGCAGAGCCCACCGTAATTGCCTAAAGGCACACTGTTTAATATTTAAAGAAATTTTAATAAGACTGCCTGTAATACTCATTAAAGGCTCTATAATGACCATTTTTAAAGATTATTTTAACTGACTTTAAGCAAGCCATCTGGCAAACAATATTCCTAATAAGAATCAGCTACTGCATTTGACAACAGCATTAACTCATAAAATTTAAGACATAAACGAAACAGAATTTTCAAACAGGAATATAAAAAGACTTAATAACACAGAACCTGATTAAAAATCTTTTTGCAAACTATTAAAAAATTGAATTTACAGTTAGGATTAAAATAAATGGACTTTTAGCCAGCATTATGGCAAATGCTAAGCTATAAACATTCAGACTATAACAATAAACCCTGCCACATACAGTATAGTATGCTGCCAGTGCTGTCAGAAGGTTACAAAGTGACTTTGGGCACAAAGACCAAACTTAGAAACAGAAAGAAAAGAATTCTAATAAGTTACTCTAGCACAAATGTGGTCCAGGGAACAATTGGAAGATGAAGTCTTTTAGACATACTTACAAACATCAATGCTAGCTTTCCCTTTTCTTAAAAACCTAACATGAAAACACATAGAAAAATACATTTTCACTTCATTAATACAAATTAATCAAGGTAAAATAAACTTAATTCAGTTAAATTAAAAGCAAAAATAATTTAATAAAGACTGAAATGTTAATAAAACTTAAAAAATCTATAAAGACAAATTTAAAAGTTGAAATTAAAAAGCTCAACTGCAGTATTATAATAATCAATAATTACAACGAATTATTTAGCCACTATGTTACATGGTCTAAGCAGTGAGGAAAATATGTGCAGTAATGACTTGCAGGTGAAGAAAACAGGAAGCGAGAGGAGGGAACTCTCGAGAAGCAGTATTAACTCCAGATTACACACAATGTACAACACTGGCAAGAACATCTAACTTCATGCCTCGCTGCATTTGAGAAGAGCTTGATGCCAACAGCAGCTCAACAAGCAGCAAGACGCGGAGCTTCTGAGGACTGAAAGGCTCCGCAAGCCTAACTAATGATGAGGCTGCGCTGCAGAATGGCCGCAGTGGCTGAAGCACACATTCTTCCAGCTTAGACAACACCAACGAGTTTAGAAGCAAATTCACTTTCTACCATAGAAGGTGGGAGGGGTTTTAAAACCACATGCTTATTTACTTTGTGTGCGGGCACATGTGCACACCATGAAGCACTGCAGAGGTCAGAGGACAGCTTGTGAAGGTCACTTCTTTCCTTCCACCACGTGGGTCTGACACTTGAACTCAGGTTGTCAGGCTGGGTAGCAGGCACTTTACTTGCTAGACCATCTCAGCAGCCCTAGACACTGTCATGATGAGCACTTCCTGTCTAATGCTCATTAATCCTCTTACTCTGATTTTTCTTTATTATCCCACCTACATCTATTTAAGATATAATCTTGCTTTTTATTTTACCTCAGGTCAACTGGCTTAAAATACTTTTTAACAAAGGTACAATAGAAAATACATTTACATTCATTCCATCATAGAATAACAACATGGCAATTAAGACTAGGAGCATGTCAACAGGGAAGAAATGCCTGGTGGAAAATGAATATATGAAGAAAGAACGAGAAATGCAGAGAAACTTAACCCGAGACAAGCAGTTTCTAGCTTGTGCTGTCACCAGTATCACAAAGGATTAAAACAAGCATCAATTAAAAAGTATCAATTCCATGAATCCCTTCTCAGACCAGAGTCACTTACTGCTAACAAAGTTGGATACAGAACTAACTGCTAGAAAGTACTAATATTCTAATAGCACACATTTCAACCAAATATATTACTTGCAAATATATTACATGCAAAAACATGACATGCGGCCACTATATTTCAGCACATAACTAATATATTCAAAACCAGCTTGTTGGGAAACTATTAAGAGAAAATACTCTAAAAACAATGTTTTAGTAAGCCTAAAGACATAGAAACAATCTATTGAGTATTATTTATATGTATGTCAGTTATGATGTTACTCCCTCATCTGCAAGTGAAATGAATATAGAAAAAAAGTTGAAGTGGGGAGGAGGTGGAGAGAGGGGAGGAGGGAAAGGAATACAACAGAGCTCCATTTTGACAGCTTTTGTTTATTTGTTTTTGTTTTAGTTTTTGAGTACACAGTTTCTGTGTGGAATAGCCCTAGCTGTCCAGGAACTCACTCTGTAGACCAGGTTGGTCTTGAACCCACAAAAACTCATCTGCCTCTGTCTTCCAAGAGCTGGGATTAAAGGCGTGAGCCACCACACCCAACCATTGACAGGAATCTTTAAGGTCCAAAAATTTTTCTTGTCCACAAGCATCTTCATATCTTAGAATAAATCCCTTTAAATCCTTCATAGAAGCTGACCAAATACAAAATGGGGTATATGAATATATGATAATATTTATAATTAAAGTCATTTTCATGATCATATCACTTAACACTCTTTGGAGTGGAAGCTGGATATCAAATTAACTTATACTATACCAAATTCTAGAAACACATACTTTTTTTTTTTTTTTTGAGCAGATACTATAGAAGTGATCATAATTGACCCACGAAGGGTAGAATCTACACCCATCCCCCTGAAATGGGGCAGGTTCCTTCACTGATCAGTGGGTGTGCTGTGCCAGTTTCCCAGCCCAAGCCTTTCAACCTACTTCTTTACTCCTAGAATTCCCCTTCCTATAGCTGAGATACTGGACAAAATGCCCAACTATAGAAGCCATAAGGGCACCATAGAGACCTGGGAATATACTACAGAGGAGAGGATTTCAAATACCCATTTGCATTCTCTTTGGTTTTGTTTTGTTTGTTTTGTTTGTTTTGTAGAGACAGGGTCTTACTATATAGCTCTGGTAACAGAATGGCCTTGAACTCACAGAGATCCACCTGTCTCTGCCTCCTGAGTGCTGGGATTAAAAGTGTGTGCTAACATGCCCACTTAAATTCTTGACTCACAGAATTATAAGCATAAAAATTATATGGGATGAGGGGTTGAGGGGCATATCTTACCATTCAGCAATATATATGATGACATCAATATCAGAAGCAAAAAAAAAAAAAAAAAAAAATTGTATTAAGGTTGTGGAGGTGCGCACCTTTAATCTTAGCACTCGGGAGACAGATCTCTGAGTTCGAGACCAGTCTGGTCTATAGTACAAGTTCCAGGACACCCAAAACTGTTACACAGAGAATCCCTATCTGGAAAGCCCCCCCCCAAAAAAATAATTAACAGAAGCGAAAGAGAAGTATCCACAGCAGGTAAAGGCCCTGACTTGCCTTGCAAACCAACAACCTGAGTTTAATCATCAAAACCCACACAGAACAGAGAACCAATTCAACAACACTGTCACCTGGCCTCTACACATTCATTATGGCATGCACATGTTCTCTACCCCACTCCATCCTTGTACACAATAATAACAATAAGTATTTTATGCAAATATACTAGGAAAAAGCAGAAAGTAAACCAGGGCAGGAACACTCCAAACTGCCATTGAAAGCCACTGTGAGCAAACTCCATGGGAAGATTAGCCTTTAGGTGGTGATTAGCATGAACACTCACCAGCTCGTCCAAGAAGGCCTGCTTGTTCTTCCTCTTCAGAATCTGCTGCAGCTCCTCTTCCTTTTGTAGGAATAGTCTTCGTTGTTCACTCTCCTGTCGTTCTACTTCCAATGCTTCCTCCAATTCTTCCTGTTCCCGAGTCTAAAGAGGATGTGACATAAGGGATGGAATGACTTCAATCCACAGCAATCCTATGCTGCACTCTCCTACCCTATTTACTGGAAACATACCGCAATTTCATCACTTGTGCTTTAATAATCTAACAATTCTATACAGAATTAACTAGAATACTTATTATTTCATGTGAACCTATACTAGCCCAGGGAAGGACAAACACCAAACCAAGTAGACTAAGTCCAGAAACTGACATGGGGTAACTGGTGAATACTCCATGGTGGGGTGGGGTGGAGATGGGGTGGAGTTGATAATTTGTAATTACTGTAGACAATTTAAAGTAATTCAATATATGGAACTTAATGTGAATTTTCTTTATCAGCTCATATATATTTCAAATTCCTCCTTCAACAAAACACCAAGTTTTTAAGGAGAAAAAGAAGCTGCACTCCTGTACTATAAACTCTGTATGTGCTAAACCAAGCAATCAGGTCCACTCTATTCCATACCAATGACAGAAAATCCACACCTCAAGTGAACTCACTTTCAAGCCATTCAGTTTACTCTCTTCTCTGTTCTTTAAGTCAGAGGCTAAGTCTTGTGAGCATTTCTCCCAATCATTTTTACAAATTCCTATACCCCTGTTAATAAGTCAATGCTTTTAATATAAGCTTCCAGTGGAGAAGGAAATCCAAACTTCATCTAGAAGGATTAGTAAGAACATCTGTAAAAGGATATATCTACATAATGTGCCTAAGTGTTTGCAATTAAGTACATCAGGTGTGGGTACAGCACATACAATGTATGCAGTAATAACACTAGTGATCTGCTAATAAATTCTTCTTGGGATTACAAGTAGAAATAGAAAGGGTTTCATATGGTGCTGTTGGTGAACTGTGTCCCATGAAAATATATATACAAAGAGTTAAAATTAAGTTGTTATTATTACAGGTTAACAATATCCCTAATAAACGAGGTGTTAAATAAATAACCCAATACCAGGTATGAGTCACTTCATTTGGAATTATTGGCCAGTAAGGTCCCACAGAACCCCAAACATTACAGGAGATTACTAATACCATTAGTTACCTTCCAGAATTTGACAGTGAAAAGAAACAGATTTGAGTCTTAGAACCTGGCGAAATCAGACCAGTATAGAACTAAAAGCTTTATCCCTACTATCTAGATTCCATAGTGCTGGAAGGTGATATGCAAGCTATCAGAGAGAAAAGTAATCATCAATCTTACTCAGTTATAAACCTGTGAGATACAACTGTCCTGGGAAAACAACCACTGGTACAACAGTAGCACAAACATCCTGAGAGTAACCAAACACTTTCGTATTGGATTTAAGTCCTGATGGAATCAATACTTGGCACCACTGTTGGGCTAAGAACTTATAGCTAGACAGGTAACAAGCCCTAAGAGAGAATCCACAATTATTATGCCACTAAATGGATATAGGGTTAAACCATCTCCTAATGACTTAGTGTTATGCCCACAGATCAACCCTAGTGTGAGAAACTTCTGTTTACAGTAGATGGTGACTAACACTGATCTATAACAGGCAAAGGTGTAACTAAGAGACTGCAGAATTCTCAGTCCTAAACAGAACAACTATACTGCATGCCCCTGTCTCGAGGCTGCAAGATCAATGGAGACGAGGCGGTAGAAAGAGTGTAAGAGACTGAGGAAGTAGATGGCTACAAGCAAACAGTCTCCAGAGCTCATTAGAGCAGCTGGACATAGGACTTCACAGCAGCATCAACAGCATGCACAAAACCTGTCCAAGCCCAAGCCAGACCAAATCCCAGAGTGCAGAGAGAGCTGGGCACACAATCCCACCCCTAGCCATGGAGCCACTGGCAACCAATAGTTGCTGTGAGAGGGAGAAACGATTTTCTCTGAGAGTGCAGTTCCTGGCAACTCTCCATGGGAAGACACACATCCAAGAATATTTGAGTAGCACAAACCTCTTTTGGAAAAACTTTTGAAAGGACACAAAAAATGGGTAGGTAAGGGAGGGAGGGGTAAATTGAGGAAGAGTCAGAAAGAGTGGGGATGAATATGATTAGAACACATACAATGAAACACTCCAAGAACTAATAAAATGATTTTAAGCATCATGTGAAAAAAATTGTTACTAATACAAAAGAAGAAAATACTTAGCAACCAACCAGCTTTAACTTATTTTTCTGAATGACATCTTTGTTTTCCTTTTGATATACTTCCATTTTCTTTTTGGTGTTCTCCAAATCCACATTGTTGGTCAAGTTGAAGACTGTAAAAAAAGGAAACAGTGCCATGAAATAGTCTTAATATGAATCTTAAGTTAATTATAAAAGCCAAATATTCAGTATTGACTTCTTCCTCATTGGATTATCAGTCTTTACAGTTCTCCTGTGTCTTTTAATGATCTATCAATTGTATGGGGTCACTCATGACTAGCTCCAAGAGTATCTGACACCTCTGCCCTCTTCGGATACTGGCACTTTCATGGAGTCACACACACACACACACACACCTAAAAGTTAATAAAAATAGAGGGAGAACTGAAGTCGGAATGTAAAATGCAATCAAAAAAGTAAAAAATGGAAAAGAAAGAATTAACAGAAATAAATCAAAGACTACCTTCCCTATACTATGTAAACATCTATGGAATATGTAATACAGGCACTTGTCCTAAGTACCTCACTTAGCTAATTCAGACACTGCAGACACGGAGAGCGTATTCCACAGAGTGCACTGAAGGTCACCGGACAGCATGTGGACATCAGTTCTCTCCTTTCGTCACAAGGGTTCCAGGACTGCAACAGGTACTTTTACAAATCACTTTGCTGATGGGGGCACAGGAGATGTGGCCTGTCAAATGTGTGTGAAAAATCTGGCCCCACTCTTCATCTGTCACATGGAGGGATGGCCTTCCCCGATCCCCCACCCCTCACCACCTGTGGCAGGAGGGAGAGCTGGCCTGCCCCTCACCAATGGCAGCAACAGGCCCTGACCTTTCCCTCACCCAGTTAACACAGCACAGCTGACCCCATCCCCTCTCATCTGCCATGCGGTGGCATGGGTGAGGAAAGGATCCCCATCTCCACACCTTGCCACCTTTGACAGGCAGGAGAGATGGCATTAGGGGCACAAGAGTGGGGGAGCTGGTCCTGCGGTACCTGAGAGAGCAGGCCCTGGTAGGGTGGGTGCGGGTGAGCTGCCCAGGGGGCATGAGAGCAGCCAATCTGGCCCTGCTCCTTGCCACCTGCTGCAGTGGGCAAGCTAGCAAGCTAGCCAGGGCAATGCTGAGGAGTTTGCCCTGTTGGCGTCGATGAGGGAAAGCCTACAGGCTGACCAACCCCGCCACCACCCATGCTCGGAATCAGGGCTGAGTTGACACACCCCAATATCCACTGCATCTACGAACTGTTGACATGTGAAAGGGCCAGACCTGCTGATCCAAAGCTAAATGGCACAGGATAACAACAGGATACCCAAGCGAGTCCCAGTGAGGGCCCAGTATCAAGGAGTCAGAGGCCTCGAGCCAGACCAATGTCTGTTGCATTGAACACTTACAAGCAAAGACTATGGACTAAAGGGTGAACTGTGGTGTGACTCGCTGTGTCACACCACAGCTTCTACACTGAGACGTTTTTGTTGTTGTTACGTTAGTTTGTTTGGTCCTTTGGTTATCTAGTTTTCTTTTTAATTTTATTTTATTATGGGGGAGGTTAAAAGGACAGAGGGTGGATACGAAGGGAAAGGAGATGAATGGTATTGGGATGCGTGATGTGAAATTCACAAAGAATCAATTTTAAAAAGTCTTAAAAAGAAAATTGAATATGATCAGCAGCCAATAGAAATGCATGTCCTTACTTAGAAACATATTTCTACCTGAAATAAATTATTTGGTATCTACCCACAAAACAGGCAAACAGACAGACAGACAGACAGACAGACAAACAAACAAATAAAATAAGATTCACTTTGCAGTTGCAATTCCCCTTCTGTGAATACCAAAAATACATTACTTCTTTCTAGTCTCTTCTACTTGCTTTCTGCCCTATATAATTTTTTTTCAATTTTCAATGTACCTATCTTGTTAGAATGTTCCTGTCTATTATGGTTTTAAACTTGCTGTTAAATATTATCCAAAAAGTAAGTAAATTTCAATTCTGAGTTAAATTCATAAATTAGATGCAATTTGTCTCTTTTACAATTACAAATGCCATGATAAATCCCAATAAAAGCAAAATAGACAATGTTTATTTCATATTTTAACTTAGAAAATTGAGGTATTGGCAATATGATAGAGGTAAAATGCTATTACAGATAATATATCCTCTTTCTCTCATCATGAAATTGAATTACTAACATAAAAATGTCTTAGATGAATCAAGCTTACTAAGCCACAGTGAATGGAATGTCACAACAGCCTCAGAGAAGGGGCAGAAGCTAACTCCCTGTGAAAACCATCTGACCCTTTCTGTTTGCTGGAATGTATGGCTCAGATGCTGATCTGACTCTCTTCAAAAATTAAAAGCAAACAACAACAACTACAAAAAAAATCTATTATATATTCTGGGAGATTTAATGCTATTTAAGTACAATTTTAAAGTCTTTTGACATTCAGAAATTACAATTTAAGCCCTTTGGGCTTTCTCACCCTTTTAAAATGAGTATTCCCTGCACCCAAAGAGTAATCAGGTTATTATGAAGCAAAGAACAAACGTTTGAGAAGATCCCTGGGGCCAGAAGGAACAAAAAGTTCTGTGTGCACATTGTCATCCCCACAAAGAAGGGCCTGTTGTTGATGCCACAAGAAGTTAATGCTACAAGAAAGCTCATCTTCATGCGTATCTTATTGATATCAATATTCAAAATGGTACATTTTAATTTTTAGACATGTGCAAATCAAGAAATTCATAATATTTACAAAACAAAATGTCTTCATCTTCATTTTGTGCCTCCTCAAACACTGGCCTGAACTAAGCTCCTATCTTTAAGCCTCTCATTGTATGCTTAAACATCCTTAATGCTATACTTCTACAAAACCAAAATCAATACTCTAATACCTGTCAAAAGCAGCCCTAGACAACTTCCTTATTGGTGATGGGCTAGTTAGTCGGTGTGAGGTCTTTTTTATTTGCTTATTTGTTTGTTTTATGAGACAGGGTTTCCTTTGCAACCCAAGATAGCCTGTAACTCATGAGCATTTGCCTCTGTCTTTTGGGTACTAGAATTGCATGCACACACCACTACACCACACCAAAACCTTAATGCTCCTCTCTTACCTCTGATTATTTCTCAGCATTCCATATTCCAGACATAGACTACTAACTACTCATTAGGCTTGTCATGCATTTTCAAAGCACTGAGAAAAATATATTGGGTCACTATTTACTAGAAATATGATCTTGTGCACAATACTTGAGCTCTATGTGCTTATCCCCCATATACAAGAGGGCTAAGAATTCTAAAAGTTATACAGTATATGCAGCTCACTCTGGTAATCAGTAGGTATTTATTAAATTAACATTTTGTTCTTTTGATTAACAAAGAAAATCAATATAGATGACAAGAACATTTAAGTATCTTTGAAAAACAAAGTTACAGAAACAAGATTTTGAAAGAAGTTTTATTTCTACAATAACAATCAGAACAACGACACATGAAAAGGTGGTAGAACCATGCCCATCAGTTTTGAGGGCCACAAACTAATGTCTCTATCTCATCCCTTATTTCTGCAGACTCCCCATCTGACAAAACACACACACACACACACACACACACACACACACACACACACAATCCTACAACTTTCACTACTTTTTGTGGGGGGGAGGGGTCAGGTAGCCAGTGCGGGTACACGTGTGTGTGCATCCATGTGGAAGATAGAGGTCAACTTTAGGGGACATTTTTCATGATGGCCATCCACCTTGTTTCTTGAGACAGGGTATTTCACTGGCTTAGAATGTGCCAAGTAGTCCAGGCTGGTTGGTCTCACACTGCATGGATCTGTGGCTCTGCCTCCTTCGCATTGGAATTACAAGCACAAGACAGCACAGCTGACCAGTTCACCTGGGTCCTAGGAGTCGAACTCAGGTCTTCACACTTGCACAGCAAGCACTTTGCGGACTTCCCCAGCACTCCATCTTGCACTGTCTTGAGTAACACCACTGATATTTTGAGTCACCTGTCTATTCTTTCTAACTCACTTACACCTTCAAATCAGTACATATTCTCTCTAAAATGTCTTCTCTGCCATGCCCACCACTACTGTCTATTCTATGATTTACTTATTTCTCATCCACACTACTGAAATGGTCCTTACTGGGAGGTGATGGTACATGCCTTTAATCCCAGAACTCGGAAGGCAGAACGTTTGAGGCCAGCCTGGTCTACAGAGTGAGTTCCAGGATAGCCAGAACTACATGGAGAAACCCTGTCAGGGAACAGGGGTCTCTTAAAAACCTCACTGGTTCACTATGGGACACAGACTAAATCTTACTGACAGCCAAGTTTACTGAGCTTATTTCATATTTACCTTTTGAAAATATTTTTATTTATACATTTATAAGTATGGATGTTTTGCCTACATGCATGTCTATGCAACTCATGCATGTCCGGTGCCTTTAGAGTCAAGAAGAGGGCTTCAGGTCTGCTGGGATCAGAGTAACAGACAGTTGTGAGATGATATCTAGGTGCTAGGAATCAAAACCTGGGTCCTCTGAAGAGCAGCCAGTACTCTTAACCACTGAACCATGCCTCCAGCCTTTTTTAAGGAATAATAATTTGTTTTTGTGTGTGTGTGTGTGTGTGTGTGTGTAATACAATGTGACATTTGGTATACGTTCATACACATGCAGAATTATTTCAGCAAGCTGATTAACCTATCATATCCCATGATCTTCTTTTTTGTAGTGGGACCATTTAAAAGGTGGTATGTAATTGTGATTTTAATTTCCATAACCCTGATAATTACTGATGTTGAGCAGTGTTGCATATAACTGTTAGCTATTTGTTTTGCTTCCTTTTGAGAAATGTCTACTTGTTAATAAGGTTATTTGTATTTTGCCATTGAGTTGTCAAAGGTTCTTGTACTTTATTTCAGAGATGTGATTTGAATGAGAAGTCCCCACAGCCTCAGACATTTGGTCCCAGTTGCTGGTGCTATTTAGGAAGGCTTAGAAGGTAGAGCCTTATTGAAGGAAATACATCACTACAAATGCATCACTACAGATGAGCTTTGAGCGTTTAAAGACTCTTGCCTTTCCCAATGTGTGCTATCTCTGCTCCAGATGTGAGGTTCAAGATGAGTCCTTGGTTTCTGCCTGTTACCATGTGTGCTGCTTGCTGTCATGCTTCCCATGATGGTGGTAGACTTTTATCCTTCTGGGACAGTAAGCCATGATGAACTTTTTCTTCTAAAAATTACTTCGTCGCAGCCACAGAAAAGGAAACTAAAACAGGAGTTAATAGTAGCTGTATGGTTTGCAAATGTTTCTCCTCTTCTGTGGACTGTCTTTTTTACTCTGTTGTCTCCTCTGCTCAGTGAAGCTTTTTAGTTTGATAAATCTTCTCTCCTCCTTCTCTGCCCCTCTGCTTTCCTCCTCCCTCTAGATTATTTTAGCTTAAAACAAACACTGTAACTATGCACCTGTGACAGTTCATCTTAATGTCAGCTGGACACAAATTAGAAACATCTGAGCAAGGCGCCTCATACTGATTACCTTAAGAAAAGTGAGAAAACCACAGCAAATGTGAGTGGCACCTTCTGGTGGCAGCCCAGATTTTAAAAAGGAACATAGCAGAGGAAGATCACTCACTTTTTGCTTGCTTGGCCTCCCTCTTGCTACCAAATGAATTTACCCTGTTGCTGCGGCTCCTGACAATGCCTTTGTAGATGTTAGAACCACCGTTTCCAGGGTTCTATCACTGACTGCAGAACAATAGCTCTCCAACAACACTCTATGTCTTCAGCACCAGACTGGGACTGCTAAGGTCTTGTGGACTGAGCAACTACTGAGCTGTCAGCTTCTCCAGTGTGACATGGCCCATGTGAGACTACTCTGACTGTGGAAAACTATCCAGTCTCAAGGACCTAGCAACTACAGGTTTTGCAGCCCCTCAAATGTTAAACAGCTACTGTTACTATTCCAATGAACGCTAATTTAACTATATCACATATAATGAATGAATACAATTTTCATTCTATTGATTCTGTTCTTCTAGAGAACCCTGACTAATCCAGCAATGTGGCAGCTTAAGTAAGAATGGCCCTCATAGGCTCATATGTGTGAATACTTGGTCCCCAGCGTATAACTATTTGGGAAGGAGTAGAAAGCCTGATCTTGTTAGAGGAGGTGTGTCTCTAGAGGTAGGTTTTGAGGGTTCAAAGACTCAAATCATTTCCAGGGTATTCTCTGTCTCCTGTTTGTAGATCAAGATCTAAGTTTCAGCTGTAGCCTTCCCTCTGTACCTTTACTCCACCATCACTGACTCTGACCCTCTGGAACTGTAAGCCCGATTAAACTCATCTTTCATAAGTTACCTTGGTTATGGAGTGTCCTCTCAGCAACAGAAAAGAAACTAACACAAGCAGTCAATCTCTAACAACATTATACAGTCAATGTCTAGTCTTTAACGGGAGCTCAGCATCTTTCTTATATAAATTATAAATATCATCTATAGTGCTATACCACTTTTTTAAGGGAAGCAAAAGCAGAGTTATATAATTTTCCCAGCCTTATACATTATTGGACTAAATAGCATAAAATAATAAGCACAATTGACCTAAGAAAGCTTGATCACTGATGCAAATAATTCATGGTGTATAACTGAACTGCAGAGCAAAGGAGAGATGTACTTGAGGACAACTTTTAATGGAAAGCATTTACTATGCATCATTATGCTTTGGCATGAGTCAGCACAGTCTATGGAAGGAGAGGGAAATGTCAGTTGCTCCAATGAGACAATCAACTAGATAGACATAGGTTCAGAGTGTCTATATACTTTACAGATACAACTCGTGAAATGTACGGCCATTTTCAAATTGAATACACTGGTTTATAGGTTCATATCTAGTAAAGTATTGCAGAGTAAGATGGTGGCTTGCTGGAGAAAGTGCTTGCAATACAAGCACAAGAACCTGAGTTTGAATCCCCAGCATCAACATAAAAACCAAGTCATGGCAGCATATACCTCTAACCCCAGCACTAGCATTCAGAGACTGGAAAATCCCAGGGACTTGCTAACCAGCCAGTCTAGCCAATAGGTGAGCTCCACATTCAGCAAGAGACCCTGTCTCAAAAAAGAAAGTGAAGAATGACAGAAACAGACACCCGACATTGACCTCTGGCCTCCATATGCAGATGCATGGGTAGGTATACCCACATGCACATATACACAGAGAAACAGAAAATATTACAGGCCAGGTATGATGGTGCATGCCTGTACTCTCAGACTCTGGGAAGCAGAGGCAGGAAGACTTTGCAAATTCAAAATCAACCTGACTTCCATAACAGTTATCAGAAAAACATCCAAGGCTACATAGTGAAACTCCATCTCAAAGAAAAGGAAGAAAATATCACATGTTATATAATCAAACTATCCAAGCTTACGCTGTCCTGTTACTAGTGCCTTATTCTAAACACAAACTTGTGGGCCCAGGGTTGCTCATTCCTTCAAATTAGTACACCTCATAGGAAAATAAACAAACAAACAAAAACCATAAATAGGTTCAACCAGAACTTCATGAAAATCAAGGTCCCCTTGCTGTTTCATCCCTTAAACCTAGCCCAGTTTCTTTGCCCTTCAATTTCCTTGGGTACCTAGAATAATTGGTAAGAACTGTAACCATGTATTCAACTTGCCTTGTGAGAGCTATAATCTCTTTTTCCTGTTTGTATCACCAGAGTTTTGACGAATCACACTGGTTTTAATATGTATGTAAGCAGTTTCTTTGTGAAGGCAATTCTCCTGCTTGTTCTAAAACTGAGCATGTTCTCCATCTGTATCTAGCGTGCCCATTTGCGTCAGCATTCACAATTCTACCATCTTCTTAGTCAAACCCATATTAGTACTCATGGCTGCCAATATAATATATGGAGAATGAAAGAGCAACAGATCTGAGGTACTAAAATATATCAGAAAAACTTTTAAGTTATGTTCTGCACATGCTTCTACTGTAGCATATCAAATAACTTGGACATTTTAGAAAAGTCCTGATAAGAGATATCTAGACTTTCTCAGAAGGAAACTTTTTCAAATTCTAACATTAATACCTAAAGATTTGAAGTTTCTACTTTGCCACATGTAAAAACCTTCTAATGATTCTTTTTATCATATTTTAATAATAAAGTTATGAATTTGGAGAATAAAAAAATGACTGTTTGATCCTTACAATTTCAGTCTAATTTTTATAAGCTACATCCTTTTCTCATTTCCAAACCTATACTTTGTAATAACTACAGTAACTTTTTGTTTTATATTTACCAATTTAATGTGTGCTTTGCATTCATTCATTTAGTGTGGTGGTCAGAAACTTGGGGAGTTGGTGCTCTCCGTCCACTCTGTGGCTGCCAGAAGGGGACTCAAGTCCTCAGGTGTGACAGTAAACTGAGTCACCTCAACAGCTCCAATCATCACAACTTCAAAAGGCATACTTTTTAATCAATACAGCACAACTTCCATACCTTTTAACAGTTCTGAAATTCTCTGTAGCAAAACAGAAACAAGGCTCACTCCCTAGCCAGCACTGGAAGTGAGGGAGGCAAAGCAGAGGCAACACACTCATGACTAATCACACTGAGAAGAAGCGCCAAGATCAATCTCCGTCTGCCTGGAACACTGACATAAACTGCTACTCCACAGTTACCTGCTAAAGTCTTCCCAACCAAAGAAGCATAAACAGTAATAAACATTTTTATCTTTTGTTATCACAAAGTTAACAGAAACACTACAAAGTAAACGTATTTCCTTTAGCTTAGACTGCTTGGTAGAGTTGGTGCATGCAGACACACCCTTCTTCCCAGCTAAAAAGTATTCCCTCCATAATAACTTCTCTAAGTCAAAAATTACTTAAGAATCCCCTTTATTATGTATGATTTAAATCTGACAAATGTAATTCCATTGTAAAAGAAAGTAACCTATAAACATCGGCTACCACAACAGCCATCAGGACCCTTCTGTGTGAGACACTGTTTAGGCATTCCAAAGATAACAGCGCAAGATCTCAAGGCTAGCACATCTAATTTAAACCTACCAATTTCCTCCACTTCTTCCAGGAAATCATTATACTCTCTTAGACTAGGAAAATCTTCTTCTCTTTTATTGTATCTACAGAGGGGGGAAAAAAAAAATCAAAGTATTACATATCATTGTAGAGCATTTTATATAACCAGCTTCCTCATCCCTACTTAATTCATGCATGATATACAGAAGAGATTGTTTACTGTGTAAAACATTGTTTTCTTGATGCTAGGCTTATAACTAGACCAAGAATGCAAGCTGAGTTTGAGGGAGGTTTTGTTGGGTTGATTTTTAGTTTGGTTTGGTTTGTTTTGGTTTGGTTTTCTGGGATTTCTTGTGGGGTGTGGAAGGTTGACTTTTGTTCATGATAGGCATGTGTTCTACCACTGAGCTATGCCTGCAACCCAAAAGCATTGTTCTGAAAATTTGTATGATTACAGAGAAGATGTAGAATCAGGAGAAAATGGTATCATTTGACAATCCTTAAAGGACTTAAAGAAAAAAGAGATTTAATGAGGTGCTTCAGGGATTTATTATAGTCATTAATTCCAAAAAACTGGAGCTCAAATGAAAAGATTCAGTTTTTCATGGAAAAAAGTGGCCTAAAAACCTCCCATAAAATATATAAATATTGGAATCTATCTGTGAATAATAACAACTCTGAAAAGGTGAAAAGTAATAGATCAGAGTGAAAAGAGGGCGCCTTGAAGTATGCAGTGTCTAGGAGGATGTCACTAAGTGATTAGTAAAATGTATGCCCCCAAAATAACAACTGGCGGGCTGGAGAGGTGGCGCAGGGTTAGGAGCCTGTATTACGCTCAGGAAAGCTAGGTCATGAGGAAAGGAATAGACCTTTCTTCTGCCTTCCTTCCCTGTGCCTCTTGCAGAACTTCCAGCAATGACATGCTGGCCAGAGCATCTGGGGTCCACCATCTCCGTGGTCTGTAGCAGGCACTATGAGGAGGGTCTGGAGAAGAATTTCTCACTTTCAGTGGAAAACAAATGGTGGCTACTGGCTCTGAGGACCTCATCCCTTGGATCAGGATTTGCTGCACCTTTCTTTCCTAATGTTTGTTTGTTTGTTTGTTTGTTTGTTTTGGGGGAAGCAGTTTACAGACAGGGTTTATCTGTGTCTTTGGAGGCTATCCTGGAACTCACTCAGTAGACCTGGCTGGCATCATACTTGAAGAGATCTGCCTGTCTTTGCTTCCCCAGTACTGGGACCACCAAGTACGCTACCACCACCATCCAGCTGTACACCCACTGTACCTTTCTTTATAGTAAGACACCAACTACTTAATAAACAAGGATGTTTAATTCACTGTTTTAATGGATATAAAGAATAATTAAGAGATGTGATCTCTAAAAACTGAAGCAAACTTTTGAATTCTTACTCTAAATAAGTTTATAAATAAACTAATAACATGAAAGAAAAAAAAGAAAGAAAACTGAATCTGTACTGCTCCTGTGGGGCCTGAGTTCAGCTCCCAGTCCCCACATCTGGTGGTTCACAGCTGCCTATACCTCAGCTCTGGGTGGCTCCAACCCAACACCCAAGCTCCCAGAGCACCAGCACTCAGATGTACATACCCACACATACACTCTCACAAGGCTGACAATATCCAAATAAAACAATCATTTTTGCCAGGTGGTGGTGCTGCATGCCTTTAATTCCAGCCCTTGGGAGGCAGAGGCAGGTGGATCTCTGAGTTCAAGCCCAGCCTGATCTACAGAGTGAGTTCCAGGCCAGCCAGGGCTACACTAAGAAACCCTGCCTCAGGGGGTTAAAAAAAAAAAAAAAAAAAAAAAAAAAAGTAAATCATGAGTTTGATGTGCAGCTCAGAGGTTCAATTCCCAACATCAAAAAAAAAAAAAAAACCTTAATGTATTAATTTAAAAATAATAAAATACCTGATAACAAAAGAGCAAATAAAATGGAACTCAAAACTAACAAATCATAAAAATGCATCCACATACAGTCAAAATGAAGTATAACTAATACTTCAGTGTCCCTAAATAAACTTCAAAGTGAAACTTAAATGTTACCTCTCCAGTCCTTATAGTATATTTGTTTTGTTTGCTACAGTATTTTCTATCTCTTAATATCCTACACTATTTTACTAGTGAGCCTTATGAAAACAAGGTTTATAGCTATTTTACACGCAACTTCTTAATTACTGCTAATACATATAACAGAGGTGTTAAATACAGATGGCAAGTGGATAAACTGTGAAAACACCAAGAAAGCCCCTGTGCTTGTTTCAACAGCACATGTTCTAACAGTGAAACAATACAGAGAAGATCAGCATGGCCCTATGCAAGCATGGCACACAAATTCATGAAGACAGTTCTTCTGTAACAAACGTTAGATATTACAGTTACAATAAACTTAACAACTTTTGTAAAATAAGTATATAGGTAATTTTATAACTACTTTGTTACTTGCCAATCTGTTCAAAATTACATGAGCAAATAATGATTACTGAAATAACTGCTGAAGTTTTCTTTGCCAGCCAACCCCTTGACAATAACACTTACATCTTTAGTACTTTTTTCCGAATCTCAACCTCCTTGTCAACGGTGGGATCTTCAAAGAGCTGTACCCTGAAGTTGCTCTTTCTCAGTGGAGTACCACATTCAGGACAGTTCCCAGCCCCTCTCACGAACAGTAAGTCCACACAGCTCTCACACCTATAAGGAAACACGCAGCCATGGTAGTAATAGTAGCTAAACAAGAGGAGGTCAGGAATATGAAAGGGAAAATTACAGTAGACTAAGGGAGGGGTAGAATGATGTGAATACAGTATTCAATGGATGAAATTCTCAAACATAAGTTAATTTTTAATGACAGAAAACAGCATTTAAGGTAGAGTTCACATCTACAAGCTTCAACAGTCTGTCCTTCCAGGAACAATTGAGGATGGGGAAATGAAAATTTCATGGCTACCTACAATTTTACAAAAAAAAAAAAAAAAAAAAAAAAACCCAAAATTTGTAATATCACTTTTATTTGACAATTACTTTTCAGACAGATAACTGAAGAGATACCAGTTGTAGACACAAATAAAAGTAAATAGTGAATGAGTTTAACTAAGAAGATTCAGGAGAAGAAAGCAGAAGAAATAGGAAATGAAAAGATTTCTCAGTGCACTGTCAAGACTTTCAAAATACACAGAGCACCCCAATTCAAACCCCCAAAATGGGACTGGGGAGATGGCTCAGTCAGTAAGTGCTTGCCAGGCAAGTGTGAGGACACCGGTTTGAACTTCTAGCACCCACATAAAGACTGGGTGTGGTGGTGCTCTCCTGTAATCCCAGCACCAGGGAGGCAGAGACAGGGGGATTCTTTGATGCTCACCAGCAAAATGGCCAGGATAACCTGTGAGCCCCAGATTTAGTGAGAGACCTCATTTCAAATTGAAGACACCCAACATTGACCTCTGGCCTACACACACACACACACACACACACACACACACACACACACACACACACACACACACACACACACACACACGCACACACTCGTATTCTCTCTCTAATGTTAACAACAATATTGTATATTTGGGTTTTATATATATAAGAAACAAATAAATGTAGTGTTTAAGCTTGAATCTTAACCAGCCATGGCAGTGTATCCTATGAATCCCAGAACTTGGGAAGTCAAGATAGGACCAAAAACTCAATGTCATCCTTAGCTACTTAGCAAATTTGAGGCCAATATGGGATATAGTTTGAGATTCTGTCTCAAAAAAATAAAACTAAATATTTTTTTAAAGAAAACTTGAATCTTACTGGTCTTCAATCCAGCACTTGGGAGGCAGAGGCAGGTGGGAGGAACCAACTCCTACAAGCTGTCTTCTGACCTCCATATTCAAACAAGATACACAGGCACGCACACGCACGCACCCACTCATGCATGCACGTGCATGCACACATACATACACACACTAAATCAATATAAATTTAAAAAATCATAGTGATAAAAAAATTTCACAGATCATAGCAGTCATCCCCAAGATCAGCAAAACCTTATGGGGAAAAAAAAAAAAAAACACTTGAGGATAAAGAAATATTTTATTTATGCTGTATCTTGTGGTTAGAAGAAATTAAACTCAACTACAGAAGTTGGATATGAACATATTTTAACCAGCTACAAACATTTATTAGCAAGGAATCTTCTGAAATATTTTAAAGGTACAGAGTCTCAAAAATTCCGTATTTCAAGGTATTAAAGACTAGATTCAACTAACAGTTCAGTTATTGAGAATGTTAAATACCTTAATATTCCTAAAATATTCATATTTGGGGCTGGAAAGACAGATGAGTGGGCAGGAACATTTGCTTTATACAATCTGAGGACCTGGTTCAGATATAAGTGAAGAGTTGGGCATGGCCCCATTGCACTTGCAACTCCAGTGCTGTGGAGAGTGGAGATGAGGACTGACTAGGTTCACTGACTACCACCTAGCTCTGCGGTCAGTGAGACACTTGTCACCCAATAGCCTCCTCTTATCTCGAAGCAAGGGATGTATGCACCCACACACCCATTTGCATACACTATACACACACATCCACTATATTCAACATATATACACATAATATACTCATACAAATAAAATGAATAACAATAAAGCATAAATATTTTTAAACTGTTATTATATACTAGAGATATATTACTTGTTTCTAATCAATTGTACATTTCCACCTTTAAAAAAACAAATCTGCCTTAATCATTTCCTGGTGGCCAACAGCCTGCAGAGCAACATGCCCAAGTTCTGTTGTGACTACTACAATACTCTTAGTTCCTGTTCTATTGCTGTGAAGAGACAGCAACTCTTATAAATGAATGCATTTAGTTGAGGTATGCTTACAGTTTCAGAGGTACGACACACACAAGCAGACATGGTGATACAGAAGTAGCTGAGAGCTACATTCTGATCTTCTGGCCAAGAGGGAGACTCTGGGTTTGACGTGGACTTCTGAAACCTCAAAACCTATCCCCAGTGACACACTTTCTCCAACAAGGCCAGGCCTCCTAATTCTTTCAAATAGTGCCACTCCCTGGTGACCAAGCATTCAAATCTAAGAGCCTATGGGAGCCATTCTTACCCAAACCACCACAAATACATATCTCACCCCTGATTCTCCATCTATGAGAAAGACACGCTATGGTGGTAGGAAAAAAGAGGATGTAAAAACTACCAGAAATGGGTGGAAAAGCAGGTCAAGGGCCTGACTGACAAAACAGCTGCATTTCAACAGGGAAAGATACGTCCAGCTTCATTCTCTGCTCCTCCTACTGCAGGGGCTATGATCCTGCTTCCTCCCAGTCTCTGGTCCTCCTCCATTTGGTATGATACTCACTCCCCACATGACAAGCCCTCCCATGATGGCAACAATGGACCCTCCTCCTCCTCTTCCTGGGATGATGCCCAGGGGACTGGCTCCTGGAATAGAGCCAAACATGGGAGACCACATGCCCAAGATGCCTCCAAATGAGATGTCCTGTGAGCCCCACAGCAGTGCCCACTCAGCCTGGAATGGCCAAGCTAGACAGAGTAGCTGGGTTCCTCGTCGGCTTTATTTTACTTATTCTCCTCCACCAGGAAATCCAGGTGCTGAGCCTGAGTGTTTCCAGCTGTGTGATAAAAAAGACTTCCCCCTTCCTAGCAAAGAGAATAGTTCTGAAGGGGAGAAGTGGAATAAAAATTACAATTTTCATTTGTATGATGAAATGTAAAAATAAAATTATCAGCTGTTTTAGTTTTTTAAAAATCTGCTTTAAAATCAAAATTGAAACAGCATTGCTGGGGGGTAGCTGAGTGTTAAAATGTGTAATTAGAATAAATGGGGCCCCATAGAGACAGCTGACCTGAACATGGGGGAGCTCTTGGACCCCAGACTGATAGCTGGGAAACCAGCATAGGATCAACCCAGACTCCTTCCCTGAACATGTGTCTCAGTTAGGAGGCCTGGGCAGTCTATGGGACCTCTGACAGTGGAACCACAATGTATCCCTGGTGCACAAAAGGACTTTGGGATCACATTCCCCATGGAGGGATACTCCTTACTCCTTTAGCCTAGAGATAGGAGGGATGGCCTAGACCCTACTCCAAATGACTTGACAGATTTTGATGATCCCTCCTGGAAGGCCTCACCCTCCCTGGGGACTGGATGCGGAATGGGAGGTGTGGCATGGGAGGGTGGGAGGGAGAGGGAACTGGGATCGATATGTAAAATAAGAAAAAAAATTTAAAAAGGAAGAATAAATGGGGGCACTCCCCTCCCTTTTCAGAAAAGGGTAGGAAAAAAACTACTTTTTCTGAGATGTACTTATGTGTGCATGTTGCCTGCATGACTGTATGTGCAGCATGGTCATACATGGTGTCCATGGAGGTCAGAAGGTGGTGTTGGATATCCGGAAAACGGAGTCATGGACAGCTGTGAGCCACCATGTGGGTGGGAACTGAGCCCAGGGTCACTGCTCTTTTGACCAGAGACATCACTCCAGCCCCAACAAGCTACTTTAGAATTCTCTTACACCGTTTGCTATTTTATCTATCTATTTGCTTATTTACTTAATTTATCTGGGGCTGGGGACTGAAACCATGGCTCTGAACATGCTAAGCACATTGTCTGAACCACATTCTCTTTCTGAGTTAACCTGCAAAAAGAATACAAAATACCCTTAATTCTTAAACAACATAGAAAAACAAAGCTTTAGTTCATCCTCCTGTACATCTCACTTCTAACAAACTGCTGATTCTGTTTATGTGGGCACATCTTTTTCTATGTTTACAAAATACAGACATGAAAACTAGACATATGAAAAGAACATAAGGGAAATTGATAATTGTCAGCTGTATTTCTCTGGCAGCAGTACCACTAGGTCAGCAGTATGTGGGCAATCACTTGCCTACAACATTCCTAAGAATTCTTTCAAATAAAACCTTATATTTTTATAGAACACAGAAAAATAGCTGAAAAGGTCTAAACTGTCAAGTGATTATGTACACTTCCAAAGACAGATTTAAGGTTTTTTTGTTTTGTTTTGTTTTTTGTTTTTTGTTTTTTTTTCTTGTTTTAAAGACCAACATGACACCCTCTCCTTTCACCTCTGACATTTATTAGTGTCAGATTTTATTTCATGAAAAACTGAGGTCAGGAGTGGTGCCCACATCTGTAAAGCTCAGGACCTGGGGTATACAGTATTATTAATTACTTTAAAAAGCAAAACTAAATCCACAATGCAGAAGACTGAGAAGACCAGGTACAAAAATTCACTTAAAACATGTTAATGACAAAAACAGAACAGCTAAACTGAACACTAGCAAACCATAGAAGGTAAGCGAACGGCTATGGCCAGAGATTCTTCCCCATGGCACCAAACACAGCAACAAAAGAGAAAGAGAGACCATCTGAACTTATCAGACTTTAAGAATGTGTACAGTGGGGCTGGAGAGATGGCTCAGCAATAAGAGCACTTGCTGCTTGTCCAGAGGACTGGAGCTCAGTTCCCAGCACCCACATCAGACACCTCACAACACAAACTACAGCCCCAGGAGATCGGCAGGAATGTCCTGGCCTCTGCAGCCACCTACACACGACAGACACACACACACTTCTTTTATATCTTTTCTTTTTTTCACCATTTGCACAGGACTTAGGTGTGGTGGCACGCCTCTTTAACTGCAGCACTCAGGAGGCAGAGGCAGAAGCAGGCAGATCTCTGAGTTTGAGCCAAGCCTGAACTACAAAATAAGTTCCAGGACAGCCAGGGATACATAAAGAAGCCCTGTCTTGAAAAGCCAAAAAAGACAAGAAGGGAGGGAGGGAGAGACGGAGGGAGGGACGGAGGGAGGGGGCAGGGGGCAGGGGGCAGGGGGGCAGGGAGAAAGGAAAAAGAAGATAAAAGAAATTATTTGCACAGTAGAGGATATTACTCAGAAGTAAAACTACAATCTACAAAATGGAAAGGACAAAGATAAAGGTTTACTGTCAGAACAGATGAAGAAATCCTACAGATCACAAACACCAACAAAAAGATAATAAAAAACATCAAAATCCAAAACAGACAAATCACCAAAGGTACATGAAGAAATGCTCATGATCAGTCATTAAAGAAAAAACAAATTTTAACTGTAACATCATTTTATTCATACAAGAGTGACTATAATTTTAAAAATATGCAAGTGTCAGAAAGAACATAGAGAAATCCAATAGCTCAAACATTACTAGTGTAGATGTAAATGAGTTCACCTGTTACGGGAAATAGCTTGATGCTTCCTCAAGAAGCTGAATAATAGGATTTATTACATGACTAAGCAATTCTACTCCTGAGCATAAACCCAAAAACAGGTGCTCAAACAAATGCATGTGCAAGCTCGCTCACAAACAGCAGTGTTCACAACAACCAAAAGAAAGACAGAACCCAAATGTCTACCAACAGATGAATAGAAGAACGAATTGTGGTATGTAAACACAATTGAATCATTCAACCAGAGAAAAGACCTTAGAAAACATATGCCAAGTGAAAGGAGTAAGATTTTACAAAAGGCCACATATTACACAATCCTGTTTTGTGCAAGATATAGAACAGGCAAGAAAACAGGCTGGTGGTTACCAGAAATGGAGATTTAAAAAAAAATAACTGCTTAGCAGATAGAGAGTTTCTTTTGGTGAAGATAAAAATGTTTTGAAATTAGAGTGGTGACACTTGCACAGCACATAAATGTATGAACTGCACTGAATTCTCCATTGTAAAATGGTTACTTTTATGTAATTTATTTATATTTATTCATTTTATGTGGGAGTTTATTAAGACAGTGTCTCACTCTCTAATTTAGGCTGGTCTTGAGTTCATTATGATGTCCAGGCTGACCCCACGGCAATCCTCTTACCTCAGCCTTCCACCCAATTCCTGGGATTATTAGACATAAGCTACCATGCCCAGGTCTGAATTTTATTTTCATTTCAAATAATCCATAGACAGGCTGGGCATGGTGGGGTATGCCTTTAATCCCAGCACGCTGAAGACAGAGACAGTCAAATCTCTGTGAGTAAAGGCCAGCCTGGTGTACCAAGTAAGTTCCAGGACAAGCTCCAAAGCCACAGAAAAAACCCTGTCTCAAAATAAAATAAAAAAATAAATAAATTTGCAGAGGTGAAGGCATATGTTTAGCTCAGGAGTTTGATAATAGGTTTAGAAACATAGCTAGATCCGAAAGAAAGAAGGAAAGGAGGCAGGGAGGGAGTGAGGAAGGGAGGGAGGGAGGGAGGGGGGGGGAGGGAGGTAGGGAAGGAAGGAAGGAAGGAAGGAAGGAAGGAAGGAAGGAGTAAGGTATGGTGTCAAAGGTTACCTAGTACTCAGGAAGCTAGTGTTAACGAGAAGGGAAACGTGTGGAGGGAAGGGGCTGCCAGAGCTGTGGCAGCACAAGGGAGGTACTGAGAATATGCCCTGCTTGCAGCAGGCTTTATCTTTTGGTTGTTCCCTATACTCAGGCAACCTGTTGTGCTACCTGAACTATAAGTTTCCCATACGTTACAGATTCAGAAATGCACCAGGTACTTAATACACTCTCGGAGAACATGAACTATTACAACCATTCAATGAACCAGTCGGGACCAGAGTTCAAATGCACACTGGTAGCAAGAATTAAAATATAAAGGTACCCAGAAGAAACCAGCTGACTTGAGGTGGGTCTTAAGAAATCTAATGGCCTTAAAGCACAAGATACTGACATTTCAAAATACAAAGCATGAAGCACAACAAAATAAAAGCCATTATGCTCACAATTTAGAAATACAACAAAAAAGAATATTTTTGATGAAAAAATAAAGAAAATTCCTGTAAGGTAGCCCTATTCTGTTCCAATTATACTCCGAAATCCTTGAGGAGAATGTACTTCCGAAAAGCCTGAGGGCACAGCCTCAAATGTTTCCCAAAACCCCCCTCAGGTCAACATTTCCCTGTATTATATTAGATATAATACTTTATCTAAAAAATAAAACAAACTCGAGAAAAATTTTTACTTGTCTCTATAATGGTTCTATTTATTTTATTGGAAAACACCTTCAACTTAGAATCAATCATTAAATTTTTTTCTTAGGTAAAATTGACATTCCAGAAAGATGTGTATGGATTCAATAACCACCAAAATATCAGCACACACCAAGAACAACTATACTTCACTTTAAAAGCGTAAGGAAAGCCTGGCAGGGTGACTCATGCTTGTAATACCATCACTCGGAAGGCCGGGATAGGAAGACGGTGCATTCAACACCATCCTAGGCTACATATGCTGAGCTCCAGGGCACCCTGGGCTATGTGGGGAGAGTATGGGTCAAAAACAAAAAACAAAATAGATTCATGCATACTGTGATTTTGACATAAGAAAGATACAGCACTATAATCAATATGCAAAGGAATACTACTCATTAAATGCTTGAAACACTACTGGTTTTCTAGATGAGGGGAAATATCTGTATACAAAAGAATAAATTTCATGTGAACAAATAGATTAGAGAAAAAACTTTAAATTTTTACAAAAAAATTATTGGAAGACATAATTATGACACTGGGGCAAGGACTTCCTAACGGTAATTTTAAAACATGTAAAAAAGACTGGTAATTTTCATTTTATCCAAATTTAGCTTCTGTGTGAAAGGGTGGATACAGTGCTACTGAAAGCCTTACCACAAAAACAAGGCAATTTTTCCATACTATGTCAATTATTCAGACTGCACAGGGGTTCTACAGATCTATCATAAAATGCTGTAGAAAAATGATCTCAGTAAGTTCAAGGCCAGCCTTGTCTATAAAGCAAGTTCCAAGCAAGTTCCAGGACAGCCAGGAGTGTTACACAGAGAAACCCTGTCTCAAAAAACAAACAAACAAAAAACCAGAAGGAAGGGAGGGAGGAAAGAAGGGGGGAGGAGGGAGGGAGGGAGGGAGGGAGGGAGGGAGGGAGGGAGGGAGAAGGAGGAAGGGAAAGACGGAAGGGAGGGAAATAAAAGATAAAAAAGTAAAGAGTGACTTATTCAAAATTAAACCATCCAAACAACACTTGTCTCTTAGGAAAGAATCCCTTTAGCCAGAAGATCTTATTGAAGAGTCTTTCTTTTTTCCACAGGAAACTCTTTCAAGACAGAAACAAACTATAGTCTCCATGCTGCCGTTCATTTCCTGGCCATTACTGGCATCATCCCACTCTGGAGTCCCCTCAGCCTCTGCCAACAGCTGCTGGCATGGAAACTTGCTATTATGTTTACCCAAACCCTTATCTCTAAAAGCCCTACAGGCCTGGTTCCACACCCTTTGCAGGCTGTGGCTTATACTTGTACATTTAGCACAGTAATGGGTTTAGGAGAACCAAGAGACATTCCAGTGGCTCCCCTGAGTGCCAGACATCTTCCCTGAACCCCTCACAATGATGAAGAAAGTCAATAACCATCGCTAGGACGATGACTCCTGTGCTCCTTTAGTAACCTTTTGGCCCAAGGAGCCCCAGGTGACTAGACAATAGGCATGTTAATCCCTCAGTGTGTCTGTTCCCCAGTGGGACACTTCCCCTTAGGAAACAGGACCTCTAAACTGACATGGGCTAAGTTACACGAATGGGAAGCATAAAGGTACCAAGTGAGAGCACCCTACTCTTACCCTGTGTTCAAGGACTCGTGTATTATATCTGCTGAGGACACCCAGTAGCCATCCACATAATGGCCATATTCAAGACATATAAGGACACTGGGGATGTGTCAACTCCTGTAGAAAATTGCCTCCAATCAGACACCTCAAAAAAAATTTTCTGTTTTAAGAAAGCCTTGCCTAGGATGTCTTCAAACTCACCATCTGCTTCTGCCTCTTGAGAACTCAATTACAGGTGTGTGCTACCAAGCCTAGTTTTCAGCTACATCCTTGTGAGACCAAAATATAGCTTCTGTATCAACCAGAAGATCAGGTATACAGCAGCACTGAGTTGGACCAATACATTCGTGAACTGAAGCTCACTGTCCTAGTCCTTTCCTATAAAGTAGGACTCTTGGCAACAAACAGTGTAACAGTAATAATACTCAAGATCCTACATTGGTGGATCAAAAACTGTAACTCATCAGAAAGTAGTACTGGCTATGGACAGAAAACCAAATTTATACACAAGTGTGTTCAACTCAGACTACATGGACAGCTGCACTCTGTGAGCAGAGGAAGGCAGTTTTATGTTCTCCCTTGACTTTCCCTACTGAGGCCAACTAGAGACCTCTGCCAATTTCCATGTATGTATATCCTAACTGCACATCTAGGAAGCAATTAAACTACTACCAGGTGAGAACAGAAACCTACTATGAGCTAGACTTGAGCCAGGAGTCTTATTACACTCATCTGAGTCTTCTACAGCTCTTCATCCTAATAAGGAGGAAAGGGTGTGCGTTGGTACTGAGATTTTAATGTCAATTCACATTCTATTCACAATCGTTATTCATAGGTTTGCAGCCCACAATCACTGAGGATTGTGGGCTTAATAAGATTGATTTGTGATTCTGAACTCTGTAAGAACCAAAACCAGCACACTTGGCAGGTCAGGCTCATGCTATAGTTTAAAACGTGAATGTCCTGCAAAGGACTGTCAGAAAGCTCATTAGCAGAGCCCAATAAACAGCTTGAAGAATATATGGTAATATGGTAATCCTTGGGCACAGCCAATAGAAATGAACTCTCAGATAGCTTCTGAAACACAGCGCATTAAATTCAACCAAGTAGTGTAACTATCTTATATGAGTATTACACTTATTGTCATACACTTTGCTTCAAATTCTAACCTTACCACCAGAATGTGTTCATTAAAAAACACACATACCCATTACTAATGCAGTATTTTATTTCCAACAGATATCTGATGACACAGAAATAGATTGTATAGTCAACAAAGCTGGAAACATAGATGCTTTTATGTGGAAAGAACCATAATCCTTTCCCCATACATACTGTGGAATGAAGCTGGCAGGGAGATCACAGGTTAACCATAGCAATTTTAAAAGTTCCTATATAGCCCAGCATGGTGCCACACATCTTTAATCTCAGCACTCAGGAGGTGGACACATGTGGATTTCTCTGAGTTCTAAGCCATCCTGGTCTATATAGCAAAGTTCCAGAGCAGCCGCAATTACCTAGTGAGAAACCGTCTCAAAATGAAAAAAAATAAAATAAAAAGTTAAAAGTTAAAAGGCTAAGGATGACAGCACACACGTGTAATTCTAGTACTCAGGAGGAAACATGAGACAAGAATCCAGGGCCAGCCTTAGCAATTCAAGGCCAACCTGGACTACATGAGAACCTATCTCAAATGAATAAATGAATTTTAATAATAACATTTGAAAATGTTAAGGGTTTTACAAGTATGCAAAAGTTCATGATATCAAATCAAATGCCTGTATCTGGGTCCATGTATATGCTTCAAAATTAAAAAAAAAAAAAAAAAAGAGGAAAAATCATCTCCAAGTGATATGCCTACCTTCTTTTAAAAATGTTGTATGTAAACCAATGGGATTATAAAAAAAAAAACGGAAACATGACCTAGAGAGCTAATTTCCTAGAGCCACATCATATCTTCACGTATTAACTTATTGGGGGGAGGGGGATTGCTGTGCTGGCAATCAAATTCAGGGCTTCACACATGCCAGGAAAGTACTCAACCCCTGAACCATACCCACAGCATCAGCTTCTTGACACTACACAGCTCCTAAACTGTCTCAAATGTGGTATGCTTGCTTGCTTACTTTCTGTCACAATCACTCTAATATCTACCTCATAACTCTAATATCTAACTCATACCTCACACACTTGTGTGACAATGATCAGAGGAAGTATTACACATGCACACACACACTGCAGATACTTGAACCAGTACTGTACTAAAACTGTAACCCACCGCATTTACCTCAGTTATGGAATACTCATCACACTCTCCACCCTCAACAGTTTTGCATATCTGGATTATAATATCTCCTCTGTTGCCATCATCATTTTTGGCAACTTGAGCATACTCATAAATGAGCCAACCACTATCCTTAATGTCAATGAGTTTTGCCCATTCCTCTTATCTACACCTTCAACCGTCAATCTTGTCATGGGTAGCTGCCTCCCCTGCTGTGCTAAGATTCCACACTTCCTCTTTCTCAGATGAGTTGCACTAAGTATGACCTTTGATTTCCCAAGAACCTCCCCTACAATGACCCTTCTACATTTTCCCTCATGGCCCTAACTTCATGCTTATACACACTTTGATTGCCCATATACCACCACAACCAGTCTCTACAAATGTATTTACCTCACTCTCCCTCCACTCTTCTGTCACCTGTCCTATACACACCTGAAGCCATCAACCCTATCCACCTGTCCCACTGCATCTGAGCAGCTGGGTTTTGCTGTGTAGAATCTTACAGACTGAACTCATACACTCAACACTGCCAGACTTTCCTTCTAGACTAAGTATATTTATTTCCCTATTCTCTGAGGAAAATACTTGGTGCTTTCTTTTCTCTCCCCATACTTACACTTCCTGATCTAACCTCACTCAAAGCTGTTGAGCTAGCCTTATAAGAAATTAATATGAGATGTGATCAGGCAAAAATCACTTCATTTCAGAACACTAAGTGCATCGATCTACCTGTCTCTGTTTGTGTCCATACTAAGGGCACAGCTTCACAGCAATGAAAAAGCCATCCCCACTTTTAACTAATCAGTCCCTGTATCCCATTCACTCATCTCTATTGAAGTACTTTAGCACTCCAATTGTCCCTTCACCTGCATTATGAACTACTGGATTGTTCTCAATGGCATACAAACACACCCTAATATCAAAAACTTTAAAAAGCAAACAAACAAATCCTTGGCTCTACAGTTCCTTTCCACCTACCACACAATTTCTCTGCTCTCATTCAAAGGCTACTTACAGTAGTCTGTCTTCACCGCCCCCTCCCCACATCGTTAGCCCTTGATCACATTCTGATTAATTTTGCTTTCCTGACTTTCCACTGAAACACTTTGGGGTGATGAATGGTATGTGTGTGTGTGTGTGTGTGTGTGTGTGTATGTGTGTGTAGACCAGAGAATTACCCATGTCTTCCTCTACTGCTTTTATTTCCCCTTATTTCCCAGATGTGTGGTGTGGTGTTGTATGGTGTGGTGTGTGTGTGTGTGTGTGTGTGTGTGTGTACACACTCACACATGCGCAAGCGCACACTACATTGGCTGGCCCTAGACCCCCAGGGATCTTCCTGTCCACTCTAGCACTGGGATTGCAAGCGCAATGTTTTGGTATGGGTGTTGGAGATCCAACTCAAGTCCTCATGCCTCAGCAGCAGGCGCTTTGCCCAGTGAACCATCTCCCCTGCCCCCATGGAACTATTTCTCAAGAATTTATCAATATTCTCAATTTTGCCAAAGCCAATTATTAATTAATGGAGAATTATCTTTACAGCAAACAATGGACAACATTAACGTAAATGACCACCTCCTGCAGGTGGGAACAGACTGTGACCTTGGACTTACCCAGTTTCCCTCATACCTAGCTGCTCTTTTACTGTCTTTTACTGGCTTCTCTGTAAACAACCTAGAAGTTAGTGTTCCAGAGTTATACTCTTGGCACTCTTCCTCCTCCTAAAAGACCACATTCTATGTAAACAGTTCTAAACATGACTGACTCTCTCAAGGTAGATTCCAGCCTATATCCTGAACTCCAGAATCCAGCTCAAGTATAGTCATTTTTCTAAAATCACCTAACAAGAATGAAACAGAATTCTTGATTATTCTACTCTCCTGTATCTGTTTCATGCTGAGTATCCCCAGCTCAGAAAGCATACAGCTACTACCCACTTGTTCCCACCGGCAACCATGGAGGCTTCCTTAGATTCTTTCTTACTGCTTTCCCAAATTTAATGTATACAAAGCCTGATTGACTCAACAGCGAAAGTAAATATTAAAATATACCCAGTTTTAGCCACCTCTGCTGCTGCTCTACCCCAGTCACTGAAGATTCCTGCTACTCCCTTGTGTCCACATTATTGCCCTTCAGACCTCACCCACTTCCCCTCTTCCCCAACTTCTAAGTTAACTTATCCATGTATTTATTTAATTTGTGAGTGTTTTGACTGCATCTATGTCTGTGCACCAAATGCACTACTGGTGCCCTCAGGGAACAGAAGAATGTGTCAGATTCCCTATTATGGTGATATATTTTATAATTTAATAGAGATTGCCAGAAATATCAGAATGCAAAGCCAGCCACATCTAGTTAGTCATAGAAGCTTGGCGGTGGTGGCACATATCTTTAATACCAGGACTCAGGAGACAGAGGTAAATGGATCTGTGAGTCCAAGACCACTCAGATCTACACAAGATTGAATCAGTCTAAGAGAATCAGAGCTCACACCTTTAATCCCAGCCCTAAAGAGGTATATAAAAGACAAGAGCCTAGTGTTGCAGGCTGCGTTGAGATTTAGTCTGCAGCCACATTGAGACTCCTAGAGACAGAATCAAACCTTTCAGTCAGAGGCAGACGTAAAAGCTAGTGGCTGACTGCTTTGGCTCCAATATCAGTCTCTGGGTCTTTCACTTTTTGTGTTACATTTGGCACCCAAAGTGGGGCTCAAACTCACGACCCTGAGATTAGGAGTCTCATACTCTACCAACTTACAGATGGTTGTGAGCCACCACATAGGTGCTGGGACTTGAACCCAGATCCTCTGAAAGAGCAGCCAGTTCTCTTAACCACTGAGTCATTACTCCAGTCCTGCTAACAGCAAAATTTTATATGTAGCAACTAGGATAATCTCTAATATGAAAACTAGTCCATGACTCAATATTGTCTTGTACTAAACTGCATGAAATACAAATATATCCTTGGAGATCTTAAAAAATGGATCCTGTACCTGACTCTGCGATCCACTTCTATCAAACTCCACCCTCCTTATTTCCTTCCAACATAGCAACATCACTCAAGTCCTAGACACCTATCTTCTCTGCTAGAAGACTCTTAATCCTAATCTTCCTATGGCTACCTCTTCTCACCAAATGAAATGTCCACTTTTTGTAGAAATCCTAACAATAGCAAATATTGGTAAAGACAGAAAAACTTTAATTTTTACAGAGAAGTGGAAACTATACAACCTCACTGAAAAACAATATGTTATTTCTTCCTGTTATCAAATATTCACATGACCTAACAATTCTATTCTGGATGCATATCTTAGAATGACAACCTTAACACTATAAAATAAATAAAAATATGGAAGGGCTCATGAGTACCCACCCCTAGCTGAGAAACTAGTGACAGATGATGGCTGCTATGGGAGGGGCAGACAGTTTTCATTATGGGTGTGGTCCCTGGTAGATCAACTATAGGTGGCCCCATACACATGCATATATGGGCAGCACAAAATGAACTCAGTGACTTTTAGTAAAAAAAAAAAAAAAAAAAAAAAAAGACATGAACTTGGGGTGTGGGTATGGATCCAGCAATCCAGCAAGAGTTAGAGAGGGAAGTAGGGAGCAAATATGGTGAAAAAGAAAGAAAAAAAAAAAACATAGTATACATATATAAAATTCTCAAAGAATTAAAACAGCTATATGTTCATTAACAGAATACATAAATAAACTGTGATATAGTCAGGCAAGCATCTAGTTACATGCCAGTCATAAAAAAGAAAATACAAGCTAACACCATGGGGGCAAAAAGAGGACCCATCCTTCTGCTGCATCCAAGAATTACACTTTAACATTAAGGATAGACATCACCTCAGGGTAAAATGATAAAAAAAAAAAAAAAAAAAAAAAAAAGATATTCCAAGCCAATGGACCTAAGCAGTAAACTATCATCATAGCCATTTTAATACCTGACAAAATAGACTTCAAATCAAAACTAATCATATGAGAGTTGGAGAAGTACACTACATATTCAACAAAGGGAAAACAATGCACCAAGAAGACATTTCAATTCTTAACATCTATATACCAAATGCAGGGACAGTCAAGTTCTTAAAGGAAACACTAATATACTTTAAATCACATATTGAACCACACATTGATAGTGGGAGACATCAATGCCTCACCCTCACCAATATACAAATCATCCAGACAAAACTAAACAGAGAATGCTGAAGCTAACTGAAATCATAAACTGAATGGACCTAGCAGATATTTACAGAATATTTCACCAAAACACAAAAAATACACCTTTTTCTTAGCACATCAGGAAAATTGTTCCAAAACATACTATGACACAAAACAAGCCACAACAGATACAAGAAAATTGAAGTAACACCCTGTATCTTATCAGACCACCACAGATTAAAGCTGAATATCAACAACAGAAAACTTGTGGATACTGAAAAACTCTCTACTGAATAAAAAATGGGTCAAGCCAGAAATAAAGAAATTAAATACTTTCTAGAATTCAATGAAAATAAACATACAACATACTCAAACTTATGAGACATAATCAGGGCAATTCTAAGATGCAAATTTTGTGTAGGCTCTAAGTGCCTACACAAAAAAAAAAAAAATGAATAGATCTCATAGTAGCAATTTAACAGTACACCTGAAAACTCTATAGATTTAAAAAAAAAAAAAAAAAAAAGAAGAAGAAGAAGAAGAAATCTGACCCAAAAGGAGTAGATGGCAATTTAATAATCAAACTAATGGCTAAAGTCAATGAAATACAAAGAATCAATAAAACAAGGAGTTAGTTCTTTTAAGAAAATCAGTAAGATTGACAAATACTTATGAAAATTAACCAAAAGGTAGAAAAAGACAGTATCCAGATTAACAAAATTAGAAATGAAAAGGGAGGCATAACAAGAGACATCAAGAAAATCCAGATAATCATAGGACATACTTTAAAACCCAGTATTCCACCAAAAAGGAAATGAATAATTTTCTCCATACATACCACTTATCAAAGTTAAATCAAGATGAGATTAAAAAAAATTAAAACAGACCTACAACCTCCAGTAAAATAGAAGCAGTTGTTAAAAAGTTTCCCAACCAAAAAAAGAAAGAAAGTAAAAAAGCCCATGGCCAGATGATGGGGAATGTCCTTCTGTATATATGTTTCTCTTATTGGATGAATAGGATGTTGTTTGGCCAATAGAGGCAGGAAGATAGGCAGGATTACGAGATGAGTAGAATTCTGGGAAAGGTAGGCAGAGAGAGACCATGGGGACCGGGTAATGCCATGTAGCCACCAAAGGAGAAACAAGTCCAGGCATTCTCTAGTAATCCAATAAGCTAAGACCATATGCAAATACATAGATGTATAGAAATGGGTTAATAATTAAAACAGAGCTAGCAAATAAGAACCCCTAGCCATCGGCCAACAATTTAATAATATTAGTCTTAGTGTGTTTGTTTGGGCTCAAGGGCAGTGGAACCTGGAAGGACAAGAAAGCCCAGCAACAGCCAGATGTTTTCAGCATAAAATTCTACTAGATTTTTCAAAGAGAAGTTAATGCCAATACTCCTCAAATTATTCCACAAAATAAAAACATAAGGAACACTGTACAATTCATTTTACAAGACCATAGTTACCCAAATCACATGAAGACCCAACAGAGAAAGAGAATTACAGACCAATTTCCCTTATGAACATAGATGGCAAAATTCCTTAATACTTGCAAACCTGAATCCAAAACATCAAAAACATCATCCAACATGATCAAGCAGGCTTCATCCCAGAGATACAGGGATGGTTCAACATGAATAAATCTATAAATGTAATCCATCATATAAGCAAACTGAAAGACAGAAACCACATAATCATCTCATTAGATGCAGAAAGGACTTTGACAAAATCCAGGATCTCATCATGATTAAAAAAAAAAAAAAAAAAAAAAAAAAAATCCTGGAGAAAAAGGGATACAAGGTATAGCAAGATTTCTTGTTGGACTATCTTCAGATCACCAGCCCCAAAATAACAACACAGAGATTTATGATCAATTATGAAAGTATGGCCTTTAGCTTAAACTTGTTTCCAACTAGCTATTATAAATAACTTAATTTATTTATTTAATTTAATCTTTTTTTTTTTTTATCTACATTCTGCCACGTGGCTTGGGTACCTCTCCTGAGTATGGCAGGATTTTGACTTGCTGGCAAAATCCACACCTAGATTCCTCCTCCTCTTTCTCTCCTGCCTAGCTTTTGGTCATTCAGCTCTTTATTAAACCAATCAGAAATACATATCTTCACAATGCACAAAAAAGATTATCTCACAACAACAAGGAATATGCTTCAACATAATAGTTTACAGAAAGCCCATAAGCAACAACAATTTAAAAAGAAACTCAACAAATTCCACTAAAATCAGGAACAAGACAAAGTTATCCACTCACGTCTCCATACCCATTCAATACAATACTGGAAGTCTTAGCTAGAGAAATAAGATAACTCAAAGAGATGGAGAGGATACAAGTTGGAAAGGGATAATAAGTCAGAATGTCTTTATTTGCAGATAATATGATAGTACACATAAATGACCTTAAAAATTCCAACTGAGAAAGTCCTACAGCTGATAAACACTTTCAGTAGAGTAGCTGGATACAAAATTAACACGCAAAAATAAGTAGCCCTCCTATATATATGACAAATGGACTGAGAAAGAAATCAGGAAAACAATACATTTCATAAAACCTCAAAGCATAAACTATCTTAAGGTAATTCTAACCAAGCAAATGAAAGACTTATATGATTAAAAACTTCAAGACAATGAAGGAAACTGAGAAGACATCAGAAGATGGGAAGATCTCTCATGCCCATGGATTGGTAGGGTTAATAAAGTAAAAATGGTCATCCTACCAAAAGCAATATACAGATTCAATTCAGTCCCCAACAAAATTCTAACAAAATTTCCAGCTTCATATGGAAACACAAAAAACACAGAACAGCTAAAACAATCCTCAATAGTAAAAGACCTTCTGGAGGTATCACCATCCCCAATTTCAAGTTGTACTGCAAAGTTATTGTAATAAAAACAGCATTGTTATGGCACAAAAACAGACACTGTTGATCATTGGAGTCAAACTGAAGACCCAGACAAATTCAGTTATGGACATCTGATTTTGACAAGGAAGCCAGAAATATGCACTGGGAAAAAAAGGGGTAGCATCTTCAACAAATAAAGCTGGTAATAATGGATGTTTGCACGTAGGAGAATTCAAGTAGATTCATTCTTATCACCATGCGCAAAATCAATCCAAATGATCAAAGACTTCAAAAAAAAAAAAAAAAAACCAGACACGCTGAGCCTGATAGAAGAGAATGTGGGAAATAGCCTTGAACTAACTGGCACAGGAAAAACCTTTCTGAACAGAACACCATTAGTACAGACACTAAGATCAACAATTAATAAATGGGACCTCATGAACCTGAGAAGCTTCTATACAGAAATGGACACTGCCATATGGACAACGAGGGAGCCTACAAGACAGGAAAAGATTTTTACCAACTACACAACTGATAGAAGGTGAATATCCAAAATACATAAAGAATTCAAAAAACTAGATATCAAGAAAACAAATAACCCAATTACAAAAGGGGGTACAGACCTAAACAGAGGATTCTCAAAAGAGGAGATTCAAATGGCTGAGAAATAATGAAATATTTGATATCCTTAGCCATTAGGAAAATGCAGATCAAAACTACTTTGAGATTCCCTTTTAATTGCCTCTGTCAGAATGGTTAAGATCAATAAAACAAATGACAGTTCATACTGGCAAGGATGTACAGTAAGAGGGACACTCATTCATTGCTGGAGGGAATGGAAATTTGTACAACCACTATGGAAGTCAGTGTGTGGTTCCTCAAGAAGATGAGAATCCATCTACCCCAAAACCCAGCTATACCACTGTTGGGTATATGCATAAAAAATGTTTCACCCTAGCACAGAAGATACAGCTCACTGCTGCTCTATTTGTGATAACCAGAAACTGGAAACAACCTAATAACCCTCAACAGAAGAATGGATAAAGAAAATGTAGTACATTTACATTACTCAGCCATTTAAAACAATGAAATTTGAAGGTAAATGGATAGAACTAGAAAATAATCATCCTGAGTGCTGCTATCCCAGACCCAGAAAGACAAATATTATATGTATTCACTTATGTGTGATATCAATGATAACCAAGCTACAATCCACAGAAGCATGGAGGTTAGGTCCAGTGTACGGAGGGGGGCAGATAGATCTCATTAAAAAGGGGAAATAGAATAAATGTTTATGGATGGAGAGGTGGGGCTGGAACAGGAGGATCAAGTGGGTAAGGGAACGAGAGGGGGGACAAGGGAGGAAATATGGAGAGAGACAGCTAAAATTAAGAGCCATTTGGGGAGTAGTAATGGTAAATGATTCCCTAATTTGTTCTAGTATAATAAAAACACAGAAGTCAAAATTTGAGATAAAAACCTGAAAAATCCAAAGTAAGGGGAGCAACTCACTGACCCTCTCTCACAGGAAAATCACCCACACACACACACACACACACACACACACACACACACACACACACACACACACACACACACCCAAACTCTTCCCAAGTCTCTTTCTGCTGTCTCTAGCCATCCTGCAAATCCTCCAAGAACTTTATGGCTAATCCAGTCAGCCAATCACTGACTCCATCCTAGATTCAAGGTAGTTTTAATGGCACACTGGATTGCCTAAACAGACAATTCTGATGCAACAGTGTCCTGCCTACAAGAGATGCTAGGGCAACGGTGGCACAAAGCTTGTGGGAGTAACCAACCAATGTCTGATTTGACTTAAGACCCACTCCATGAGATGGAGTCTCATACCCAACTCTGTTTAGATGACCAAGAACAGAATCTTGAGAGCCCGGGGACCTAGGGTAAAACAAAATACTACTGTTCTAAAACAAAGAAAAAATACAGCAATAAAATGACTCCTAATGACATTCTGCCATACACTGCCATACACATAGATTGTGCCTTATTCAGCCATCATCAGAGAAGCTTCCTCCTGCAGTAGATAAGAACAAATACAGAGACTCACAGTGATAGACCTTGGAATATCTCCATCAAACCCCCTCTTCAGGACTCAGGAAACCCTGTGGAAGAGGAAGTGCAAAGAGCAGAAGAGCCAGAAGAGATGGAGGACACCAACAAAAGAAGACCCTCTAGCAAAGCTCATCTGAACTCGCAGAGACTGAGGCGGCATGCTCAGGGAGGGCCTGCACCTATCTGCACCAGGTCTCTGTGCTTATATTATGGCTCCCAGCTCAGTGTTTTATAGGATTCCTGGGTGTGCAAACAAGTGGGTCTCTGATTCTTGTGCCTTCTTTGGGGCTCTTTTCCTCTTGTTTGTCTTGCCAAATTCTTATAGGTTAGTTTTTGTTTTACTTTATTATATTTTAATATATTATATTTTATTTTATTATTATCCCTTAAAAACCTATTTGTCTTCTAATGAGACAGAGAAAGGAAGTAGATCCAGATGGAAGGGGAGGTGGGGAGGAACTGGGAGTAGAGAGAGGAAAAACCATAATCAGAATATATTATGTGGGGGAAAAAAATCTATTTTCAATAAAAGGGGAAAAGTGGCAAAATAATAATAAATAAATTCTTTTTAAAAATATTAAATGAGACAATAAAGAACCTTCAGTACTATACCTGTGATACACTAAACACTTCTTCAGAAATAGTAGTAGTTTACAGAACCTTCCTAGGATGTTGTAATTCCCCTCTTGTCCCAACTCTTTTTAATAAATTTGCTACTTTAAAAAGTTACAAAAACTCTATACAGACATATCTTGAAAACTCCTACAGTTTTCTGAAGTTCACACCATTTATAAACACCATAACAAAATTTCAGCAAGTGAAGCAAGGCTTTTAAATCAACCAAAGAGGGGACTAGGGAGATGTTCAGTGGGTAAAGTACCAGCTATGCAGCTGTGAGTACCAGAGTTCATACCCCCCCCATAAAAGTCAGCTATGCATGCAGGCAGTACCCCTGCAATCCCAGTGTGTGGGAAATGAAGACAGAGGATTCCTAGAGCACAATAGCTGAATCAGAAAGGTCTGGGTCCAACTAACACCTTGCCTCAATATATAAGGTAGAGAGCAATGGAGAATGACCCTTATCGTCAACATCTAGCATTCATGTACATACACAGAAGGACAAACATCTGAGTCACTCCTCATGCAAGCATAAACACACAGACATATACACATGCATGCACACACACACACACACACACACACACACACACACACACACACACACGTACACAGTATCATCATTCAATTGTCCCTGCCTTCAAGATGGCTAAGAAAACCAGAAGTGAAATTATTCCTTGGTTTTATTTACCTTCCCAATCATGCTCATTGTTTCAGATATCTTAAATCTCTTAAAATTGAGCTCCAAGCTGGGCTCAATTCTCTCTACAAATATAGGTTACCCAAGAAAGAGTCTGTAGGGATAAATTGTAAGTAGTGGAGGGAAATACTGGGCCCGACTAAGCACGCATGTCAGACTACACTTTGTGGAGGAATGATTTGCAGCTTCCAGAAACTCATAAAACTGAAGTTACAAATCCACAAAGCACAGGGTTACTTGTAAATATTATGGTGGCATGCTCTTTTACTCACCTTCCAGACTGGATGCAGGTTATATTGCATTTCCAATCTAAACGTGCACTGTTAACACCTCCAGGCGCATATGGAAACCATTGCCCTGACCTGTTACTATATTTTAAATGTTCATCTAAAAGAAACAATGCTCTGAACACAATCTTACACATTAAAGCAGAAACTTGATTTACTTAGAAATAGTTTTTACTACTGAACATATTTCCTTCATATTATCTAAGAAATGTCTCTTTTTTATTACTTTTTAATTTTTTCAAAGCAAGGAAGGATAAAAACAGGGTGTCTCATATTATATAATGCAGAATGGCCTAGAGCTCACTATGTAGCCCAGGCTGGCCTTAAACTCACAGCAATTTTCCTGTCCCAGCTTCAGAAGTGCTAAGATTACAGACATAAGCCTTGTGCACTTTTCTCATTTGTTTTTGGATGTTTATTTTAGGGGGCTGAGATTGACCTAGGGCATTCTGCATGTCAGGCAAGCACTTCACTAAATGAGCTGCATTCCCAGCCCTCCTATTTCTTAAAAAATACTTATTCTTAGCTGGGGTGTTGGTAGTATAACTCTTTAATTCCAGCACTCAGAGGCAGAGGTGTCAGATCTCTCTGAGTGCCAGGCCAGCCTGATCTACAGAATTAGTTCCAGGACTGCCAGGGCTACACAGAGAAACACAAGCCCAAACTCCCACCCACCCACCCCCCAAAAAAACCCAAAAGATTATTTATTCTCTCATTTTGTTTCAAGTTTTCAATTATATATAAAGTTCTAACAACTATCTCCCCAGTTCATTGCCTTTAATAATGAAATAATGAGATTATTAAATTATACTAATAAAGCTCCCATGTAATAAATCTAAAGTCATAATAATAAATAGCATTAAATACTTATTAGCCTACTGTTTGACTTATACATGAGCCATTTCTCAAAAAGATTTTGGGAAGCAATACAGTAAAAATAAGGAGAGGAAATAGTATGGATTAGTGAAGAGATGAACTCCTATTACATTAATTAAATTGTCTTCTTAGAATATCATCAAAATCAAAACTTGGGGCTGCAGGTATGGTCTCGTTGGTAATGTATCTGTCACACAAGCATGAGGACCTGGGTTTGTGTCCCCAGCATCCATGTGCTGAAAGCAGCAAAGACAAGGGAGGTTCACCAGTCAGCCAGCCTAGCCAATCAGGGAGCACCAGGTTCAGTGACACTCTGTCTCAAAAGATAGCATGATTGAGGAAGATATTTGATATCAATCTCTGGTTTCCACAGTATTTGCACATATGTGTATTCATTTACACACACACATACACACATATACTATACATACACAATAATAAAGACAATTAAAAAATAGGACAAGATGGCTAGCAGTTAATGGGTGCTCGATGCCAAACTTGATGACTTGAGTTCAATCCCTGAAATACATATAATGCAAGGAGAAACCCAATTCTATAAATTTCCTCTGACCTCCACATGTATGCCATGGACATGTGCATTCACCCACACACAACAAATGTAAAAAATTTCAGATAATAAAAACAAAAAGTAGAATATTAAATTCATTTTTAAAAGCATTTTCTAAGTTATACCTTTACTTTTACATGTCAGGATTCTATGTATTTTTCAGATTGCACGTCTAAATTTTGGAGACAGATTTTAAGGACTGTACACTTAATTAAGGCTATCTCCAATCTCTCCTAGAATTATAATCACATTAAAAATTAAAAGTCAGCCAGGCATGGGGGTACACATCTTTAGCCTGAGCATTTGGGAGGCGGGGGCACATGCAGGCAGATGTACATGAGTTCAAGTACAGCCTGATCTATAAAGCAAGGTCCAGGACTATACAGAGAAACCCTGTATCAAAAATGCCAAAAAAAAAAAAATTAAAAAGTAAAAGTTCAAAACTGAACAATATCTTAGGTCAGCAAGATTGATTATACCTGTTTCCAATGATCATTTTAGGAAATCACTGTGATTTCTCCCATTGTTCAAACGTTTTCTTGTTGCCATTATCTTCTCCAGCACTGAAGTTACCAGTCTGTTAGGTTACATTCCAAACTATGCCTAAGTCATTTTGAGCCAGCACTGACAATCTTTTATCCCTTGGATTCTCCTCTGATCTTGATGCCCAGATCTCTATCATTTATACTTTCTTTCTCTAATTATAGTTCATTCCTAGTTGCACCTCTTTCTATAACCAGCTTAGCTATCACTTCACTGGCCATGGCTAATAATTGACTTGCTAAGTCATCTACCTATACATCATCAGTCCCATTCCAGAAAGACTTTACTAAATCTTCACATTTTCATTTTTCACATAACCATCAAAATTCTAAATGTGATCAGGGAATGGTGTCACATACCTGAAAAATCTGTCATTTGGGAAGCTGAAGCAGGAGAATTGCCGAGAGTTTGAGACAAGACTGGACTACCTTAAAAGACCTAAGCCAAATGTAACAAATCATGTTAAACTACTTAGTCTCATAGTTACAAAAATCAGCACATCTCAACCACCTCCTAAATCTGTCTCTCATCTTCCTCCCTCTCCCCAGCTCAGATCTCAGGCCTCAGCTGTCCTCCTCACACTCAGCTATTCAACATAAAGCAAGTGACCTGGAGTCTGGGCTCCAAATGAAACAGACCATCAACTCCTACCTCTTGTGATAAGCTTTATCTATTTACTAACCTACTTGACAGCTAGTAGATATGATAGTCAAAGGACAATTAGCTCTGCTATCTGACAGACTGACAAAGGAGGCTTCCTCAGCAAAGGGTCACATTACTGCAGACATAAATATAAAGTTGTAACTAAGGGAAAAGAGTAACACACTGTAGACTAATAGATGCTCAGGCAAGGAGGCTTTCCACAGCACTCACTGTACAACTTAAGTATTTGGTGTTTGTTCTCTATTTTGAACTTCAAGATTGTTGCTATAAATGATATTTACACATAAACTATTAACTATACACACACACACACACACACACACACACACAGTAGAGTTCCATACTCACAGAGTGACACTAACAACCATTATGTTAGGCTAAAAAGGAGAGTAAATTGGGTTTTACTACATTAAAGATATTCTTAAAAGATAGTACTGCAGAGAGAGAGAGGGAGGGAGGGAGGACTGGGATCAATATGTAAAATAAGAAAAAATAATAAATATATAAAAAAAATAGTACTGCATAAAACTAGCAAAATAACTATGTTCCATGTCAAGCAACAAGTTGAGAACCATAACTCACCAACACCTGCATTAAATGTAAACCCAGACAGTCAACAGTTGTCACAGAAAGTTAAGCCCATAGGACTATATCTCTCGGAACTTAAGTCAAACTAGTTTACATGCAGCAGAGCGGCTTCTTGAGGAGTCATTTCTAAAGCACTTCTTGTTTTGACAATGAGCAATTTCATAATTTTTTCCCATCACTGTGGCTCTGAAAGGTATGTTAAAATGTTATGCTCTACCGGATGGATTAATATGAACTTATTAAAGTATGCTTATACTAATACTGCTTCCTGGTCATTGTGTTTCTAAATTACAGATAATGATAGGTTTAGAAAAATGACTGCTCAATTACAACTCACCATAAATTCTGAGTGTTCACTACTTGATCATTAAATGACGTATGAAAGCACAAGATACAACCAACACATTAATAAACTAGGAGTTTGCCAAGTAATGTTAAAGTCAGACAGCATGAAAGTCTCTATCATTAAGTCTCAGTGGATTCCAACATACAAAATGCTTTAGACCAGAGATTTTGACCAATCACTTAATGCCTTGATAACCTAGTTTATTCTTCTATAAAATAAGAACATGGAAAGGATACTCTCTGAGATCTCTTCCAACACAAAAAGTTTAAAGTCCTAAGAAATTAGGAAAATGAGCAGTAATGGACAGTTCATTCAGAAATTAATGCGTAAAGACAACTGATAAACAAATGCATTTGTTCAAACCTTGGGAAAGAATCTGCATTAAAACCACCAAGAATTGCACAGCTTAACTCCTTAGATATAATATTTTTAACTTTAATAATTTTGTTTAACTGGGGGGAGGGGGGCTAGTCTGCATTTGTAAAATTCCAGTACCAAAAAGTCTAAAAGGGAAAACAATCTGTAATTTTATCCATGAAAATAAATTGTGCCAGCCAGATAATTTATGGGGTACCTTGGGTTTTATGAAGTCTATACATAGTAATAAACTACCTCTATACAGCGGTTGATAAATTCAATTGCAAACTGAGCTATAAGAAAAAAAAGAAAACATGTAGAGTTTTCTTTTCTTGGATCTTTTAGGTACCAATGCCCTCCTCCCCCGCTTGTCCCAGGGCTTGAATGCAAGGCCTCATGCATGTTGGGCGAGCACTGCACCACTAAGCTGCCCCCAACCTCCGTGCCTTCTTTAACTTGTATGTACATGATCCTGCACAGCTCGGCAAAACTTTTCTGACCAAGTGGTGGTCACAATTTAATTTTTGGTGATACACAAGGAAAAATTATATAAAATTTATTTTTAAAACATAGCATAATATATAGAACCATTTTACCATAGAGCCCCTTAAACACTTTCCATCATTCTCTCTTGCTTCTCTACTTGAAGCTGTATAAAACCCATTGGACAGTGCTAAAGAAAGCACTTTTAAAAATCATGAAGATGAAAAAAAAAAAAATCATGAAGATGAGACTAACTTGTTCAGATGTAGAGTGTGTAGTGTGTGTGTGTGTGTGTGTGTGTGTGTGTGTGTGTGTGTGTGTGTGTGTCTGTCTGTCTGTTTCTATGCATCTGTGTGGCTGTGAATCTGTGTGTATGTCTCTATGTATCTATGTGCCTATGAATGTGCTATTGTGTATATGTCTGTCAGTGTGTGTGTAACTGTGTGTCAGTCTGTGTTAGTGTTGGACATTGAACCCAGGGAATATTAGACAAGTGCTGTTATACTGAGCTGTATATCTCCAGCTCCAAAGAATTCCTATTTTACGTTTATTCTGAAATGTTTGACTTTGATGAAACTCAAAACCTGTATTTGGTATCAGGATTTAAAGGTCAATCAAATGACTGGGAACCCCAGAGTACAATCTGAAGATGACTACTGCTAGTATCTGGTGTGTGGAAAATTTTTGTGCAGGGAATCTTTCCCACTCTTAAAATACACTTAGATTCATTGTCTAAATTAAGTAAGTAGATCATGAGGCTCAATCTATGCCCTGAAAAGTGCATACATAGTATACCCACTTTCCAAAGGAGTTACAGTTCATCTAGCAAGAAAAATGTATAGTAGACCAAAAGAATTGAGGGAAATGTCTTTTCTTAACACAAAAATGTGCAACTGTCGGTTATTTTCCATTTCTTACAGCTTCTTGGTATGAAAATGCCTAGGCTGCCATGATGAAAATCAATAATGCACCTGGTCCTGGTGTGGCCACAAGAGCCTGAGTCACTGAATAGAATCCATTTTCCTCTGTAAAAGAACCAGGTCTGGTACTGGGAGCACAATGTACTTTCTTCCAGCCATGAGAGTCATTTTTCGTCCTCTTGCTTTCCAGCTGCCTAAAAAATAGATCCCTTGGTGACTGAAATATGACACTTTCACAGAAATGAGTGGCCAATCAGGTGCTTACCAACAACAGCCGTTTCACATAATTACATCCCTAATGTTCTTTCAGAGTTTTCCCACTCAGAAAGGTAAACAATTCCAAGCTAAAAACTTAACCTGTGGATTTGCCTCCCATTGGAAACTTGCTACTAAATACAAAGACAAAAGATAATAGAAGAATACTAGAGATCCTAGTAAGTTAATAGTAACAGAGCCTTTGAGAAATCCCAAGTGTAGGAAAGTGTCTGGGGGGAAAGAGCACTCTTGTAGTCGTTGCAGGGAATTAAATGAAACATTCTTTCACAGAGCAACTCAGGATGATCTATCCTAAGTTTGGCTTCCTACATTTACACCATAGGAAAAGCACCAGTCCTTGGTGTATAGGATGTACAGTAAGTAGCAAACACCAATACTGGGGATCCAGAACTGAAGAAAAGCAAAGGCAAAGGGCACTTTGATTCCATTTGTGCAGATTCCAAGCTAATATAGCCATTCCATTTCATTAATGCCTAGGTTCATACAATCCATATTCAATCATACAAAAACAGTACACAATTTTAATCAAACTGAAACATGCAGCTTCTCTCACTGTATCTGGAACAAAGTGGTTTCAATTTTTTGGCTTTGGTTCTGGTTTTAGTTTTAGAACAGAGTCTGGCTACAAAGCTCAGGCTGGCCTCACACTTGCAGTCTCAGCGTCCCAAGTGTTACAATTAGAAGCAGGCATCACTGTGTGTGGCTCTTGATTTCTACTATTTAAATAATATCTAACTAGATGTATTTCCTTCAAAATAATATCATAATCTCCTAACATAAAACTTAAATAAGTAGAGGCTGCTCTTGGAGTAATAAAAACATTTTCTTTTTATAGAATGAATATAAAAATTTGACCTAAGGAGAGATGATTTTATCATTTAGTCACTGATTAGAAAAGTGTTATGCATAAAGCTGTGTTACTTAAAATTACAATTTACTTAACTTGTGCCTGATTATACAGCCAAGATTTAAGGATACCTGCAACAAATCATTTCATTTGATAGGAATTTTTGTTGTTGTTTTTGTTTGTTTAGTTTTGTTTTTTGTTTTTGTTTTTTTCATGACAGAGTTTCTCTGTGTAGCCATGGCTATCCTGGAACTCATTCTGTAGATCAAACTGGCCTTGAACTCTGAGATCAGCTGGGATTAAAGGCATGTGCCTCTTCATCCAGTTTATAATAAAAATTTTTTAATAAAGGCTGGTGTTGGGAGCTGGGTACATGAACCAGGTCTATTGCTTGCCTTGGCTTGATCCACATGGAGTCTTTAACACTACAGAAAGTATCTCTTGAATGGCCATACCCTTCAAGAAACCTGCTTTGAATTGTGGTCCTTGCACTAAGAGCTGCTTAAATTCACAATGAACATGGAGCTTGTTCTTGTGCTTTATCTCAACTTCAGTCACTCCAGTTGGGAATAGACACACTCACCTTCATCTGCACTCATCCCTCAATTAAATCTGTGAGCATGCCAGGATCTAAATATAATCACTGTTAAAACAATAACAATAGAAAGCCTGGAAGGTGAAGGAGGGTGTGTGAGTTTCTTTTCTGTTACTGTGACAAAATACCCTGACCAAAATAACAGAACACAAACCAAAAAAAAAAAAAAAAAAAAAAAAACCGACAGATGAACAAAACAGAAAGGACAAAGGTGGTTTTGGTGGTTTTTTTGGCTCACTATTCCAGAGGAATAGAGTCCCTGGTGGGGAAGGCAGAGAGAAAAGAAGTGGGTCAAATCCCATCCCAGTGATCTACTTCTTCCTGAAAGGCACTGGCTCCTAAAGACACCTAAAAGCAGAGTTGTGAAGCCCAGTCCCAATAGATATATCTACAAAATGACTCCCAAAACCTAAGTTCCAGGGAACATTGCAGAAGAAGGGGCAGAAAGATCGTAAGAACAAGAAGAATCAGGGTGTTTGCTGTGTGATTGTGTCTCCCAGGAATGTCAATCTCTTAGCAACATGACTTCCCAAACTTGAGCTAAACAAGGATGACAACTACAGACAAGCCAAAGAGGACAGGAAAGTCCATGAAGCCTCAACCCTACATAAAGAACTATAGGCAATGAAGGAATGCTGAAAATGGGACAGTCTTCCCCAGAAAGAGTACACCACCTGGTTATCCAATACCAAATGGCCAGCCCTGAAAACATGCAAACAAGTAACACCGATACATACTGAGCAGGCTATGTTTAGGGATATACATATACCTACATATACATATATGCATCTAACAACAATTAATGAAAAAGGGGGCTGTGAATTTGAAAGAGAGCAAGAAGGGATATTTGGGAGGACTTGAAGGGGGGTAAAAGGAAGGCGGAAATTATATAATTACAATCTCAAAAGATAAAAGCATCAAATAAAAAAATAATTTTCAAGACTCAGCTGATCTGTGTTCAGTGATGGAGTATATATGTAACATATATACATGTACTAACCAATAGGAACAGAACCCATAGAATAGATACCTTCATATCTTTTTTTAATGCCATGATATACCCATGCAAATGCAACTCAAGGGGAAGTCAAGGACCAGGCACTTGAAGCAGCTGTCACATTACACCTGAAAGCAATAAATGTATTCAGCTCACACTCTCCTTTTCATTCAGTCCTGCAGCCAACCCATGCCTTGGTGTCACCACAATTAAGATGGGTCTTGAATTGTCTATTAACGCAATCAAGATAATACTCTACAGACTTGTCTAGAAGCCAAGCTCCCAGGTGGCTCTAGATTTTTCCAAGTTGACGGTGAACATTACGTGTTAAAATATATAACATAAAAATATTCTTTAAGATTCCTCAAGCAAACCAACTAGAGAAGGCTTATTGTGTGGTGGCAATAACTACAACTCATAGTGTAATTATGTTACAAAACTTACAGGTCCAATGTGGACTTAACTTTTCAAGTTATCTCTGATTTTCACATGATAGCAATGTAGTTTAAGTCATGTGCAAATTAACATTCTTGGGGCAAGTAAAATTATTTTCATTGATTTCAACCTCTGGAAAGGACTCTGGGAGCTAGGGGACCAGATAAGGAACAGAGATAATAGGCAGGGCCACACCAGGAGACCTTCTCACATGATAAACTAAGGCATTTGAACCGTGTGGTCTGGAGTAAAATAACATTTCCAAAACATATTCCTTTTGTATCAGAAGATTTCCTTCACACTAAATGCTACCCAGAAACCTAACATGTGACACAGAAAATGGAATCTTCTCTGGTTGAAATGGATGATAAAGATCTGCTACTCCAAAGAATTTCTCAGAAAACTCTAGGTTTCACAAATAGCTGAAAATCACTGGGCTCCAGGATGGTGTGGTACATCTTCCTACCGTATCAATTTTATTCAGAGGTTGGGAGTACAAAATCTCAATGAAATTTTCAAATAGACACTTTTTTTTAAACTTATTTGTTTTCATTTTATGTTTATGAGTATTTTGCCTTCCTGTAAGTATATGTACTGTGTGTATGCCTGACACCCACAGTGGCCAGAAGAGGGCAATGGATTGCCTGAAAATGGAGTTTAGGGCACTTGCAAGTGGCCATGTCGTTGCTGGGAACCAAACCCAGTTCCTCTGCAGGAGCAGCAAGTGCTCTTATCTCTGAGCATCTCTTGAGTGCTTCCATCTTAGTTTTTGAGACAGGGTTTCTCATAGAACCTAGAGCTGGCTGATTCAGCTAGACTGGCTGGCCAGGGAGCTCCAAAGATCCTACTGTCTCTGCCTCCCCAACATTGGGATTACACGCATACATTACTGAACCCTTTATGTGGGTACTAGAGATTGAACTCAGGTCTTCATGCTTACGCAGCAGGCAATTTACTGAGCCATCTCCCCAAGCACTAATTCTCTCAAAAGTTTGCTTCCTTGCTTGCTCCCTCTGCCCCTCTCTCCCTCCCTCCCTCGCTCCCTCTTTCCTTCCTCTACTCCCTCATAAAGTTAATTTTATTTTATGTGTATAAGTATTTTGCCTGCATGTGTAGATGTACACTATGTATGCACCTGATGCCTGCAGAGACCAGAAAAGAGTGTCAGATCCTCTGGAACTAACAGACAGTTGTTAAGTCACCATGTGAGTGCTGGGAACCAAACCTGGATCCTCTACAAGAACAGCAGGTACAATTAACCTCTGAGCCATTTCCCAAGCCCCCAATATAACCTCCTAATGACAAATTTCCAGAGAACAAATATAGCATATGGTGTTACATGTATGTCAACACAATTCAACCTCAATTTGATTACAATCACTGTACAAAAAGAAAAGGTAAAAGTGCTCCCTCCTCAGAAGCTGTGCCAGTTTGAATGAGAAACTCCCCATAGGTTGAGGCAATGGAGCGCTTGGTCCTCGGCTGGAGGTGTTATGAGGAGATGCAGCCTTGATGGAGGATACAGGCTTGGAGAGTAAAGAATTGCTCCACTTCCAACCCATTCTCTCTGCTTCTTGCTTGGGGTTGAAATGTGATCTCTCAACTTCCATCTTCTGCTCCCATATCAGCCACTGCCTTCCCATCACGATGAACTCCTATCTCTGGAGCTATAAGCCAGCATGCTTCCTTTCATAAGTTGAATATGGTCATGGTGTTTATCACAAGAGAAAAGCAACTGACACAGAAGTTGGTACCAGAGAGTAGGCTGTGCTGGCCTTTTGTTTATGATCAAACAAACAAAGCTTTCCTGAAGACCAGGGTACAAAGCTAGCCACACTAGTTAGCCTTAGAGGCCAGGCAGTGATGCTGTACACCTTTACTCCCAGCACTCGGGAGTCAGAGGCAGACTTACTTCTTTGAGTTCAAGGCCACCATGGGCTTCACAAAATGGATCCAGTCTGAAGAGAAACAGCTCACACAAAGGTGAATCCAGCACTTGCAGTTACACACCTTTAATCCCAGCTCTAAGGAGGTTGAGACAGGAGTGATACGGCTTCATGAAGAGATGATTATAAGAGAGAGGAGACAAAGGAGAGATGCAGTCTGAAGAGCAGTGCAGTCTACACAGTCTGAGGACGCAGTCACACTGGGGATAGGACCGCCCCTTTGGTCTGAGCATTGGTAGAGGTAAGAACTTTCTAGTGGCAGGCTTCTTTGCGTCTCTGATCTTCAGCTTTAACCCAATATCTGACTCTGGGTTTTTATTAAGAACAATTAGAATTCATGCTACAGTGAGCTGTTGATGTGAAGAGCCTCACTACCTTCTTTTTTAAAGGTACGTGGAAGATTTTGGAACTTTGGTCTAGAAAGGAGTTGAATGCTAGAAGCAGACCTTTAAATGGCCATTTTAGTAAGAGCCTGGAAGACAGTAGTGCTGACAGCCGTGTGAACTGTGAAGGCCCTGCTCAAAAGGTTTCAGGGCAAGAAGTTTAAAGCAACTGGGCCATAGACCTTCTGCCCTTGTCCTCCGAACTTGCCTGTGGCAAATTAAAAAGTAATGGATTAATTCCTTTGGCAAAGGAAACTTCAAGATCGCATAATGTTGAGTCTGTGCATGGTTGTTCTTGACAGCGTGTATGCAGATCTGCAATGGAAAAAAGAAGTGGGACAGAAAGAAATACAAAATATACACTTTAGAGAGGAAAAGAGCACCGGGAGGCTTAACATTCAATCCCAGGTATGTGCTGGAAGAGGCTGGAACTCTTAAGGGGATAGGTGACAGGAAAAAGAGGCCCCTACTCTGCATTAGTACCTCGGGCAAGACCCTACCCAGTTAAGCTTCCAAACTATGAAGTCAAGAGGTGACATTTTCTCTCCTAGAAAACAATGAATAAAAAAACTTTTGTTAATGTGATTTAAGGGAACAAAGGTACATCCTAAGTTGGTAACATAACTTAGAACTGCTGCCACATTATGCTGACTTTGGAGGGATGAAAGATGAAAGAGTAAGGGGGTCTGGATTCTTCCTCTGTGGTTCCAGAAAGCTACTGAGGCAAGGCAGTGTGTGACAGACAGGAAGGAGGCCACAGTGTGAGAGGTAAAAGTGGACCCTACATTACAGAAGTCCTGAGGTGTTGAAGATGCCAAAGCCAAGGAGAGAAGCAGCAAGGAGTAGGATTGGGCCAAGAGAGCAGATATACTTTGCAAATAGCAACGCTTGAGGGGCAAAATCATCTGAGCCATTTGGAGCAGCTAAAGCCCCAGACATTGAACATGGAGCTACAGGATATGGTATTTGCCTTAAAGGGATCTTGCCATGCTTTGGTCCACTATTTCCTCTCTATGTTCCCATTCTTCCTTTCAGAATAGAAATGTATATTCTGTGCCATTATGCTGGAAGTTTGTAAAAAAAAAAAAAAAAAAAATTGTTTGCTTGTTTGTTTTAATTGGGTTACAATTAAGAGTTTGTGTTGATGATCTGGGAATTAGAGGCCAGCTTGGTCTACAGAACTAGTTCCAAGACAGTCAGGGCTATACAAGGAAATCCTGTCTGGAAAAACCAAGGGTTTGCCTTGAGTCTCCGAAAAGACTTTGAGCTTTTAAACAGTATTAAAGACTATGACAGTCTAAGGGGAAATTTTGAAGTGCCACTAAATAAAGTTTGCATTATGATCCAGCCATGAGGCTATGTATGGTAGGCCAGGGAGTGGTAAATTGAATGAAAAGTGCTCCTCCACAAGCCCAGACACCACAACACTTAGTTCCCAGATTGGTGGCACTGTGTGGAGATTATGGGGAGATGGAGCCTTGCAGGGGCAGTATATCACAGGATCCAGGGTTGAGAGTTCACAGTCTTGTCCCTTCCAGATGGCCCTCTCCTTCATATTTGTGTTTGAACATGTAATATCTCTGCTTTTTGGCCGCTATGCCTGTCACCTGCTGTCATGGCTCCCTGCCATGATGGACTCATCCCTCTGGAACTGTAAACCAAATTAAACTCTTTCTTCTTTAACTTGCTTTTGGTCATGGTTTTCTGTCACAGCAACAATAAAGTTATTGACATGGAAGCCTCCCATTAAGAAAGCTAAAGTGATTCCTTCAATATAAATAAAGGAACATAATTCTAATAAACTTCAATACAGAGCATTACCAGATTCCAAGGAATGAATGTTCAATAAAAGGAAAGACTGATGAAGACATAACATTTATAAATACACATTTACCTATAACAGAGTTTTAAAATATAAGTGACAAAATCTGGAAGAGTTAAAGATATACATAATTTCATAATTATAATAGAAGATCTTAAGACTTCATTCTCATCAACTGCTAACTCAATTACACAAAAATCAGTGAGAATATAGATTTGACTAACAAGAAAAGCCTGATCTAGTCTATATTTGTAGACCCAACACCCAGTCCTGTACAACACAACACTCTTTTCTGTTTGGTTAGTTGGTTGGTTTTTGTTGGAGAGGTTGTTTGTTTATTTTTCCAGACAAGAGTTTCTCTTTGCAGCCCTGGCTGTCCTGGGAGTAGCTCCATAGACCAGGCTGGCCTCGAACTCAGAGAACCACCTGCCTCTGTCTCCCAAGTGTGAGTGCCACCACGACCCCGATACAACAGACCTCTTTTTTTTTTTTCGTGTACATATGGTATTTTCACCAAAACAATGATGAAGACCATTAAACATCAAATGTTAATATAGTTATCTTATAACACATATTTTCTGACCATAATGAAATTAAATTAACAACAAAAGATATGTACAAAGCACCAAATACATAGAAACAGATTTCTAAACAATTTAAAGGTAGAAGTAGATATCCAGAGTAAGAGAAAAATATAATAAAGATGGACAGAAATCAATGAAAGACCAAATTGATAACAGAAAATAAAAGCTAACCACAAATAAAGCCAGTTCCTTGAAGGGAGTAGTAGCAAAACTGACAAATCTCTAAATAAGAATAAAAAAAAGAAAAGAAAAACTGATTTTTACCTATAAACATTAAAAGAACAATAGACTTCTATGAAAAGCTTTATGCCAGCAAATTCAACAATTCAACGAGAGCCAATTCTTGAGAAACTGACAAGAGTCAACATAATATATATTATATATAGTATATGTTATATATGTGTATATATATATATATATATGTACTGTATGTATGTATGTATATATGTAAAGGACATTACATTTTTAAAGACCCTCCCTAAAGGAAAAAAAAAAAATTCAGGCTCAGAAGCTTATATTGGCAAATTCAATTAAGTACTCAAAGAAGAAATAGCATCAATATTATATAAAATAAAATTTCAAAATACTTTGGAAAATATTTCTTATGCTATATAACTAATAACAACCTCATCCCTCTGGGTACATGTTCTACACCATCATTTTCCCAGCTAGGAGACTTACTACCATATAACTGAATATGCACATCCAAGATAAGATTTTTTGTTTTGTTTTGTGGAACTCACTCTATAGACCAGGCTGGCCTGGAACTCACAGAGATCCACCTGCCTCTGCCTCCCAAGGGCTGGGATTAAAGGAGTGTGTAACTACACCAGGCCTCCAAGATTAGACATAAAACAGAGTTGCAGGCCTTGAAAGATGGCTGAGCCACTAAAAGCACTTGTTACTCTTGCAGAGGGCCCAGGTTCAGTTCTTACCACCCGTATGATGGCTCACAACCATCCATAGGCATGCAAATGGTGCACACACATCCAGGCAAAAATACTTATACACATAAAATAAATAAATTGAAGAAAAAAATAAAAATAGTTGTTCCCATGTTGGGGACTTAGCCT